>CM061531.1:92893294-93493294 GCA_030545055.2 Neoaliturus tenellus | reverse complement strand
GGATTTTTCTTTATTTTTGTCCTAGTAACCATCTCCCAAAATCATCAAAAGTTTTTTTTCTTGACAACGTTTTCTTCAAACTTTTTTCTGTATAGTCTACTTTTAATAAATGAACCTTTTATAACTCACCTAAACATTTCCCAACATAGAAGTGCCACTCTGCACATGTTTGATCCAGCTTAACTGCTTCATTTGCTTCCCATAAAGCGTTCTTATTGCCTCTATGTCCGTACTCCATAAACATAGCCGCTTTAATGCCATGAATACCTGCTTTATTCTGGCGATTCATTGCCCCCCACGGTTGGATTTTTTCAATTATCTGTGGCAAACAGAACACAAATAATTAAAGAAATTAAACTAAAGAACTCAAGAAACTTTTTCCATAAAGTTGCATACCCACATGCTACAGTCAAAACAAAACAAAAAATCAATACACATTTCAAACAATTAAGACTGTACACCATTTAAAAGCTATGCAGGGCGTTTGGAAACTCTCTTCCGAAAAGCGTGTGGTGATTCCTTGGATTAAAATAAACAAATATTTCTCAGGAACACATGTCCTAAAATGCTTCGTTAAGCCGCTAGCAGCCATTTTGTTTTTTTACACTTTTTCACTTGAGGCTTTGCTTCATAACTGAAACTCGATTTTGCACCAGTAACTACCACTTTCCAAACTAGTGACGAGTTATACTATTTCGTAAAGATATAGTTTGGGTTAAGGTGCTTTTAATTATGGTGTTGTGTTTAGGTTATAGAAGTTTTAATTCAAAGAATTATAGCTGCAGTTGTCGTTCTATATATTGTTTGAAGTAGTACTTATTATTGTGACAATGTTTCTCTGTTAGTTAGCCAGAGCTTAGAATTGCAATCTGGCATATTCAGTTCCGCCACGGGGAGGCTGAAAAATGCAAAAACCATATACTGTATACACATATTTACAAATACAAAATAAATAAAAATAATAAAACACAGGGCAGATTGATATGCAATTACCCTAGTCCCTGCGATAAATTTCAAAATCTTAAAACTAAAATTTCATAGAGGAGGTTGGTGAAGCAGTTCCCTTTGCCTCTGCCATCAAAACTTAGAAACTAATGATCTAAACAAAAATAAATTAAATTAAATTAAAAACAGGGACTTTTGACTCTATTGTACTACCATAAAACATCACAATCCAACGGGAAATTCAATGAGATAAATAATCACGATGAGATGAATAATTCATTATTGTACAACTGGTAAACAAAGTCCTCAAGTAAATAAAAAATAATAATTTTTTTTCAGAATTATATATTTTTTAATTTAATAGTAAAATTAAAATAAAAATCTTTAAAGGGCAACTTTTACAAATAATTATGGCAAACATAAACGTATACTTTTGATTTTCTTTGCAAAATTTTGTTCCACAGATTAAATGAACGTTTTTTTTTATTCATATTAGTAAAATTTGAATAACAATTCTATCTTGTGCACAAGCGTAAGCCTATGTGGGATATTCATTTAATAATCATTAATAGTCAGGTAGGTTAAAATAGGCTAAGTTTAGGCCTACTTATTTTTATATTATGCTGACCAATGAAATATTTGTAAAGATGTATGTAGATTTGAAATAACATCGATTTGATTTAAGTGAGACTTTTTAATTCTCTTTACAAATATAAAATATAAATTACCTGATAAATTAAATGAAGCAAACACTGTGTGTTAAATAGAAAACGTTCTGATTTTAAATTTAACACAAAATTCAAAATGAGATAAGTAAATATATGAAGTTAGTGTTTAATATTTTAAGAGGACAAAATAGATAAGAAATGTGAAAAAACTATGTATTAAAAATGGTTTAGTCATAAAAATTGTGTCCAATAGAGGTATTTTTCATATATTTTTAAATTCGGTACATTTATTGAAAAATCCTATTTTTCTAAGAAAACAGGACCTTGTGAAGAGAAACTAATAACATATTTGGATTCTCCATAAAATTTCCAATAAGATTAACAAGATAAATCATAATTTAAAGTTTTTTTAAAGAAAATGTTTAGTACTTTTTTTTTATAAAGTTCTTAATTTATTTTAACATTCAATAAACTCTACTGATTTCATCACAGAAAGCGTCAAAATATTGTTAAAAAACTTCAGTATTTTATAGGCTTCAAAATGATATAACACACATTAAGCTTTGATCAGAATATAGGTGAAAAAATCAAACTTATACCAACTAAAACAGGCATAATCCAAATTTTGAGTAATTTTTTAGCGAATTTCCGATAGGGAATAAGCTATTACCGTAGGTCTCATGGTAAGACCTAAGCCCGGGACCATGTTACTTTTTCGTTTTTAGGTGCCCAGAGAACAAAAATAATAGTCATAAAAATTTATATATATATATATATATATATATGTATATATATATATATATATATATATATATATATGTATGTGTCCCTAGACACGATAACTCTCGTAAAAATGGTCCAATCGACACCAAATTTGGTAGAGATGTGTAATCCTACGTTTATTCGGATGAGTTCGTAAACCAGACATATCGACCTATCGGAAGGGGTAGTTTTGGGGGGTTTTGTACCCCAAAAATGGGTTTTTTGCATTTTTCATATGTAATTTTAAAAAATTTTAAATTTTTATTTTGACCATTGGATTTTGCTCAAAAAATACACAATTTAGTATCTTAAAGCTTTGCTCTATCTCTATTGGTTACCGAGATATTTTACTAAAGACAGTACGTTGTATTTTGAGGCTCCAATGTTAATCTTATGGAGAATAAGGATGTGTTAATATTTCACTTATTAACCAATTTTTTTGGATGAAACTTGGCATTCAGCTTCATTTGGTTGAGATTCATCCATTTGTGGTAAAAAAATCTTGGTTTTTGTGCTTATCATGGCAGCAAACCTGCATACTCTTTTCCCATGTTAATCATATGGAGAATAGGCAAACTCCGTTAGCAATGGACAGATATTGATGAAACTTAGTATATGGCTTCATATGGTCGAAATAATTTTTTTATGCTAAAAACCTACTTTTAGTGTGCCCCATGGCAGCATACCTGCATACTCTTTCCCTACATTTATCATGAGAATAGGCATTTATTCCCCTATTTATGAGCTTGTGATGATATTTGGTTGACAGGTTTTTCTGGTCATAATTAAAACTACTAATTTGGAAATTCGCTGAGTACGCAGGTCTGCTGCGACGGGGGTTTTTATACCTTTATTGATAAAACAATTTTATCAACAACGAATATTTAGTTTTAAGATTGCAAATAAGTTTTTAAATCCTCCATAACATTTTCAATAAATAAATAAATAATGATCAAGTTCAAAAGGCTAAACTACTTAATCAGGCGAATTCCCAAAATTAAAAAAAGACCGATTTGCGATTTGGGATTTTTATTATCTAAATATTTTAAGGATTAATAGCTTAAGGGTAATAAATACATGAACCAAAATAATAGTATTTATGAAATTATTTTAATAAAATAACAACATCTTGAGCCATGCTATCAGCATTTTAGTTTGTACATTGGTTGGAGTGTAAGAAAATGCGAATTTTCCAATAAACTGAAGTAAATTTTTAATTTTTATTGTAAAATCTTAGGCCTTATACTAGGCATCTTAGGCAGTATCGATAAGAGGGCCTACTTGTTGTATTCCAAAAGTTATAGTAATTTTAACTTAATTTAAAAGTTGATACACTTTATAAGCCATAAATATCAAAATATCAACCCAATAAAAGCATGAAAACGGGATTTCAAGCACCAAATTTGTACAATATTGATTGCAGCGCCTCTTGGC
Organism: Neoaliturus tenellus; assembly: GCA_030545055.2. Taxonomy (NCBI): domain Eukaryota; kingdom Metazoa; phylum Arthropoda; class Insecta; order Hemiptera; family Cicadellidae; genus Neoaliturus; species Neoaliturus tenellus. The sequence continues at coordinate 93,489,485 of CM061531.1, read as the reverse complement.
TACATCATCAACCTCGCTAAATTTGGGTACCAAGGAAATGCTTTGGATGAGATGTATATTAATGTTAGTTTACAAGTGAATCATATTAAAATTAGGACAGAACAATTTTAAAATGTAAAAATTAAATTGAAATAATAATTTATCTATAATTTGTTCCATTCCCAGTGTCCAAAAACCAAAACTGTTACAAAAATAACTAGTTTCATATTTTGTCGTAATCTAAGAGACATTTACTTACATCTTCGGCTAAAGATAGTTCATCTTGTTCAAGGTAGAGAAAAGCTTTGGAAGCATTGACAACATGCCACAATGCATCTTCAATGCATGTAAACATGAAGTCAGTGCGGTTTGAACGAATTTTAAGAAGTGATTCCAAACCATCAATTTCTTCTAAAGCCTGAGATATTTTATTGGCTCTCCAAGATTCATAGGTGATCACCAAATGAAAAATGAAACTGAAACCAGACAAACAAAAAGAATTAGAGGGAAAAAATGTATTAAGGTTGATTAAGTAATTAACCTTAATACATTTTTCCCTCCATAACACAAGTTGTATGTCATATAGGTAAGTTTAGTAATTATTAATAAGTTATTGTACAAATGCAATATGAACTGATTTAAAAGTTTAAACTAGTTTTAATCATGATTTGCAGGGGCGGATTCAAGGGGATGCTAGATAAAATGTGCTAGGGAACAAACCCAAATGTTTTATGATTATCTTTTATCTAATTTCCCTATAGGGAATACTGGCTATTACGGAAGTAGTCACAGTAAGACCTAAGTTCGGGACCATGATACTTTTTATTTTGAGGTCCCTTGAAGCCAAAAACACAATTCGTATAAAAACACCATATGTATATATGTGTGTGTATTTGAACGAATGGTGTTTTTGGCTATATATATATATATACATATATACATTCGGTTTTGATGAAATTTGGTGCAGAGGTGTAAGGCAGCATTCTTCAGGGTAAGTTCAATAACCAGCATGAACATCATGGGAACGGTTTTTTTTTGAGAGGGTAAAAATGGGTTTTTTTCATTTGTCACCACTAATTAAAATAATTTGACAATTTTAATAAATACCATATAAAATAACTTTAAAAGACAAACAATTTAATTTGTTGAATAATTACCTTAGCTTCACTGGTTATGGACAAAATTGAAATAAAGTTTTCGATGTTATTTTTATGGTAAATCAAATAAAACCTTGTATATAATTTATTTAGGTTTTTTTTAGGGAGAGGCAGGAAAAATGCATCACGCACACAGGTGGCCAGCCTGTTGGGACTCCCCTAAAAAATGGGTTAGCCCACTAAAAAACCTCCTCTACTCTTTAGGATTCTAACCTGCAATTGTTTATCACATTACGTCAGGCTAGGCCTAAATTTGGCTTACGCCCGTGGGGCTCACTCCTTATCAAGCCGCTTGATCAAGGGATCTGGATCACCGAGATCTTTTGGCAGACCGAGTCAACAGAAAATGCACCAAAAAATTTGTGTGGCCACCAGGCGGGGCCCTTATCAATGAGGGCAGCGGAGGAAGGTGTCCTCCGCATCGTCAGGAACGCCCGGGCAATAAATGCAGTCCGGTGAAACCGGTCTTGCCCATCCAGTTCAGGTACGACAGAAAATAGCCGTGACCTGTCAGGAATTGGGTCAGGTAGTATTCCACCTCCCCATGCCGCAGTTCCGCCCATGGTTGGACCTGCTTGATAAGTCGCGCAGTCCATCGTCCTCGGGTGTCGTGCTTCCAGCTGTGTTGCCACTGGTGGAAGGTTCGGGAGCGCTCTTTTGTTCTTGCTGTGTCCTTGCCGATCTCATCTTGTCTCTGATAAATTGCCTTCCTTTCTCCTGCCAAGAGCTTGACAGAGATGACTCTGGTGACCACCAGGACAGCAGGCTCGGACAATGTCCGGTATGCGGAACACTCCCAGAGGGCTGCTTGACGCTGAACCCGGGCGAGTCGCAACCTGTAGAACTTTTTATTGAGAGCTTCTGCCCACACCTCTGCTACATAAAGAAGCACGGAATGGACCGCGGACATCAACAGACGTCTTCTGCTGGATCGTGGAACCCCGACATTGGCCATCAGCCTACTAAGGTGAGTGACTACCTTAGCGGCCTTATCCACAATGCGGAAGATCTGATCCCTCCAGCTTAACTTGGTATCCACCATAACCCCGAGGTACTTGGCAGCACGAGTTGATTGGACCACCTCCCTTCCCACTCGGAACAAGACGATGGAGTCGATCCTCTTCTTAGTGAGGATCGTGATCTCCGTCTTACTGAGAGCAAGCGAGAGACCGCGATCGGACATCCGGGTGTTGACCACACGCATGACTCGGTTCAACTTTATTTGGGCCAGCTCAAAGTTGCGAGCAGCAATGAGAGCTGCGACGTCATCGGCATACTTAACCAAAGTTGTTTCCTCAGGCATCTCGAACCTCAGGAGGCTGTTATAGCCAACGTTCCAGAGATCCGAACCAAGTATTGAACCTTGCGCGGCACCAGAAGTGACTTCCATTGTCCGCGCTCTGTCCCTTGTGTCATAAATCAGGCTTCGAGAGCGGAGATAATCCTCGATGAGCCGCAACAGATATGCAGAAACGTGAAAGGTGTTGCGAAGCGCATCCTTAATATCGACCCACCTCGCCGAGTTAAAGGCATTCTTGACATCAAGTGTAACAAGAAGCACTACTCGGCGGGAGAAATGGTTGTGGTTCTCAGCTCTCTGGACTTCGGTGATAGCGTTACGTTGACCGTCTCTTTGCTATTACGGTAGTAGCCATTGTAAGACCTAAGCCCGGGACCACTTTACTTTTTCATTTTGAGGTCCCCAGAAGCCAAAAACACCATTAGTTCATTTTCATAAACAGGTATATTCCGTTTTACTGATAACTTTTTAAGGGGACCTCCGATTTTGATGAAATTTGGTATGAAGGTGTAAGACTAGGTCTATTTTCATGAGTTCGCGAACCAGCATTGTAGGGTTATGGGAACGGGGTTTTATGGGGTTTCAAAAGAGTCAAAATGGCTTTATGGTTTTTTTAGACCTCAATTTTCAAAATTCATCAATTTTAAATGAAACCATTTAAAAGGGCTTAAAAACAAACAATTTGGTATTTTGAATTTATTTCTTAGCATAACTGGTTACGATAAAAATAAAAAAATGTGTTTTCCATGTTATTCTTATGGGAAATCAAGAAAACCCTATATCTTGCTTATTCATTGACTAAACTTAATCAAATTTTGTATGTACATTATCTAGATAGGGATTAAGTTATACTTGCTTACAAAACCCATATGGCGGAAAACCTACATACTCACCCCCATGGGTTTTATGGGAAAAATAAAAAATTGCCAGAGCTTGATACAATTTTGTGTTTACCTTCACCAATTATTAATTACCTAACTTAAATTTTCTACCAAAATCTTATGGAAGGTAACCTCCACAAGATCCTATGGAAGGTAAACTCGATCCTATGGTGTTTTTATGGGGAAAGTAAATAATCTTAAATCCCATTGGAAATTTGCTGAGGACGCAGGTCTGCTGCGACGGGGATATTTTAATTAACAGTGTCAAAACTACTAGTGATAAACTAGTCATGTGCACATTCATTCTGTTTGGAAAAAGACATAGATTATCAATCAAATAAATTGAATAAAATCCTGATGGTACGTTTTTCACAATCTGAGAAAAAACAAAATAAAAAAAAAAATTGTATTATTTTTCAAAAGTAGAGTAGCGTACTAGAGTTTTACCCTGATTTTTATACAGAAAATGAAAGAAAAACAAAATGTTGGCAATTTATTTACCCACGTGAAAATATATTTTTTAGCTTGTTAGAAATAATTTTTTTTTACTTCTGTTATGGGGAAAAATACGTAACATGGACAAATTTTACAAATGTGCTCTGAGTATGTTTGAAACATTAAAATAAAGAATAAAATATATATAACATAATAGTAATGAGTTATATTACTAAACTGTACAGTATATTTACTGGAATTAATGCAATTTTGAACCATATATATGGTTTTCTTTATTTTATGAGTTAAAATATTTACTTTTTTATTTTTATAAAAACCTAATTCAGTTACTCAGCTTCATATAATTTTCCTACTACAATATCATCAATTGTACCATATTTTTGTAGTACAGATCACTCTGAACAAGGCATATGAGTGGATGGACGCACGGGTCACTTGAACAATCTGACAAAGGTTAGGCCATGCATCAGTAATAGATAGAATGGCCAATAAATACAACTATTTCCGTCTTCTTCCACAGACTACCGGATGTGACATAGGGGAGGGAATCACTACTAATATGTATAACTTTTTCCTGGCAACAAAATTATATGATTTATAACCAGGGTGTGTACTGCCAAATAAATATCAGTGACTTCTAGGTGACTTGTGGGGGGGGGGGAGGGGGTGAAAAATCTTAAAAGTCGGTGACTTTTACTTGGTATATTGAAAAATGTTGGGGGGAAATTGATAAAATCGCAAAACTTATGCTCACAATCACATTATTTTCTCAATTTAAACTAAAAATCCGTGACTTTTTTGCATTTTAAGGAAAAATGACTTTTGGTGGCTTCAGTGACCAGTAGACAGCCTGATAACACACTAAGCTCATTATTAATTGTTTTAATAGGTGATTTATAATTTGCCGTATTTCCGGCAAATCTGGCAAACTGTGCACTACACATTATAGCTGGAAAAATAAATTATTTTACTAACTTTCCGGAGTCATATGACAAACGTTTATGATCGAGAATGAAAGAACAACTCATGTTCTTTTAAATGATACCAACTGCTTTCTGATTTGACAAATATTACAAAAACTAAGGTTTTTATAAAAACATGTTTTTTTATGTTTTGCCGTTTTCAAGTCGCAAGTTGTTCGCGCGCTTAATTTTGTTCAAATTATAATACACATTGCATCGATCTATTAATGCTACAAGGTTTGAGTAGATATGAAAGGGTGGTTCTGGCGCACCTCGTACTTCCGATTTCCGACCCTCCGAGAACTTCATTTTTGACTGGTTTTGGACCAGTTTGTTATCGGGTTGTAGGCTAATTACAACCATTTTACAACATTTTACAACATTTTACAACATTTTCTCAGGTTTTTCCAAGGGTCTTTTGAGGAAGTACAAGGGAAGTACGAGGGAAGTACGAGGGAAGTACGAGGAAGTACGAGGGAAGTACGAGGGAAGTACGAGGCGCCCTCTTAACCTACCCTTGTAAACCTCATATTTGACTGGTTCTGGGCCAGTTTGTATCTGATTTGGGGTTAATTTCAACCATTTTTCAGGTTTTTCAAATGGTAAATTTAATCCAGAAAAAATTAATCCAGATATTTAATCTAAGGAAGTACGAGGCGCCCTCTTAACCAACCCTCATAAACCTCATATTTGACTGGTTCTGGGCCAGTTTGCTGTCCCGGGGAGATGAACAAACGCTGATTCCTGTCCCGAGAGCAGGTGTTGTAGTAGATGACTTGGGGCTTTTGTAGATCATTGTAAGTTAGTTCTGCGTCATCTGAAGGAAAATTGGTCTGATTGGCCGAAACGGGGCATGTGATAAGGAAGAGCGCTTTTATTGGTAATCACCGTTACTTTAAGTCTGAGGCTGAAAAAAAAATCTCGAGACATTTTGATTTCCAACATTATTTTTTATAATTTAATCAGTTTACACCGGTGCTTCCGAATCCACCGTCTTTCCGTTCAGTTTGTTCAACTTGGTCTATTCGAATACACGGCGGCTTTTGTACATCTCGCAGATGATCTGCGCAATCCTATCTCCACGACTCACATGAAAATCGGTATCAGAATTGTTCATCAAGATAACACCGACATTCCCCGTATAGTCCCGGTCTATGACACCGGCGTTTACACTTATACAATGTTTTAAAGCCAAGCCAGATCTTGGCGCTATCCTCCCGTAGCACCCATCTGGGAATTTGAAAGTCAAGTCAGTTTTTATCAACTGTTGACCGCGTTTCGGTACAACATAATCATACGCACTTCTCAGATCAAGGCCGGCCGCATCCGGTGACCCGTTGTACGGTTCAAATGCGTTTTCAGTCAAGCAATAATAACCGTAGCTTTCAGCCATTATTGATTCCTAATGCATGCATGACGGGTTTCCACATCAAATAAATTAAACGGGGCATTTTCAAAAATATATTTAAATTATGTTTTTTTAAAAACTATTTTTATTCGTCAACCTTAAACTCGATACTGTGTTTGAATTTATTATCTGAAAGTGTTATTTTACCGTTGTACAACACATAGAGTTTCCCCTTAAAATTCAACAGTTGTTTGATATAGTTATTCGTCAACCTGTCATTCCAGCTTTCGGGAAGATAGAATTTCACATCATCGCATGTGACTAATATCCTCATACCGTATGATGAAGAGATTTTATCCATATTTTCCACAAAATATTTTTTACCGACTTCCAGGTCACCCACCCTGATGTAAGACTTTCCATTGATTTCTTTCAGTAAATCATTAAAGTTAGGACCGTTCATTTTCACCTATACAAGGAATAACGCTTTGCGGCGTCAAATAAAAAATAGAAACAGCCGATTTTCAATAAATTAAAAAAATACTACACCCGAATCAACTCCAAATAAATATGCACATTCGAATCGAACATCTGCAATAAATTGTTATTTTGGTCTGTAATGTAAATGTTGATTTGTTGGATTTTATTCAATCCTTTTTTCAACGATACGTAAAGCGGCGGCCGCGGCATCACAGCAATTTTATTACCAAATTCACCATTTGGAAAGAAACTATACAACACCGAAGACTCTTTGTGTTTGTGCCAATGTTCGTCATGATTGACAAAACAATTTTCCACGATATCACAGTGGACTTCAATCATGTCCCATGGTCTTATGTTGTGCGGTTTTTTCGCGTTGTACGTGTCCAAGTATTCGGGGGCATCAATTTCATCGAAACCCAGCAAACGCCGCAGTGGATTTTCCATGTGAAATTTTATAGGTGAAGTGATTTTCACCCGGTATCCCGTAGTTTTAAGTATTGAAACCACCGTGACTTTATTCTTTTTATCATCCGTTTTACCGCGCAACAGCGGATCCACGCCTTTTTGTATGTGTTTCTGTATGGCATCAAATGTCCAAAAACCTTTACCGAAACCGATTTTCGTTCCACCGTCAAACAAAACACTACAACCCTCAAATAAATTATAAAAGTTGTATTCGCAGAAAAGTCCGGTGAGTGCCAACTTGTACTCAGCATCCAAGTGAATGGGATGTTCCAAGTTCAAGGTCAGTTGTGAAGTCTTACCTGATAGTCTAAATGTCGTCATTTCTATGTTAGGAAAAATGTTTTCCATCATAATGGTTTTATATAAAAAAATAAACAACAACTAGTTTTTATTCATCCTGCAAATATTAAATACCATTTATTCAAACCGGTCGATCCACGCGAATTCGGGTTTTTATTTTGAACATCTCTGAGCCACTCAACTAAGATTCATCAAAATACATTTTGTGTTCGTCCAAAAATCTGCTAGTTACATTTTGATACAACAACACATAATTCCAATCGATTTTACCTGCGAAATCGTGAATAAACTTTTCAGACAGCGTTTGATATTTACACAGGATACCCCAACATTCATCGAAATTGGGGACCATCTCTCTTAGGAATTCTTCCGAAAATTTAATACGCCTCAACAGCTTGGACCAATTCACTCTGTGCGGGTACATCCGCAACATCTCGATTGGAAAATCATAATGGGAAGAGAGCAGATCCCAGTTCAAATACCGATCGAACCTCATGATGAATTTGTCAGTCAAAACCCCTTTGGGTTCTCTGGGCTCCATGGAAAGCAGGTTCCATGCTTCTGACTGGTTAGTTTGACTCGATGATCTAAATGTCGACATTTCTATATTAGGAAAACAGATTTTCGGGTGGCAATAAATTATTAAAAAAAATAAAATTTTTATAAACAATTTATTGACGGGGGCATCGTAAAAAAGTCACTCAATCGAACCACCCGAGCCAGGCGTATTTATTTTTATTTAAAATGTCTTTGACTTCGTCATATGTTATTCCATTTGAAAACTGCCTTAAAACTTCTAAACAAAGATGCCCGCAGATTGGCGGATCACCATAATCTTGAAATCGGTCCGAATTATAACGAATGTCAAAACTTCTCATGTACTTGTCCAACTCCAAAGGTGGTGGCGCATTTCCATAAGAATCGAAATAAATTACATTTTTACCATTTTTATAATAACACGTCCAATGTGTTCCGGGTGTGTCCAGATACATCAGGTAAAAGCTCTCGTCTGAAAACACCGCGAAAATTCTTCAATTTCAATTTATTGGCCCACACTTCCAGATCGCTCAACGTCAACGGAATTAATTTTTTTTTACCCGTACATCGTTCAAAGCCGCATTGAGTCGGTTGTTTATCATTTGTCTTAATCCGGCACCTGAAGGGTCTTTTTCTATAATTGTATCCAACTCGTCGTCGATCATCTTTTTCAGCCACGGAACGAATTTATCTTTTATAGCTGGTGCGACTTTGTCTTTGATCAGGGGTGAAGCGAATTTCTTGAAATAGGGGATACTCGTTTCCGCCAACTCCAGAATCTCTTTCAGTAGACCCCCTTCAATGTTGTTCTTCAACTGCGAATGGCTCAATATCAATCTCAAGCCTTTATTATGTTTTATGGCTCTCAACACTTGTTTATGTTGTTCGTCCGTCAACATCACCTCGACGTTCCCGTTCGTCAACTGATCTCTGTTCAAAGTTAAAATAGCGAGTTTCTGCTTTTTATAAGCGATACGCAACTTATTCTTTTGACCCTTGGTCAACTGGATTTTATGTCTGTGCTGCATCTCGTTTCTTATCCTTACATATAACACACAATCCACGCAAATGTACGATTTATTTAAGCGACTTTGCATTTGCAAATATTTTATTTGACTTCAAAAGTAGCTGTGCATTATTAGACATGGAATTGCATTGCAGAAAGTGTAAAACAAACACACCATCCACGGATGTCAAAACTGTCAAAACGAGAAATAAAAGGTGGCTTGCGACATCCAATTGTGCGATATGCGGCAGTAAGAGAAATTCGTTTATCAAAGACCCGCCGGAAGTTTTGGAAGCTAAAGAGCTGCACAGACCCGTCGTGAAAAAGTTCATAAAACGTCGAATCGTCACGAAAGGTATAGATGACTTGTGGGCGGCCGATCTGTTGATTTTGAAAGAATATGCTAGGGAAAACAAGTGGTATAGATATATTTTAAATGTGATCGACACGTTCAGTAAGTTCGTTTGGTCAGAACCGTTGAAGAAAAAAGATGGTCCGGATGTGTCATCAGCTTTTGAAAAAATAATTGCCCGGGCCAAAAATGACGGTCATTCACCACCTAAACTCTTACACACCGATAAAGGGACAGAGTTTAAAAATACGCATTTTAACAAGTTGTTGAAAAAACACAACATTAAATTGTACCACACCGAGAGCGAGGAGAAATCCGCAATAATCGAAAGATATCACAGAACGTTAAATGAGAAGTTGAAAGTGAAATTCCAAGTTAGAAATTCCCACAAGTGGCACGACATTTTGCAAGAATTGACCGACGAATATAATAAACACGATTTCCACCATACTATAAAAATGAGGCCCGCCGATGTGAACAAAGGCAACGAGCAGGCATTATTGAAAATGTACAACGAGTTGGAAAATAGAATACCCCGCAAAAAGGTGAAATTCGATGTGGGGGACAGAGTCCGCATTACGGCGAAAAAAGATGTTTTCGCGAATAAATACAAACAGAACTGGACGTCCGAGATTTTTGTAATCAAGCAAGTTTTAAACACGAGACCCACGACTTATAAGATTGCGGATGAAACTGGTGAAGATATAATAGGAGGGTTCTACGAGAAAGAATTACAACGTACAATGTTTTAGGTATTATTCAGATAGTCCTTTGCTGGGACTATTGTATTTTATTTTTCCAGATAGTCCGGCATGGGGACTATTGAATTTCAGATAGTCCTGTGTGGGGACTATTGAATTTCAGATAGTCCGGCAAGGGGACTATTGAATTTCAGATAGTCCTGCGTGGGGACTATTGAATTTCAGATAGTCCTGCATGGGGACTATTGTATGAGATAGTCCTGAGCGGGGACTATTGAATATCAGATAGTCCTGCATGGGGACTATTGAATTTCAGATAGTCCTGCATGGGGACTATTGTATTTCAGATAGTCCTGCATGGGGACTATTGTATGAGATAGTCCCGCGTGGGGACTATTGAATTTCAGATAGTCCTGGGTGGGGACTATTGTATTTCAGATAGTCCTGCGTGGGGACTATTGAATTTCAGATAGTCCTGCGTGAGGACTATTGTATGAGATAGTCCTGCGTGGGGACTATTGAATTTCAGATAGTCCTGCATAGGGACTATTGAATTTCAGATAGCACTGTGCTGGGACTATTGTATTTAGATAGTCCGGCATGAGGACTATTGAATTTAGATAGTCCGGAGTGGGGACTATTGGATTGCATTTTTTATTTAGATAGTCCGGCGTGGGGACTATTAATGGTAAATTTAAATATGCAAAATAATAACGGTAAATACATTTTATCACCATCTTTTCAACAATAAAAAACAACACAAAAAATGTCAATTTCTATATTAGACAAAATGAATAATGAAATAGACATTGTGAATAATAGTTTTAGTTTTGGAAAAGATGAAATTACCATTATATTCGATGCTGATAATAAATTCTGGTTTAGAGGAAATGATGTATCTAAAATACTTGGATATAGGAGGCCTAGGAAAGCCATTTATGACAATATTAGCAAAAAGCATATTATTAAATATTTAGAGTTAAAAGAACACGACAACTTTTTCCGTTTCGCTGATGAACATCCTGATACTGCATATATAGACGACTCGGGTGTTTGTTCTCTATTGGGAGCGAGTAAAAATAAAAATGAAGAGTTTAAAGAATGGATGTTAGAGGAACTGTTGCCAACGTTACGAAAAGATCATTATGGATTACAAAATCTGATAGACGATAATAAGAGGTTGAAAGCGCTGGTGAAGAGTAATAGAATCCATCACGTGTTGTCTATTCTCAAAGCACGTAAAAACGAAGACGACGTAAAGCAATACAAGTACATTGATATACAAAGTAAATATTTTGATAAGGAGCAAATTGTGACTGGCGAGTTCGATTATTGTTATGAAGTCGAATATATCCCCGACGGTAACTTGATTAACAAGATTTTAAAAATGATGGATGAAGTGGACGTCCGATATGATCACGACCGAAAAACGAATTGTATATCGGTTTACGGTGATTTCGATTTTATCAGAGCTGTAAAAAATGCAATGAAAGATATGTGTGTTTTGTGAATAATTCCAATGTCGTCAATTTGAAAAAGAATTAAATTTTGAAATCATTTCTCCGCTTTCATTTTTTACTGAATGTCCAGAGGTCGTTTCACCCACATAGTGATGGATATAGTTTCATATTACAAAGAGGCATTCGAAGACAACCTGTTGCCCAGCCCATTGCGATGTCTCATAGTGGGTTCTTCAGGCAGCGGCAAAACCAATTTACTGCTCAATTTCATTTACAATAAAAACGGTATTATATTTAAAAACCTTTACGTATTCAGTAAATCCATAGAACAGCCGGCTTATGTGGAGCTGAGAAAAACCTATGCGGACGCGGAGAAAAAGTATAAAAAGAGAATCGCGTATTTCTTCAACAATTGCGATGAACTGCCGGCGGTGGACGAGTGCAAGAATAACTCACTTGTGATATTCGACGATTGTCTGATGGAAGAGCAAAAGGGTATTAAAGACTATTTTATCAGAGGCAGGCATAAAAAGATTTCGTGCGTCTACCTGAGCCAGAGTTACGGCAAAGTGGACATGCAAGTCATACGGAATAATATAAATTTCCTTTGTGTCTTCAAACAGAATAAACATTACACCAAACGGATTTACGACGATTTCGTGGGATCGGACATGACTTTCGGTGAATTTGAAAATATATGCAACAAGTGTTGGAATGAACCTTATGGGTTTCTCTCCGTAAATATGATGAAAAAAGCGCGGTGTGGAAAATACATGTGCAATATGAAAAATGTTTTCAATAAATAACGTCCGCGAACGTTTTTCGAAAATCGATTTCTAGACGCTGTTTTTAATAAATAACGTCCGCGAGCGTTTTTTTAAAATCGATTTCTAAACGCTGTTTTTAATAATTAACGTCCGCGAACGTTTTTCAAAATCGATGTGTAAACGTTATTTTTTTAATCAAAACGTTGCTGGACGTTTTTTTATTCGATTCAAAATTTTTGTGAAAATATTCGTCACTTTTGTATTTTGATTATCAAACATAAAATTTGCTACTAAAAACCCAACTACCTATATTAGTACGATGAAGAGGAAAAGCGATAAAGAGATTGTCAAGACGTTAGTTAAAAAACACAAGTTGGCCGACAAAATGTGGCCCGACGAGATGACTGCGGAGGAGGGTAAAAAAATTGAAAAACTACAAGATAAATGGGCCTTGGAAAATGAGGAAATCCGAAAAGAACAAGTGAAAGAGCGAGCGGAATTGTTTCGTAAACATCCGCCGATACGTGAGCAATACGCACCCAAAATTCCTTTCATACCGATATCTGCACATCAACCTTTAACTGTGCAGGAGGCTAAAAAATTGGATAAATTGCAAAACCAGTTGGTCAGTGAATCCCAAGCAGTAAAGATTCGTGAAGTTGAAGAAAAACGTGAGATTGAAAAGCGACAGGAACCGGTCGTCAAAGCAATCAAGGAGCAAGGTTCCGATAAAAAGACCCCACCGCAACGTCTGTCCGTGTCTAAAACTATACAACGAAAAAAAGACATTTTTAGACCCCGCGCTTTCAGTACACCGGGTCGAGAATTGATGGCGGCGCGTAAGGTGCCTTTACCTCGTGAAGATGAAGATGTGCTCGAACCTCCACCCGGAGAATCACCTCCACCCGGAGAATCACCACACATCGATCCTTTACCGTCGGAAATAGAATCGCCAGACGAAGGCAGGATAAACCGTTCGATCCGCGAATTCACTGAAAGGCAAGATATTGGCGATATCGCCAAACAACATCTCGCTACCAGCAACGATAGATCGTTCGGTATTCGCTACGATTTCAACTTGAACAAACTGGCCATCGGATCGAAGACAATTACGATTGAAAATGATGATGTCATATTAGACAGCACCGGAGATAGATATGCCGGCACACCGGGATTGTGGAGTCTGTTGACGAAAGCGGAAATCAGTGGCTCGTCTCCGGGCGAGGGTACGACGCGAGAAAAACTCATAAGTGCGGGTGTTTTCACAGCCCAGGACTTTAATAATTACAAGGATATACTGATAAAATCCGATGCGATTTTTCAGAACAACGATCCAAAGTTGAAACGCCCCAGGTCCAGTCAGTCTTGGAAATGGGTGAATTTGATCGGTGAGATCTGGAAAGAATATAAACAGTCATCGGGCAGCGGATTGTTGATAGATTCACACGCCCCCGTCGAGTACAAATACATCGACGATGATGATAAATTGATTGAAAGATTAAAGTTTATACGCGCCGAAGAGGAAGCCGGCAATAACGCTTTTCACAATGAAAAAATCGCCATCGTAAAGTTCATACACGATAAGATGGAAAAACTGGTTTCTCAGCCGAAGGGTCTTGACTACGTAGAGCGATGTTTGGATGTAATAAAAAATGTCAAAGGTGTAGATAAAAGGGTTTTTCGAAATCTCGGGTTGAGACGTTTGAACATGTACAAAAACGTAAAACTGTTCAAGTAGCCGATTTTATTAAGCGATCAGGAATTCGGTGTTTTTTATTGCTTTCCGCTACATTTTTTACATTTTTCATTGGAATTCGGAAACCCTAAAAACTATATTAGGAATGGAGAAATACTACGAAGAGGCATCTGATAAGATAGCGAGATGCGAATACGTCACGGTCCTACCGGTTTCGGACTTGCACTTTAATTCACCCAATAATTTCACCACATTCAAACTGGACCACGGGGATTCGTTTTACAACAACAGGATATTGTTTCACATCCAAGGGGATGTTGTCAAGAAATCCAATGGTGGTAGTTACACCAGCACGGACCCCATCAAACTTGTGGACAATTTTGCGGCTTATTTGTTCAAGAGTATCGAATTGAAAAAACACAACCAAGTCATCGATTCCGTGGATAAAGTTGGTATCACGAGCACCATCAAAGGGTTGACCACGTACAGCAGATTGGAGGAAAACACGTACTACAGCAGCGGATTCAAATCGGTTTACGAAAAGGGCGGCGGCAAGTTCGAAGCACTGGGAACGCTGGCCCATCTGGGTCTGGGCTTCTTTGACAGTCTAAAGTATCCCATGTACAAGGGTGGATTTGAAATAACGTTCACCCGCGCGGAAGACGATGATGCCATCTACCGCTGGACTGAAGGTTCCGGCACCAATGCTGTTGACGCAGCGGAGGGGAAAATAAAAATTACCAGTTTCGTGTTGAAAGTCCCCCTCGTGGATTACGACCCCTCCAAGAAAGCCGTGCTCATCGATGGGCTTAAGAAATTGAGCGAGAAAGGCGAATTGGTATATGAATATTTCCGCTGGGATTGTATTGAAAAGTTCGGTGTGATAGGCTCCAATTACACGTTCGACATAACGAATCTCTACCGGAACATACTCAATCCGGTTTTTGTGATAATCGGTTTACAGACGAGTCGTAAGAACGATCAGACCAAAGACCCCGGTCAGTTCGACAGTGTAAATATAAAGAATTTCCACGTGAAAATAAACGGGCAACGGTACCAGCAGGAGCAGCAGAATTTGAATATCACGGATAAAAAGTACAGGCTGCTATACGACAGTTACTGTTCGATGAGACAAGTCATGTTCAAAAACGATGATGTATATCTCAATATAAACGATTTCATCAACAAATACCCGGTGATGGTGATAGACACACACCTCCATCCGTTTTCGACCGAGAGAAAAAGAAACGATATCCAAATCGAATTGGATTTTACAAACGCGGTTTCCGGTCCGGTCGCTGATAAAGGCACTACGGCCTACGTCATAGTGGTATCACAGACCATGTTCACTTATGACGTTAAAAAGGAATATGTACAGATGATGATTTAAATGTGTAGGAAAATAGGTGGATAGTATCATAAAAGTCCCAACAAAAATAAGCAATAATATCAGTAAATTGGAAATTGGAAATAAAAAAAAGATATTGATTAAAAGAAATATTTTTTATTCACAAATAAAAACAACTTGCTCTCTATTCCAGTGAAATGTTGCTGTTCAAAAGCAATTCGGCTTCGACATCCTTGGGTATCTTGTAGTGTCCCCACGGCAGACTGGTGATTCCGTCTTCCAAGATGTATCGCTTGTCATCAGTCGTGGATAGTACTTTTTTATACATTTCCACGCTGTACAACTCATGCCCGTGACTTCTTATGATGTTCATCGATTTGTATAGTTCTTTCTGCTCGAACAAACATTTCTTGTAATCCTCGAAGGTGACTTCATTTTTTACAACAGATTTTTTCACTCCTTTAGATTTTTTTAGCTCGTCACCCTCCAAAGTATAGTTGGCATACATCTTGGATCGCAGTCCTACGAATTCCTTACCGATTACACCACCGAATTCGTCTTTCATCGTTCCCAATTTTTTCTTGTTTACCCGTGGCATATTAAATTGATTATACTTCTTGTAGTTGGAGGTGTCGTACCTGTCGAGTGTCAGTTTCATATCTTCATAAAAATTCGGTGTCTCTATCAGATACTCCAGGCTGTCGGTATCTGTGTACTGCAATTTAGCTTTATCACCGTATTTAGCCTTTATAAAATTGTAATGGAAATCGTATACGAGTGTCTTGGATATGTCCAATATGCTCATCCCAATGTAAATCGCCTTGTTGAATAGTAAACTCATTTTCCTCATGTGCACCGCTGAAAGGTTTTCTGAAAATATCGTTCTGTGTTTGAACTGCGGCTTCGCGATCCATTTGTCGATCTGTTTGTCCTGAGTCGCCAGTCGTATGTCCACTCTGTTCCTTATATTCTCGACAGTTTTTCCATAAATCGAGTTGTTCATCAGTTTGAAAAACTGTTTAGCCGATTTATTCGTTTGCTCCATCCACATGCCCATGTTCTTCTCAATGTAGGGTTCCAACCACTTACTTTGACTGAAGCGCAACACTCTGTGTATCTTGGTAAGTTTCATTCCAAGTGTTAAATACAATTTCAAATTTCTATAATGAATGACATATTTCTCTTTGTCATACAGAGTGGTAAGGAGTTTAACCTCCTTGGAACCGGGTGGGCAACGTTTTTCCGGAGCGAGAGGAAACTCAGAATGCAAATCGTGCAGTTCTTGGGGATACTCCAAGTCGACTTCCAGAATATATCCTTTGTCAGAGTCATCGTCGATCTTCATAACATCTATATCCGTATCAACCCATTCGAAATCACCATACGGCATTGGTTGAGACATCGCCCATCCGTATAGGTTCACGGCATCTAAATACATCAGATAAGTAGTCGGTTCGTCTTTGTTATAAAGAGGCATGTACGGGTTGTTCGCCTTCGCATAGCGATTGCAGCATTGTGATATGCCCCCACGGATGCCTTTGGTGATCATCAAAATCATTTCATAATCGGTCAACAGCTGAAGTTCTATTCCCGTCTGCTTCAACATGGCACTCCATGAAAGCCCCGGGGTTGTGAAATACCATGCGGGGTCGAGTGAGTAAGTTTCTATGCAAATGTTCCTGAAACTTTCCATCACATCGGCTAACAATAACACGTCAGCTTTATTATAAAGTAAGGTGTACTCTTTCATATTCTTTATCTTGAATCCCTCCCAAACCTGTTTTGCACGTGAATAGTCCGAATCGCTGATCCCGCATTTGTTCAGTTTATTGTAAAATTTTTCTTGGCTTGGTAAACTGGTTTCCAAATATTTATCATCGCTGTCCATATAATCGTATGGATAAACACCTTTTTGCCTAAGCATAAGCGCCTGAGTACCCCAACCCCCATATTTACCTATGTGTACAAATCGGTCCAAGTTTTTTACCAGCGTATCGAGCGAGTCAATGGTAAATTTAAATGAATCTACGAATCTTGCTTTTATATTGATATTGAAATCAACTGTGTAGGATATGTATCGTTCCTCGTTATTCGGGATAACATCTATCTTGGTTTTATCATCTAAACGCAGCATTTTTACAAACAGATGAGTGTCGTATCCGGTCAGGTTGTGTATGAATATGGGGACGAATTTCGGAATCTGATAGTTCAAGTTACAAGAGTTGTGTGCTAATCCACGAAATTCACCCGTCAAATGATCGTGATCGAAGACAAAATCAGTTACCAAATCTTTACCCCATATATGACATATCTTTGTTTTTTCTGCCTGCTCTCTCTGTTCGTCAGTCAGCGGTTTCATGGGTTTTTTGTTTGCAAGACAAAATTCTTCAATAGCTTCCAATTCAGATTTCAACACTTTTGCAAATTGTTGAGCAGCATCCACACCGAAATATGTTATCGGTTCTTTATAATCACCATTAGTATACACCGTGTATAATACGAAGCTTCTAGCCGCGTGGTGTTGATATTTATTGGTGTACGATGTGCCGTTTTCCGGTGGTTGACAAGTGTCGATCGGTTCCAGTATGCACTCGAAATCTGCATACATGACAAACGGAATCTTCATCTGACATCTATGATGGGTAAACTTGACGACATCACCTTTTTTAGGCATTCTGATTTTCACCGCTTCGTGTTCCTTACAGAGTTCTTTGTGACTTTGAAGCAGATCTTGTCTTCCGAAATGTTGTAAACAACGCCTGCATATAAAAGTTTGATTTACATGCCTACTGATTTGATTTCTCACCAACCTACTCAAATTTTTTATATAACAATAGTGAGATTTATTTGCAGTTTTCATATACAAGAGGTCAACATGTTGATCTTTTTCATCATCAGTCACAATCAATGGATATACGTTGAGTTTATTTTCTCCTGTACAAGTATAACCATAAACATTGATGGATATCCCACTGCGTCTTTCGAATTTTTTCACATCATCTAAACTCACTGGAAATTTAATGTCTTTCAACGCTTTGTCAAAGTCGTGTTCGTATTCAAGGTATTTGCTAACTCTTTGAGGATCTTTAACAACGGGATGTAAAGCTGCCAGTACGGACCATAGAAAACATTTCTGGTCATTGTTTTTAATATTTATGACAGCTTTTTTCTTTTTAATGACGTCTGGCAGTTTAATATAGCTTGACCCTCTGAATGGTACATATTTGTTTATTGCCAGTTCTAAAAACAACACTTCGTGTAGCGTCCAACCTGACCCCCGTGCCTCGAACTCTTCCATTCGAGTTAATAACTTTGCTTTCGCATCTTTAAACACTTGATGTAAGTCGGTCGTCTTATATATGATTGTATTCTCGGTTTTAAAGTACATGGTGTCTATTTCCAGCTGCTTATCCACACCAGGAACATTCCGTCTGTAGTTGGCAGCAAACGAAAAATTTACTTTCAAATTGTACTGTTCCAGGTGTTCTTCAATCTTGCCAATAATCAAATCGTGATATCTATTTAAAAATACCTGTGGGTTTTTTATACCACGGCAGTTTGTAAATTGATAAGTCAAAAGTCTATTGTTGAATGCTCTCTCTTTTACACAATGTTCATCTTCACTGACGGGCGAAGGTTAACGGGGGCTTTCAAGAGATTTTTAATCACATTCAGAGCAGAAGAACAAACCTTGCTGACACTATTAAACACTTTCTGAATGATTGAAGAAACATTTTCATTTTCAATCCGTGGCTTTTTAATTTCAGGCTGTTCATCGAAATCATCTCTGTTCGGTGATGGTCGTTTATGTGTACCGCTCGTACTGGGTTGTTCGTCATTTCGTGCTGAACGAGAAGCTGATGATGGTGGTTGCTTGCAGATTAGTCGTTTTTGTGTGCCGCTCGTACTAGGTTGTTCATCATTTTGTGTTGGACGAGAATCGGATGTGGTTGGTTGCTTGCAGACTGGTTGTTTATGCTTACTGCTCGTACCGGGTTGACCATCATTTTGTGCCGGTCGAGAATCGGATGATGTTGGTTGCTTGCATTTCGTTTTATGTCTGTTGAAATTTGTGTTTAAAACTGTTTTCCCACATTTTTCACAATTTACTTTTTTATAACGCGAATTGTCTTTATTAGGATTTTTCGCACATATCTTTAAATGATGGGAGATGTTCGATTTCGCAATAAGCTTCGCACAAAATTTACAGCTGACTTTGACTGTTTCCATCTTCTGCTGCACTCTATAACAGGCAAATAATAAAGCAGATTAGAATAAATTTAAAAAGACAATATTTTTATCACAATTACAAATTTGCTTGACAAAGGTAATTTCAAACAAATAACATGCTCGCTGGTTAAGAAAAGCAATTTTAATTCAAATAAACCAAAAGTCGCCCTACAACACTTTATCATATAAACACGACATTTTTTTAGCAATTGATAAGATGACTCCTTATCCAATTCTTATTGTAAATAATAAATATTATAGTCCTCATTGTGGGTCGAGTTTATTAACATTAACCCAGTGGTAAGTAAAAGTATTAATATAGTTATTGACACAATTCACAACAATAACACCATGTTAACTACTGTTAAATCTTACAATAGTTTGCACTACTACATAATCAGCAATACACCACCTACCTGTACCTTAACTACCACTTACCTTACCACCACTTATAAACTTACCTTACCACTTGTACCTTATTACTACTTACTTAACTTAGTTACTACTTAAATATTACTTACCCTGATTGAGACAGATCTCGAAGCATACTGAATATTACTTGAACACCAACCCTTATATGCTCAGCTGTCGGATGATCACAATCATCACGTGACCTGTTTCAACCAATCAGAGCGCTCTTCCTTGTCACGTGACCTGTTTCGACCAATCAAAGCGCTTTTCCTTGTCACGTGACCTGTTTCAACTAATCAGAGATGGGGATGGCTCTTTAGACGAGCTACCAAGCCCCAAGTCATCTATCTAAATATCAAATATTTATTAATTTGCAAAGAAAAGACAATTTTAATAAGGAAAATTGTTTTGAAGTATTAGGAGAGGAGAAATTAGTAGGAAAATATAACTGGGGGCTTAATCATGTAAGATTAAATACACGTGGTGACAAAAGATGAAAAACAAAACATTTTACACACAAATTAAAGAAAATTATTAATTCAAGTATTCAGAGATCAGAAATTGGTAGGAACCAACAAACTAGCTAAAACCAAGCAAATTTAACAAACATTTAACAAACATTTATTAACTATAATAGTAATAAAATATTGTACAAAATAAGGCAATTTTTGGAGGAAATTGTTTTAAAGTATTAGGAGAGGAGAAATCGTTAGGAAACATATATGCTCAAATATGCAAGATTAAATCCATGTGGGGGGATAAAGGGTGCAAACATAACATTTTAAACTCAAGAAAATATTAGCTTCAATATTCAGAGGTCAGAAGTTGGTAGGAACCATGTAGTTCAATCATGTATTAACTCTTAAAATAATAAACTGACAAAAAGACAAATATTCGAGAAAATCAGTTTAAAGTATCAGGAGAGCAGAATTCGTTAGGAAAAATAAAAGTGATCCACAATAAGGAAGATTAAAAACCACGTGGTGATAAAAAGTGTAAACAATATTGATATCATCGACCCCGGGGTTACCCACAATAAGCAATGTAAACAAACGTGTGACCTCAAGGTCGGAAAACTCCCGATAACAGATTGAAAAATCGCTGTCTAAAATACCTAATGAAGATGAAAATCCATTTGAAATCAGGATTATGTTAGGTTAAAACAACAAAGGTTAAGACTCGCCCTTCCTTGGATTAAATTTCTGGATTAAATACACCATTTGAAAAACCTGAAAATGGCTGAAATTAACCCGAAATCAAATACAAACTGGCCCAGAACCAGTCAAATATAAGGTTTATGAGGGTTGGTTAAGGGGCGCCTCGTACTTCCTTAGATTAAATATCTGGATTAATTTTTTCTGGATTAAATTTACCATTTGAAAAACCTGAAAAATGGTTGAAATTAACCCTAAATCAGATGCAAACTGGCCCAGAACCAGTCAAATATGAGGTTTATGAGGGTTGGTTAAGAGGGCGCCTCGTACTTCCCTCGTACTTCCTCGTACTTCCCTCGTACTTCCCTCGTACTTCCTCAAAAGACCCTTGGAAAAACCTGAGAAAATGTTGTAAAATGTTGTAAAATGGTTGTAATTAGCCTACAACCCGATAACAAACTGGTCCAAAACCAGTCAAAAATGAAGTTCTCGGAGGGTCGGAAATCGGAAGTACGAGGTGCGCCAGAACCACCCTTTCATATCTACTGGTTTGAGTATATACGATAATAAAAATCCGGAACTCTTTTAAAATAGTATTAATATTATTACGTTTCTAGATCATTTTCAATGTGATATGAGCAGTTGAAAAAAATATGACCTATTTTGCTAGTATCTGGCAATAGACAATTTTAGCACAAATGAAATTTTCGGACATCTGACAATGGCCGCTTTTAAGGTTAAACAACAGAATTTTTATCTCGCTGTCAATGTTTTTAATGAATTTACAATCTTTGACAAACAAGCATATTAAAATGCAGAGGATTATTTTCAAAAATAGAACAAGATATCTGCGTGCAGCAGACAGTAGGTCAACGCACGGAGCCACCGGCCAAGAGGGAACGGGATTGCAACGTTGTCACATCTTATGGCGCAGCCTGGTATTATAGGAGGCTGTGGCATTGCACGAGGGAGCACAAAAAAGTGATAGTAGAGTGAGTTTTATTGCAAATAATGAAAAATAAGCATTGGTTTCAGTAACCTACAGAAAATTATTTTGTTTAACATATAATGAAAGAATTTTATAAAATTACAAGTACTTATTTTATGTTATTTTATGTATTATGTAATAAGCTATAATATAGATGAATATTATTTGTAAGTAATTTACATGAGATAGAAAAAGAAATTGTTTATTTGATTACTTACTGTCGCCATCTAAACTTTCTTTCGTCTCTTATTTCTTCATCTTTTTCATACGCTTTATAATAGTCTCGGGTTCATTAAGAGGTTTAACTTGCCTTGGCCTCCAGTTAAAAGGACTATCAAACCTATTTAACTTAACCTTCAACCTGTTCTTTTTCTCCTCTGCTGATTCTTGTTTATTTAGGAATTTAGGCCGAATGGAACTACTAATTCCTTTTGAATACTCTTTTGATTTAGGTAGTATGGTACCAGCAGGTCTTAGGATTCCTGGAAACAAAGGCATTACGGTATTAGAATTACAAGCAACTGAGAAAAGTATCACAGTCGTAACCTTGAGTGTACCAAATGGGAGATGTTAGATTTAGGTATCAGGCTGTCCAACCTTAGTTGAGTTTGTACAGTTTATAAGCTTAAAATGTAGGTACATGAAAAGCTCGACTTCACTGGGTTGGGTAGTAGAAAGAACCAGTGGTGGCTAATGGGTAGGGATGGTGGGAGGGCTCTTTATTACTTTTATTATATATTCTTCGAATTGTAAGCAGAGTTCTCTTAAAGACAATTCAAGAGTCCTATAAAGCAGCTCATTGCTCTATATTTTTATTTTGTTTCGGATAATGTGAAGCTTCTGGTGGTTTTCTTTGGAAGGCTTCTTTGGGTAATTGTTGGTTGAATATTGAACTGGGTATTGAATGCAGGGATCAAACTAAATAATCGAAGCATGCTGTCTATTCTGGGACATTGGTTAGTGGAAACTGACTGCTACCTTGACCTGAAGGGCTATGGTAGGAAATAGGTAAAGGAAGTTGTGCCTAGGGAAACTGGTGCTAACTGAGAGAATATGACATTGGTAATGAGAGAGAATAGCCTACTATTGATTGCAAATTGAGTTGTCGGAGGATGCCGGGTGACATGCCCAGAGGCACGATTGTCGCCAAGCTCCAGCCCCGAACCAGCTAGCTTTGATAAAATTGCAGAAGATAATTTTATGGCAGTTACATGATCTAATAAAAGTATTTACTTAATCCCATCCTAACTATTGGCCCTGAAGGGGCGTTCAGTAACTTGCCAAAGCATTGACGCCTAGGTTGAGCATACGCCTAGGCTGGAACCAACAATTCTAACTCCTAATCTGGCATGGTAATACTGAATTGTCCAAATTGAGTTACCTTTATCTACCCCGAAAGCCCTACATTGCACCCCCCCCCCCCCCCCCCCCCCGATTTGTAAAATCTACTTAGCCATAACAATCGGTGTTCCTTTTTGATGAAGACAAATAATTATTTTCATAATTAATGAATTTTATCAAATTACAAGTACTTATTTTATATTATTTTACTAAGCACGTTTTTATAAAAAAAGTTTCTAAATGTAAAATGCTTATTTTTTAAATCTTCCTCTTACTTCAAGAGGGAGAAACAAAGAGTAGAGTAAGTAAAAGAATTAATTATGGCTACCAATGCTGGGTTGATTTATATTACCTTTTTGGGGCTTCACTCACCTTATATGACCTTCCGGGACTCATAAAAAAACAAAAAAAAAAAACACAAAACTTGTCAAAATTGTAAAAAAAAACACAAAAATCACAACACAAAAACACATAACGATGTTTATCGTCCCGAAGTTGCAAGGTTGCGATGTTTCGCGGGACCTAAAATACATAAAAGCCCCACTTCCTCAGGGCTCGTCACCACTTAACTTTTCCCATAAGTGGACCAAATGCCTAACACTGATTCGGTCCCGCGAAACATTGGCTGCAACTTTGGGACGATAAACATCGTTATGTGTTTTTGTGTTGTGATTTTTGTGTTTTTTTTTTACAATTTTGACAAGTCCTGGAAGGTCATATAAGGTGAGTGAAGCCAAAAAAAGATAAATTGAAACAACTTCACCTATAATCATGTCATTCAGAAGATGTTATAATCATGTCACAATGCTGGATTGGCCTACAAATTTCTGGTTACCCCAAGTAAAGTACCTCTGGTTCTTACTTGTTTTTGAAGATTCTTCTGTTTGTTTATGTCTTGATAAGACAGCACTATAAGAAGGCAAATTTCCTTTTTTTGAAGATTCTTCTCTTTTTTCATGTCTTGATAAGACAGCACTATAAGAAGGCAAACTTCCTTTTTGATTTTTATATCCAGAACTTCCTTCTTGGTTCGTACTGTTTTGATTTTTATATCCAGAACTTCTTCCTTGGTTCGTACTGGCATTCCCCCTTTGACTTTTTGATCCTGCAGCTTTTCTTGAAAAATCCATAGCCTGAAACATAAATCTAAAATAATAATTATTACCGTTTTTTAATATTTCCTTCACCAGAGACCTATTTGCCCAATGAATTTCTGGGTTAGGATATGTAGGTTTGCTGAAATAAAAAAAAATTGTTAGCAAATCCTAAACTCTAATACAAGTAGGCCTAACGTATATTTGTGTGTATGTATGTATGTTTGCACAGGGATCTTGAAAATGGCTCGAACTATTTTCTTCAAACTTTACAAATAATTTATTTCAGTGATAAAAATAATATTTCCATGGATCTCTAAGCTAAGAAAAATTTTAATTCTTTATGATCTTCAATTGAAATCCTAGAAATTTTAAAATTGGTCTTGTGGCTTTTAAAATGATAAAAAAAAGTTGCTGCAACAATTTTGCTTTAAAGCACACACCACATGCTCCAGGATAAACATGTGGTTTTTTTCCATTGTAGCATTAACTGAATTTCCTGAATGATACTTGAATAAAAATTACTTGTTTTTGTTATTTTTAGTTATTTGTTTGCAATATATTTGTTTTATTGTCAAAAGGTATTTTTATTGGTAACTATGCAGTTTAGGTGCCACCTCTTAACTCGTTGAGTGCGGGCTACGTTAATTAACGTAGTGCCACAGTGGCGCGGGCGGCGGCCTACGTTAATTTACGTAGCGCTCCTACCCGAAACATATTGGTTCACTGTGGGCTTAGCCATTGCTGGAAGAGGCTGATTCGCTCACCGCCTGTTGTGCCAGTCCCTGTGCTCACAACGGCGTAGTTCGTTTTCCGGTCCGCCATTTTGGGGGGGGGGGGGGTGGGGAGAGCAGTGGCACTTGCAGCGGCCTGCGTAATATTATGTAGCACTCTCGAATCGTGTAACATTGGTTCATTTGTTTAGTTTGGGCTTTAGCCACTGCCGGGAGAGGTTATAAGTGCTCGCCGTTTATTGGTGCAGTCCATTTTCCCGGTTAGCAGACGATCGTTTGCCGGTTCCCCCGAGGCGCGTCGTGAAGGAAGTGATTGGGCTTCACAGTGTTTTCTATTGTTACTTTTTGTGTTATTTGCGCAGTTTAGCAGGTAATTAAGACTAATCGGTGGAGAACATGTATTATGATGATAAAAAAGCTTCGATGAGAGTTTTAAGTGACGATCCCCGGCACCACTGGCGGACTACGTTAATTTACGTACCGGAAATGACGTCATGATATTTGACAGAAAATAGATGAATAGACAACTTCTGACGACTTTTTAGCAACATACAAGCAATAACCTAGTGATTAAACAAAAAAAAAATTTTTTTCGCATTTTTGATGACCCCATATATGGATTTTCCGCACTCAACGTGTTAAACATTGAATTTTTTTGTTTGAAACTGTCCCAAATTACCCCCGGATTTTGAAAATGATAGTTATTTTATGCGGAAAAAGTCGGAAAATGCCGGTTAATCTGAAAACCCGGAAAAACATTTTTCTAGTAAAATTGGTTAAGTGGGTATTCAAAATGACGGGGAAATTGAGCTGAACACAAATATTCAAGAATGTTAAGGAAATGGGGAAACTGGTTAGAGACCCCTTTATTCAAATAACGTCAAGTGGGTACCGTACTCAAATTAACTGGGATGTTAAGCTGATCGCAAATATGTAAAAATTATTTCGATCCGATTTGAAATAAACTGGAAATTGCAGGAAAAGTGTTGGAAAAGTCATCTGATGAGCTATTTTTATACTTAAGAAGGCCTATGTCATGTAGGTACTCAAATGATGCGGAATTTCATATTGAATACGAATATGTATATATTATTTGAGTACAACAATTTAGTAGGGAATGAAGATAAAATACATTTAGAAATCAAATAAAACCACACTGAAACTCATATGCTTAAATGAAGCAAACTAACTTTGTTAAAAGTGGTTATTGATGTTAGCCTAAAGTGTTAGTTAATATAGAGTACTATATGCATATTTAAAAACTTATATTTACATATAGCCTTATATAAAATATTTTGTTATACATAACATAACCTTATACATAACATAGTTTGTAATATATATATATATATATATATATATATATATATATATATATATATATAGAAGGCAAAGTTAAAATTTTTAGATTTTGAAATAAAGGTTTGCAGTGACTGTTTCTTTTCTTCCCACATAAAATTATCAAGGCCTGTTTTGTTTTATGAATATACAAATAGCACCATAACAGTCAAAGACTTCCAACTGTTAACAGTTTGAAATATTACAAAGACGAAGAAGTTTACAAGGTCAACGTTAGACCCACAGTAGCCTATTTCATAATTTCTCTATCCAGAGCCTCAACTACTCAATCAATTCATTGCCAACAACTTTGGAAATTTGGCAATACTGCTCATATCTCTCCCCTAAGTTGCCACCCCTTAACTCATCAAGTGGACTCGTCCCTTGTGCGTTATTATACCAACGAGGTTAAATAGATATAGAGTGCTCATCAGATAGGGAAAAGTGTCCCCTGTCGACTGGCGCCATTTTACCCACGATTCCCGCCGTTTCCTTGGTAACTAGCCCTTTGTTTACACTTTCCCATTTTCCCCCTTTATTTACCATTTTACCCACACCTATCCGACGTTTCTATGGTAACCAACTTCAATAGCCTGCTCACAGACCAACAAATCAAATTAATTTGAAAACAAACAACAAAAACATATGTTTTAAAAGTATCATCTGTAAATTTTTAAGATTGTAGCGACCAATCATAATACCGGTAGCTAAAACTAGTAACCAAGGAAACGGGGTTAAAGTTTGGGATGGTTGTCAAGGAAACGGTGGGAATTATGGGTAAAGTGGCACAAATTAACAGGGGACAAAAAATTAACATGTGTTGAGCACTCTATATATCTTTTTAACCTCATTGGTTATTACTGTCAAGTACTATCAGTATTGAGTCTAACATCGCGTCCCGTCGTCGCTAAGTTTACCCTTGTGAATGTGAGGTCCGTAGACTTTTCTTTGAAAGTGGAATTCAAGAGAAAATCTTTGATTAATTTTTTTTAGACTTGAGTGATGAACATGCAAATCTATCTAATTTAGCGATCAAAGTTCTACTACCTTTTCCAACTACGGAGCTCGTAGAGCGTGCTTTTTCCTCTTATGCCTATATTAAAAATAAATATAGGACCAAACTAGATGCAGCGCCAGATATGAAGATTTATTTGTCTTCTTTCGAACCCAACTTTAAAAAACTTAGTTAATCAAAGCAGGCTGAGGGCTCACACTAAGACTATTACCGCTTGCAAGTGTAAGATCCAGTTCTTTAATTACTAATAAAGTCCGCAAAAAAAGCTATTATTTTCAGAATCAGGGTGTAATTTTTGACATTTTGGAACAAAACAATTCAATTTTTAAGAGGTGGCACCTAAACTGCATAATTATCCATAATAATTTCAGATTCAAAACGCTTTGCTAAGGTACTTTCAGGATGACCATTTCGACCATCCTTACAATTTTCTTTCAAAAAAGAAATGAGTTAACAACATCTTGGTAAAACCCTTAAAAGTTTAGTCAATGTGTTCACATTAATATGACAGTAGTTACCAATATTTAAGTCATGAGGATGGTCATCCATAAAGACCATCCTCATAATTAGAACAATTTGTATAATATATGAGGTCAAAATTGTAGTTTGGATCCAACGTTAAACTGATACCATTGGCTATTAATTAACAGTCATATACAAAGAAAATGTCGGCCTTAGTCAGTAACACGACGACTACAAGATCACGCCACAATCATCCCACGCCATCTATCATTCATACTTGGCTTAAACTACGGTACTTATTTAGGTAGGAAAAACCGGGTGTCAGAAAAAAACGTTTCAGGAATTTAATTACTTGTACGAAAACATAGAAAAAACTTCCGATAAATATAAATCTTAAAAAATGCTTCATTAGGCCACCAGCCACCATTTTGTATTTTGCAATAATTTGTATTTCCGTGGATCATTGTATTAATTTCAAATTAGGCATGAAACTTTTATCACAGCAATGCTCATTTTCAAGAATAATTTTTTTTGTGTATTTTCAAAATGGTTTTCATAAATTTTTATTTCAAATCGCTAGCTTTTTACTGAGGCCTAGTTAAGTACTTACTTTTTTGGATGGCCATCCATAAACTTCCAATTTTCGTTTGAGAAACATAGGCGGCCCTAGACTAGATTTCCTGGGGGGGCTAGGGCTCCCCCCCCCCTCCCCCGCGACAACCAATGCAATGACATCATCGATACAATAGCAGAACGACTTCAACTTTCTCATTTCATTTCATAATATCTTTATTCATAAAAGTACAAGTGTACAAGAATGGCGTCAAAATAAAATAGAAATTGCAATGATTACACTATGAATAAAACATAGTTGGCTAGTATAGATAAAACAAATAAAAATCCTTATATTATTACAAAATTATAAACCTTTTTTATCTTTTTTTTAACTGAAAGAACAATAAAAAGTAGGAGAAAAAGAGAGATAAAAAAGTCGTTAGGCCTATCTATGTTTTATTAAAGAATTTCTCTAATGAGTATAAAGCTTTTGAAATCAGAAATCGTTTAAGTTTCTTTTTGAAAATATTCAAGTTGTCTATTTACTTCAACTCTATTGGCAAATAATTAAAAAATTTTATTCCTGCATAAATTGGCTTTTTCTTAAATAATTCCAACCGATGCCTGTCAAAAGCCAGAAGATTGTTATTTCTAGTATTATAATTATGTGAGGTCCCTAATACTGGCAGTTGTTCCAGATTTATTTTAACGAGCAATATTAGTTGATAAATATATATAGTAAATATTGTATATTGTAAATATTGTAAATATAGTTGATAAACTGCCCATGGACAGTTAAAAATCCCAGTGACTGAAAATGATCTTTCATGGAATCCAGGTAGGGGTCATTCCACACCAACTGAGCCTGACAGGGAAAATATATATATATATATTTTTTAATTATTGTTGTTGGTGAATTTGTAGTAAAAATGTTAAAGTTTCTTGTGGGATATTTTTTAATTTGTTTTTGTGGTCAATTTTTTATTTACTGGTCAATTTTGTAGCTGATGTTTGCCTAAAGGGAAAAGTTGGGATTTTAGTGTTTATTGGCAGCCTGTTTCTTTGTTTGCTCTTCATCTGACACTTCAATGCATTTTGGAGGGAAATAGAAGGAAGCTTTTGCTACAAGAACATATACTATTCTTGAGGTACGTTCGATTCCTATTATATTTAATTAATCATTTAAATGGGGGTCGCAACATGTAACACCCGTTACAAAAAAAATGAGAAAGTTTATGGGACAAGCACTCAGATTTTAATTTAAATAAGTCCTTCTGGGAAAGTGAGGTTAAGTTACAGTTTTGAAGGATGGTTTACTCATTTTATTTGTTAATGCATATTTTAAGTGTTTTTTTTATCGTAACGGGTTTTGTAACACCCGTTACAGCATCATACGCAATGGGTGTTACAGTGTTCACTTTCAGTCCTAAGTAACTATTTCCTTCTTTCTATTTAAAATATACCATGTGCACATTACATCTTAGTTTCCAAGGGTGCCTAGATTTTCAATAAAAAGATATATTTAAATTTTTTTAATGCAATTTGGTGACTACAAAGGAAAAAGTTATAATACGACTTGAGAAATTGAAAAAACTTTGAGGTTATCTAGAAGTACCAGTAGGCTTGAATATATTTAGCCTGCCTGTTTAATTTTAGGCCTACAGTAAGCTACAGTTTTCAATGAGATGTGAATCATGAATTCATTGCAATCTATTTCATAATGTTTGTTTAAACATCGTCTGTAAAGCGCATATGCCACAACTAATAGCCTACAGCCTTTTTAGGCTATTTTTCAAGACTGTATATTGTAGCCTACATTGATTGATAATTACAGTTTTATTCCAAATTCTAATTTTAATTTAGTTTTTTTTATATTTTTGTTCTAGATCATGGCTCCAGCAAAGGAGCGCATGAAAAAGTCTAGAGAAAAGAAGAAGAGAGATGCTGAACAATGGGAAGCTCATCTACAGAGAGAAAGGGAACGGGATAAACTACGCCGTTTGAAGAAGAAAGAAGAGTTGAAAACTGATTTGAAGGCAGCAGGTATCAATCGAGAGAAGATAAGGGCAAGAGTAAAATTATATAGGGAGAGAAAAAAAATGTTGACTCCATCTTCTCCTATTCGTCAAAGAAGTGAGAAAAACTCACCGATAGGTACTTATAAGTGTGTCCAAAGTTTTGGGAAAGCAGTAAATAAAGTAAAAAGAATTTTACCTGAGAGTCCTCAGAAAAAAGCTGCTGTTTTGAAAAAGATTGTCTCTGAAATAATTGGCCCAGAAAGCAAAAAGTTGTTTGACATCCCTCAGAAAAAGCCTAATAAGGCTGTAAGTGATGATGAAAAAAAAGTAGTTGTTGACTTTTACTGCCGAGATGACATAAGTCGCCAAGCCCCTGGTATTAAAGACTTTATAACAGTTAAAATTAATGATGGGGGGAAAACTAAATTCCAAAAAAGACATATGATTTTGTCAGTTGGTGAAGCTTATCAAGAGTTCAAAAATTCATTCCCTGATATTAAAATAGGCAAATCTAAATTTTACACCTTGAGGCCTCCTTATGTGCTTCTACAAACTGACATGCCCCATAACGTATGTGTCTGCATATACCACTTCAATGTGATTGAGCTTACTGAATCTTTGAGAAGGGCAATTCAAAACTTTCCCCAGTCTCATACTGAAGTATTGAATCAGGTTTCATGTGACATTGGAAATGAATCTTGTATGTACAGTCTGTGCTCAACATGTTCTAAAATTGATTTGAAATCTTTAGTTAGTGAAGATGAGAAAGCCCTGCTGAAAAAAGACATCTCCTGGAAAGAGTGGGGAGAAGATGAAAATAAACGTCCATTGCTGAAAATAGTGGTAGGCACTTGTGAGACTGCTCTAAGGAAGTTAGAACTAAAATTAAAGCACTTCAAAAAGCATTGTTTTGTGAAAAAGACACAGTCTAACTACTTTAATCAAGTTAAGAGCAATCTTAAACATGGAGAGGGTGTTCTGCAATTCCTTTTTTGCGGAAAATTACTCAGTTGTTACTCAAGACGAAATTCAGTCGGCCCATTGGAGCCATTCGCAAATAACAATTTTTACTTGTTGCCTTTGGCTACCTAAGAAAGAAGTGCAATCTTTAGTGGTAATTAGCGATGACAGGACGCACAGCAAATTTTCTGTGTGGACATTTTTGAAGTGTGTATTGAGCCACATAAAATCAGAGAACGTTTTGAATCATGTATTTATCTTCAGCGATAATTGTGCCGGGCAGTTCAAGAGTAGATTCATACTGTCAAATTTGTGTTGGTTTGAACATGATTTCAATGTTACTGCTGAATGGAACTTTTTCTCTAGCTCTCATGGGAAAGGGGCCATGGACGGTGTAGGTGCTGTTGTGAAACGAACTGCGTGGATTGCTGTGAAAGCCCACAAGACACTGATTTCTGATGCTAAAGACTTCTACACATGTGCTAAGGAGAAAGTTGCTGGTGTGACTTGTTTATTTATAAGTAAGGAGCAAATTGAGGAGAACAAACCATTGCTTGAGAAACGATGGGAAACTGTGAAGGCAATTCCAGGAATTCAAGAGGGCCATAATTTCCGAGCCTATGACGAACAAGACATACTCATAGCAAAGACATCGCTTTCACTGATGTTAAGAGTAAATGTCTTTCAACCCCCCGATTTTGAGCAACTTACTCATGCTAGGAAACGGTTGTCATACAGCCAGGTATACTCGGACTCGGAATCAGAATGTGAACACATGAGTAGTGGGGAATGGAGGCTTTTGGAACAGTTCAAGGTCACCCGAGCGATGACGTCATCGATGACGTCATCGAGGTCAATGACCTCATTGATGACGTCATCGATTGCATCATCGATGACGTCATCACCAATGACGTCACTTCCATGACGTCACACCCATGACGTCACAGAAATGACGTGCTGATGACGTCATCACCCCTTACGTCACCAAGATGACGTCATCGATGTCACAAAGGTCAAGGTCACGCTGAAACCTAAAAGTTTTTGGCACTTTTGCTGTTTCTCGCACTACGCTCCGAGTTTCAGTCACAGTTACCATGACCTTGACAACTTGGAGCAAATTTGCGATGAGAAACAGCAAAAGTGCCGAGGAAACTTGAAGTTTGCAACGTGACTCTGCCTAAACCGTCATGTGACACCGCTCGGGTGACCTTGAACCGGCCCAGAAGCCCCCATTCAACCATTACTGCAACCGCGATGCGCACCCTACGACAGACACCGAGCGACTGACTGTCCGGCCCCGCGCACTCTAGGTATATGGGAAGTGGTGGGGGAACTGTGATGACCTTGGGAAACTTGAAAATGTCAAGCCGGGTAGCACCGTTTCGGTGCTACCTTAAAGTTACATATCAAAGTGAGATGACCTTGAGTCAAAACATAGAAATACTACAAGTTGATACTGTCCCAGAGTTAAAGTGTGGTGACCTTGAGTCAAAACACTGAAATACTAAAAGTCGAAATCATTCCAGAGTTAAAGTGTGATGACCTTGAGTGAAAACACAGAAATACTACAAGTCGATCCCGTCCCAGAGTTAAAGTGTGGTGACCTTGAGTCAAAACACAGAAATACTACAAGTCGATCCCGTCCCAGAGTTAAAGTGTGATGACCTTGAGTCAAAACACAGAAATAATACAAGTTGATGCAGTCTCAGAGTTAAAGTGTGGTGACCTTGAGTTAAAATACTGAAATACCACAAGTCGATATTGTTCCAAAGTGAAGTGACCTAGATTCAAAACTTGTAAAAATACTTACATATAGAGAGTTGGAGAACAGCGAGACGCACCGCATGGAAGCCGGAGACATACTGGCGGAGAGGTGTTGTGCAGCCTAGGGACTCGGTTGTGGTGGGGGTATAGCCAACACTTAGAGTAGAAGGGTTGTGGGTGACCTTGACCCACTAACCCCCCCCCTTCCCCTCCCTCCCCCACCCCCTCCCCCTCCCCCCCGAACTTTTTTTTTGAAAAATTTTTTGACCTTGACCAAAAAGTTTTTTGCTCCGGACGAGAAGTGACCCCCCCCCCGACAAAAAGTGCGACCCCCCCCTCCCCCACCCCCACCCCCTCCCCCACCCCTGATATCCTGGGCGTGGCAGCCCCGGTGGGGATATAAGGCGGCCCGGCCACAGCCGGCTCGCAGTCCGCTCCCGCGCGTTGAACGTGAACGATCGGGACGGACCGCCATAGGCCTCACTAAACAGTGAATGGCGCCTTCACTGTTTAGCGAAGTCTACTCTAACTTTAAGACTTGTATTAGTTGTAAGATATTGCGCTTGCGTTTGGGTATTGGGAATTGTTTTATATGAGAGTGTTTCACTTGTACCCTATGTCTCCTGTGTGTCTTTTATCCTGTGTGCCTTGTTTCTCATATGTGTTTAATGTGTATGTGCTTGTTCCAGCATTGACTATGTTGAGCTCAATTATGTGTTGTAAGTGTGTTATATTTATCTAAAGTGTATACGCTTGTTTTAGCATTCCCCCCTTGAGCTTTTTCAATGCTCAAAGTAAATTGTAACTTCAGGGAACGGGAGTAGGCCCCCGTGTAAAGCCACTTTTCATAATTGTTAGGCTCCTCTCAGGCATGCAACAGGTTGCGGCTGGGGTTATGGGAGCATGTCCGTTTGTACGCTGGCAAGCAAAAGGTTGTGGCGGCCTCTGCACTCGGACCGAGGACGTAAGCCACTAGGGTGTCCTCAGTTAGTTTCCCTTCTGGAAACTCAAAATTACGTAAATGAATCTTTGTTAGCTATTTGTGTTTTTAGTCCCCAAGGCCCCCGAACATTCGTGGTTCGCCATGGATGTTCGGGGGCCGAAATTATTTAATGTCCGTGTGGCCTTGACCCACAAAGACTTGTAAAAATTTACTGCTTGCTAAATTACAAATATTAAAGATAGGGTTACGGGAGTAGGCCCCCGTGTAAAGTCACTTTGAAGTATTGTTAGGCTCCTCTCAGGCATGCAACAGGTTGCGGCTGGGGTTGTGGGAGTATGTCCGTTTGTACGCTGGCATGCAAAAGGTTGCGGCGGCCTCTGCACTCGGACCGAGGACGTAAGCCATTAGGGTGTCCTCAGTTTGTTTCCTCATGGAAACTCAAAATTATGTAAACGAATCTTTGTTAGCTATTGAAAAGACAATGCAGTAAATGTTTACAAGTCTTGCGTGGCGAAGGGTACACGACATTGGATGTTGCCTTGTTGTCATAGTTGGGTCTCTTCGGAGGCTACAGCGATGACAACCCAAGTGCCCCACACCCCCATAGGGGGGTGTGGGGCTTAATTTTTTTAAAGTTTTTCCGTGACCTTGACCCAAATATATAAAAAACTTCAAAATCTTTAACGGTCATGTGTTTTTTCTTTAAGACAGTAAATATATTAAAGTACTTTGTAAACATTAATGGGTAGGTAGGTATTACTAACACGAGTTTGGAGTTGTGTCTTTTAGGAGACTACAGCGATGGCAACATAAGAATGGCATGGATGTCAATTTTTTAAAGAGCCCCCCCCCCAAATTTTTTTTTGAAAAATTTTTGACCTTCACCAAAAAGGTTTTTGCTCCGGACGAGAAGTGGTGACCCCCCCCCCCTTTAAACTTTTTTTCGAAAAAATTTTTGACCTTGACAAAAAAGTTTTTTGCTCCGGACGAGATGTGACCCCCCCCAGGGTGGGGTCGCCCTTGGCTGGTGGGGATATAAGGCGGTCAGGTTGCACGCACTTCTCATTCACGCTCGACCTTTCGTTGGAAGTGGCTGTCCAGGAGCTCATTCTTAAGAAGACCGGTGACCAAAAATGTCTCGTCGTATACCTTATAAACCTTCGTACTATAATCTGATTGGTATTAATAGTATTACAGACAATGAAAAGAAATTGTATAAAAAAATTTGTTGTTTACTTGACAGAACGCAAAAACTACCACCAAATACTTTCACCTACAAGCTACCCCTGATAGACAAGGATGATGTAAGCAAACTAACAACAATTCAATTGAAATTGGTGGAAGAAAAAATTCTTGTTTGTGTAAGAGAAGTGTTTCATAATGAATATTCAAAAAGATTGGCTTTTGACTTTATTAAGGAACATGCAGGACGTGAAACAGGACAGTATCCAGGATTATATTATTTATATCTTTTTGAGAATGGAGCAAGTGTAACGGTAGAAATAAGTATCAAACTAATGTAATTCTCCCAACCAAGTGTTAAACTAGGACTTGAACTTGGACTTGATTGAGGTTTTGTAGAATAGAGCGGGGGATAGATCACTTTGCGGCAATGGACTAGCATGCTGCTTAGTGGTTTATCCCCCGCTCAAAGGGTATCTTTACGCGACCTTGACCCACATAAATGCATAGTTTGTGGAAATATAAAAAGGGCAAACCAATTGGATGGATACACCACTTCTATAACATTTCTCCATTGCAGTGCTCTATCCCCCGCTGAAAATAATAATTTCAAATGACCTTGTTCCACATAAACTTGCTCAAACAGACATCTTTGAAAAAACTTGTACAAAGTAGTGGATTTAGATCAAACATCATTGGTTTATCAAGCCTGTTGAAGAATATATTGAAAATGGGTGTTTAAAAGCCAAATCTACTACATGATTGATAAACCGGATGTATATGACGTCACCTTCCCCCACCCTTCAACCTCGGGTATAAAGGGACCCGGTTGAGCGCGCTGCTTATTATTGCGTGGACATTCACCGAGTGCACACTCAAAGCCAAACTGTAAAAAATGGCCCTTTGCGATATTTGTGGTGAGTTTTTCCAAGACGAAGATATCTTTGTTTTACATCGAGAATTGCATCATGAAGAGGACAGAAAAGAAGAGATTGTAGTAAGTGAAGAAGACTTGGATGCGATTGATCGGTTTTTGGAAAACCACCATAATCAGATGGACGAATTGGATAGCTATCTACAGTTACACAGAGAATTGCATCATGAAGAGGACAGAAAAGAAGAGATTGTAGTAAGTGAAGAAGACTTGGATGCGATTGATCGGTTTTTGGAAAAACCTCAGAAGCAGGACTGGGCTAGCTATTTACAGTTAATGCAAAGAAGAAGACCAAGTGTTATTCAATTTGCCGGAGCTGGACCATCTACAGCTGGAGGATTTATTCAAGAAGAGAAAATGGAAGAAGAAGATACGGAAGAAGAAGTGGAAGATGTAAGACAACCGCGTACCCAAGAAGAGGATATGGAAGATATAAGACAACTGCGCACTACAGCCTTGCCAGGACCAGTTGTAATTCATTTCAAAATTAATAACGTGCAATTAGAATTGGAAAATTTTATAAGTCAAGCTAAAAAGCTAGTTGTAAAAACATTGACGGAAGAATTGGCAAGATTGAACTTTATTAAATTTGGATTGGTGTTGGAGGCTATGTTTACTAATACCGATGGTGAAAATTCACCGAGATCATTCATTGCTAAAAACCGAACCCTTACAACCACATCTGATATCAACGAAATTTTAGAAGAATGTTTGGTTGAACTGCTAGTGAAACTTCAAGAACATGAAGGAAGAGGATCCGGCTGGACGCTATCATCAATTGAAGGTATGGATGTGAGGGTTCACAAGCATGGATATGGTATGAGAGGAAGCAGCTTTATCCCTCTACCAAAGGTGATCCGAGATACAAGATCATGTATCAATGTGAAAAATGAGGATAATGAATGTTTCCGGTATGCAATGTTAGCAAAATATGTGGAACCTATGGCCTGTAGACCTAGCCTAGCATACGAAGCTGTCCAACACCGCTATAACTTCCAAGGTATGTCGTATCCTGTTAGTCTTAATGATGTTGCTAAATTTGAAAGAAAAAACCCAGGAGTTTCAGTTAATGTGTTCGGTTTAGACGAATCAAATAACGTATACCCGTTACGAGTTACAAAGACTGAACGTCAAAATCATACAGATTTGTTGCTATTGACCAAAGGTGAAATATCACATTATGTTTACATCAAGAACTTTGAAACTTTGGTTGGACGACAAGTGACTAAAAAGAAAATTAGAGTAACAGTGTGTAAGAGATGCTTTTGTTTCACAAATAAAGACTTGAGACGTGGAGGATCAGAGTGGTTGTCAGAACACCAACGACTTTGTAATGACAACTATGAAGTGAAGATTAGTCTGCCACCACCATCTAGAGCATTTGTCCAGTTCAATAAAACAGTTCACCAATACCGGATTCCACTAGTTATCTACGCTGACTTTGAATCCACGTTAGTGCCGCAGGAACTTCCGGATGGTGAAGTAACTAGAAGAAAAAAATATCAATTGCATCAACCTAACAGTTTTTGCTTATTGGTGAAATCTACTTTACCTGAAGAACAATTGCAAGACTATGGCTTAACATCCACTCCGATACTCTACCGTGGGGAAGAAGCTGCTAAGTATTTTGTAGACCAGTTGTATGACATTGCTGAAAAGGCAGAACGCTTATACAGTAATGTTTTACCCATGGAACCTTTGAACCAAAATCAACAAGATGAGCACACTTCGGCAACAACGTGTTATTTATGCAAGAAGACCTTCAGTGAAGACAACCATAAAGTAAAAGACCACGATCACCTGACGGGGTTATACAGAGGAGCTGCTTGTAATTCATGCAATATAAATTACAAACTGCCAAACTTTATCCCTGTCGTGTTACACAATCTTAGCGGCTATGACTCCCACTTCATTATCCCAGAGTTAGGACGAGATGATGGAAAAATTGAAGTATTAGCTGAAACATTGGAGAAGTACATCAGTTTCTCAAAAACAGTAGGTAAAATTAAACTTCGCTTCGTAGACTCTTATAGATTTATGTCATCTAGTTTGAGTAAATTGTCTGAGAACCTAAGAAGAGAAGACCTAAAAGAAACCAGCAAAATTGTACCTGAAGATAAATTGGACTTAGTAATGCGTAAAGGAGTGTTCCCCTATGATTACATAACTTCTGCAGAAAAATTTGAAGAAACCAGTCTGCCACCGATTGAAGCCTTCAATAGCAAGTTAAATGAAAGTGCAATCACCGTTGAAGACTACAATCATGCTTGTAATGTTTGGAACCAACTAAACATTCAAACCTTAGGGGAATATTCTGACTTTTACATAAAATTGGACGTAACTCTGCTGTGCGATGTGATGGAAGAATTTCGAAACACCTGCTTCTCCGCCTATGGACTGGACCCTCTACACTCGTACACATCTCCAGGATTAGCATGGCAAGCTATGCTAAAGTCAACCAACTGTCGACTGGAACTTCTAACAGATATTGATATGGTGCTTATGATGGAATCTGGTGTACGAGGCGGTTTGACACAAGCTGTAACACGTCATGTTAAAGCCAACAACAAGTACATCCCCGGCTTCGACGAGCAACAACCATCGGTCTACCTTGGCTACTTTGACGCAAACAACCTTTATGGTTGGGCAATGTCAAATCCGCTTCCCTACGCTGACTTCAAATGGATCGACCCGGCCACCATCGGTGACATCTCACAGATTCCAAAGAATGGTCCAAAAGGCTATATTTTGGACTGTGATTTCGAATATCCGGAGCACCTTCATGATCATCACTACGACTTGCCTCTCCTAGCCAAGACTGAAGTTTCACCGACAGGAAGATGGCCAAAATTGAT
Organism: Neoaliturus tenellus; assembly: GCA_030545055.2. Lineage (NCBI taxonomy): Eukaryota > Metazoa > Arthropoda > Insecta > Hemiptera > Cicadellidae > Neoaliturus > Neoaliturus tenellus. The sequence goes on along the minus strand of CM061531.1, from coordinate 93,450,309 downwards.
GATGACGTTGGAAAATAAAGATCGGTATGTGGCTCATTACTGGGTAGTTCAACAAGCTCTTGAATTGGGTCTACGTGTAGTGAGAATTCATAGAGCAATTGAATTCACCCAGTCTTGTTGGTTGAAACCATATATTGATTCCAACACTACAAGAAGAGCAGCAGCAACATCAGCATTTGAAAAGGACTTTTACAAATTGATGAACAACGCCATCTTCGGGAAGACCTTAGAAAACAAAAGAAAACACAAGATTGTAAAATTAGTAAGTGATCCTAAGAAATTGGAAAAATTAGTGCAAAAACCAAATTTTGGAACATCCATGATTATAAACGAAGATCTAGTTGCCGTCAGTATGAAGAAAACAACAATAGTGATGGATCGTCCGTTATACATTGGAATGTCGATTTTGGATATAAGTAAAACTCTGATGTATGATTTCCATTACAACAAAATGGTTAAATACTACGGAAGAGACAACATTGGAGTTGCATACATGGATACCGACGCGTTTATCTACTGGATAAAGACCTTGGACATGTATGAAGACCTAAGGAGCTTCCCGTACAAAGACGATTTTGACTTCTCTGACTATCCGAAGAACCATCCGAATTACAATGAAAAGAATAAAAAAGTAATCGGAAAATTTAAAGATGAAGCAAATGGAATGCCTTTGGAGGAAATAGTTGCGCTAATGTCCAAACTATATTCCTTCAAGATGTATAAGGAAAATGACATACCGACAGTGAAGAAAGCTAAAGGAGTCAAAACATCGTACTTGAAGAAACATGTGACATTAGACCATTACAAGACCTGCTTGTTTGAAAATTCTACAATGTCTGCAACGTTCAACACTATCAGAAGCTTTAAACATGAGGTCTACAGTGTCACTGAAGTTAAAAGAGCACTATCAGCTCGAGATGATAAAAGGCATATTATGCCGGATAAAATTCACACTCTTCCTTTTGGCCACTACTCTCTAAACCCTATCGACTAGTAACCTATTCTTCGTCCTTCTACAACTTCGACCTTATTCCTTTCTCCTTCCGTAAAAAAATGGGGAACACGGCAAGTCAAACGCCGTGTTCCCCATTTTTTTACACAAGTTTGGATGACCTTGACCTATATAAATGATGTGAATATTTAAGACAACATTCATTGTGATTATACATGTGATACATGAAACATTCAAACCTGCAATATGAAGGACTTGAAGCAAGAAATTGTCAACGAACTTCATAAACCTGCAAGAAGAAAGTTTCCACGAAGAAATACAGTGATAAAAGGAATAAATGATTTACATCAAGCGGATTTAATCGAAATGATTCCTTATAGTAAACAAAATAGAGGATTTAAATACATATTGACTATTATTAATTGTTTTTCAAAAATGGCAGATGCTTTCCCACTAAAAGATAAAAGTGGCAAAAGTGTTACAAAAGCAATGGAAACAGCTATACAAAGAGACAAACATACTATAAAACATTTACAAACTGATGATGGAAAAGAATATTTTAATAAGGAATTTGCAAATTTAATGAAAAAACACAACATTAACCATTACTCAACCAATTCAGAGGTAAAAGCATCAATAATTGAAAGATTTAACAGAACTTTAAAAGGTGTGATGTATAAGATGTTTTCCAACAGAGGATCACACGTATGGATTGATATGTTACCAAAACTTATAAGCAATTACAATAACAAGTTTCATAGAACTATCGGTATGAAACCAAGCCAGGTGACTAGCAAAAATGAAAAACTGGTATTAAAACGTATAAAAATGAATACTAAACCAAAAGTTGAAAAACTAAAGCCTAAAAAGTTTAATGTTGGTGATAAAGTGCGAATAAGCAAATACAAAGGTGTATTCAGTAAAAGATATCTTCCAAACTGGACAAAGGAGGTATTTACTGTATTTAAGGTGCAACCTACAGTACCGGAAACTTACATTTTAAAAGATAATAAAGGACAATTGCTTGAAGGAGGGTTTTATGGACATGAAATGTTAAAATCAACAGTAGGTGATGTATATCTAGTTGAAAAGGTGTTGCAACGGAAAAAGATAAGGTTAAAGTACGATGGTTAGGATTTAATAAGACGGAAGATTCTTGGATACCTAAAAAAGATCTGATATAACGATAGAAAATCATTTTAGGTTGAACCATTACAAAGGATGGAGATAATACCGCAAAAACACAATTTTACTATTAATAATATAGATGAACTCACAGTGGATGGTTCTCAATTTAATACCGGGAAACATGGTGTTTTGTTGCCAAACACGGTGCGTTGTTTGGTTACCGGTCCTTCCAATTGTGGAAAAAGCAAATGTAGTATTCAATTTGATTACAAACCCAAAAGGATTGCGTTTTAATAATCTATATGTATTTTCAAAATCACTACAACAACCAAAGTATCAATTATTGGAAAAGATACTCAATAATGTGCCTGAAATTAAATATTTTAAATTTAATGCAAGCGAGAGTGTCATGCAACCGCAAGAGGCTAAACCATTCTCAGTATTCATATTTGATGATGTATCTTGTGAAAATCAAAATACAATAAGGAATTACTTTGCCATGGGTCGACATAACAACATAGATAGCATTTATATTGGTCAAACTTACAGCAAAATACCCAAACAGCTCATTAGAGACAACGCAAACATGTTAATTGTATTTAAACAGGATGAAACCAACCTAAAACACATATATTATGACCATGTAAGTGCGGATATGTCATTTGAACGATTTAAAGAGTTGTGTGGAAAGGCTTGGGCTGAAAAGTATGGGTTTTTAACAATTATGAAGGAACAACCGCTAAACAATGGTCGATACAGGATAGGATTTGATAAATTTATACTAATACACTGATCATGATGTAAAACATTCATTGTTGTACAACACGTCTTGCTACAAACATGGTTAACCAAGAAAAGTTAATAAAGGAAATAAAATCACTTAGTGATTCTATTCGGGATAAAAACAGAGCATTAAAATTAGGTATTAGCGAAAGGAAGAAATTCCTTGAATCTACTTTTAAACCTATTACTGAACCCTTAAAACAATTAAACAAAAAATTCGCTAAACCTGTATTAGAAGGAGATGCAATTGCACCTATCACAAAGTTTGAAAGAGAAAATGTAAAATCAGAAGATTTTAGTGATGAAGACCCGGAATCCTCTACATATAGTGGTTTTACCGGTGGAGAACCTGAAAGAGAGCTAGAATCACCAGACTATAGTGGTATAAGAGAATTATATGAAGTAAAAGCTAAAAGAGGACATGAAGATGTATCAACCGCTAGTGAAGAGGAAAAAGAAGAAGAAGCAAGGGAAGGTCCGTCAAACATAAGCTTGTTGGGTGAAAATATTCATAACAAAGGACCTTTAGGAAGGAAATACATGATAAAAATGTTAGCTGGAATAAATCCTAATAAAAACTACCATAGTTATGGAGTAAGATTAACAGAAGAAGGTTTAATGGTTGGTAATAGCCCGGTAAACATTGATGAACATGATAATATTATTGTTGGTAATCAAAGATATAAGGGCACAAGAGGATTATTTGAATTATTATTTGAAAAAAAGCCTTTAGAATTGTTAGTTAAAGAAGAAGACATGGAAGCATATAAACAGATTTTGGAACACACCAATGCATACAGGAGAAATTATTTAGCTGACCAACCAGTTTTTAGATCTAGGTCTTTAAAATATAGAGAATTTGTATCCAAGTTAATACCAACAGCGAGAAGACAACCAATGCCGATAATGCCAAGAAAACCTGTAAAACGAAGGTTTGTGTCATCCACTTTGGATATAAGTGCTGCAGAACCAAGAAAAAGAAACAAATCTGTTACAGGTACAGGTTTAATGAAGAAACTATATAACACAAATGTGATTTATTACAATAATATCAATAAATTGGTGGATAGAATGAAACTAATACATGAAGCTAAAGAAGCGGGTCATACTGGATTGGAAAACGAATGGGTGGCTTTAGTGGATGAACTCCGAAACCGTGGGGTAATCTTATAAAAATGCGTTACTCCCTAGAATACTATTCAGTTGCACCATGAGTGTCGACAAGTTCGGACGTTACTCCTCGGATGGGTTATATTATGCGAATAGTTTAAAAAGAAGTGCTGGTTTACCACAAACACCTGATGGGGATTATGATATGAGTAATAAAAGGTTAAAAAACATAAAAGATCCTACGGATGAAAACGATGCAATAAATTTAAAAATATTAAAGGAAAAGATATCACCAACATTAAGACTACAAAATAACACTTATGATGCAGAAAATCATAGAATTATCAACGTTGGTAAACCAAATCAAAACGGTGATGCAATAAACAGAGGTTATTTGTCATCTGAATTGAAAAATACGTTAAAATTCAATGGAAAAACGTATAGTGCTAACAATAAACGTATATCCAACGTAGATGACCCTAAAGAGGAAAAAGACAGCGTAAATAAACGCTATTTACATTCTATAATACCTGAAAAGACAAAAGATGGATTTTCTTTTTATAAATTTGTTATTAACGATATAGGTTATCCAAAAAATGAAAATGATGCTGTAAATCTCAAATATATAAAAGATCATTGTGTCATACGTGATGTGGGAGTTATCGATTGTCTTGGTAATTGTTTGGCTAATGTAAAAGATGGATCAGCACCATCAGATGGTGCAACAGTGGGTCAAATGATGGAAACCTTAAAACAAGAAACAACCTCGCGGCAAGGGGATGTATTTGTACAAGGTAATGAAAAATTTTATTTATTAACATTAAAAAATGATGTTTGGGATTGTATGGATAAAAAGTTATCAAATTTGTTATTGGCTCGTAGTCCTTTAGATGCAGCTCCTTTAAAACAAACTGTTCATCTAGATCCAAATCATAACTTTAGATATTTTACATGTAATAATTTTACAATAAAAAACTTGCATTATGGAAGAGATCCAAATGATGCTGCAACTGTAGGACAAACCATCACAACATCATTAAAGGATAGTAAAGTGTATACTTGTAATAATAAACGTATAACAGACCTTAAAGACCCTGAACATGTGGATAATGCTGTCACTGTTAATTTTCTTGTAAAAGTTTTAGGTAATGCGTTATTTGATTTCCACAATCATTTTACACCGGATATTCTTCAAGGAAAATCGGGTCATAATACTTATGCTGAATCCGCGAGAGGTGGTTGGATTAAACGAGAAATTTTTAATAAATACTTTATTAACCCTAATACGCAAAAGTTTAGATCATCAGATTGGGGTGATATTGATATTTAATTAAATAACTCAATAAATGACTTCATTTATGTGCAACCTGTCATAGAGGTAACACATAGGTTACGCTTTTCGAATATAAAAGACAATCATGGCATTTCATTACACCAGTCCATATCGAGACACTATACGGAAAGGAGGCGGTATCACGTCCACAGCGGTTTCTCTGTTAAGTAAAGCTTTAAATCGTATTCCAGTAGGATCCATCGTAAATAGAGCAATAGACGCTTTACCATACGAATTTCACATACCGGGAGGTTATCAGTATTGCGGACCAGGAACTAAATTGAAAAAACGACTGGAAAGAGGTGATCCAGGCATAAATAAGTTAGATCAGGCTTGTAAAGAACACGATATCGCATATTCCACGTTTACCGATTCAAAAAATAGGTCAATAGCAGATAAAAAGCTAGCGAATATAGCTTGGCAACGAGTAAAGTCTAGTGACGCTAGTATTGCGGAAAAAGCAGCAGCTTTAGCGGTAACAGCAGGTATGAAGGCTAAAACAGCGGTAGGAGGTGGAAAAAGAAGGGGTAGGAATAAAAAAGGATCAACCATGAAGAAACATGGTGGTAATATTAGACTAAAAAGACGTTCTACGAAGAAAAATAATAAAAAACCGACAATATGGTCAATGGTAAAAAACGGGGCAGGTCTATACCTAAGACCGTATCGTGCATATTAAATAAAAGAAATCAATTAGTTATACCACATAAAGCGTTGACTAATGTTGAATTATTCAGATATATTTCCTGTTTAAAAATACCATTTTTTCGCGGAGTATTCATGAAAGACAGTTTACCAAAGAAAATATGGAAAAATGAGACTGGAATTGTAAATTTGGATAATACTGAAGGGTCCGGCACCCATTGGGTGTGTTATAAGAAACTAAATAGTAACGTATATTATTTTGATAGTTTTGGAAATTTGCCACCACCTAAAGAACTTGAACATTACTTTAAATCTGCTAAAAACATATATTACAACTATAAAAGAGAACAACCTGATAATACTTCAATATGCGGCCATTTATGTTTGGAATTCCTAGCTAAAAGTATCAGTCACTATTGAGATGTCTTCCTATACGGTATCATTAACAGGAAAATCGTCCACTTTACGAAGTATCCTTTTTCCAGCGTTACGATTGCAAAAAGGAAGATTTTGGGAGGCAGCACTGTTGGATTTTACAACTTACAACTCTATTCCCAATGTTACGGAAGGTAAAAATAACTTATTGCATTATTATAAAGGAAAAGATGCCAGTGGGAAGTTTACAGACTTAGAAGTTTGCACTCTACCCACAGGTTCTTATGAAATTGATCATATTAATGAATTTTTGCAAAATAAAATGGGAAAAGACAATATAACGCTAAAAGGTAATAACAATACAATGAAAGCTGAGCTTACTTCAAAATATTATATCGATTTCACTAAGCCAAACTCAATTGGTGATTTATTAGGATTTCCCAAAGATGGTGCAATTTTAGAACCAAATAAAACACATTCCGGTAAACAAACTGTAACAATATTAAAAGTCAATAGTATAGACATAACTTGTAACATTATACAAGGAGCTTACAGAGATGGAGCAAATACTCATATAATACATACTTTTTACCCCAGTGTACCGCCCGGATTTAAAATTGTTGAAAAGCCACAAAACCTGGTATATCTACCGTTGAACACCACTTTCATTTCAGACATCGTGTTGAACGTATTGGATCAAGACGGCAACTTGATAGATTTCCGAGAAGAGCCTATTACGGTTAGATTACATTTAAAATCGACACTTTAATACAAAATCATGGGTTTAACATTTAAAAGCGAACAACCTACGGGAAACCGCATTAGTAGCTCTTCAGCTGTGGAGGAGTTAACACGCGAGAACATTCGTTTCTTAGAGAGAATTGGATTAAAATTAACCGATTATGGATATACTGGATATAGCGCAGGGTCCGACATTCGACGAAACCCTATGGGAAAAAGAATATCACACCCACAACCCTTACACTTCATCAAAATTAAACAATAACGATGAAATCCGTATTCCTATACAAAATCAAGACATTTACACACTACCATGTGAAAGTTACTTGTGTATTGAAGGAAAAGTTACTAAAAAGGACGGTACTACTACTGGTACAACAGTTCCATTTATAAATAATCCTATGGCTTTCCTATTTGATGAAATTAGATATGAAATATCAGGTGTAACAGTTGATTCCACTAAAAAAGTAGGTATTGCAACAACTTTAAAGGGATTAACATCTATATCACCTAATGAAACCAATTTAATACAACCTGCAGGATGGGTTTTACCTGAAAAAGACAAAATCACTCCAGATACAAATGGAAATTTTGATTTTCATATTCCATTACGTTTGTTGCTTGGTTTTGCTGAAGACTATAGAAAAATTATATTAAATGTTAAACAAGAATTAGTTTTGTTGAGATCTTCTAACGATAAAGACATTATTAAAGCTCCAGACGGTACAACGGATGCAACTTTGGAATGGAAATTAACATTAGACAAAATTGTATGGCGAGTTCCACATGTTAAATTAGCTGATGAGCATAGAATGCTACTATTAAGAAAGTTAAAGGCTGATCGTGATATTGTAATTCCTTTTAGAAGTTGGGAATTTCATGAACATCCCAGCTTGCCAACTACGGATCGTCACACTTGGACTGTTAAAACATCTAATTATGTGGAACGAGCCAGGTATATTATATTTGGTTTACAAACAGGCAGAAGAGACACCATCACCAAACATGCAGGCCAATTTGATCATTGCAACTTGAAAAATATTAAAGTTTATTTGAATTCACAATTTTTTCCATACGATAATTTAAATGTGTCATTCGCTAATAAAAAGTACAGCATATTGTACGATATGTATGCAAGATTCCAAAGTTCATATTATGGTAAAACGAATGCACCTTTACTATCACCAGAAAAATACTTAGATGGTTACCCTATAGTTGTAATCGATTGTTCTAAACAAAATGAATCGGTAAAATCATCAAGTGTAGATATAAAAATAGAAATGGAATTCAACGCGCCTATACCGGCTAATACAACTGCATACTGTTTAATTCTACATGATAAAATCGTTACATACACACCTTTAACTTGAATTGTTAAAAATGTATTGTAAAAGACCGGTTTTGTTACATTCCAATGCATTCCGCGAATATAAAAGCAGAGCGTTCAGCTCGCTCCTCATCAGTTTGTTGCCTGTTGTTGTATGGGTAGCGTCGTATTCAATATGGCTTCTCCTAGTGGTACACCAGAAAATGTAGTAGATATTGAGAAGGAGATATCCGACTTTTTAAATCTTCAAGGTCAACCGGAAGGAGATGAACACAACCCTTGCGGACAACTACACGCCAGTAATAATGTTGAGGAAAAAGGTAAAAGAAGAAAGAATGTACAGAAGAGGAAAAGGGATATTGAAGATAATATTTCTCCTAACATATTGAGTGAGGTATTCTTGCGAATATTTTATCCAATTTCATCCAGTTTGGACCAAAGTGTTTTAATTGGTGTTATGAAATCAACGGATTATTCACCTACTGTAATTTTAACTCATGGGCCCAAAATGATTTTGTTTACGGACACTGCTTGGGAATCGTTTATGAAACACTTGCATCTGCTAGAATGCTATTTAAGTAGTAACATGTTTGGAAGAAAGACAAGAGTAGGCCTTTTGGATTCAAATGTGGAAATCGATATTGTTAAACATCGTGGTGATCATCAGTTGCGGTTTAGAGACACAACAAGACATGATAACAAGATTCAACTTAATCGAGAAGAGTTTTTTATTCTAACTTGTGCAACTGAACCAATAACAAGATACTTGAGACAACTGGTGTTTTCAAGTTCGATTATTAAAGATTATCTGGAAGACACTTTGGACAAACAACCGGACGCACCTATATTGTACGGGCCTGTGGATACTTCTATATTCAATAGGGTTCCTCATGAAGTACAAATGTGGAGAAAATTGGAAAAGTACGCTCAACTACATAAGAAATCAGTAAAACGTGAAGAAGAGGAAGAAGAAGGAGGAGAAGAATCAAGTGTTAGTGATGAAAATGAAAACAAGGAAAATGTAAAGATGGAAACCTAAATGACAATCAACTACACAGCAATGGTTAATTTTTAAAACAATATCAAACACTTTGTGGGGTTAGGCCTACCGGGGACGGTGCCCACGTTAAATATACACCAACGCGCCAACAACTGTACGGCCAGGTATAAAAGTCGTACCTACCGTGGTGTGGAAATCAGTTGACCTTCGGACTTCGTCATGAGCAGACGAGTGATCTTCGCAATGGACAAGGAAGAAGAACAAGTAAAGTCCAAACCTGGTATAATTGAGTTCCAAGCGTTTCGAGGTAATGATGATAGATTTATCATAAAAGAACTTGTGTTTTTCGACATCAATACAAGTGTTCCATATACGTTTTTGTTCAAACCACCATGTTCTTATTCATCTTTAACTAGCAAAGCTGCTACTACCAACAGGTGGATTTCAAAATATTTCCATCATATCGATTGGTATGATGGTTTTGCAAGTTACACGGACTTGTATCACATCATGCATCAGTTTTCAAACAGGTTTACCAATATTTACACAAAAGGACTGGAAAAGAAGAGATGGATCGAAGAATTTACTCATGTTCCAGTTAATGATGTAGATTTGGATAAAAACTATAAGTATACGATGGAAAATGTTTGTATTTGTACTAAAAGTCCAGAACATGAAAAAGATAGACATTGCGCTTTAAAAAACGCCTATAAACTTGCATCTTACCTTCAAAGTGGGGAAATGGGGAGTGGTGGGGGTAACGGGGGTTATATAAGTGAGGAGCAGACCGGGACCTGGCATGAGTATTACTCGAGATTCCAAGACGACAACATCTCCCAGCAAGAAGACGAAGAAGACGATCTATAACTCGACCATGGCATCTCACCAGTTCCTGCAAACTTTGGTTGAGCAGTTCAATGCTCACTCCAAATCTACCATACTACCCGTCAAGAAGTGTTCCGAACTTAAAGACGAGAAGCACTACATTATCCACGCCATGAAGAAGATGGAGACTACAGTTGGAGAGGCCATCTACTGCAGTCTTAGCGAGGCACCATTCACTCCGGGGGATGAGCCCAAGTTCCAAGTCTACCTGCCGAAACGGTTCGTCCATCTCCTCCAGAACGAGGATCTGCGCTCCATCCAACCTGGCTGTCTCTACCTGGTTTCCCACGGTTGCACGGGTAGCAATTCCACCGAGTTGACCATCCACATCGCCGACAAGCAACAGTGTTAGATTTAAGTTTTACTGTTGTACATATGTTATTGTAATGTTTTATAAATAAATAAACCATAAAAAACAAAAAAAAATACAAAAGACAAAAAAATGCAACATATCAATATGTGAAGTTTGTCACATATTGATATGTTGCATTTTTTTTAAACTTCGCGGGTGACCTTGACCTTTGACCTTTGCATTTCACAGTTACCCCCACCACCACGCTACAAGTCAAACCTGCTTGAATGCAAACATCCCCACCACTTTTTCATATACCTCCAAGCGCTGTGCCTCGGCTTCATTTCTACTCCAGCAGCCAACCTAGCAACATCAGGATGTCTCTGAACGTAAGCTGTGCCAGCTATGAGGAGGTGACTATCAAGACGCAACAGGAGCTGAACGATTTGTACAAGGAGTTGCAGCTAATGGTGGCAAGAGGCTACCGTATAAATGTGCAAGTCTACGCTTGCAATATACGGAACACCCGGCAGCCAAAGGAAGAGCCTGGACACTCCTCGACAGCTTCCTCACCAACGTGCATGAAGACCGAGCCGGACAACTTGGATTACTTCAGCTGACTAGCAGTTGTATTTCTTGTTCTAACCATTGTAGAATATGTTTATTTTTTCATTATATTAAAGAAGTAAAAGAGCAAAAACACCTATCTTGTTACTGACATATGAGCTCAGTAACAAGATAGGTTTTTTTTAAAACACAGTTTGAATGACCTTGAAACTTCCCCCTCCACTGCTTCGCTACCCCCACCACTTGACTATTGGTGTACATGGCACATCACAATTGGAAACCTCATTCCATCTTCAACAGCCAAACCGACAACATCAACAATGGCAAACCTACCAACAGATGGAAGATGTCCTCACGCATGCTGTGACTTCGTCCACGAGTTGGAGAAGAGGATGCAGGAGAGGGCAATAAGAAGAAAGCAGATCCACTCAGAAAATATCATGATAGTCAACGGCTATCTTTTATTGTTCGACCTTATTATGGTTGTACTTTTCATACTGTATGGCATAGTCACATGTGTCGGCAAGGTTGCAGAAGAAAACGCCCGCCACCATCAGTTGGAAAGTTTCAATGTTACTTTGTAGGTTTTCTTTTTTTTAAAACTCCGTTTGGATGACCTTGAAACTTCCCCCACTACTCCACCACGCTCCCCACCACTTTACCATGTTCCTGCATGAGCATCACATCACCCGTCATTCCTTGTTCGACAAGCAACCATGGCGGACAACACCATCAGCCAAGCTGACTCCACTACTGATGTTGGAACGAGTACAGGTTGGACACTATCCATCGACAGTGTTCACTATTTGGAAACAATTTGCGAACGGATGAAAGAAATACTGCGGGACAACCCTGGGATCATAATACAAATGAATTTCAACTATGATTGGTCGCAAGTTACATTGCGGCAGGAGGACAACAACGGTCAGCACTCACCGCAATACTCACCAATGTCACCGATTTACCCATACAGTGAATCTAATGCGGATGAAGATGTAGGAGACAACGACGAGGGTGATGGGGAGTGACCTTCTTTCCTTTTTTTAAAACTCAATTTGGATGACCTTGAACTTTCCCCCTCTACTCCTTCCTTTTTTAAAACCCAATTTGGATGACCTTGAAATTTCCCCCTCTACTTTTCAATAATGTTACAACTGACTGCAGCTCACCTCATTCCTTGCTTAGCTACCATGGCGGACAGGACTCTTTCTCAAGTTGACTCCACTACGGACGAAGCATTTCCCTTGCGGTGGACCGTTCATTTACAAGATGCGACAGAAGTGGAAGTCTTGTATCGAAAATTACTCTATGTATTCAACGGGAACCCTGGAACTCTTCAATGTAGAATGGATTTGAATTTTGATGCAACCAGGGTCGGCACAGAACCTTCAACTTCAAGCCAGCCTCAGCAACGAGATTTTACACATTTATACACTCCAATATCACCGGAAGATGTAACTGTCTGCGAGGCTGACTCAACTACACGTTATGTTCAGCCAAAGCCTTGGGTGTTGATTATTAACAATGTGTACAAAGTGGAATTGGTATGTAATAGATTAAAGGAGTTGATGGTACAAGATCCCGGCCTGCGCTTTCAAATAGATATACATTTCATCTGGGGAGCACCTGCGCGGGGCTCTTCGTCTGACAGCTCTCCAAGTACGACGGACGAGGAGGACGACAAGTCATCTTTTTTAAAACTCCGTTTGAATGACCTTGACCTTTCCCCCTCCACTAAGTTTATTTAAGGTGCACTCTCACTGACTACAGCATCATTTCATTGCGCACCTTCACCGCAGCAACATGGAGAGTCAACTCAACTACTGTTGCAAACAGAAATGTTTTTCATGGCCGAATGACATTGATGTGGTGGATGGCCTGGCTTGTAGAACATGTGAAGCTTTTGGTCAGTGCATGTGTAAGTGCAAGTCTTGGAAGAAGCCGAAACCGAAGTTGAAGACATTCCATGTGTACCAAATGAGAGGGCATAAGTACACTTGTTGCCCTGAACGTTGCATTGAATTTAAACTAAAACAGCTAACTGGCTGCAAATTGTGCAACAATCATTTTGCAGGTTTTTGCAAACATTATTTAGGAGCGTGTCAGTACAGATCAACTTGGCATACCGAAGCACTTACTATCAATGAAATCGCTATAGACTCACAAGAGTAGTCTTTCTACTCTTTGACTTTTTTAAAACTCCGTTTGGATGACCTTGAAATTTCCCCCACCACTTCCTCATATATCTAGAGTACGCAGGGCCCGGAGGTCAGTCGCTCGGCGGCTGTCGTAGGGTGCACATCCATGTTGTGCAGTCTGCTGTGCAGTTTTGATTTTAACCGGTTCAAGGTCACCACACTTAAACTCTGGCAAAAACGTCAAGCTGTTAAAGACAATCATAAGTCCCAGGTTCACAGTCAACCTCAAGGTCATCACACTTTAACATGTAAATTTAAGGTAGCACCAAAACGGTGCCACCTGGCTTGACATTTTCAAGTTTCCCGAGGTCATCGCAGTTCCCCCCACCACTTCTCATATATCTAGAGTGCGCGGGGCAGGACAGTCAGTCGCTCGGTGTCTGTCGTAGGGTGCGCATCGCGGTTGCAGTAATGGTTGAATGGGGGCTTTTGGGTCAGTTCAAGGTCACCCGAGCGGTGTCACATGACGGTTTAGGCAGAGTCACGTTGCAAACTTCAAGTTTCCTCGGCACTTTTGCTGTTTCTCATCGCAAATTCGCTCCAAGTCGTCAAGGTCATGGTAACTGTGACTGAAACTCGGAGCGTAGTGCGAGAAACAGCAAAAGTGCCAAAAACTTTTAGGTTTCAGCGTGACCTTGACCTTTGTGACATCGATGACGTCATCTTGGTGACGTAAGGGGTGATGACGTCATCAGCACGTCATTTCTGTGACGTCATGGGTGTGACGTCATGGAAGTGACGTCATTGGTGATGATGTCATCGATGATGCAATCGATGACGTCATCAATGAGGTCATTGACCTCGATGACGTCATCGATGACGTCATCGCTCGGGTGACCTTGAACTGTTCCAAAAGCCCCCATTCCCCACTACTCACATGCTTAATGAAGAAAACTGTCAGCCTTTATCCTCCATACATACAAGTAAAGTTGAAGTGACAGACGTAAAATCAGGTTTATTTGTATTAATTGAAGTGGAAAGTGACCGCAAAAAGAAGAAAAATAGTAAGGACTGCTACAACTACATTTATGTTGGAATATGTCAAAGTGAAGTGGATGAAGAAGATGAGGTAAAAGTCTTATTTTTAAAATCTTATTTTTAAAAGACAATACAACATTTAGACCAAGTGATGAAGCTGTATCATTCATTAAGTTCAGTCAAATTATATGTAAACTACCTGAACCAAAGCTGAAACCACAAGGCAACCGACTATACTACCGGTTTCCGGGGCCTGTAACCTTACATGAAAAGAACATCTGAACTTTACTGGGAATCTTGTACTTTTGCTCATATAGGTCTATAATTTTAAGTATGGCTTACTTTTATGGTATTTTAAACAATAATATATTTTACTTTATTTTATCATTTATTATGCTTAACTTTGATTTTTTACATCTTATAATTTCTACGAATATGCCTCAACTTATTTTATTTTATTAAAGTTTTTTATTAATAAATGTAAGTTTTTGGTTATAGTGCGATTAAAAAATAATAAATTTTAATTATTGTAATTTTTAATACCTTATTACTGATTAATTTAAGTAAAAAGTCTTACTTTTAGCAACTACGTAACACCCGTTACATTTCCATGTAACACCCGTTACGCATGATTTTATTTAGTATATAAGAACATTTAATGCCAATAACTGTATAAATAACAGTTCCATTATATGCATCTATTTGATAGTAACTCCTATTTTTTTCATAATTTTATTCTTTTTAAATTCACAGAGTTTTAAGATAATTTACAAAAGGGTTCAATGACAGGTTCATTTTCAGTAACACCCGTTACACTTCTATTTCCTTTAGAATTTTAAAACTGGAAAGGAAAAAACATTTTTTACCATATAAACTGATGAAGAATAGAGAATACTTTTGAAATAACATCAATGTTTAAATGTCAGTTTTTATTTTTTCAAGCAATTTACAATAAAAGTGTCCGAAGTGTAACACGCGTTACAATGGAATGACCCGTAGCCTAATTTCAATATTATCCTGATAGCTTTTTTTTTGCAAAAATAGAATTTGATTAGAATTGTTTGCAGAAGTTGCACCATATAAACATAAGCCAAAGGCTATATGTGATTCTATGAAAGCAAAGTAAATTTGTTTTAGTGTTTCAATGCCAGTTAGTTTGACCATTTGCCTCAGAGCACATATAAACCAGAGGATATCTTTGAAATAACAAGGTGGACATGTTCATTCCAGTTTAACTGTTTATCAATGGTCAGACCTAAAAATTTGAAAGCATTCACTTCTTCTAATAAGTTAGTACCGTCAGATGGGGCTACTATGAACTATGGGGCTACTATGAACAAAAAGTCAAAAAATGTTTTGACTTGGTATAATGCCCATTAAATGTGTCATATCATCCTTGCAATATGCATTTTCTGATTCCTTGGTTCTTTTACTTTCAGAATATGTAATTAAATAAAGTATAATATTGCATACAAAAATTGAAAAAAATATTAAGTGAGACTACGTTTTTTGACGAAAAACCGATACCACCCAAACTCTTTTATGTAGACCAAAAACCACAAAAGATTGGGTCCTCTAAGTATTTTTTTATAATACTTTGGTTAATTGAGATAAAATTCTTGCCACTTAAAAAATTTTTAATTAATTAATAAAATTTAATTTTTTTGTTAAACAATTTTTGCACTTTTTAGAATGAATATGGGGCTACTTTGAACAAAGGGGCTAATTTGAACAAATTTATAATATTAGCAAAATCGCATGTTATTAAGAGCTTAAGAGTTTAAAGACCTAAAAGAAGCACAGAAAGGACAGACACAAGTAAGAAAAAGAAAAATGTTAACAAGAAATGTAAAAATTGGGAAAACTTTTCCTCAGAGTACTTATCGAGTGTTGAGTAAGATAACGACTCCGTTATGGACGCAAGTTTTGGGTTTTTTGATCCCAAAAATGACTTAGGAATCCAAGATTCACAGTCCATCCCAGGAACTAGTAGAGGTACCAGTATAGAGATTTGAAGAGTGCATCAGCTCCAGAATTCAGTACCACTATAGGCAGTGATACTAACAGGCCACCACCCGGCTCATGGGTAATCGTCAAATACACCTCGAAAAAGGAAATTTTCCATTATTTTATCGGGCAAATAATACATTCATATGAAAAGGGAGCAGAAGTCAAGTTCCTCAAAGGAATCCAAGTAACAATAAATTCATCAGGCCCCCCCCAGGATGATTCCAATAATGTACCTACATCGACATTTTTGAAGTTCTTCCAGAACCAATTAACTTATGGTTTCGTCAAGGGGGTCAGTCGTTTTCACATTTAATGCTGATTTCAACAAATACACCATCATTTAAACAAGTGAAAAGAGAATAAACTGTACATATTGTAATGATTTTTACATTTTTAACTCAAGCACAGACACGTTTTGGTAAGTGTCTTTACAATGTTTTAAGGACGCTTTTTAGTGGAATAGAAATACTTTAAAAAAAGTTTTGTACTAAAAAATTTAATAATTAATTAGTTGAGAAGAAGTATGAGGCATTATCAGCTTTCTAAATCAATTACAAAAATATATATTCATGAACAAGGAAATTCCTATTTTTTCAGTGAGTTGTTTCAGTTTTTACGTTGTAAAAATTATAATTTTTAATAGATTTTTACATTTTTTGTATGTATTAGTTCATTGAAACCCCAGCTTTTTTTATGGTGTTTCATAATACCCCCCAGCTTTAACAGGGGCAGAGATATATGTGATTTTAAAAAGTGTTCATAGAAGCCCCATCTGCGGGGCTACTTTGAACAGCCAAAAAAATTTGTTTTTAAATTTTATGTTAGCATTTAAATTTTTTTGACATGCACAAGTTGTAGATAAGATCTGTTCACATCATATAGCACAAGAATTGATTATTTTGCGTGTAAGGTTTAGAAATTATTCCCAAAAATCAAAATTTTTGTTACAAAGTATCTGACGGTACTCATAAAAATGTTATAATTTTTGTTTGAAGGATTTTTGGAGCTTGAAAACTGATTAGGAGCTTCTGGGGATTAGGAAGCAGATTGATGTCTTGCAGGAATTGTGGGGTTTGAGATAAGTTAATGTAAGAGGTTATTTCAACCTCTGGTACTTATTTACCTGCAATTTTAAAATTTAAGTCATCTGCATATAGGCATACTTTACTGGGGGTATCAACCATTTTTGGTAATCCCGTCAAGTAAACTAAAAACAAAAAAGGGCCCAGGATAGAAACTTGGGGGACTCCATATTTAATTATGTTTGCGTTTGACTTTGCTGAGGTTAGACAGTTAAAATCGTTATCATAGGTGATATCTACAAGCTGCTTTCTGCCAATAAGATATAATTTGAACCAATTTATACCTAGGTCACTAACACCAATGTTTGAAAGTTTCCCTAGTAATGTATTATGAGAGACACTATCGAAAGCTTTGGTCATGTCCATGAAGACACCAACAACCAATTCTTTTTTGTCTATTGAACTGATAACCGACTCAATAAAATCAATACCCGCTGTTACAACTGATTTTTCACGCCTAAAACCAAACTGTTCGTTATCAGAAATCAGAAATCAGTCTTTTATTATCATTCAGGCACAGTACATGCATTGATAAAAGTCAGGCAATAGTCATGCAGTCATTACATTTGTCAATCTTATAAATAATGGTAGAAATTTGGCACAGTAAGAATACATGCAACTAGGCTAATAATAATAATATCACAGGCAGTGTAGAAGAGGACAGGCTGAAACAAAACAATGAAATCACAAGATATTAATAGGTGGTAAATCATTAAATTCTTTTATAGAGTAAAATGGGTTTTTAAGAAGCCAATTGTAGAGTTTTTGCTTAAATTTCTTAAAAGGAAGGTTGAGCACATTTGAGGGCAGTTTATTCAAACATTTGAGGCCCATAATTCTGTAACTGGATTTAGTTTTCTCCAATCTAACAAACGGTATGTCCAGTTGCTTCTTGTTTCTAGTGTTTATACTGTGCACATCTTCCCTAAGCAATTGAGAATCAAGGTTCTTAAAACTAGTTAACATCACATTGTAAATATAAAGGTTAATTACAGTTAAAATATTAAAATCAATGAAAATTGGACGGCAGTGTGCTTTTGGGTCAGCTCTAGCCATAATTCTTAACACCTTCTTCTGTATGATTAGGATTTTGTGTACATGTGGGCTATTGCCCCAAAAAGTAATCCCATAGCTGAGAGCCGACTGGAATAGGGAGAAATAGGCGGTCTTTAGGTATTCAAGGGGAATAAGGTCACTAAGACGACGAAAGAGGTAGGTCAGTCGGCTGAGTCTGGTGCATAGATAATCAATTTGTTCGGACCAAGAGAGGCTTTGATCAAGAGTGACGCCCAGAAATTTCACAGCAGGGCTTAGCCTCAGGTTGTTTTCAGGGAGCTTCCTCATCCCAAAGACTACAGTTTGAGTTTTCTCTATCAAGAATATTGTTGTCCTCAAGAAATTTGGTAAGTTGTAGACTCATTACTCTTTCATAAATTTTTGCAAAGGAGGATGTTAATGAAATGGGTCTGTAGTTTTTGCGAATTCTTTTTGATTTCCACTTTTAAAGTAAGGTTTTACTTTTGAAAGTTTTAATTTCTCTGGGAAAATGCCAGTAATCAGAGAGGAATTTATTAGGCCTACATGGAGCAAAGGTTTGAGTAACTGTCTGCAAGAGAATTTAATAACTGTGATTGGAACTTCATCCCATCCACAGGATAACTTATTTTCAAATTGCATTATAATTTTTCTCATTCCTCATAACTATTTTGCCTAGGAGTAAATGAATTTTTTGTGATGCCTCTACCTTTTGTCCTTGATTGTTCCCGTTATGGCTGACAGACACATTTGGAACAATATTTTGTTCCACAACATTTGTAAAATAGTTGTTAATATTTTGACATGCTGTGTTTGGATCTTCATTGTCATTTGCTAAAAGTTTTATTTTTACTACCTACATCATTATTAATTATTTGCCATGTAGTTTTATATACATTTTTTGAATTCTCGATTAAATTACTGTAATAATTAGTTTTGGCCTCTTGAACTTTTTGCTTATAATCTACTTTTAAACCATTTAACATCTGTCCATCAAAAATTTGGTTTTGATCTCTAACTGATTTACTAACATACCGTAGTTCATATCTTTCTTCATATCAATCAAATGTTTAGATACCCAATTCATTACGCTCATTACGCTGATCGAGGCTATGAAATCCAGTGTTGAATGTAAAGTGGTCATATTTATAGAACAATATAGTACAATAATCAAAATTAAATTTGGAAAAGTCCAATATGAATAGAGCGACAGGATAATGTGGAACACCAACCTCGGTTACTAAATTTGGTCTTGAATCAAAATCTAAAATTTGTATCTCACTTAGGCCTAATAACTCGAAAATGTGCTCCATAGGCTAGATTCTATGGAAACATAGAAAAAAGACGAGCGTGAGACAATTTGTTTACCACTCTACATTGAGGTCATATCTAGGATATATTCAATCTAAGCAATATGGTTATAGGGATTTTATTTGGTTTATAGCTAACAGATTTCCTCCAAAATTTTAAATTTTTCAAAAATCAGTACTGTAAGACAAAAAGTAGGCCTATGAAAAACTACTAAAATTACTCTGTCAAAAATGTTACAGTAAAGTCTGTCAAGGACAGTTAAGGGGATAATTGACAGACCTACTAAATTAAGAGATTTTATTGGCAAAGATAGAATTATATATACAAATATTGTTTATTCACGTAGCCCTAGTTATGTCACTCATTGCTGGGCCTAAAAAATTTAAACCCTCACGATAGCCAATTTCACCCTTACTGATGTCATGTATCTGATTCGGTGATTTTGTGAACATCAATAGGTGACCAATGTAGGTGAACGCCAAAATGAATTCATCACCTAGCTGGATCAATGCATGGGATCAACCGTGTTATGAGTAAAAATATATAAAACCTAGCCAGATAGCTTTTAAATTTATTTGACAATGAAATTAACATTATTAGTAGGCCTACCACTATT
Source organism: Neoaliturus tenellus (assembly GCA_030545055.2). Lineage (NCBI taxonomy): Eukaryota > Metazoa > Arthropoda > Insecta > Hemiptera > Cicadellidae > Neoaliturus > Neoaliturus tenellus. Next base: position 93,429,941 of record CM061531.1, on the reverse strand, counting down.
ACTGTAAGATTTGTTTCTTTGTACCAAAAGTGACAGGTAACAGACGAGTGCTATGTACCAACTTGATACCTGAAATTTACTATTTTGTACTGCTAGGTCTACTTGACAGAAAGTACTAAGAGCAATGCTCTGAAATGCAGCTGGTGAAAACTACTCTCTAGGAGATAGACATGTGTGAGTGTAGCACACCATGTAGCCTAACCGTGAAAATAATACGTACTAACCGTGAAAATAATACGTATAAATATCTGAGAGAAAATAGCACATTTCGTAATGTAATAATTATTATTGACATTCGTATGTCAATCCTCAGTGATTACATTATAATTTAACCCAACTCTAACTTATGCAGTCTCTTCCACTAAATTGCATTTTGAAAACGCCAGTCCACATAAAAATTAGTCTATTATTTTTATGTAGGCCTGATCGTTTGTTTTTTACTATGCCAAAAAATCTGGGGGAGCTTAGCCCCCCCCCCCCAAGCCCTCCCCTTCAGCCGCCTATGTTGAGAAAGACATAGGCTAGCCTAGGCTGATAAAACTTTTAAAACCCTTAAAAGTTGAGTGCATATGTTCACAAAGGTATCCTAATGGTAAAATATGAGTTGAGGGACCTAACAATTTCAGATCCGTAAGTGACAATGGTAGTATTCCGGGCGCCTCACCAGGAGTTACCGGTGACTAACTAAGACGATAATTATCGTCTGCTAACAAGGCATTTTGTATTGTTAGCAGACGACAGTTACCGTTTTGGCATTGAGTAAATACGGACGTTATTAACATAACGTATAGAGTGGACAAGCAATTTTAAAATTTGGAAACGCTAAATGACAAGATCGTCTGCTAGGGGCGCTACTAACTGGCTACCGATGCAATATAATCAAAAGCTCAATTCGATTCGAATAGCCTACTCTTTTAAGTTTTCAATGATAATGATGACTATCGAGTTGATGCGATATGTAGTCGATTCAATAGACCGAAAGCACAATCGATACTTGCCTCGAGACGGTACTGAGTCCCCGGGTACCGTGGCGAGCGTTCCCTTCTTCCTTATCTGTTGTCCACTCTATACGTTATGTTAATAACGTCCATATTTACTCAATGGTTTTGGTAACTCCTGGTGAGGCGCCCGGAATACTCTCATTTCAACTTTGTTTTTGTTATTTAACGGCCAGTTTTACACAGATTCAGTAGACCATGTAGAGGTTATATTGGACTTATCATTCCATAGGAGAAATTTATTTAACTGTCTAAAACAATGACATTTGTTGTAAAAATAAAATCTTATGAATTCCCTGAAATCGAAAAGACAGATAGATAAAGAAAATGTAAGATAAGGGCTATTTACCTACTAGTAAGGGAAGTTCATTAGTATACTAGGCCTATTACACCACCACCAGGAACATGACGAACTTGATTAATTCTGCGTGCCAACTGCTAAATGGTGTTTCTTTCATCGTTCCATACTAGTGTATCTCAATTCTAAATTTCTTTGTTCCAAACATCCGTTCGTTGAACCGTACCACGGCATTTTCAAAACCAAGGACAAACAATCCTAATCCTACCGAAGAAGAAGAAGACCGGTAATTTTCAAGGAGGTTATATTCTAATACTGGAGGTAACACTGATAGGTTAATTTTGGCGAAAAAGCGCGCCGGTGATTTTGTTTGGTTGGCAATCCTGAAGTACCGTTTTGTCGTTCTTTGAACGGTAGCTAAAAGATATTCGAATCAACGAAATGGTTCGAATCTTCTGGGAACGATGAACGATGAATTGGTACGGTACGGCTAACCAATAATTAGGAATCTAGACTCTGGAATAATAATAACGTGTGTCTTTAATTCTAACTTACATGAATTTAAACAATTTTATTCGTTAGGTATTTTACAGAATAAGAGATATTGATTTAATTTGTAGATGTGAATATTTGTTGTTTTATAAATAGTTCAAGAAATATAATTAGAACTCATATCTTATACCTCACCTTATACATTAACTTGTAAAATTCCGTACTATTTCAGTACTCACAAAGGTATACCACGAAAAAAATTTATTCTCTTGTCTAGCATATTATACAAATTTTAATGCGGTACAAAATCATCAAGTAAATTAACTAATTAAAAAAAAAATAAAAATAAACATGTTTCCATAACTTGAAACTGATTACCAAATTTCCAAAATAAATTTTTATATATATAATTTATTTTTTGTTTTTGTTTGTTTTCCCCTTTTAATGCATATTTGCTTACCAATAATAATTGCCCATTAAAACCGATTCACCAGGCAATTGATTCACAATTCATTTGACTCCCTTAGCTGACTCGTTCATTTCGGCAAACAGTTCAAATTGGTACTTCAGGATTGCCAACCAAACAAAATCAGCGGCTCGCTTTTTTAGCATTGTGTGTTACCTCCAGTATTAGAATATAACCTCCTTGGTAATTTTAAATAGGGGGGTCGGGATGGGTCGGGTTCGTGACAGGAACCAAGGATGTAGTGATGGCAAAATAAAATCGATTTTTCGGAAAAATCGATTTTTACCATTCGATACATCGATTTTTTGACATCGATTTTTTCAAGACGATATTTTTTGGAGATCGATTTTTCCTACTAAAAATATCGATTTTAAAATCGGCCGGGTAAAAGACAAAGAATAGCGTTTTTTTTTTTTTTTTTAGATATTTTATTTGAAACACCGACGCACTGTGGTGCGTATTTTAAGGTGAGTATGACTGAAGGGGTGAGTGTGATGATTGTAATGGATCAGATGAGGTGTAGCTTTGTTACTGACAAATATCAGCTGTTTCATTTGTCAGGATCATTAATTAATAGCCCAATGACCAAAGGCAGCTGGGTCCAGTATCGAACCATCAAAAAGCACTAACTTTTCTCAGGATCGAACCGGCAACCTTCAGATTCAAAGGCGAGCTCCTTAACCACTCAGCTACCCAGCCAGATTTTACTCCTCTTAAACAGTATATTTTAAGATCCTAACCTTAGTTTGGCTATAAATTTACAAAATTTGTTGCATTAGAGCCAAATATCAAAGTCAAATAACTTTGTATTGGCTGTACATCGTATTGGTGCAAGGTCATTTCTAGTAGAGTTTACTAGAGAATAGAGATGGCCGTGTTGTTGCAATGAATATCGCTACACTCATTTCGCATCGGCCAAAATATCATGTAAAGTATAATATGTATACTCTATCATACCTTTATATACAAAACAGTTAAAAATAGGGTTTATCCTTTGATTTTGTTAAACTTTGCTATTATTAAAATTTAATTGAAAAATAGAGACTTGGTTACCAAAGATTAGACTGTTACGGTTCTGTTCAAGATCGGCAACCGACGATAATAAAATAATTTTTACTGTAAAATAAAATATTTTAATAGTCCTTGAATGACGTTAAAACATGTAAATTCCCAACTCCATTGACCTTAAATGAATTTGTGTTTATCAGGTTTCCAATACATGTTCCAATTCTATAGCTTAAAACAAAAACTGTGTTTATTCCAGTCTTGTTATGTTATACGCAATTTAGCTCTTACAGCATTTGATGTACGGTAATTTAAATCATTTTGTTTTAGTCTACGATCTAATATATCTTCTCAATAAACCAATAAGTTAATGGTTTATTTTCATAACTCTATTTTATTTCAAACCAAATAATGTAGTGTATTCCTTACATGCGTAGAGGCATTGAATATACATCTAAATCTTTGTATCCTTAGTCAATGGTAGAGGATATATACGTTAATCATTGATTTTACCTACAAAATCAATGATATAATCAAAGGTGTGACCATTGACTACAAATACTGTCATATTAATAGTATTAATTAAATATTTGTTGGTTATATTTTTACTTCCTGGTATAACTTACAGTCAATTTAAAAGGGTCGATAAAAAATCGATTTTCTTAAAACATCGATTTTTTGTCCACGATTTTTTATCGAAATCGATTTTACTCTTTCGATACATCGATATATCGAAAAATCGATTTTTCAAGAAATTTTGCCATCACTACAGGGATGAGATTCCATGACGTCATAACTGGCTCATTTCTCACATTCCACCGTCTAGCTTTCAAGCACAGTCCAGTATATAGAGCTTAAGCTAAATATTGGACTGTGCTTTCAAACATTTCGACATCGACTATTGCAGATGACGACAATCCATTTCGAGATGCAAACTAAACGACATGACATCTCTTTTCACACATAAATATGTTTTAGTACTTCGAAAAACTTTGGGTTGAATAAATTTACTCCTGATATATACAAATTTTAGATGACAAGTTAAACCAGAGCCAAAATTATTTGAATATATTTGTTATCTAATGTTTTTACTTCCAAATAGGGTAGGGTACATAAGTTTAATTAATTTCTCTCATAAGTTAAGGCTTTTTGTTTTAGTATTATCACGGATTCTAGTGTTTTACTTACTGTAGGCCCTAGGCCATCTCTTCTGGTTCTTGTATCTTAGACCCAAAGTACTTCCAGTTAACTTAGTAGTAGTAACTTAATTGGCAAGTACTATAGTCCTAAGAACTGAAATTTTTTGACAAAACCTAGTTGTGAAATCCTTAACCCGGGACAACTCGCGCTATCAAAAGTCCCGCGGTCACTCGCGCCGTTAGAGCGCTCCTAACATTTAACAGCATCTTACACTTCAAAGTAATTATCATAATATTTGTTTGGTAGATGAAATAAATAAATCGCTACACATTTAAAATAAAATAATAACATAATAATTGTAATTTACAACTTTTTTTACTCAAAAAGTAGGACTCCGGCAGTTCCGCGATCACTCGCGCCGTTAGAACTATACTAACATGGAGAGTCACGCGAACGCTCGCGCAGTTAGGCGGGCGCTAACAAGGGTGGAGGTGCGAGCCTTTTCCCCTCTAAAACTACCCTCCCCACCACACTACCCACCCCAAACTGCTGTAGCGGTTGCATAGAATACTGAGGAAAGCATTCTTAAAAGCTCAGTCGCAAGAAATCATTATTAAAAAAATTTTCTTCAGAGGAACTAAAAATGTTAGAATCAATCTAATAGCGCGAGTGATCCCGGGTTAATATCCTGTGAAGGTCTAAATATAATTTCCAAAAGAATTCAATATTGCAATAGATTGAATAAATTACCTACGATATTCATCAATAGGCATACCAAAGATGGGCGTATTTAGGTTTGATGCCTCGGGTTTGTTTGGTACAATAAACTTTACCGCAATTATTAGTAAAGTCTAGAAAAATTATACATACTCTACATACAATTTGAATTTTAAAATATATCATATTTTTAATTGCTCCCAAATTGGCGAGGTCCCATTGGTCATAATCCCACTAGTTTACTAGTTATAAACTTTAAAACCGTCCCACTAGTTATAAAAACTAATCGTTCCCACTAGTTATAAAAACTGGCGGGAAAATGAAAAGTTTAAATATTCCCACTGGTTATAAATATTTCTCAAATCGTCCCATTTGTTATAAATTGAGTTTTATAACTAGTGAGACAAAATCGTCCCACTAGTTATAAATGTTTATTCGTACCATTAGATATAAATTTGAAACAGTCCCACTGTTCATAAATTAGCGCGGGAAAGGCCAAAGTTTGAAAATTCCCACTAGTTATAAAAGAACCGTTCGTGGAGGAGAGTCATTCAAAAGAGTCGTTCACTTCTGTCCGCTCGTGCTGAAAGGAAGCGCCTTCCAGCGACCAAGGAATTCGCCGCGTTTCATTAACACTGTAAAAAAATATAGTTATAGTCAAGATAAAATTTTTATATTTTAGTATGATGAACATTACTATATAACTGTGCCTATGGTAATGTTTTTATGTCGAAATTAAAATAATAAGACGAAGAAAAAGATACAAAATTATAGCAAAGCACTTTTGTTTGAAATTCATGACATCAAAAAGTTAGTAAGCGAGGAAGTTTTTTATTTATTGGTCAGGTGAATTTTGTCAGCGGGAAAGTTGTTGGAAAAGACTTAAATCGCAACTTTGTAATTTAAAATGTTTTGTAGAACGCTTTGTTTTGGTTTTATTCTAATTCAAAGTTAATAGTTTAATTGCCGACGGGCCGGCTGCCGCGACCCGTGCCGCCGCGCCGTTCGGAGCACTTGTCGCACGTATACAACTTTGATAGTTTATTACTTTATTATTATTATTTTGTGAATTATTATTTTTTAAAGGTGATTGTATCCAAAATAATTACTGCAACAGTAGTGTCAAATTGTTGGTGCTGGCTCAGTTCAAGGTCACCTGAGGGATGACGTCATCGAGGTCAATGACCTCACCGATGACGTCATCGATGACGTCATCGATTGCGTCATCGATGACGTCATCACTAATGACGTCATTTCTATGACGTCACACCCATGACGTCACAGAAATGACGTGCTGATGACGTCATCACCCCTTACGTCATCAAAATGACGTCACCGACGCCACTGAGGTCAAGGTCACGCCGAAACTTAAAATTTTTTGGCACTTTTGCCGTTTCTCGCACTACGCTCCGAGTTTCAGTCAGAGTCCCCGTGACCTTGACCACTTGGAGCGAATTTTCGACGAGAAACGGCAAAAGTGCCAAGTTAAACCCGAGTTTCTGACATGACCCTGCCTAAATGGGCAATCGGTTATCCCTCAGGTGACCTTGAACCAGCACAACACCAACAATTTGATATTACTGTGACCTTGAAAACCTAACAACGGAGCGCCGACACCGATGCGCACCCCACGACAGCCACCGAGTGACTGACTGTCAGGCTATGTGTACGCTAGGTATATCGGCTTGAGAGACTAAGACTCTAAACTGTCAGGAATGGGAGTAACTAACTGAATTTTGCAAGGAAAAGTCATTTCATCCAATATATTAAACAAATCTTCATCAGTAAAACTGACATTAGTCTGTTTGGTATAAAACTTAGGGTGTCCGCGCAACAGTTTGCGCCACTTAGCTAAAGTTGAAACTCTCTTAACTTTGAGTGGTGGACAGTGAGCAACTAATAAAGTCTTAACACGGCTAAGTTTCTTACCTAAAGTGTCCTGCGACATGGCTTCACCTCACAAAAGTCCGCACAATACTGAGAGACTGCTTGTAGCGCATGAGTCAAGGGAAAAGAGGTGGGGGAAACAGCAGGAGTGGGGGAAGGTCACAGTGGTGGGGGAAGGTGAGGTGGTACGCTGGAGTATCGCATCACTTCACCATGAGCTGTCCTACAGTCAACACACTGTTCTCTTGGCCCGAGTTGGCACTAGAAGAAACATTTCTGTACAGCTTAGGCTGTGAGAGCCGAGGAAGCAAAGTCAAAGTGGAAATTGTGTTAAACTCCAAGATGAAGAGTCTCCTAAATAAACTAATTGTATCCCTGCAATCTCCTATAACTTTAGAGAAATACCACTTTATTAAGCGACACCTTATACTTTGGCAAAACGAAGCGGAAATGGAAAAGATTACAGTAAAATTAATTTAACTTAAAACTTGGACTGGACACTCATGGCGATACCACGTGGCGTGCAAACGCCACCCTAAACATTACAAGTTAGGTTATTGAGCACCTCTGGTACGATAACCGATGTGCTAGAGTTAAAGTGTGATGACCTTGAGTCAAAACACTGAAATACTACAAGTCGATATCGTCCCAGAGTTAAAGTGTAGTGACCTACATTCAGAACTTGTAAAATTACTTACATATAGAGAGCTAGAGAACAGCGAGACGCACCGCATGGAAGCCGGAGACATACTGGCGAAGCGGTGTTGTGCAGCCTAGGGACCCAGTTGTGGTGGGGGTATAGCCAACACTTAGAGTACAAGTGTTGTGGGTGACCTTGACCCACTTAACTTACCTGACCCCCCCCCCGCAAAAAGTGCGAACCCCCCCCCCGCAAAAAGTGCGAACCCCCCCCCCCGCAAAAAGTGCGAACCCCCCCCCCCGACAAAAAGTGCGAACCCCCCCCCCCCCCGACAAAAAGTGCGAACCCCCCCCCCCGCAAAAAGTGCGAACCCCCCCCCACCCTCACCCCCACCCCCTCCCCCACCCCTGATATCCTGGGCGTGGCAGCCCCGGTGGGGACATAAGGGGGTCCGGCCAGAGCCGGCTCGCAGTCCGCTCCCGCGCGTTGAACGTGAACGACCGGGACGGACCGCCATAGGCATCACTAAACATTGAATGGCGCCTTCAGTGTTTAGCGAAGTCTACTCTAACTTTAAGACTTGTATTAGTTGTAAGATATTGCGCTTGCGTTTGGGTATTGCGAATTGTTTTATATGAGAGTGTTTTACTTGTACCCTATGTCTCCTGTGTCTTTTATCCTTTGTGTCTTGTTTGTTATATGTGTTTAATGTGTATGTGCTTGTTCCAGCATTGACTACGTTGAGCTCAATTGTGTGTTGTAAGTGTGTTATATGTTTCTAAAGTGTATACGCTTGTTTTAGCAATCCCCCCTTGAGCTTTTTCAATGCTCAAAGTAAATTGTAAAGTCAGGGAACGGGAGTAGGCCCCCGTGTAAAGCCACTTTTAATAATTGGTAGGCTCCTTGCCAGGCATGCAAAAGGTTGCGGATGGCATTTGGGGAGCATGTCCGTTTGTAAGCTGGCAAGCAAAAGGTTGTGGCGGCCTCTGCACTCGGACCGAGGACGTAAGCCATTAGGGTGTCCTCAGTATGTTTCCCTTCTGGAAACTCAAAATTATGTAAATGAATCTTTGTTAGCTATTTGTGTTTTTAGTCCCCAAGGCCCCCGAACATTCGTGGTTCGCCATGGATGTACGGGGGCCGAAATTTTTTAATGTCCGTGTGGCCTTGACCTACAAAGACTTGTAAAAATTCAATGCATTTTAAATGAAAAATATTAAGGATAGGTTACGGGAGTAGGCCCCCGTGTAAAGCCTATTTTAATTATCGGTAGGCTCCTGCCAGGCATGCAAAAGGTTGCGGATGGCATTTGGGAGCATGTCCGTTTGTACGCTGGCATGCAAAAGGTTGCGGCGGCCTCTGCACTCGGACGAGGACGTAAGCCACTAGGGTGTCCTCAGTTTGTTTCCTTCTGGAAACACAAAATTATGTAAATGAATCTTTGTTAACTACTGAAAAGACAATGCAGTAAATGTTTACAAGTCTTGCGTGGCGAAGGGTACACGACATTGGATGTTGCCTTGTTGTCATAGTTGGGTCTCTTCGGAGGCTACAGCGATGACAACCCAAGTGCCTCACACCCCCAAAGGGGGGTGTGGGGCTTAATTTTTTTAAAGTTTTTTTGTGACCTTGACCTAAATATGTAAAATCTTTCAAAGTGTTTAACAGTCAGGTCTTATTAACACAGTTAATACATTAATGTCTGTTAAAAAAATATAACAGTTAGGTATTTGTAACCCACAAGTTTGGAGTTGTTAATAGTTGGGTCCCTTGGGAGGCTTCAGCTATGGTAACATAAATGCCTCAAGTGGGGCTTATTTTTTTTAAAAAGTTCGAACCCCCCCCCCCGCAAAAAGTGCGACCCCCCCCCGCAAAAAGTGCGACCCCCCCCCCGCAAAAAGTGCGAACCCCCCCCCCCCCCGCAAAAAGTGCGAACCCCCCCCCCCACCCCCACCCCTAATATCCTGGGCGTGGCAGCCCCGGTGGGGATATAAGGCGGCCGGGCTGCACGCACTTCTCATTCCGGTCCAAGCTCCCATACGGACAGGTACTCTCTCTCGCTCTTGAGACTTTTGTTTTACACGTTCACTTCTTTCTTTACATCTATTCTTTTCATTTATTACAATGGGTAAAATGGGTCTGAAGCTAAAAAACTACCCATCAACTTCAACCTCGACCGACGCGTCTCGACCCTCATCATCCTCGACTTCGATCCTGGAATACCTGATGACTGCGAACATCCTGAGCTGCCTGACGATGCCGCCACCGCCGCCGCCGCCACCACAGCCCGCCTCAATGCCCAGCCTGTCGCCATTGCCGGCGACAGTGGAAGAGGCTGGTGCACAGCCATCGTCAGGAGAACTCGTCAAGTCGTCAGGTCGAGTCCCGGTAGCCTCTCCAGCACTCTCGCTGCTATCGGACTCAGGATCGGAGTCTGCGGCTTTTGAAGAGACGTCTAGGTCGAGGATCACCCCATACAGCAGAACCCGGAAAATCCTCTCATACACTACATCCCAATGTCCCTCACCTATATCCCCCATGCCACCTACACCAACCAAACCACCCCGTAAATCCATCTTCTCCCCTGATCTTCCCACCATAGACCTAACACGCTCTCCTACCCCGCCCAAAATTGTTTGCTCCATCCCGCTTGAACAATCTTTGCCCCTTCTACCTCCTTCCAACCCCATCCCTTCTAGCCAGCCTAATTCAGAGAAGCTCCAAGACACTCCGCTAAAGAGTCCAACACAGAAACGTAAACGCGTTAAAGCCCCTGCTGGCAAGGGTAAGAAATGCGATTACGCTTGGATGTCTAGTAAGTTTGGGGTTTTGTGTTGCCAGAAACTTGCTTGTGCAGAAGGGGATCGCTGCCAACGACACCTCAAAAGTACAGTCAAATTTCGGCAATTCAAACCCTATACTCTGTACATTAAGCCTAAAACGTTCAAGTTCAGACATCCCCACGGTCCGCAACCGCGGGATATTAGAAGGCTAAAGGTTGATGAAAAATACTATTTCATTGGTCAGACATATGGAGCAGGTAATAAGAAAGTAGAAATCGTTGTAAAAGGTGAAGGCCGCCTTTGTACAATGCAAGTACCACCTCGTATGGTACAAAGAGAATTTTTCATACCTAAAGCCTATCTAATACGAAGGAAAGGATGTGAAACCGTGTGGGAAATGGACTAGGACATGGGCCCACCAAAAAAAAAACAAAATTGTTAGGCTGTGTTGGACAATATTTAAAAAGTCTTTTTCCAAATTATTTTTCCAAATTTAGTCTTAACCCTCTTAAAGTAAGGGAGAGGGGTATTATACAAGTCAACTAATAAAAAAAAAAAAAAAATACTTGACTTGTATAATACTTTAACCTGGCGGTGATGTAAAGTCACTGGGACAATCTCAAACCGTGTCCTTGAGGGTGAAGACTAAGTTACAAATAAATCATTAACAAATAAAAACTTACCTCCAAACACTTGTAGCTTGCTACAAGTGTTTGGAGGTAAAAATTTTTCAAAGTTTGAATGACCTTGACCCATATAAATTACTTACAACTAATGTTGTGTATCACGTGATACCCCCACTCTAACGCTCTTACTAAGCTTGTATGAGCCGTTCATTTGCTTCAGTCTGTTTCTGTGCTCCGTGGTAAACATGTCACGGTACAATTACAAAGGTGGTGACTTCTTGATAGATCAACACAATGCTTGGGAAGTGCTAAACCAGCATAGAATGGAAGTTGAGTATTGTATAAGACAAGACGGGTCTACATTTTATCTATGTATTATAAACAACCAAACTCATAAGTATGAACACTGGACAAAAATTAATTATAACAACATAGATGAGCTGTTTGCTTGGGTGTTTGAGGTGTGTAAAGTTATTGAAGAAACCAAAATAATGGGTGTGCTAAAGGTATGTAAAACTGATGACCGGGAAGACTAAGCAAAATTTCTTTTAACCCCCCCCCCCCCGGTGTTATCCCCACCACTAAAAATGGGTATATATAGGAGTGGTGATCAACCGTCCTCTCATTCTGCTTTACACCGTTAAGCTGAACACCACCATGTCTGCTATGAACGTCCCAGCCTCTACCTCTGGCCCGGTCGCCTCCAACTCCAGCCCGAGCATTGGACCAATCCGATCGGGGCCTTCGTCAAGAAGTCGTGTCCGATTCTCCGGCTTTGGTCCTGTGAGGAAGGAGTTGCGGAGCAGCGGAGCGTCTCAACCAACCACGACGGATGCATCAACTCAGACTCCACCAAACATCATCGAGTGGTACGACGAAGTGATAGAGCAAAGGGACAGAATGCTAGAGAATACTCGCAGGGAGCTACTTTATGTCAGGAGTAAATGGGAAAAACTGATTAAGAAGTGTGAAAGCCTGTTGGACAGTGATGATAGTGAGGATGAGAGTGGATAGGTGTGTGGGTAAAGACTTGGACTGGGACTTGTGTGTATGTATGAATGTGTGCGTGAATGTGAAATACAGAGCGGGGGATAGATCACTCTGTGGCAATGGACTAACATGCCACTTAGTGATCTATCCCCCGTTCTGGTAATGTTTTTGGATGGCCTTGACCCACTTTACCAAGGCTAGCTAGTACCCCCACCACTGATAAGTGTATATATACGGGTATTGATGTGCAGTTTGGTTATTCTGCTTTGTATCGCTTAGCTGAATACCTCACTTCAACATGGCTTCCAACTGCAAAACTTCTCAGGCTTCCTCTTCTTCTTCAAGAAGGCGTGCTGCCAACGTCCTGCCTGCTACTCGTGGACCTGCTCGACCATTCCACAGCATAACTGTTGCTCGGGCAAACGCCTGCAAAGCTCCAATGCTACGGACCTTGCTGGAGGTGAGCCAAGACGGGCAAGGCTTGCTCAGTCCTGGTCAACGGCAGGAGCAAGAAAGGCGTATGGCGTACTACAGGCTGCAGGGTGTAGTTCCCAGCTTGAAGTTAGGCGATCCGAGAGTAGCAAGCATCAACGAGGCAGCGGACTACATATCACACCTTCACAGTGTTTTAGAAGTAAAGGACCAACAAATTGAAAACTTAAAAGAACAATTGAAACAATTTAACTTTAATCCTGTGGAGTTTGTGGAAGCAGTGATGAGTGATAGTGATGATGAAGGAACTGAATATATATTGGGTATGTAATGAAAGACTTGGACAGGGACATGTGTGTGTGTGTGTGTGTGTGTGTGTGTGTGTGTAGAATACAGAGCGGGGGATAGACTACTTTGCGGCAATGGACTAGCATGCTGCTTAGTGGTCTATCCCCCGCTCAAAGGGTAGCATTGGATGACCTTGACCCACTTTACAGCAAGGACAACCGGTTAACTGGTATAAAAGAGGGGGGTCTGTACATCCCGACTTCATTCTGCTTTGAACCTTCCAGTGGAACGCTAGAAAATGAGTGGATCACTGATCATTGGTAAGGAGTGGGAGTATGTAACCATAAACTATTTAAACTGTAGAGGGATGTTGAAGAAGGTGTATGATAATGTTAAAAGAATGGTTGTTGAAGAAGGTAGGGTAGTGATTGTAGCGTGGAAGAAGAAGCAGTATACAGGACAACAAGTGAGAGCAAGTGACTTTGGGGGGAATAGTGTGTTTCAAATTGGACGAGCGAACTTGGTTAATTTGGACATTGTGTTTTGGGACTTGGAAAGGTTAATTGAAAATAGTGGCAAACATGGGGAACTCTTAATTGGCAGGGAGGACAGAGTATATGAGTAAGTGTAAAAGACTGGGGGGCTTATGTGTGTGTAAAGACTAGGACTTGTGTGGAATACAGAGCGGGGGATAGATCACTTTGCGGCAATGGACTAGCATGCTGCTTAGTGGTCTATCCCCCGCTCAAAGGGTATTATTGGATGGCCTTGACCTATATAAAGGTAGAGGGGGAATAGGTAATAGGAGGGGGAAATTGGTATATATGTAGGACTGATGAATAAAGTATTTAGTCAAGCATTTGTCTAGACACTATCAACAACAACAATGGAGAGCTTCAGTGTTGAGTTCATCCTCTTGGAAGAAGACATCAACGAAGTGGTGGAACTTATAGAGGATAAGACCAGCCAGGGCACATTGGAACTTGTGAATTGCGAACCGTTGGACAATGCAGCAATCGATAAGATTGCATATTTCATGATGCATTTGTATAACGAACAAACAACCAATATGGAGTTTGTGCAGTACCTTTATCAAAACCAAGTAAATGTGCGAGTGACAATTACTTGGTGGCAGTAATAATAAAGTGTAACATATGGATGTGGACTTGGATGTGGACTTGGACTTGAGTGTGGTCTGCGGAATAGAGCGGGGGATAGATCACTTTGCGGCAATGGACTAGCATGCTGCTTAGTGGTCTATCCCCCGCTCAAAGGGTATCTTTACGTGACCTTGACCCACATAAATTGTATAGTTGGTGGGGGTATAAAAAGGGTAAGCAAATTGGATGGATACAACACTTCCATACCATGGCTCCACTTGACAACACCGTGTTCCATCGCAACAGAATTGTCTCTATTCTGGAGGTAATACCTCTAGAAATTATAGAAGTAGAGGACCAACTACCTGCGGTTGATCAAGAAGAGGAGGAGGAAGAGATAATGGATATTGAAACGGACTCTGACGAAGCTGGTTCAATGGACAATGAGGTGGACTTGCATGCCTACGAAACATTAGAGTCGTCATCTGAGTCGGAAATGGAATTCCAATTGGAAATCGAAGAAGAAGAAGAACAAGAACAAGACACTCCCCATCGTCCAATGGATAGGATGTTAGTTGCCAGAAGAATTATGTATTGTCATCGCTGCCTATTCCGTGATGAGGATGATTCCGACTCTGATGGTGATGTTTCACCCTTGTAAAAAGTTTAAACAAAAAGTTAAAAAAGAATGTGAGCGGGGGATAGAGCACTTTGTAGTAAATGATGCTGCTTAGTGCTCTATCCCCCGCTCAAAATAATAATTCCAAATGACCTTGACCTACATAAACTTGCTCAAACAGACATCTTTGAAAAAACTTGTACAAATTATTGAATCTAGACCAAATATCATCAATTTATCAAGCCTACTGATAAATGTATTACAAACGGTTGTGTAAAGGCTAAATTTAGCACATGAGTGATAACCTGTTTCCATATGACGTCACTTTCCCCACCTATCTGCCTCGGATATAAAGGGTCCCGGTGGAGTGCGCTGCTCATTATTGCGTGGACATTCACAGAGTGTGCATTCAAAGCCAAACTGTTTGAAATGGCTCTTTGCGACATTTGTGGGGAAATCTTTCAAGACGAAGATCTTTTCACCATACACAGAGAATTACATGAAGACGAAGATAGAAAAGAAGATATTACCATGGATGAAATAGACTTAGACTCAATTGACCGGTTTTTGGAAGAGCACCAGAAGCAGACGGACTACTGGGACAGCTATCTACAGCAAATGCAAAGAAGAAGACCTAGTGTGATCCAATTTGCTGGTGCTGGACCATCTACTGCTACAAGACCTATTGAAGAAGAGGACACCGAAGAAGAGGACACCGAAGAAGAGGATATGGAAGAAGAAGAACTGGAAGATGTAAGACAACTGCGCACCACAGCCTTGCCAGGACGAGTTGTAACACATTTCAAAATTAATAACGTTCAATTGGAATTGGAAACATTCATAACCCAGGCTAAGGAACTTGTTGGTCAAACGTTGAGGGAAGAATTACAAAGGCTAAATTTTATTAAATTTGGAATGGTGTTAGAGGCTATGTTTAACAATACTGATGGTGAAACAGCATTGAGAGCATTCATTACCAAAAACCGAACCCTTACCTTCACCTCCGACATTGATGATATTATTGAAGAATGCTTGGAGGAACTTATAACCAAACTCCAAGAACATGAAGGAAGAGGATCTGGATGGACTTTGTCATCAATCGAAGGTATGGATGTTAGGGTTCATAAACATGGATATGGTTTAAGAGGTAGTAGTTTTATCCCTCTACCAAAGAAAATCCAAAACACTAACTCGTGTAGAAATGTTCAAAATGAGGGTAATGAATGTTTCAAGTATGCAATGTTAACCAAGTATGTTAAAAACAATCCTTGTAGAGTTGGTAGAGAATACTACGAAAATGAACACCGCTACAACTTTCAAGGTCTTACTTACCCAGTTACTTTAAAAGATATTGACAAATTTGAAAAGAAAAATCCTGGCGTTTCAGTCAATGTTTTTGGTCTGGATGATTCCAACAACGTTTATCCTTTGCGGGTAGTAAAGGTTGAGCAAAGAAACCATACGGATTTGCTATTGATAACCAAGGGTGAAATTTCCCATTATGTATGGATAAAAGACTTTGAAGCGTTAGTTGTAAAACAATTGACCAAAAGAGTAAATAGGATTACAGTTTGCAAGAGATGTTTCTGCTTTTCTTGGAAAGATTCAAGACGTGGAGGATTGGACTGGTTATTGGAACATAAAAGACTTTGCAACGAGAACTATGAAGTAAAGATAAGTCTTCCACCGCCTACCCGAGCTTCAATACAATTTAACAAGACAGTTCACCAATACCGAATTCCACTAGTGGTCTATGCAGATTTTGAATCAACGTTAGTACCACAGGAGCTGCCGGACGGCGAAGTGACTAGAAGAACAAAATATCAGTTGCATCAGCCCAACAGTTTTTGTTTACTAGTTAAATCAACCTTGTCTGAAAACCAATTGCAAGACTATGGTTTAACATCCACTCCAATACTCTACCGTGGTGAAGAAGCCGCTAAGTATTTTGTAGACCAACTGTACGATATTGCTGGAAAGGTTCAACGCTTGTTCGGTAATATTGTACCTATGGAACCTTTAAACCAAAATCAACAAGAAGAATACAACTTAGCGACAAGATGCTATTTATGCAAGAAGATGTTCAGTGAAGAAAATCCAAAAGTAAGAGATCACGATCACCTGACAGGGTTATACAGAGGAGCTGCTTGTAATTCATGCAATATAAATTACAAACTGCCAAACTTTATTCCTGTCGTTTTACATAATCTTAGCGGCTACGACTCCCACTTTATTATCCCGGAGTTAGGAAGAGATGACGGTAAAATTGATGTTCTTGCTACAACATTGGAAAAGTACATCAGCTTTTCAAAAACAGTAGGTAAAATTAAACTTCGCTTCGTAGACTCTTACAGATTTATGGCATCTAGTTTAGCCAAATTGTCAGAGAACCTAAGAAGAGAAGACCTAAAAGAAACCAGAAAAATTGTACCTGAAGATAAATTAGACCTAGTATTACGGAAAGGAGTGTTCCCCTACGATTACATAACTTCTACAGAAAAATTTGAAGAAACCAGTCTACCGCCGATTGAAGCCTTCAACAGCAAATTAAACGAAAGTGAAATCTCCGTTGAAGACTACAATCATGCATGTAATGTTTGGAACCAACTAAACATTCAAACCTTAGGGGAATATTCTGACTTTTATATAAAATTGGACGTAACTCTGCTGTGCGATGTGATGGAAGAATTCAGAAACACCTGCTTCTCCGCCTATGGACTGGACCCTCTACACTCGTACACATCTCCAGGATTAGCATGGCAAGCTATGCTAAAGTCAACCAACTGTCGACTGGAACTTCTAACGGATATTGATATGGTGCTCATGATGGAATCTGGTGTACGGGGCGGTTTGACACAAGCTGTAACACGTCATGTCAAAGCCAACAACAAGTACATCCCCGGCTTCGACGAGCAACAACCATCGGTCTACCTTGGCTATTTTGATGCAAACAACCTTTATGGTTGGGCAATGTCAAATCCGCTTCCCTACGCTGACTTCAAGTGGATCGACCCGGCCACCATCGGAGACATCTCACAGATTCCAAAGGATGGTCCAAAAGGCTATATTTTGGACTGTGATTTTGAATACCCGGAGCACCTTCATGACCATCACTACGACTTGCCTCTCCTAGCCAAGACTGAAGTTTCACCGACAGGAAGATGGCCAAAATTGATGATGACCTTGGAGAATAAGGATCGCTATGTGGCTCACTACTGGGTAGTTCAACAGGCTCTTGAATTGGGTCTACGTATAGTGAGAATTCATAGAGCAATTGAATTCACCCAGTCTTGTTGGTTGAAACCATATATTGATTCCAACACTGCAAGAAGAGCTGCAGCGACAACAGCATTTGAAAAGGACTTCTATAAATTAATGAACAATGCCATCTTTGGGAAGACCTTGGAGAACAAAAGAAAACACAAAAATGTAAAATTAGTGAGTGATCCTAGGAAATTGGAAAAATTAGTGCAAAAACCAAATTTCGGAACATCCATGATTATAAACGAAAATCTAGTCGCTGTCAGTATGAAGAAAACAACAATAGTCATGGACCGTCCGTTATACATAGGTATGTCGATTTTGGATATAAGTAAAACCCTGATGTATGATTTCCATTATAACAAAATGGTTAAACATTACGGAAGGGAAAACATTGGAGTCGCATACATGGATACGGACGCGTTTATCTACTGGATAAAGACTTTGGACATGTATGAAGACCTAAGGACTTTTCCATACAAAGAAGATTTCGATTTTTCTGACTATCCGAAAAACCATCCAAATTTTAATGAAAAATATAAAAAAGTAATTGGAAAATTCAAAGATGAAGCAAATGGAATGCCTTTAGAAGAAATAGTGGCGCTGATGGCGAAATTGTATTCATTTAAGATGTACCACGAGAACAACACACCGACAGTGAAGAAAGCAAAAGGAGTGAAGACATCTTATTTGAAAAAACACGTGACATTTGACCACTACAAGACTTGTTTGTTTGAAGATACTACGATATCAGCAACATTCAACAATATCCGAAGCTTCAAGCATCAAGTCTACAGTGTCACCGAAATTAAAAAAGCGTTGTCAGCTCGGGATGATAAAAGATACATTATGCCCGACAAAATCCACACTCTTCCTTTTGGCCACTACTCTCTAAACCCTATCAACTAGTAACCTATTCTTCGTCCTTCTACAACTACGACCTTATTCCTTTCTCCTTCCGTAAAAAAATGGGGAACACGGCAAGTCCAACGCCGTGTTCCCCATTTTTTTACACAAGTTTGGATGACCTTGACCCATATAAATGATGTGAATATTTAAAACAACATTCATTGTGATTATACATGTGATACAACAAACATTGAAACCTGCAATATGAAGGACTTAAAGCAACAAATTGTCAACGAACTTCATAAACCTGCAAGAAGAAAGTTTCCACGAAGAAATACGGTGATAAAAGGAATTAATGATTTATATCAAGCGGATTTAATCGAAATGATTCCTTATAGCAAACAAAATAAAGGATATAAATACATATTGACTGTTATTAACTGTTTTTCAAAAATGGCAGATGCTTTACCACTAAAAGATAAAAGTGGCAAAAGTGTTACAAAAGCAATGGAAACAGCTATACAAAGAGACAAACATACTATTAAACATTTACAAACAGATGATGGAAAAGAATATTTTAATAAGGAATTTGCAAATTTAATGAAAAAACACAATATAAACCATTATTCAACCAATTCAGAAGTAAAAGCCTCAATAATCGAAAGATTCAACAGAACTTTTAAAAGTGCAATGTATAAAATGTTTTCCAACAGAGGATCGCACATATGGATTGATATGTTACCAAAACTTATAAACGATTACAATAACAAATTTCATAGGACTATCGGGATGAAACCAAACCAAGTAACTAGTAAAAATGAAAACCTTGTATTAAAACGTATAAAAACGAATACTAAACCAAAAGTTGAAAAACTAAAGCCTAAAAAATTTAATGTGGGTGATAAAGTGCGAATAAGTAAAGGTGTATTCAGTAAAAGATACCTGCCAAATTGGACCAATGAGGTTTTTACTGTATTCAAAGTACAACCTACAGTACCTGAGACATATATTTTAAAAGATAATAAAGGACAATTGCTTGAAGGAGGGTTTTATGGACATGAAATGTTAAAATCAACAGTAGGCGATGTATATTTAGTTGAAAAGGTGTTGCAACGGAAAAAAGATAAGGTCAAAGTACGATGGTTAGGATTTAATAAGACGGAAGATTCTTGGATACCTAAAAAGGATTTGATATAACGATAGAGAATCATTTTAGGTTGAACCATTACAAAGGATGGAGATAGTACCACAAAAAGAGAGTTTTACTATTAATAATATAGATGAACTCACAGTGGATAATTCAGAATTCAATAGTGGGAAGCATGGCAATTTGTTACCAAACACCGTTCGTTGTCTGGTTACCGGACCTTCCAACTGTGGAAAAACTAATGTAGTATTCAATTTGATTACAAACCCTAAAGGATTACGATTTAACAATCTATATGTATTTTCAAAATCACTACAACAACCAAAGTATCAATTATTGGAAAAAATACTGACTAATGTGCCTGAAGTTAAATATTTAAAGTTTAATGCAAGCGAGAGTGTCATGCAGCCACAAGAAGCTAAACCATTCTCCGTGTTTATATTCGACGATGTATCTTGTGAAAACCAAAACACAATAAGGAATTACTTCGCTATGGGTCGACATAACAACATAGATAGCATTTATATTGGCCAAACTTACAGCAAAATACCTAAACAACTCATTAGAGACAATGCAAACATGTTAATTGTATTTAAACAGGACGAAACCAACCTAAAACATATATATTTTGATCATGTAAATGCGGATATGACATTTGAACGATTTAAAGAGTTGTGTGGAAAGGCTTGGGCTGAAAAGTATGGGTTCCTAACAATTATGAAGGAACAACCGCTAAACAATGGTCGATACAGGATAGGATTTGATAAATTTATATTAATACATTAAACGTGGTATAACACATTCATTGTTGTACAACACGTCTTGCTACAAACATGGTTAACCAAGAAAAATTAGTAAAAGAAATAAAATCACTTAGTGATTCTATTCGGGCTAAAAACAGAGCATTGAAACTAGGTATTAGCGAGAGGGAGAAATTCCTTGAATCTACTTTTAAACCTATTACTGAACCCTTGAAACAATTAAACAAAAAATTTGCTAAACCTGTATTGGAAGGAGATGCGATTGCACCTATTACGAAGTTTGAAAGAGAAAATGTAAAATCAGAAGATTTTAGTGATGAAGACCTGGAATCCTCTACGTATAGTGGTTTTACCGGTGGAGAACCCGAAAGAGAGCTAGAATCACCGGACTATAGTGGAATAAAAGAATTATATGAAGTAAAAGCCAAAAGAGGACATGAAGTTGTATCAACTGCTAGTGAAGAGGAAAAAGAAGAAGAGACAAGGGAAGGTCCGTCAAACATAAGCTTATTGGGTGAAAACATTCATAACAAAGGACCTTTAGGAAGGAAATACATGGTAAAAATGTTACTCGGAACAATTCCTAATAAGAATTACCATAGTTATGGAGCGAGATTAACAGAAGACGGTTTAATGATAGGTAATAGCCCGTTAAACGTTGACGAACATGATAATATTGTCATTGGTGATCAAAGGTATAAGGGCACAAAAGGATTATTTGAATTATTATTTGAAAATAAGCCTTCAGTATCGGTAGTGAAAGAAAAAGACATGGAAGCATATAAAAATATTTTGGAACAGACAAATGCATATAGGAGAAAGTATTTACCTGACCAGCCTCCTTTTAGATCTAAGTCTTTAAAATATAAAGAATTTGTATCCAAGTTAATACCAACTAGAAGACAAACAATGCCGTTAACACAAAGAAAACCTGTAAAACGAAGATTTATGGCATCCACTTTGGATGTAAGTGCTCAGGAACGAAGAAAAAGAAGTAAGTCCGTTACGGGTACAGGTTTAATGAAGAAACTATATAACACAAATGTGATTTATTACAATAATATCAATAAATTGGTGGATAGAATGAAACTAATACATGAAGCTAAAGAAGCGGGTCATACTGGATTGGAAAACGAATGGGTGGCTTTAGTGGATGAACTCCGAAACCGTGGGGTAATCTCATAAAAATGCGTTACTCCCTAGAATACTATTCAGTTGCACCATGAGTGTTGACAAGTTCGGACGTTACTCCTCGGATGGGTTATATTATGCCAATAGTTTAAAAAGAAGTGCTGGTTTACCACAAACACCTGATGGAGATTATGATATGAGTAATAAAAGGTTAAAAAACATAAAAGATCCTACGGATGAAAACGATGCAATAAATCTAAAAATATTAAAGGAAAAGATATCGCCAACATTAAGACTACAAAATAACACATATGATGCAGAAGATCATAGAATCATCAACGTTGGTAAACCAAATCAAAACGGTGATGCAATAAACAAAGGTTATTTGTCATCTGAATTAAAAAATACGTTAAAATTCAATGGGAAAACGTATAGTGCCAACAATAAACGTATATCCAACGTAGATGACCCTAAAGATGCAAAAGACAGCGTAAATAGACGCTATTTACATTCTTTGATACCTGAAAAGACAAAAGATGGATTTTCTTTTTATAAATTTGTTATTAACGATATAGGTTATCCAAAAAATGAAAATGATGCTGTAAATCTCAAATATATAAAAGATCATTGTGTCATACGTGATGTGGGAGTTATCGATTGTCTTGGCAATTGTTTGGCGAATGTAAAAGATGGTTCAGCACCATCTGATGGTGCAACAGTGGGTCAAATGAAAGAGACTTTAAAACAAGAAACAACTGGATTTGCAAAACGAGATGAAGTATTATCAAAGCAAGGGGATAACTTTATTCAAGGTAATGAAAAATTTCATTTATTGACATACAAAAACGCTTATTGGGATTGCAGGCATGGAAGGTTATCAAATGTGTCATGGGGTCATGCAGATAGAGACGCGGCTGCCTTAGGACAAACAGTACATCTAGATCCAAATAATTACCATGCGTTTTTTATATGTAGTAATAAAAAATTAACAAACATGGCGCAAGGAAGAGAAGCAAATGATGCTGCAACTGTAGGACAGGCTATCACATTATCACAAATGGATAGCAAAGTGTATACTTGTAATAATAAACGTATAACAGAGCTTAAAGACCCTGATCATGCAGATCATGCTGTAACTGTTAATTTCCTTGTAAAAGTAATAGGTAATTTATTATTTGATATGCACAATTATATTGCAGATAAAACATATACTTCGCTTGATGAAAACTTGAGAGGAAGATGGATAAAACAGGAAATTGTTAATAAATACTTTTATAACCCTAAAACTATAAAATTTAGAACTTCTAACATTGCTAATTGGGGTACTTTTGATATATAACTTGAATATCTTAACAAACAACTTCATTTATGTTTAACTCCTCATAGAGGAAACACATATGTTGCGAATTGCAATTATAAAAGACATTAATGACATTTCGGTATATCAGTCCAAATCGGGACATTGCGAGGAAAGGAAGTGGGATCACATCTACAGCGGTTTCTCTGTTAAGTAAAGCTTTAAAACGAATTCCAGTAGGATCCATAGTAAATAGAGCAATAGACGCATTACCATACGAATTTCATATACCGGGAGGTTATCAGTATTGCGGACCAGGAACTAAATTGAAAAAACGACTGGAAAGAGGCGATCCTGGCATAAATAAGTTAGATCAGGCTTGTAAAGAACACGATATCGCATATTCCACGTTTGCCGATTCAAAAAATAGATCAAGAGCTGACAAAAAGCTTGCGGATATAGCTTGGCAACGAGTAAAATCAAGTGACGCTAGCATAGCAGAAAAAGCAGCAGCTTTAGCAGTAACAGCAGGTATGAAGGCTAAAACAGCAGTAGGAGGTGGAAGAAGGAGGAGAAGGAGAGTAAAAAGGAGGTCAACCACAAGAAAACATGGAGGAAATATAAAAAGAAGACGACGATCTACAAGAAAAGGCAGGAAGAAGCCCACCGTGTGGTCAATGGTAAAAAACGGGGCAGGTCTTTACCTAAGACCTTATCGTGCATATTAAATGAAAGAAATCAATTGGTCATACCACATAAAGCATTAACCAATATTGAATTATTTAAATATATTTCCTGTTTAAAAATACCATTTTTCCGCGGTGTGTTTATGAAAGACAGTTTACCAAAGAAAATGTGGCAAAATGAGACTGGAATTGTAAATTTGGATAATACTGAAGGGCCTGGCACCCATTGGGTTTGTTATAAGAAACTAAATAACAATGTATATTATTTTGATAGTTTCGGTAATTTGCCACCACCAAAAGAACTTCAAAATTACTTTAAATCTGCTAAAAACATATATTATAACTATAAAAGAGAACAACCTGATAATACTTCAATATGCGGCCATTTATGTTTGGAATTTCTAGCTAAAAGTATCAGTCACTATTGAGATGTCTTCCTATACGGTATCATTAACAGGAAAATCGTCCACTTTACGAAGTATCCTTTTTCCAGCGTTACGCTTGCAAAAAGGAAGGTTTTGGGAGGCGGCACTATTGGATTTTACAACTTACAACTCTATCCCCAATGTTACGGAAGGTAAAAATAACGTATTGCATTATTATAAGGGAAAGGATGCCAGTGGAAAATTTACAGACTTACAAGAGTGCAGGTTACCCACAGGTTCTTATGAAATTGATCATATAAATGAATTTTTGCAAACTAAAATGGGAAAAGACAATATAACATTAAAAGGTAATAATAATACGATGAAAGCTGAAATTACTTCCAAATATTATATAGATTTCACTCAACCAAACTCAATTGGTGATTTATTAGGATTTTCCAACGATGAGCCTGTTTTAGAACCAGATGTAACACATTCCGGTAAGAAAACAGTAACAATATTAAAAGTCAATAGTATAGACATAACTTGTAACATTATACAAGGTGCTTACAGGGATGGGGCTAACACCCACATCATACATACTTTTTACCCAAGTGTACCACCTGGATTTAAAATTGTTGAAAAGCCACAAAACCTGGTATATCTACCTTTGAACACCACTTTCATTTCAGACATCGTGTTGAGCGTATTGGATCAAGACGGTAACTTGGTAGACTTCAGAGAAGAGCCTATTACGATTAGATTACATTTAAAATCGACACTTTAATACAAAACCATGGGTTTAACATTTAAAAGCGAACAACCTACGGGAAACCGCATTAGTAGCTCTTCAGCTGTGGAGGAGTTAACACGCGAGAACATTCGTTTCTTAGAGAGAATTGGATTAAAATTAACCGAGTATGGATATACTGGATATAGCGCAGGGTCCAACATTCGACGAAACCCTATGGGAAAAAGAATATCACACCCACAACCCTTACACTTCATCGAAATTAAACAATAACGATGAAATTCGTATTCCCATACAAAATCAAGACATTTACACACTACCATGTGAAAGTTACTTGTATATTGAAGGACAAGTTACTAAAAAGGACGGTACTACTGTTGGTACAACAGTTCCATTTATAAATAATCCTATGGCTTTCCTATTTGATGAAATTAGATATGAAATATCAGGTGTAACAGTTGATTCCACTAAAAAAGTAGGTATTACGACAACTTTAAAAGGATTAACATCTATAACACCCAATGAAACCAATTTACTTAAACCTGCCGGATGGGTATTACCTACGATTGACACGATCACTCCAAATCCAAATGGATATTTTGATTTTCATATTCCATTACGTTTGCTGCTTGGTTTTGCTGAAGATTATAGGAAAATAATATTAAACGTTAAACAAGAATTAGTTTTGTTGAGATCTTCTAACGATAAGGACATTATTAAAGCTGCAGATGCTACTACAGATGCGACTTTAGAATGGAAATTAAAATTAGACAAAATTGTATGGAGAGTTCCACATGTTAAATTGGCTGACGAGCATAGAATGCTACTTTTAAGAAAATTAAAAGCCGATCGTGATATTGTTATTCCATTTAGAAGTTGGGAATTTCATGAGCATCCCAGTTTACCTACTACGGATCGACACACTTGGACTGTTAAAACATCGAATTATGTAGAACGAGCCAGGTATATTATATTTGGTTTACAAACAGGTAGAAGAGACGCCATTACTAAACATGCAGGACAATTTGATCATTGTGACTTGAAAAATATTAAAGTTTATTTAAATTCACAATTCTTTCCATACGACAATTTAAATGTGTCATTCACTAAGAAGAAATACAGTATATTGTACGATATGTACGCGAGATTCCAAAGTTCATATTACGGTAAAACAAATACACCTTTATTACCACCTGACAAATATTTCGATGCCTACCCAATAGTTGTAATCGATTGTTCTAAACAAAATGAATCAGTAAAGTCTTCAAGTGTAGATATAAAAATAGAAATGGAATTCAACGATGCTATACCGGCTAATACAACTGCATACTGTTTAATTCTACATGATAAAATCGTAACATACACACCTTTAACTGGAATTGTTAAAAATGTATTGTAAGAACCGGTTTTGTTTCATTCCGCGAGTATAAAAGCAGAGCGTACAGACCGCTCCTTATCAGTTTGTTGCCTACTGTTGTATGGGTAGCATCGTATTCAATATGGCTTCTCCTAGTGGTACACCTGAAAATGTGGTAGATATTGAGAAGGAGATATCTGAGTTTTTAGATCCTCAAGGTCACCAGGAAGGAGGTGAACAAAACATTTGCGGACAACTTCACGCCAGTAATAATGTTGAAGAAAAAGGTAAAAGAAGAAAGACTATACAAAAGAGAAAAAGGGATATTGAAGATAATATTTCTCCAAACATATTGAGTGAGGTATTTTTGCGAATATTTTACCCAATCTCTTCCAGTTTGGATAAAAGTGTTTTAATCGGTGTTATGAAATCTACAGATTATTCCATTACTGTAATTTTAACTCATGGACCCAAAATGATTTTGTTTACGGACAGTGCTTGGGAATCGTTTATGAAACATTTGCATCTACTAGAATGCTATTTAAGTAGTAACATGTTTGGAAGAAAGACAAGAGTAGGACTTTTGGATTCAAATGTGGAAATTGATATCATTAAACAACGTGGTGATCATCAGCTACGGTTTAGAGACACAACAAGACATGATAACAAAATTCAACTTAATCGAGAGGAGTTTTTCATTTTAACTTGTGCTACTGAACCTATAACAAGATACTTGAGACAACTGGTGTTTTCAAGTTCGATTATTAAAGATTATCTGGAAGACACTTTGGACAAACAACCGGACGCACCTATATTATACGGACCTGTGGATACTTCTATATTTAATAGAGTTCCTCATGAAGTACAGATGTGGAGACAATTGGAAAAGTACGCTCAACTACATAAGAAATCAGTAAAACAGGAAGAAGAGGAAGATGGAGGAGAAGAATCAAGTGTTAGTGATGAAAATGAAAATAAGGAAAATATAAAGATGGAAACTTAAATGACAATGGTTAGTTTTTAAAACAATAACCAACATTTTGTGGGGTTAGGCCTATTGGGGACGGTGCCCACGTTAAATATACACCAACGCGCCAACAACTGTACGGCCTGGTATAAAAGTAGTACCTACCGTGGTGTGGAAATCAGTTGACCTCCTGACTTCGTAATGAGCAGACGTGTGACCTTCAAAATGGACAAGGGAGAAGAACAACAAGTAAAGTCCAAGCCTGGTATTATTGAGTTTCAAGCGTTTCGTGGTAATGATGATAGATTCATTATAAAAGAACTTGTGTTTTTGGACATGAATACAAGTGTTCCTTATTCGTTTTTATTTAAACCACCATGTTCTTATTCGTCTTTAACTAGTAAAGCCGCTACTACCAACAGATGGATTTCAAAACACTTCCATCATATCGATTGGTATGATGGTTTTACAAGTTACACGGACTTGTATCACATTATGCATCACTTTTCAGACAAGTTTACCAATATTTACACAAAGGGGCTGGAAAAGAAAAGATGGATCGAAGGATTTACTCATGTTCCGGTTAATGATGTGGAATTGGATAAGAATTATCAATACATGCTGGAAACCATATGTATTTGTACAAAAAGCCCAGAACATGATAAAGATAGACATTGCGCTTTGAAAAATGCCTATAAACTCGCCTCTTACCTTCAAAGTGGGGAATTGGGGAGTGGTGGGGGTAACGGAGAGTATATAAGTGGGGAGCAGACAGGGACCTGGCATGAGTATTACTCGAGATTCCGAGACGACAACATCTCCGAGCAAGAAGACGATCTGTAACCTGACCATGGCATCTCACCAGTTCCTTCAGACTTTGGTCGAGCAGTTCAATGCTCACTCCAAGTCAACAATATTACCTGTAAAGAAGTGCTCGGAACTAAAAGACGAGAAGCACTACATAATCCATGCTATGAAGAAGATGGATACTACAGTTGGGGAGGCCATCTGCTGCAGTCTCAGCGAGGCACCGTTTACTCCGGGGGATGAACCAAAGTTCCAGGTGTACCTGCCCAAGAGATTCGTCCATCTTCTACAAAACGAGGATCTTCGCTCTATTCAACCCGGGTGTCTATACCTGGTGTCCCACGGCTGCACGGGTAGCAATTCTACAGAGTTGACCATCCACATCGCTGACAAGCAGCAGTGTTAGATTTAAGTTTTAATGTTGTACATATGTTGTTGTTGTAATGTTTTATAAATAAACGAATCATAAAAGACAAAAAAAATAAAAAAAAACAAAAAATGCAACATATCAATATGTGACAGACTTCACATATTGATATGTTGCATTTTTTTTAAACTTCGCGGGTGACCTTGACCTTTGACCTTTGCATTTCACAATTACCCCCACTACTGTAATTACCCCCACTACCGCACTAGGATTCAAACCTGCTTGGATGCGAAAAACGGTCAGTCTGTTGCCAACTAGCAAACGATGAGCACCTTGTACGAGCTTTGCATACAATGAGTTATAACTCACAAGGACTTGTTCCCAACATGTTTACAAGACAACATCCCACTAACAATAAAAGAAGATGTCAAACGCTACAGGAGGGAAAATACAGGGTATTCGGAATACTCCTGGTATAAGTTCCACGACGGGGAAAAGTTTTGTAGGCCTTGTGGCGAGGCCGCCGTCAGAGACCTTCGGCGATTCGTACAGGATGGTGGTATAAAACAATTCGGATTTCTAGCGCCACTGTTTCGATTTGAAAATTACAAGGACACCTGCGCTATTTGTTCCATTTCATTGTATCGATGGAAAAAGTTTAGAACTGTTTAATTGGATTTTCTATACCCCCACCACTATTACCCCCACCACTTTTTCATGTACCTCCAAGCGCTGTGCCTCGGCTTCATTTCTACTCCAGCAGCCAACCTAGCAACATCAAGATGTCTCTGAACGTTAG
Source organism: Neoaliturus tenellus (assembly GCA_030545055.2). Lineage (NCBI taxonomy): Eukaryota > Metazoa > Arthropoda > Insecta > Hemiptera > Cicadellidae > Neoaliturus > Neoaliturus tenellus. The sequence continues at coordinate 93,400,915 of CM061531.1, read as the reverse complement.
TTGCGCAAGTTACGAGGAGGTGAGCATCAAGACTCAGCAGGAGCTAAACGACTTATACAAGGAGTTGCAGCTGATGGTGGCACGAGGCTACCGTATAAATGTGCAAGTTTACGCTTGCAATATACGGAACACCCGGCAGTCAAAGGAAGAGCCTGGACACTCCTCGACGGCTTCCTCACCAGCGTCCATGAAGACCGAGCCAGACAACTTGGACTACTTCAGCTGACTAGCAGTTGTATTTCTTGTCCTAACCATTGTAGAATATGTATATTTTTTCATTATATTAAAGAAGTAAAAGAGCAAAAACACCTATCTTGTTACTGACATATAAGCTCAGTAACAAGATAGGTTTTTTTAAACACAATTTGGATGACCTTGAAACTTCCCCCTCCACTGCTTCGTTACCCCCACCACTTGACTATTGGTGTACATGGCACATCGCAATTGGAAACCTCATTCCATCTTCAACAGCCACACCGACAACATCAACAATGGCAAACCTACCAACAGATGAAAGATGTCCTCACGCATGTTGTGACTTCGTCCACGAGTTGGAGAAGAGGATGCAGGAGAGGGCGATAAGAAGAAAACAGATCCACTCAGAAAATATCATGATAGTCAACGGCTATCTTTTATTGTTCGGCCTTATTATGGTTGTACTTTTCATACTGTACGGCATAGTCACATGTGTCGGCAAGGTTGCAGAAGAAAACGCTCGCCACCATCAATTGGAAAGTTTCAATGTTACTTTGTAAGTTTTCCTTTTTTTTAAAACTCCGTTTGGATGACCTTGAAAATTCCCCCACTACTCCACCACACCCCCCACCACTTCACCATGTTCCTGCATGAGCATCACATCAACCGTCATTCCTTGTCCGACAAGCAACCATGGCAGACAACAACACCATCAGCCAAGCTGACTCCACTACTGATGTCGGTACAAGTACGGGTTGGACACTGTCGATCGATAGTGTACACTATTTGGAGTCAATTTGCGAACGTATGAAGGAAATACTGCGGGACAACCCTGGGATCATAATACAAATGAATTTAAATTATGATTGGTCCCAAGTTAGAATGCAAGGGGACGACAACAACGGTCAACAATCTCCACAATATTCGCCCATGTCCCCGATCTATCCTTACGGCGAGTCTGACGTCGATGAAGATGAGGCTGATGAAGATGCAGGGGACAACGAGGCTGAAGAGGAGTAAGCTTCATTCCTTTTTTTTAAAACCTAAATTGAATGACCTTGAGAATTCCCCCTCCACTATTTCCTTTTTTTAAAACCCAAATTAAATGACCTTGAAAATACCCCCTCCACGTACTTTTGGTTTACCCCCTCTACTTTTCAATACTGTTACCACAGTCTGTAGCTCACATCATTCCTTGCTTAGCTATCATGGCGGACAGCACTCTTTCTCGAGTTGACTCCACTACGGATGAAGAATGGCCATTTTCCTGGAATGTTCATCTGCAAGACTCGGCAGAAGTGGATATGTTGCATGAGAAATTGGTGTATGTATTAAACGAAAACCCCAACATTGAATGTAGAATGACTATGGATTTCGATGCGACAGGGGTCCACACTCAACCTTCCACTTCCAGCCAGCCTGAACCTCAGCTACAGCCAAAGAACTTTACACATCTTTACACTCCAATACGGCCGGAGGATGTGGTTATCAGCGAGGCAGACTCTACTACAAGTTATATTGAACCAACGAATTGGAAGCTTGTTGTTGACACCTTACACAAGGTCGACTTAGTATGTGACAAATTAAAGGAATTGATGATGCAAGATCCTGGTCTTCGTTTTAAAATTGATTTGTTTTTCATCTGGGGAGCACCTGCACGGGGCTCTTCGTCTGACAGCTCTCTAAGTACAACGGATGAGGAGGAGGAGGAGGACGACTAGTTATCTTTTTTAAAACTCCGTTTGGATGGCCTTGACCTTTCCCCCTCCACTGAGTTTATTTAAGGTGCATTCTCAATGACTGCAGCATCATTTCATCGCGCACCTTCACCACAGCAACATGGAGAGTCAACTCAACTACTGTTGCGAACGGAAATGTTTTTCATGGCCGAATGACATTGATGTTGCGGATGGCCTGGCGTGTAGAAAATGTGAAGCTTTTGGTCAATGCATGTGTAAGTGCAAGTCTTGGAAGAAGCCGAAACCGGAGTTGAAGACATTCCATGTGTACCAGATGAGAGGGCATAAGTACACTTGTTGCCCTGAACGTTGCATTGAATTCACATTAAAACAGCTAACTGGCTGCAAATTGTGCAACAATCATTTTGCAGGTTTTTGCAAACATTATTTAGGAGCCTGTCAGTACAGATCAACTTGGCATACAGAAGCACTCACTATCAATGAAATCGCTATAGATACACAAGAGTAGTCTTTCTACTCTTTTCTTTTTTTAAAACTCCATTTGGATGACCTTGACCTTTCCCCCTCCACCCACCTTAGTTTATATAAACCCCATTCCCACTGACCACAGCATCACTTCATCGTGCTCCCTCGTCAAAGCAACATCAGCTATGGAAAGTAAGCGCATCTCATGTTGCGAGCATAGGTGTTTGGAGATACAAGGCATCACATATTGTGCAAAGAAGCGTTGGGAGGAAGAGACGGGGACAACCTATTGCTGTGAGGATAAGTGTTTCCTCTTACCAAAGTGGCAAGTGGATGGGCTGGCCTGCCGGCAATGTGAATGCTTCGGATGTTGCAGGTGTAGATGCAAGAACCAACAGCTGCCACCACCGGTACTACAAACTTTCAAAATCTACAAATCCAAATACTTTTATACTTGTTGTCCGCAGCGGTGTATTAAATTTCACTTCTCCAATCTTACCAATTGTCGGAAGTGCTACGGACAACCTGATGGGTGGTGCACCTGTTTTCTAGACTCCTGCCGCTACAGATCGGATTGGTTTACAGATCCGTTGGAAATTGATGAGGTCGCCCAGGAAGCACAAGAGTAGTCTTTCTACTCTTCAACTTTTTTAAAACTCAATTTGGATGACCTTGAGATTTCCCCCTCCACTTCCCCATATACCTAGAGTACACAGAGCCTGATAGTCAGTCACTCGGTGGCTGTCGTGGGGTGCGCATCGGTGTCGGCGCTCCGTTGTTAGGTTTTCAAGGTCACAGTAATATCAAATTGTTGGTGTTGTGCTGGTTCAAGGTCACCTGAGGAATAACCGATTGCCCATTTAGGCAGAGTCATGTCAGAAACTCGAGTTTAACTTGGCACTTTTGCCGTTTCTCGTCGAAAATTCGCTCCAAGTGGTCAAGGTCACGGGGACTCTGACTGAAACTCGGAGCGTAGTGCGAGAAACGGCAAAAGTGCCAAAAAATTTTAAGTTTCGGCGTGACCTTGACCTCAGTGGCGTCGGTGACGTCATTTTGATGACGTAAGGGGTGATGACGTCATCAGCACGTCATTTCTGTGACGTCATGGGTGTGACGTCATAGAAATGACGTCATTGGTGATGACGTCATCGATGACGCAATCGATGACGTCATCGATGACGTCATCGGTGAGGTCATTGACCTCGATGACGTCATCCCTCAGGTGACCTTGAACTGAGCCAGCACCAACAATTTGACACTACTTGCAACCCTTTATTATTGAATAATGAATAAGAAAAGGCATTAATAAACAAGAAAAACATTTCCTGAAAACGACAAAATGTATTAACAAAATTTAAATATGTATGATTTTAAAAATACATAGTTATTTAAAACAAAAAAAGCTTATAGAAACATAATAAGACACTAGATATTACAAAAAATACATAGATATATACGGTGTATTTTTAATTGAAGTTTTAATTTATATTTGATACTGTAAATTTTACTAAGATATTTATTAGAAATAAAAACTGTTTGTTTTTAAAACAGAAAAAATAGCCTCCCTTACTGACTGTATAACATGGCTGTTAAAACCTGCCTATCAATATTTTTACATACAAATTATTTCCACCAAAATAGTTGATATTCAGCAACTTTATGATATAAAAAAGTTTTGAACTAAAAATAAAAAAAAATAAAAATAAACTGACATTAAAGGTTTAATTTTGCCCCTTCTCTTAAAAAGTAACCACACTTATCATAACGACAAATGATCTGGTAATATCAAATGACCTTGCCATGCACCAAAAAGTTGACAATTCTGACACTGTCTCGCACACGTGTCTTAGATAAGCGTCGTGTAGGCCTATTGTTGTTTATATATGTACTGGTTGTGTCAACAGTTAGTTGTCCATATGCTGTATGTCTAAATTGTGTCGGTAGTAAGTATTCAGTAATTTTATGACAATCTATAGTTTTATGGTTTATCATGGAAGGAAATCGTATTAAACTGGGACGTCCACGTACACGCCCAATAAAAGAGCAAAATCATCATTTAGTTGGAACGGGCGTACCACTTTGCAGCTAAGCTAATGGCTTTCCATCGTAAAACATTTTATAAATAGTTTAAGGATTTCATAATTCCTAATTATTTGACGAAACCCTAAGTCATAGTGATGGATAACGCTTCTTACCACAGTATAAAATCCTCGAAAAAGCAGAAACAGTGTATTTTACCAAACAAGTTAAAGTAATACAGTATTTCATATTTTGTAATAGTTTATAGTTAACATAAATAGAGTGTGTAGTAGCCTAAACATTAAGTAGACAGTGATAAAATGTCAAAGTATAATGCAGTTTCAACAGTTGGTGTAAGTTATTGACTGAGCAAAATGAAAAACAAATTTACCGTAGGCCTAAAATAAATTGATTAGTTAGTAGCTATTTAAAACATTTGCAACTAATCAACTAAGTGCCTGTGAAAAGACACACATACCATTTTTTCTTAAATTATTATTGCACCCGTATGCGACACAATAAGGCATCGTTAATCAAAATTACTCAGAGCGCAAGAGTATAACCCTCGCCACATAACTTGACGAATGAATTTTCACTACTATTCAGTTAAAATGATTGGATAATCAGCTGTTCTATAAAAAATTGCATGCAACGTAATCTCGATGTTTTTGGAAAAGTACCCCCTCTTCTCCCCTCGCCCTACCCAGGTGTTTTTTGCCATTCGTCAACTGAACTTATGAGGCGTGACTTATAGTCGCTGCAATGACAGTGGCCGTTCATAGCCGCTCGACGCTGGGTATTGTGCGACGCACGCGCACTCACGTGCCTGTCTCCCCTCCACCATAGGCGCAGCCCGGCGTCAATCAGCGAGCCACATTGCCAGTCTATAGTATTCCTTGGTCGCTGGCGCCTTCACGTCTCTTGATACTACTTCTTTGTTGCACTGTCCGTCATGTAGTGACTTGCAACTGGCATTTAGGAAACCTCGTGGATTTATAATGTTAACTTTATTTGGTATTTATTTGGCAGTAAATGTTTAATTATGAAGAATAAACAGCATATTTTTCTGTGTATTATTTTACTTTTGTAGTACCAGGGGGGCCGACCTTAAGTTCGGTAAAATTATTACTTTCGTTTTCACACAAAGCTCGTTCGCTCCACTCACTTGCCCTCTTCCATTTTGAAAACAAGCCCTGAAATTAATTATTTGAAATTAATCTGGATTAATTCTAAAATAATTCCAGATTTTCTTCTTTTTTAAAACCTTTTTTTTAAATTTAATTTTAACGAATGTCAATCAACCAATCTCGAATTTTAAAATGGCTGCCGTTTTAGTTAGAGATGAGATATCGACCTCCGATTTGTGCCATTCAATTTTTCTCGATAAACTGTTTAAAATGAGAGGTCACTCAATAGGGGTTTACATTTGAAAATTTGGGGCTGAATTTGGAGATAATTATTATTTTTTACGTAGAAATTATGTGTAAAATTGTAAAATGAGAAGATATCATTTAAATTTACTTTAAAAAAATTAAATACTCGCCTAAGACATAATAATTATAGTTAACTAGCCTAGAATTATAGTTAAATATAATTAATTACAACTGTATAGGTAATTACAACTAAATGTTGATCCAAAACAATCAAGCCAAAACGGCTTGTAAACATACAGACGACAGGTGAGTGCGGGGTGTCGCGTGACTTTGCGCATGCGCAGGACGCTTTGACTGTTAGTGACTGTCGAAGAAACAAGATTTTTGCCTGCTGCACTTTTTGACTAAAGACGCCTGTCCGCGTCTTCACGCCTCGCCTCGCCTCGCCTCTTGCAGTGTGTGGGGCTCCATAAAGCCGTGGTCCGACTAGGCTGGTTACCAGCCGCTAGTAAATATCCGCTGGTGATATTGCCAGCAACCAGCCTAGTCTGATCCAGAACTAGCGGCTGGTAAATACCAGCGGGCTAGTGTTTACTAGCCGAAGTCGCAAGCTGGTCATGTTTAACTTTTTAGCGCTAGTACCATCCGCTGGCAGTCACGTGATCACTTCGCTGGCGCCAACCAGCCAATGTGAACCCCTAGGCTAGTGGCTAGTAGCTCACAAGCGGCTGGCGAATTAACCTGTCTAGTTTTGTGCGCTGTGTCAGTGTTTGCAGTGTTTTTATTTTGTACTTTTTTGCAATTGACGGTGAATATGGTGGACAGCATCAAGTGGTCGGGTAAAGACGTTATAACATTTTTTGACATTTTCCAAAATTATCCTTGCTTGTGGGATGTTTCGAACTCTTTTATTCCAATACTTAACACACGTCAGTAGTGGAAAAGTAAGGCTGCTGGCTCACTTCAAGGTCACCTGAGCGATGACGTCATCGAGGTCAATGACCCCACCGATGACGTCATCGATGACGTCATCGATGACGCAATCGATGACGTCATCACCAATGACGTCACATCCATGACGTCACACCCATGACGTCACAGAAATGACGTGCTGATGACGTCATCACCCCTTACGTCACCAATATGACGTCATCGATGTCACAAAGGTCAAGGTCACGCTGAAACCTAAAACTTTTCGGCACTTTTGCTGTTTCTCGCACTACGCTCCGAGTTTCAGTCCGGTTCCCATGACCTTGACGACTTGGAGCGAAATTAGACAAGAAACAGCAAAAGTGCTGAGGAAACTTAAAGTCTGCAACGTGACTCTACCTAAACCGTCATGTGACACCGCTCGGGTGACCTTGAACTAGCCCAGCAGCCTTACTTTAGACTAGTACTACAACCGCGATGTGCACCCTACGACAGACACCGAGCGACTGACTGTCCGGCCCCGCGCACTCTAGGTATATGGGAAGTGGTGGGGGAACTGCGATGACCTCGGGAAACTTGAAAATGTCAAGCCAATGTTAAATTTACATGTTAAAGTGTGACGACCTTGAGGTTGACTGTGAACCTGGGACTTAGGATTGTCTTTAACAGCTTGACGTTTTTGCCAGAGTTTAAGTGTGGTGACCTCGAACTGGTTAAAATCAAAACTGCACAACACGGATGTGCACCCTACGACAGCCGCCGAGCGACTGACCTCCGGGCCCTGCGTACTCTAGATATATGGGAAGTGGTGGGGGAAATTTCAAGGTCATTCAAACGGAGTTTTAAAAAAGTCAAAGAGTAGAAAGACTACTCTTGTGAGTCTATAGCGATTTCATTGATAGTGAGTGCTTCGGTATGCCAAGTTGATCTGTACTGACACGCTCCTAAATAATGTTTGCAAAAACCTGCAAAATGATTGTTGCACAATTTGCAGCCAGTTAGCTGTTTTAGTTTAAATTCAATGCAACGTTCAGGGCAACAAGTGTACTTATGCCCTCTCATTTGGTACACATGGAATGTCTTCAACTCTGGTTTCGGCTTCTTCCAAGACTTGCACTTACACATGCACTGACCAAAAGCTTCACATGTTCTACAAGCCAGGCCATCCACCACATCAATGTCATTCGGCCATGAAAAACATTTCTGTTCGCAACAGTAGTTGAGTTGACTCTCCATGTTGCTGTGGTGAAGGTGCGCAATGAAATGATGCTGTAGTCAGTGAGAGTGCACCTTAAATAAACTTAGTGGAGGGGGAAAGGTCAAGGTCATTCAAGCGGAGTTTTAAAAAAGATGACAAGTCGTCCCCCTCCTCCTCGTCCGTCGTACTTGGAGAGCTGTCAGACGAAGAGCCCCGCGCAGGTGCTCCCCAGATGAAATGTATGTCTATTTGAAAGCGCAGGCCGGGATCTTGTACCATCAACTCCTTTAATCTATTACATACCAATTCCACTTTGTACACATTGTTAATAATCAACACCCAAGGCTTTGGCTGAACATAACGTGTAGTTGAGTCAGCCTCGCAGACAGTTACATCTTCCGGTGATATTGGAGTGTATAAATGTGTAAAATCTCGTTGCTGAGGCTGGCTTGAAGTTGAAGGTTCTGTGCCGACCTTGGTTGCATCAAAATTCAAATCCATTCTACATTCAAGAGGTCCAGGGTTCCCGTTGAATACATAGAGTAATTTTTGATACAAGACTTCCACTTCTGTCGCATCTTGTAAATGAACGGGCCACCGCAAGGGAAATGCTTCGTCCGTAGTGGAGTCAACTTGAGAAAGAGTCCTGTCCGCCATGGTAGCTAAGCAAGGAATGAGGTGAGCTGCAGTCAGTTGTAACATTATCGAAAAGTAGAGGGGGAAATTCCAAGGTCATTCAAATTGGGTTTTGAAAAAAGGAAGGAGTGGAGGGGGAAAGTTCAAGGTCATCCAAATTGAGTTTTAAAAAAAGGAAAGAAGGTCACTCCCCATCAGCCTCGTCGTTGTCTCCTACATCTTCATCCGCATCAGATTCACTGTATGGGTAAAAAGGTGACATTGGTGAGTATTGCGGTAAGTGCTGACCGTTGTTGTCCTCCTGCCGCAATGTAACTTGCGACCAATCATAGTTGAAATTCATTTGTATTATGATCCCAGGGTTGTCCCGCAGTATTTCTTTCATCCGTTCGCAAATCGTTTCCAAATAGTGAACACTGTCGATGGATAGTGTCCAACCTGTACTCGTTCTAACATCAGTAGTGGAGTCAGCTTGGCTGATGGTGTTGTCCGCCATGGTTGCTTGTCGAACAAGGAATGATGGGTGATGTGATGCTCATGCAGGAACATGGTGAAGTGGTGGGGGCGTGGTGGAGTAGTGGGGGAAGTTTCAAGGTCATCCAAACGGAGTTTTAAAAAAAGGAAAACCTACAAAGTAACATTGAAACTTTCCAACTGATGGTGGCGGGCGTTTTCTTCTGCAACCTTGCCGACACATGTGACTATGCCATACAGTATGAAAAGTACAACCATAATAAGGCCGAACAATAAAAGATAGCCGTTGACTATCATAATATTTTCTGAGTGGATCTGCTTTCTTCTTATCACTCTCTCCTGCATCCTCTTCTCCAACTCGTGGACAAAGTCACACCATGCGTGAGGACATCTTTCATCTGTTGGTAGGTTTGCCATTGTTGATGTTGTCGGTTTGGCTGTTGAAGATGGAATGAGGTTTCCAATTGTGATGTGCCATGTACACCAATAGTCAAGTGGTGGGGGTAGCGAATCAGTGGAGGGGGAAGTTTCAAGGTCATTCAAACTGTGTTTTAAAAAATCCTATCTTGTTACTGAGCTCATATGTCAGTAACAAGATAGGTGTTTTTGCTCTTTTACTTCTTTAATATAATGAAGAAATAAACATATTCTACAATGGTTAGAACAAGAAATACAACTGCTAGTCAGCTGAAGTAATCCAAGTTGTCTGGCTCGGTCTTCATCGACGCCGGTGAGGAAGCTGTCGTTGAAGAGGAATGTCCAGGCTCTTCCTTCGGCTGCCGAAGATTCCGTATATTGCAAGCGTAGACATGCACGTTTATACGGTAGCCTCTTGCCACCATCAGCTGCAACTCCTTGTACAAGTCGTTCAGCTCCTGTTGCGTTTTGATCGTCACCTCCTCATAGCTGGCACAGCTTACGTTCAGAGACATACTGATGTTGTTCGGTTGGCTGCTGGAGTTGAAATGAAGATGAGGCACAGCGCTTGGAGGTATATGAAAAAGTGGTGGGGGGTGTTTGCATTCAAGCAGGTTTGACTTGTAGCGTGGTGGTGGGGGTAACTGTGAAATGCAAAGGTCAAAGGTCAAGGTCACCCGCGAAGTTTAAAAAAAATGCAACATATCAATATGTGATAAACTTCACATATTGATATGTTGCATTTCTTTTTGTTTTTTGTATTTTTTTTTGTCTTTTATGGTTTATTTATTTATAAAACATTACAATAACATATGTACAACAGTAAAACTTAAATCTAACACTGCTGCTTGTCGGCGATGTGGATGGTCAACTCGGTGGAATTGCTACCCGTGCAACCGTGGGAAACCAGGTATAGACAGCCGGGTTGGATGGAGCGCAGATCCTCGTTTAGGAGGAGATGGACGAACCGTTTCGGCAGGTAGACTTGGAACTTGGGCTCATCCCCCGGAGTGAATGGTGCCTCGCTAAGACTGCAGCAGATGGCCTCTCCAACTGTAGTCTCCATCTTCTTCATGGCGTGGATAATGTAGTGCTTCTCGTCTTTAAGTTCGGAACACTTCTTGACGGGTAGTATGGTAGATTTGGAGTGAGCATTGAACTGCTCAACCAAAGTTTGCAGGAACTGGTGAGATGCCATGGTCGAGTTATAGATCGTCTTCTTCGTCTTCTTGCTGGGAGATGTTGTCGTCTCGGAATCTCGAGTAATACTCATGCCAGGTCCCGGTCTGCTCCTCACTTATATAACCCCCGTTACCCCCACCACTCCCCATTTCCCCACTTTGAAGGTAAGATGCGAGTTTATAGGCGTTTTTTAAAGCGCAATGTCTATCTTTTTCATGTTCTGGACTTTTAGTACAAATACAAACATTTTCCATCGTATACTTGTAGTTTTTATCCAATTCCACATCATTAACCGGAACATGAGTAAATTCTTCAATCCATCTCTTCTTTTCCAGTCCTTTTGTGTAAATATCGGTAAACCTGTTTGAAAACTGATGCATGATGTGATACAAGTCCGTGTAACTTGCAAAACCATCATACCAATCGATATGATGGAAATATTTTCAAATCCACCTGTTGGTAGTAGCAGCTTTGCTAGTTAAAGATGAATAAGAACATGGTGGTTTGAACAAAAATGTATATGGAACGCTTGTATTGATGTCGAAAAACACAAGTTCTTTTATGATAAATCTATCATCATTACCCCGAAACGCTTGGAACTCAATTATACCAGGTTTGGACTTTACTTGTTCTTCTTCCTTGTCCATTGCGAAGATCACTCGTCTGCTCATGACGAAGTCCGAAGGTCAACTGATTTCCACACCACGGTAGGTACGACTTTTATACCTGGCCGTACAGTTGTTGGCGCGTTGGTGTATATTTAACGTGGGCACCGTCCCCGGTAGGCCTAACCCCACAAAGTGTTTGATATTGTTTTAAAAATTAACCATTGCTGTGTAGTTGATTGTCATTTAGGTTTCCATCTTTACATTTTCCTTGTTTTCATTTTCATCACTAACACTTGATTCTTCTCCTCCTTCTTCTTCCTCTTCTTCACGTTTTACTGATTTCTTATGTAGTTGAGCGTACTTTTCCAATTGTCTCCACATTTGTACTTCATGAGGAACCCTATTGAATATAGAAGTATCCACAGGCCCGTACAATATAGGTGCATCCGGTTGTTTGTCCAAAGTGTCTTCCAGATAATCTTTAATAATTGAACTTGAAAACACCAGTTGTCTCAAGTATCTTGTTATTGGTTCAGTTGCACAAGTTAGAATAAAAAACTCTTCTCGATTAAGTTGAATCTTGTTATCATGTCTTGTTGTGTCTCTAAACCGCAACTGATGATCACCACGATGTTTAACAATATCGATTTCCACATTTGAATCCAAAAGGCCTACTCTTGTCTTTCTTCCAAACATGTTACTACTTAAATAGCATTCTAGCAGATGCAAGTGTTTCATAAACGATTCCCAAGCAGTGTCCGTAAACAAAATCATTTTGGGCCCATGAGTTAAAATTACAGTAGGGGAATAATCTGTTGATTTCATAACACCGATTAAAACACTTTTGTCCAAACTGGAAGAGATTGGGTAAAATATTCGCAAGAATACCTCACTCAATATGTTAGGAGAAATATTATCTTCAATATCCCTTTTCCTCTTGTGTGCATTCTTTCTTCTTTTACCTTTTTCTTCAACATCATTACTAGCGTGAAGTTGTCCGCAAACGTTGTGTTCATCTTCTTCCTGTTGACCTTGAAGACCTAAAAACTCAGATATCTCCTTCTCAATATCTACCACATTTTCAGGTGTACCACTAGGAGAAGCCATATTGAATACGATGCTACCCATACAACAACAGGCAACAAACTGATGAGGAGCGGTCTATACACTCTGCTTTTATACTCTCGGATTGTATTGGAATGCAACAAAAACCGGTTTTTTACAATACATTCTTAACAATTCCAGTTAAAGGTGTGTATGTTACAATTTTATCATGTAGAATTAAACAGTATGCAGTTGTATTAGCCGCTATAGGCGCGTTGAATTCCATTTCTATTTTTATATCCACACTTGATGATTTTACCGATTCATTTTGTTTAGAACAATCGATTACAACTATAGGGTAACCATCTAAGTATTTTTCTGGTGATAGTAAAGGTGCATTCGTTTTACCATAATATGAACTTTGGAATCTTGCATACATATCGTACAATATGCTGTACTTTTTATTAGCGAATGACACATTTAAATTATCGTATGGAAAAAATTGTGAATTTAAATAAACTTTAATATTTTTCAAGTTGCAATGATCAAATTGGCCTGCATGTTTGGTGATGGTGTCTCTTCTGCCTGTTTGTAAACCAAATATAATATACCTGGCTCGTTCCACATAATTAGATGTTTTAACAGTCCAAGTGTGACGATCCGTAGTTGGCAAGCTGGGATGTTCATGAAATTCCCAACTTCTAAAAGGAATTACAATATCACGATCAGCCTTTAACTTTCTTAATAGTAGCATTCTATGCTCATCAGCTAATTTAACATGTGGAACTCGCCATACAATTTTGTCTAATGTTAATTTCCATTCCAAAGTTGCATCCGTTGTACCGTCTGCAGCTTTAATAATGTCTTTATCGTTTGAAGATCTCAACAAAACTAATTCTTGTTTAACATTTAATATAATTTTTCTATAGTCTTCAGCAAAACCAAGCAACAAACGTAATGGAATATGAAAATCAAAATTTCCATTTGTATCTGGAGTGATTGTGTCTTTTTCAGGTAAAACCCATCCTGCAGGTTGTATTAAATTGGTTTCATTAGGTGATATAGATGTTAATCCCTTTAAAGTTGTTGCAATACCTACTTTTTTAGTGGAATCAACTGTTACACCTGATATTTCATATCTAATTTCATCAAACAGGAAAGCCATGGGATTATTTATAAATGGAACTGTTGTACCAGTAGTAGTACCGTCCTTTTTAGTAACTTTTCCTTCAATATACAAGTAACTTTCACATGGTAGTGTGTAAATGTCTTGATTTTGTATAGGAATACGGATTTCATCGTTATTGTTTAATTTTGATGAAGTGTAAGGGTTGTGGGTGTGATATTCTTTTTCCCATAGGGTTTCGTCGAATGTCGGACCCTGCGCTATATCCAGTATATCCATAATCGGTTAATTCTAATCCAATTCTCTCTAAGAAACGAATGTTCTCGCGTGTTAACTCCTCCACAGCTGAAGAGCTACTAATGCGGTTTCCCGTAGGTTGTTCGCTTTTAAATGTTAAACCCATGATTTTGTATTAAAGTGTCGATTTTAAATGTAATCTAACCGTAATAGGCTCTTCTCGGAAATCTATCAAGTTACCGTCTTGATCCAATACGTTCAACACGATGTCTGAAATGAAAGTGGTGTTCAAAGGTAGATATACCAGGTTTTGTGGCTTTTCAACAATTTTAAAGCCAGGCGGTACACTGGGGTAAAAAGTATGTATTATATGAGTATTTGCTCCATCTCTGTAAGCTCCTTGTATAATGTTACAAGTTATGTCTATACTATTGACTTTTAATATTGTTACAGTTTGTTTACCGGAATGTGTTTTATTTGGTTCTAAAATTGTACCATCTTTGGGAAATCCTAATAAATCACCAATTGAGTTTGGCTTAGTGAAATCGATATAATATTTTGAAGTAAGCTCAGCTTTCATTGTATTGTTATTACCTTTTAGCGATATATTGTCTTTTCCCATTTTAGTTTGCAAAAATTCATTAATATGATCAATTTCATAAGAACCTGTGGGTAAACCACACTCTTCTAAGTCTGTAAACTTCCCACTGGCATCTTTTCCTTTATAATAGTGCAATAAGTTATTTTTACCTTCCGTAACATTGGGAATAGAGTTGTAAGTTGTAAAATCTAACAGTGCTGCCTCCCAAAATCTTCCTTTTTGCAAGCGTAACGCTGGAAAAAGGATACTTCGTAAAGTGGACGATTTTCCTGTTAATGATACCGTATAGGAAGACATCTCAATAGTGACTGATACTTTTTGCTAGGAATTCCAAACATAAATGGCCGCATATTGAAGTATTATCAGGTTGTTCTCTTTTATAGTTGTAATATATGTTTTTAGCAGATTTAAAGTAATTTTCGAGTTCTTTAGGTGGTGGCAAATTTCCAAAACTATCAAAATAATATACATTGCTATTTAGTTTTTTATAACACACCCAATGGGTGCCGGGCCCTTCAGTATTATCCAAATTTACGATTCCAGTCTCATTTTTCCATATTTTCTTTGGTAAACTGTCTTTCATAAATACTCCGCGGAAAAATGGTATTTTTAAACAGGAAATATATTTAAATAATTCAACATTAGTCAACGCTTTATGTGGTATAACCAATTGATTTCTTTTATTTAATATGCACGATACGGTCTTAGGTATAGACCAGCCCCGTTTTTTACCATTGACCATATTGTCGTTTTTTTGTTATTTTTTTTCCTCGGAGAACGTCTTTTTAGTCTAATATTACCACCATGTTTCCTCATGGTTGATCCTTTTTTATTCTTACCCCTCCTTTTTCCACCTCCTACCGCTGTTTTAGCCTTCATACCTGCTGTTACCGCTAAAGCTGCTGCTTTTTCCGCAATACTAGCGTCACTAGACTTTACTCGTTGCCAAGCTATATTCGCTAGCTTTTTATCAGCGATTGACCTATTTTTTGAATCGGTAAACGTGGAATATGCGATATCGTGATCTTTACAAGCCTGATCTAACTTATTTATGCCTGGATCACCTCTTTCCAGTCGTTTTTTCAATTTAGTTCCTGGTCCGCAATACTGATAACCTCCCGGTATATGAAATTCGTATGGTAAAGCGTCTATTGCTCTATTTACGATAGATCCTACTGGAATACGATTTAAAGCTTTACTTAACAGAGAAACCGCAGTGAACGTAATACCGCCTCCTTTCCGTATACTGTCTCGATATGGACTGATGTACTGGAATGTCATTATCGTCCTTTTATAATCGAAATGTACAACTTATGTGTTAACTCTATGACGAGTTGGACATAAATGAGGTCGTTTATTGTGTTCTTATATTATATATCAATATCACCCCAATCTGATGATCTAAACTTTTGCGTATTAGGGTTAATAAAGTATTTATAAAAAATTTCCCGTTTAATCCAATTACCTCTCTCGGATTCAGACAACCAACTATGATGTGTACGGGTTGCAATAAGATTGTATATATCAAATAATGCATTTCCTAAAACTTTAACAAGAAAATTAACAGTGACGGCATTATCCACATGTTGAGGGTCTTTAAGTTCTGTAATACGTTTATTATTACAAGTATATACTTTATGATCCTTTAATGACGTTGTGATAACCTGTCCTACAGTTGCGGCATCATTTGGATCAATTCCTTGTTTTAAATTACCTATTTTCTTATCATTTGCATTAAAAATATCACCAGTTGGTTTATCTAATATCAAAGATTGACTAACTACAACACAATCGAAATCGTTGGTACCAGGAGATACATTACGTATTTTTTTAAACCTACATATGTAAGGATCATCATTATACGGATTAGAATATATAGTTTGTGCTACTATTGGAACATCAAATAAATCTACAGCCATACCTACATTTGTTAATTTCTTTCCTTTACCATCCCAAACATTATTGTTCTGTTCAAGTAATGTAAACTTTTCATTTCCCTGTACAAACACATCCCCCTGCCGTGATACCACTTGGTCTTGTTTTACAAATCCAGTTGTTTCTTGTTTTATTGTCTCTTTCATTTGACCCACTGTTGCACCATCTGATGGAGCCGAACCATCTTTTACATTAGCTAAACAATTACCAAAACAATCTATAACTCCTACATCACGTGTGATACAATGATCTTCGATATATTTTAGATTTACAGCATCATTTTCATTTTTCGGATAACCTATATCATTAATAACAAATTTATAAAAAGAAAATCCATCTTTTGTCTTTTCAGGTATCAAGGAATGTAAATAGCGTCTATTTACGCTGTCTTTTGCATCTTTAGGGTCATCTACGTTGGATATACGTTTATTGTTAGCACTATACGTTTTCCCATTGAATTTTAACGTATTTTTTAATTCAGATGACAAATAACCTTTGTTTATTGCATCACCGTTTTGATTTGGTTTACCAACGTTGATAATTCTATGATCTTCTGCGTCATATGTGTTATTTTGTAGTCTTAATGTTGGCGATATCTTTTCCTTTAATATTTTTAAATTTATTGCATCGTTTTCATCCGTAGGATCTTTTATGTTTTTTAACCTTTTATTACTAATATCATAATCTCCTTCAGATGTTTGTGGTAAACCAGCACTTCTTTTTAAACTATTCGCATAATATAACCCATCCGAGGAGTAACGTCCGAACTTGTCGACACTCATGGTGCAACTGAATAGTAATCTAGGCAGTAACGCATTTTTATGAGATTACCCCACGGTTTCGGAGTTCATCCACTAAAGCCACCCATTCGTTTTCCAATCCAGTATGACCCGCTTCTTTAGCTTCATGTATTAGTTTCATTCTATCCACCAATTTATTGATATTATTGTAATAAATCACATTTGTGTTATATAGTTTCTTCATTAAACCTGTACCTGTAACAGATTTGTTTCTTTTTCTTGGTTCTGCAGCACTTATATCCAAGGTGGATGACACAAACCTTCGTTTTACAGGTTTTCTTGGCATTATCGGCATTGGTTGTCTTCTCGTTGTTGGTATTAACTTGGATACAAATTCTCTATATTTTAAAGACCTAGATCTAAAAACTGGTTGGTCAGCTAAATATTTTCTCCTGTATGCATTGGTGTGTTCCAAAATCTGTTTATATGCTTCCATGTCTTCTTCTTTAACTAACAATTCTAAAGGCTTTTTTTTCAAATAATAATTCAAATAATCCTCTTGTGCCCTTATATCTTTGATTACCAACAATAATATTATCATGTTCATCAATGTTTACCGGGCTATTACCAACCATTAAACCTTCTTCTGTTAATCTTACTCCATAACTATGGTAGTTTTTATTAGGATTTATTCCAGCTAACATTTTTATCATGTATTTCCTTCCTAAAGGTCCTTTGTTATGAATGTTTTCACCCAACAAGCTTATGTTTGACGGACCTTCCCTTGCTTCTTCTTCTTTTTCCTCTTCACTAGCAGTTGATACATCTTCATGTCCTCTTTTAGCTTTTACTTCATATAATTCTCTTATACCACTATAGTCTGGTGATTCTAGCTCTCTTTCGGGTTCTCCACCGGTAAAACCACTATATGTAGAGGATTCCAGGTCTTCATCACTAAAATCTTCTGATTTTACATTTTCTCTTTCAAACTTTGTAATAGGTGCAATTGCATCTCCTTCCAAAACGGGTTTAGCAAATTTTTTGTTTAATTGTTTCAAGGGTTCAGTAATAGGTTTAAAAGTAGATTCAAGAAATTTCTCCCTTTCGCTAATACCTAATTTTAATGCTCTGTTTTTATCCCGAATAGAATCACTAAGTGATTTTATTTCCTTTATTAACTTTTCTTGGTTAACCATGTTTGTAGCAAGACGTGTTGTACAACAATGAATGTTTTACATCATGATCAGTGTATTAGTATAAATTTATCAAATCCTATCCTGTATCGACCATTGTTTAGCGGTTGTTCCTTCATAATTGTTAAAAACCCATACTTTTCAGCCCAAGCCTTTCCACACAACTCTTTAAATCGTTCAAATGGCATATCCGCACTTACATGGTCATAATATATGTGTTTTAGGTTGGTTTCATCCTGTTTAAATACAATTAACATGTTTGCATTGTCTCTAATGAGCTGTTTCGGTATTTTGCTGTAAGTTTGACCAATATAAATGCTATCTATGTTGTTATGTCGACCCATGGCGAAGTAATTCCTTATTGTATTTTGATTTTCACAAGATACATCGTCAAATATGAATACTGAGAATGGTTTAGCCTCTTGCGGTTGCATGACACTCTCGCTTGCGTTAAATCTAAAATATTTAACTTCAGGCACATTATTGAGTATTTGTTCCAATAACTTATATTTCGGTTGTTGTAGTGACTTTGAAAATACATATAAATTATTAAAACGTAATCCTTTAGGGTTTGTAATCAAATTGAATACTACATTTGTTTTTCCACAATTGGAAGGACCGGTAACCAGACAACGCACCGTGTTTCCCAGTGTTAAATTGAGAACCATCCACTGTGAGTTCATCTATATTATTAATAGTAAAATTGTCTTTTTGCGGTATTATCTCCATCCTTTGTAATGGTTCAACCCAAAATGATTCTCTATCGTTATATTAGATCCTTTTTAGGTATCCAAGAATCTTCCGTCTTATTAAATCCTAACCATCGTACTTTAACCATATTTTTTTCCGTTGCAACACCTTTTCAACTAGATATACATCACCTACTGTTGATTTTAACATTTCATGTCCATAAAACCCTCCTTCAAGCAATTGTCCTTTATTATCTTTTAAAATGTAAGTTTCAGGTACTGTAGGTTGCACCTTAAATACGGTAAATACCTCATTTGTCCAGTTCGGAAGATATCTTTTACTGAATACACCTTTGTATTTGCTTATTCGGACTTTATCACCAACATTAAACCTTTTATGCTTTAGTTTTTCAACTTTTGGTTTAGTATTCATTTTTATACGTTTTAATACAAGTTTTTCATTTTTATTAGTAACCTGGCTTGGTTTCATACCGATAGTTCTATGAAACTTGTTATTGTAATCGTTTATAAGTTTTGGTAACATATCAATCCATACGTGCGATCCTCTGTTAGAAAACATCTTATACATCGCACCTTTTAAAGTTCTGTTGAATCTTTCAATTATTGATGCTTTTACCTCTGAATTGGTTGAGTAATGGTTAATGTTGTGTTTTTTCATTAAATTTGCAAATTCCTTATTAAAATATTCTTTTCCATCATCAGTTTGTAAATGTTTTATAGTATGTTTGTCTCTTTGTATAGCTGTTTCCATTGCTTTTGTAACACTTTTGCCCTTTTTATCTTTTAGTGGTAAAGCATCTGCCATTTTTGAAAAACAATTAATAATAGTCAATATGTATTTAAATCCTCTATTTTGTTTACTATAAGGAATCATTTCGATTAAATCCGCTTGATATAAATCATTTATTCCTTTTATCACTGTATTTCTTCGTGGAAACTTTCTTCTTGCAGGTTTATGAAGCTCGTTGACAATTTCTTGCTTCAAGTTCTTCATATTGCAGGTTTGAATGTTTCATGTATCACATGTATAATCACAATGAATGTTGTCTTAAATATTCACATCATTTATATAGGTCAAGGTCATCCAAACTTGTGTAAAAAAATGGGGAACACGGCGTTTGACTTGCCGTGTTCCCCATTTTTTTACGGAAGGAGAAAGGAATAAGGTCGAAGTTGTAGAAGGACGAAGAATAGGTTACTAGTTGATAGGGTTTAGAGAGTAGTGTCCAAAAGGAAGAGTGTGAATTTTATCCGGCATAATATGCCTTTTATCATCTCGAGCTGACAGTGCTCTTTTAACTTCAGTGACACTGTAGACCTCATGTTTAAAGCTTCTGATAGTGTTGAACGTTGCAGACATTGTAGAACCTTCAAACAAGCAGGTCTTGTAATGGTCAAACGTCACATGTTTCTTCAAGTACGATGTTTTGACTCCTTTAGCTTTCTTCACTGTCGGTATGTCATTTTCCTTATACATCTTGAAGGAATATAGTTTGGACATTAGCGCAACTATTTCCTCCAAAGGCATTCCATTTGCTTCATCTTTAAATTTTCCGATTACTTTTTTATTCTTTTCATTGTAATTCGGATGGTTCTTCGGATAATCAGAGAAGTCAAAATCGTCTTTGTATGGGAAACTCCTTAGGTCTTCATACATGTCCAAGGTCTTTATCCAGTAGATAAACGCGTCGGTATCCATATATGCAACTCCAATGTTGTCTCTTCCGTAGTGTTTAACCATTTTCTTGTAATGGAAATCATACATCAGAGTTTTACTTATATCCAAAATCGACATTCCAATGTATAACGGACGATCCATCACTATTGTTGTTTTCTTCATACTGACAGCAACTAGATCTTCGTTTATAATCATGGATGTTCCAAAATTTGGTTTTTGCACTAATTTTTCGAATTTTCTAGGATCACTTACTAATTTTACAATCTTGTGTTTTCTTTTGTTTTCTAAGGTCTTTCCAAAGATGGCGTTGTTCATCAATTTGTAAAAGTCCTTTTCAAATGCTGATGTTGCTGCTGCTCTTCTTGTAGTGTTGGAATCAATATATGGTTTCAACCAATAAGACTGGGTGAATTCAATCGCTCTATGAATTCTCACTACACGTAGACCCAATTCAAGAGCTTGTTGAACTACCCAGTAGTGAGCCACATACCGATCTTTATTCTCCAACGTCATCATCAATTTCGGCCATCTTCCTGTCGGTGAAACTTCAGTCTTGGCTAGGAGAGGCAAGTCGTAGTGATGGTCATGAAGGTGCTCCGGATATTCGAAATCACAGTCCAAAATATAGCCTTTTGGACCATTCTTTGGAATCTGTGAGATGTCACCGATGGTGGCCGGGTCGATCCATTTGAAGTCAGCGTAGCTAAGCGGATTTGACATTGCCCAACCATAGAGGTTGTTTGCGTCAAAGTAGCCTAGGTAGACCGATGGTTGTCTCTCGTCGAAGCCCGGGATGTACTTGTTGTTAGCTTTGACATGACGTGTTACAGCTTGTGTCAAACCGCCCCGTACACCAGATTCTATCATGAGCACCATATCAATATCTGTTAGAAGTTCCAATCGACAGTTGGTTGACTTTAGCATAGCTTGCCATGCTAATCCTGGAGATGTGTACGAGTGTAGAGGGTCCAGTCCATAGGCGGAGAAGCAGGTGTTTCGAAATTCTTCCATCACATCGCACAGCAGAGTTACGTCCAATTTTATGTAAAAGTCGGAATATTCCCCTAAGGTTTGAATGTTTAGTTGGTTCCAAACATTACAAGCATGATTGTAGTCTTCAACGGTGATTGCACTTTCATTTAACTTGCTATTGAAGGCTTCAATCGGTGGCAGACTGGTTTCTTCAAATTTTTCTGCAGAAGTTATGTAATCATAGGGGAACACTCCTTTACGCATTACTAAGTCCAATTTATCTTCAGGTACAATTTTGCTGGTTTCTTTTAGATCTTCTCTTCTTAGGTTCTCAGACAATTTGCTCAAACTAGATGACATAAATCTATAAGAGTCTACGAAGCGAAGTTTAATTTTACCTACTGTTTTTGAGAAACTGATGTACTTCTCCAATGTTTCAGCTAATACTTCGATTTTCCCATCATCTCGTCCTAACTCTGGGATAATGAAGTGGGAGTCATAGCCGCTAAGATTGTGTAACACGACAGGGATAAAGTTTGGCAGTTTGTAATTTATATTGCATGAATTACAAGTAGCTCCTCTGTATAACCCTGTCAGGTGATCGTGATCTCTTACTTTTGGATTTTCTTCACTGAAGCTCTTTTTGCATAAATAACATCTTGATGCTGAATTGTATTCTTCTTGTTGATTTTGGTTCAAAGGTTAAATAGGTAAAACATTACCGAATAAGCGTTGCACCTTTTCAGCAATGTCATACAACTGGTCTACAAAATACTTAGCGGCTTCTTCCCCACGGTAGAGTATAGGAGTGGATGTTAAACCATACTCTTGCAACTGTTCTTCAGGTAAAGTCGATTTCACCAATAAGCAAAAACTGTTAGGTTGATGCAGTTGATATTTGGTTCTTCTAGTCACCTCACCATCCGGAAGCTCCTGTGGTACTAACGTGGATTCGAAATCTGCGTAGACGGCTACTGGAATCCGATATTGGTGAACTGTTTTGTTGAATTGGATGAACGCTCGAGATGGCGGCGGCAGACTAATCTTCACTTCATAGTTGTCATTACAAAGTCTTTGGTGTTCCTTCAACCACTCCGATCCTCCACGTCTCAAATCTTTATTTGTAAAACAAAAGCATCTCTTACACACTGTCACTCTAATTTTATTTTTCGTTAATTGTCGTACAACCAATGCTTCAAAATCTTTTATCCACACATAATGTGAAATTTCGCCTTTAGTTATCAATAATAAATCAGTATGGTTTCTTTGCTCCACTTTTCCAACTCGTAGAGGATACACATTGTTCGAATCATCTAAGCCGAACACGTTAACAGAAACACCTGGATTTTGTTTCTCAAATTTTGCAATTTGATTAAGACTCACAGGATACGACATTCCTCGGAAGTTGTAGCGGTGTTCGTTTTCATAATATTCCCTACCAACTCTACAAGGATTATGTTTTACATACTTAGTTAGCATCGCATACTTAAAACATTCATTATCCCCGTTTGTAACATTTCTGCAAGAGTTGGTGTCTTTAATTTTCTTTGGTAGAGGGATAAAGCTGCTACCCCTCATACCATATCCATGCTTGTGAACCCTCACATCCATACCTTCGATCGATGATAGCGTCCAGCCAGATCCTCTTCCTTCATGTTCTTGGAGTTTCATTAGCAGTTCATTCAAACATTCTTCTAGAATTTCGTTGATATCAGATGTGGTTGTAAGGGTTCGGTTTTTAGCAATGAATGCTCTCGGTGAGTTTTCACAATCGGTATTAGTAAACATAGCCTCCAACACCAATCCAAATTTAATAAAGTTCAATCTTGCCAATTCTTCCATCAATGTTTTTACAACTAAATTTTTAGCTTGGGTTATAAAGTTTTCCAATTCCAATTGCACATTATTAATTTTGAAATGAGTTACAACTGGTCCTGGCAAGGCTGTGGTGCGCAGTTGTCTTATATCTTCCACTTCTTCTGTATCCTCTTCTTCCATATCCTCTTCTCGGGTACGCAGTTGTCTTACATCTTCCACTTCTTCTTCCGTATCTTCTTCTTCCATTTTCTCTTCTTGAATAAATCCTCCAGCTGTAGATGGTCCAGCTCCGGCAAATTGAATAACACTAGGTCTTCCTCTTTGCATTAACTGTAAATAGCTACCCCAGTCCTCCTTCTGCTTCTGAGGTTTTTCCAAAAACCGATCAATCGCATCCAAGTCTTCTTCACTTACTACAATCTCTTCTTTTCTGTCCTCTTCATGATGCAATTCTCGGTGTAACTGTAGATAGCTATCCCAGTCGTCCATCTGCTTCTGGTATTTTTCCAACAACCGATCATTTGCATCCAGGTTTTCTTCACTTACTACAATCTCTTCTTTTCTGTCCTCTTCATGATACAATTCTCGGTGTAAAACAAAGATATCTTCGTCTTGAAAAAACTCACCACAAATATCGCAAAGAGCCATTTTTTACAGTTTGGCTTTGAGTGTGCACTCGGTGAATGTCCACGCAATAATGAGCAGCACGCTCAACCGGGTCCCTTTATACCTGAGGTTGAAGGGTGGGGGAAGGTGACGTCATATATACATCCGGTTTATCAATCATGTAGTAGATTTGGCTTTTAAACACCCATTTTCAATATATTCTTCAACAGGCTTGATAAACCAATGATGTTTGATCTAAATCCACTACTTTGTACAAGTTTTTTCAAAGATGTCTGTTTGAGCAAGTTTATGTGGGTCAAGGTCGCGTAAAGATACCCTTTGAGCGGGGGATAAACCACTAAGCAGCATGCTAGTCCATTGCCGCAAAGTGATCTATCCCCCGCTCTGTTCTACAAAACCTCAATCAAGTCCAAGTTCAAGTCCTAGTTAAACACTTGGTTGGGAGAATTACATTAGTTTGATACTTATTTCTACCGTTACACTTGCTCCATTCTCAAAAAGATATAAATAATATAATCCTGGATACTGTTCTTTTTCACGTCCTGCATGTTCCTTAATAAAGTCGAAAGCCAATCTTTTTGAATATTCATTATGAAACACTTCTCTTACACAAACAAGAATTTTTTCTTCCAAAAATTTCACTTGAATTGTTGATAGTTTGCTTACATCATCCTTGTCTATCAGGGGTAGCTTGTAGGTGAAAGTATTTGGCGGTAGTTTGTGCGTTCTATCAAGTAAACAACAAAATTTTTTATACAATTTCTGATCATTGTCTGTACTACTATTAATACCAAACAGATTATAGTACGAAGGGTCATAAGGTATACAACGATACATTTTCAGAACCAGTCAGCATGAGAGCTGGAGCTAAAATGAGAAATGCGTGCAACCCGACCGCCTTATAACCGCACCGGGTGACCACGCCCAAGGTACCCGGAAGGGGAAGGGGGGGGGGCACTTCTCGTCCGGAGCAAAAAACTTTTTGGTCAAGGTCAAAAATTTTTCCCAAAAAAAAGGTTCGTGGGGGGGGGGAGGGGTTGGGGGAGGGGGAGGGGGTGGGGGAGGAAGAGGGGGTGGGGGAGGGGGGGGTGGGGGAGGGGTGGGGGGGGGTCATTACTATATTGAGGTCAAGGTCACGAAAAAACTTTAAAAAAATTAAGCCCCACCTGGGGCATTTAGGTTGCCATCGCTGTAGCCTCCTAAGAGACCCAACTATGACAACAGGCAACATCCAATGTCGTCTAACCTTCCCCACGCGAGACTTGTAAACATTTACTGCATTGTCTTTTCAATAGCTAACAAAGATTCATTTACATAATTTTGAGTTTCCAGGAGGAAACAAACTGAGGACACCCTAATGGCTTACGTCCTCGGTCCGAGTGCAGAGGCCGCCGCAACCTTTTGCATGCCAGCGTACAAACGGACATACTCCCACAACCCCAGCCGCAACCTGTTGCATGCCTGAGAGGAGCCTAACAATACTTCAAAGTGACTTTACATGGGGGCCTACTCCCGTAACCCTATCTTTAATATTTTTAATTTAGCAATGCAGTAAATTTTTACAAGTCCTTTGTGGGTCAAGGCCACACGGACATTAAAAAATTTCGGCCCCCGTACATCCATGGCGAACCACGAATGTTCGGGGGCCTTGGGGACTAAAAAACACAAATAGCTAACAAAGATTCATTTACATAATTTTGAGTTTCCAGAAGGGAAACTAACTGAGGACACCCTAGTGGCTTACGTCCTCGGTCCGAGTGCAGAGGCCGCCACAACCTTTTGCTTGCCAGCGTACAAACGGACATGCTCCCACAACCCCAGCCGCAACCTGTTGCATGCCTGAGAGGAGCCTAACAATTATGAAAAGTGGCTTTACACGGGGGCCTACTCCCGTTCCCTGAAGTTACAATTTACTTTGAGCTGTGAAAAACGCTCAAGGGGAAATGCTAAAACAAGCGCATACACTTTAGATAAATATAACACACTTACAACACACAATTGAGCTCAACATGGTAAATGCTGGAACAAACACATATGACAAACAAGACACACAGGATAAAAGACATACAAGACACACAGGAGACATAGGGCACAAGTAAAACACTCTCATATAGAACAGTTCCCAATACCCAAACGCAAGCGCAATATCTTAGAAATAATACAAGTCTTAAAGTTAGAGTAGACTTCGCTAAACAGTGAAGGCGCCATTCAGTGTTTAGTGAGGCCTATGGCGGTCCGTCCCGATCGTTCACGTTCAACGCGCAGGAGCGGACTGCGAGCCGGCTGCGGCCGGGCCGCCTTATATCCCACCGGTCGCCCCCCAAGGGGCGGCATCGGGGGCACAGAGGTGGGGGCGCCATCGGGGGCAAGGTACATCAAAGTCACCCGAAGGTCACGTCAAGATCACCTCAAGGTCACCCCAAGGTCACCTCAAGGTCACCTCAAGGTCACGTCAAGGTCACGTCAAGGTCACCCCAAGGTCACCTCAAGGTCACCCCAAGGCCACCTCAAGGTCACCTCAAGGTCACCTCAAGGTCACCCCAAGGTCACCTCAAGGTCACCTCAAGGTCACCTCAAGGTCACCTCTAGGTCACCTCAAGGTCACGTCAAGGTCACGTCAAGGTCACCCCAAGGTCACCTCAAGGTCACCCCAAGGCCACCTCAAGGTCACCTCAAGGTCACCTCAAGGTCACCCCAAGGTCACTTCAAGGTCACCTCAAGGTCACCCCAAGGTCACCTCTAGGTCACGTCAAGGTCACGTCAAGGTCACGTCAAGGTCACCTCAAGGTCACCCCAAGGTCACTTCAAGGTCACGTGAAGGTCACGTCAAGGTCACCTCAAGGTCACCTCAAGGTCACCCCAAGGTCACTTCAAGGTCACCCCAAGGTCACACTTATGTCACTTCAAGGTCACCCACTACACTTCTACTCTAAGTGTTGGCAATACCCCCACTACAATCGAGTCCCTAGGCTGCGCAACGGCGCTCCGTCAGTCTGTCTCCGACTTGCGTGCAGTGCGCCTCGCTGTTCTCCGTCTCTCTTCATGTAAGTATTTTACAAGTTTTTGGCTCAAGGTCGTACACTTTGACTCTGGAGCAACATAGGCTAAATATTTCTGAGTTTTTTACTCAAGGCCGCCGCACTTTAACTCTGGGACGACATCGACTTGCAGTATTTCTGTGTTTTGACTCAAGGTCATTACACTTTAACTCTAGACCAACACCGAATTATGCGGTGCGATGCTCACTAACCTAACTTGTAATGTTTAGGGTGGCGTTTTCATACCACATATCGCCATGAGTGTCCGGTCCAGATTTTACATTAACTTTACGCCCCTCGCAGCCTAAGCTGTACAGGAATGTTTCTTCTAGTGACAACTCGGGCCGAGTGAACAGTGTGTTGACTGTAGGGCAGCTCATGGTGAAGTGATGCGATGCTTCGGCAGTACAGCCTCACCTTCCCCCACTACTGTGACCTTCCCCCACTCCTACTGTTACCCCATCACTTTTGCCTTGGCTCATACTCTACCAACAGTCTCTCAGTATTGTGCGGACTTTTGTGAGGGAAGACATGTCGCAGGACACTTTGGGTAAGAAACTTAGCCGTGTTAAGTCTTTATTAGTTGCTCAATGTCCTCCACTCAAGGTCAAGCGGGTTTCGACTTTGGCTAAGTGGCGAAAACTGTTGCGCGGACACCCTAAGTTTTATACCAAACGGACTAATGTAAGTTTTACTGATGAGGATTTATTTAAAATATTGGAAGAAATGACTTTTGCTTCCAAGGTACAGTTAGTTACTCCAATTCCTGACGGTTTGGAGTAGTTCAAGGTCACCGCACTTAAACTCTGGCAAATACACATCAAACGGTTTTACTAAGAGTACATTTTTCTAAGTGTTGACTCAAATCTGAAGATTCTTTGGATACATCTTTAAAGACAATCCTAAGTCCCAAGTTTACAGTCAACCTCAAGGTCATCACACTTTAACTCTGGAACGATATCAACTTGTAGTATTTCAGAGTTTTGACTCAAGGTCACCACACTTTAACTCTGGAACAACATAATATTGTCATACCAAGAAAACTTTAACTCTTATGCTCAAGGTCACTGACTCTGGGACGGCATCAACTTGTAGTATTTCTGTGTTTTGACTCAAGGTCATCACACTTTAACTCTGGGACTACATCGACTTGTAGTATTTCTATGTTTTCACTCAAAGTCATCACACTTTGACATGTAAATTTAAGGTAGCATCAAAACGGTGCTACCTGGCTTGACATTTTCAAGTTTCCCAGGGTCATCGCAGTTACCCCACCACTTCCCATATACCTAGAGTGCGCGGGGCCGGACAGTCAGTCGCTCGGTGTCTGTCGTAGGGTGCACATCGCGGTTGTAGTACTGGTCTAAAGTAAGGCAGCTGGGCCAGTTCAAGGTCACCCGAGCGGTGTCACATGACGGTTTAGGCAGAGTCACGTTGCAAACTTCAAGTTTCCTCAGCACTTTTGCTGTTTCTCATCGCAAATTCGCTCCAAGTCGTCAAGGTCACGGTAACCTGACTGAAACTTGGAGCGTAGTGCGAGAAACAGCAAAAGTGCCAAAAAATTTTAGGTTTCAGCGTGACCTTGACCTTTGTGACATCAATGACGTCATCTTGGTGACGTAAGGGGTGATGACGTCATCAGCACGTCATTTCTGTGACGTCATGGGTGTGACGTCATGGAAGTGACGTCATTGGTGATGACGTCATCAATTGCGTCATCGATGACGTCATCGGTGAGGTCATTGACCTCGATGACGTCATCGCTCGGGTGACCTTGAAGTGAGCCAGCAGCCTTACTTTTCCACTACTCACGTCTCAAAACTTCACGACTCACACCAACAGATGACATTTTGTACACCAAAACGCACACACACAATGTTTTCAAGTCAAAACGTCCATCCAATAGTACCAGCAGCAACTGTACTGGCGGCTGGTTTACTTTAAATGTGAACCCTTCATATCCGCTGGCTTATGGCGATATTTACTAGCGGCTTGTAATTAGCGGCTGGTAACCAGCCTAGTCGGACCGCCGCTTTCTCTGTCACTCAAGACGCCTTTAGTCAAAATGCCTCGCCTCGCCTCGCCTCGTCTGTTGCAGTGTGTGGCCGGCCTACAAGCAGGCGAGTGCGTCTCGGTCGACTGCGCATCAACTTTGCGCATAGCAGGGAACAACCTGAAGTGAACGACTCTTTTCGAACTGTTCTTTATGAACGGTTCTTTTATAACCAGTGGGAATATTTAAACTTTTCATTTTCCCGCCAGTTTTTATAACTAGTGGGAACGATTCGTTTTTATAACTAGTGGGACGGTTTTCGCGTTTATAACAAATGGGATTATGACCAATGGGACTCCACGATTTTCCCACTAGTTATAAACCAACATCAGTCTGTCCCACTAGTTATAAATTTTATAACTAGTGGGAATGAGTCGTTTTTATAACTAGTGGGACGGTTTTCGCGTTTATAACAAATGGGATTATGACCAATGGGACTCCACGCCCAAATTGCCATATATGTATGTTATCATCTGTTTATTGCAAAAATTAAATTGACTTACAGTAGCCTAGCTAGGCATGAATAGGCTATGATTCTGTTTTATTATCAACCCATGGTTAATGTTGATTAGTTAACTTAAAATATAGGCTACGAAAAGGCTAAGAAAGAACTTTGGCACTGGATTAATAAGTTTTGGAAATACAGCGTTACCATGTAGGTCTAAATTTAATTTATAAGTTAAAATGCTTAAAGTACCATTTAAGTTTAAGTAAAAAGTTCTCTAAATTGTATTTTAATGCTTCCAAGCACCAGTTTATAACTATACTCTGTTGAGTTAGCTGAAAATATGATTTTAAAAACGAAATTGTTTGTTTTTAAGGTATTTAAATTAGTCTTATAACTTAAGAATTCAGGTAGAAATAATAAAACGTCTTCCAACACTACTCGATACATTTACACTTATACTGTAATTGTTTACAAGACGGTAAATATATATAAAAGATCTTATAATGGCGATCGATTTCGACCAGTCACACCGGTCATCATCAGGCCCAATCCGAGGCCCCCGGTGTGACTGGTCGAAATCGATCGCCATTATAAGATCTTTTATATATATTTACCGTCTTGTAAACAATTACAGTATAAGTGTAAATATATCGAGTAGTGTTGGAAGACGTTTTATTATTTCTACCTGAATATCAGTACCAGCACGTATAATGCTAATCAAGAAGTTATTTAACTTAAGAATCCAAAACCCATAGGCTAACTTTATTGTTTAGTCAATTAAATATACAAACTGGGCACTGTCATACCACCCAGGGTTTTTAAATACTCCCGACAAGAAGTGCGAGGGCGGAAGCCTAAAGATGCATCTGCCTTTTTTTTTGCTAGATAAGAATTTGAGTCAAGTTTGTGAAGTACAAGTGACATGATAGGTACATCAGTACATAGCCTATTACCACTTTTCTCAACCAAGGATGAAACATTTAAATATACCTGCAGTTTATGTTTGTTTATGTAGTGGTAAAATGTTTTTAATAGCACTGTAAATCCAGCTGAATAATAACATCAACTGCCGTAACTCTGGCACGGCAAGACAAAATTACCAAAATGAATTATCAAAATTTTTGTATCAAACAAAAAGCATTGATTGTGAAGTCTATTCACGTTAGTTTATATAGTCAATGCTTATAGGCTTGTTTCGAAATTTTAGAAAATAATGAACATAACTTATGACTGATTTTGATAGTAAAATAACTTCGGTAATCTGAAAATCGTTTTACACAATGGTCTGCTAAACTCAATCAAATAGCTGCCACGTAACATCTCAATTATTTACATGTAATTTAAAGAAGAGGGGCCTTAGATTTAAATAAGGTCACAGTAATAGCTGCTTGAGTATGAAGCAATAGGTTTCATATTGTCTATTATACTTATTTTGATTTGAAAAACCTTGTTTGAGTTGTCTTTCCTGCGGATAAGACTATTTTAAACTGGACTTGTTTTGTTACTATCAAAAGTCAACCATTAGTTTGATGGCATCATTAAAATGAAATTAGGCAATGTAAGTTTAAAAAGGAACTGTACCGTTCCAAACTTTATGAGAATACATCTTACACAATTTGAAACTCATGACTGCGAGTGTGCCTCAGAAGAAAATATGCCAAAGCTTTCACGGCCAACAACACATGAATACTTATGGATTTAAGTATTTGGTATGGTAATCAATTTTATAGATAAGTTTGGAAGCAAGCCCAAAGATGAGATTGATATCTTTATTAAAACTGCCGAATGAAACATATTTGAAAATATAGGTGTATTTCTTTTCTCTAACTTTTCTGATTCACACCCCTATGACTTTGTTAGGTTTGTATTCATACAATATTTTACATTAGGATAGTTTCAACGGTTTCGATAACTAATAAAAATAGAAAGAAGAATCTGTGATAGTTATAAAAATATTATTTATTGAAAAACCTTTTTAGTACAAAAAATAATTGATTATGCTTCCAAAAACTTTCTTTCTTCATTGAGCTCCTTGGACATATTTAGTTACTGCAACTGAAAAAAAACACATTTTGTTAATAAATGTTTTGAACATGTCCATTTTGTATCATATTGTATCAATTTTGATATCAATTGTACACATTTTGATATCAATTGTATCAATAAGTTACGGGAACTCTCCTCTCCCCTTCTTGATTATTTGTCCTCAAACAAATCGTCCAATAATCTTTTCCACTAAGTTAGGTAGTTCTTCAGCCTATGGAGGGAAAATCACTAAGATGTACCTAAAGGTAAAAAAATCAAGCATCAGTCATCTTTCTTAAGAGTCTGCAGTACCTACGCCATTTTGGTATTTTGTCTCATAAAAACAATGTTAAATTTGAAACATTACTGTGAGTTTGTTTTTTGTCTGAAAATTA
The DNA here is from genome assembly GCA_030545055.2 of Neoaliturus tenellus. Classification (NCBI taxonomy): domain Eukaryota; kingdom Metazoa; phylum Arthropoda; class Insecta; order Hemiptera; family Cicadellidae; genus Neoaliturus; species Neoaliturus tenellus. Next base: position 93,369,078 of record CM061531.1, on the reverse strand, counting down.
CAAACTTGATGTCATTTTAAATATTACCATAGTGTCTTTCATTTGACATGATAGAAAATGAATTGAAAAAATTATCCACTCGAATAACAAATAAAAAACAATGTATATTATCACCATTTTTAAACCATGTTAAACAATTTTTTTGAGGTTTGTTAAAAAATGTATCCACGTCAAATGAACCGCCATAACATTATGGTGAACATATCAAGTTTCATGCGAATCCGATGCAAGATTATCAAGATAAAGTGTTTTCAAGACACCTATAATTAACACGGTTCTTTTGGGACTAAAAATTAGATGGCGAAGGTACTGCAGACTCTCAAGAAAAAAGAAAAAATCTTAAGAACTGGAACATTTTTAATGTTACTTAACTTATCATCCTTCATGCCAACAGAAACCAACACTTTCTACAAACTGCTTGAAAGCCACAAAAGAGTGTTAAGTTTTTTAACTTAAATCTTCTTTTGTAAAAAGGAGAAAATAAATTTGGGCCAATAATACTTGGTATTTCACTTGTGATTGCTGTTAACACTCTATAGCTTCAAATAGCCTAAATTTTGCAAAACCTTAAAACCCCCAGAAAAAATAGCAACACCCATCCCCTTAAAAACATAAGAGTCAGACAACCAAAAGTTATGTTGTTTATTTATAAGATGCAATCAATTATAGAATTTAAGGCAATGGTCCTGAAGTTACCTATTTCATGTAGACCTAACTGAAATTTGGTTTAGGCTATTACAACCAACTCTTAAGAATGTTAATTACAGATTCTACCTAGGCTTCAGTTAAACTTTTTAAATTGGTACAGTACCGGTAACCTATATGTCTACCATGTTAGGCCAAGGTCAGGTGAGGACCTCATTGCCCTAACCTAAGTTAGTTCTAAGGCTAAATTGATTTACGCCTATATCTTACATCCTACATCCGGTGTCTTCGCCACAATCGGTTGATTGGGGAGTCATCATTCTTCTTCCGGTCGATCCAGGTCTTAGCGAAGACCTAATCATTTCTGTAACAGATACAGATACTCGTTAAGAAAATAAACTAGGACCTAGAGGTTTTTAATTTTTAAGGCCAAGATCAACCAAGAAGGATCTAGTCCCCTTACTAACTTGAAAACTCCAAATCATGAGTCGAATTAGCCCAATCAAAAAACTTTTTTGTAATAGCATGAAATTCCCAACATTAAAGAAATAAATTCCAATATCCGATGGTTGTAGCTAAACTCAAGAACTAACTTGCCAAACTAAGTTACCTACACCTACTGTACCGTACCTCCGTAACCCTCCGTACCTCCGTTTATTCCTAAGGCAAACTATATACCTAAATCAAACTGTAACTAAATGAAAAATTAATTGTATTCCCCGTAATTTTGAGTTAGCAAGTCAACTATGAATGCAAGCAATTGAGGAAATGTAACTTAAATTGAGATAAGTAATCCTAGGCCTGACATCAAGATTGAGAGGTATTGAGGGTGGAATAAGTATAAGGTAGATAGGTCAGAAATCAGTCATTTATTTGCCATTGACATCCTAATACAAATATGCATTAGCAATTGTCAGGTACAGTTATAATAGCAGAGAGGCTGCGGTCAAGATTAGACTACACTCAGTTAGCTACTAAGAATCATATCCAGCTTTGTAAACAATTTTTTTACCAAGTTAACAAACAATAAAAATTTAACATTAAAATTACTGTACAGAAAAAAATTCATAAAATATCTTTACAACCGTAAAACAGAGAGAAATTTAATGGAGCAATATAAATTATTTTACCGAGTAACAGAGAGTAAAATTCAACGTTAAATTATTTATTAATTTACTGTAAAGTGCTCCTAAGGTACTCCTGCGTGCAGGTATTAATGAGGTCTAGATGTCAACCTAGGCAAGGTGGTGGTAATAATATGGACTGGTGGTAATAATATGTTGCATTTTAGAATTCTCTAAGTACGGTATTAATAAATACTATAGTAAAAAGCCATTCAAGTTCCTCATGAATTACATTGTAGGGAACGTAAATTTCTTAAGTTAGGTCTAAGTTACATCTTACCCTTTAAGATGTATAATGCTTTTTATATTAAACCATAAAAACCTATCAAAAGTATAATAGTAATGCATAAACCTTGTGAAATTGGTATAAAAAAGTATTAACTTACCGTAAATCGAGGTATTAACCAATTGCAGCTAACAATTTCAGTCATAGCATTTGCAGAAGAGGAGTAAACTAAAACTAGCGTCTGCCGAAGCAACCTCCACAATGTGGTATGTAACGAATCGTCGAGGAATCGCTACATTGTCAACTCAACCTCTGAAATTTGGTGGTGGTGGGGGAATTGGAGGAGACGTGCACTGTTGAGCGCGTAGCACTACTTGCATTGTTGAGTGCGTAGCAATAGCAATTAGTCTGTTGCCGTTGCTAATGCCGGATAATGCTATGCTATCGAATGAAAAGTTTATCATTTATAATATTACTTCATTGGATCAAGTATCGATGTATTGAATCAGATCAGATTTTCTTTTAGGTTTCTGTGCAAACACTCAAAATCAAGTACCGTACTACGTTACTGTTTGGTAAATTATTGCGGATATTTTCCATCACTGATAAAAACAAAATTATGTCTAGGTATTTCATCCACCTTATATGTCTAGGTATTTCATCCACCTTATGTCTAGGTATTTCATACTCTGTTAAGACTGCAGATCCCGAGAAAACGTTGTGAATTTGTACTAATCAGTAGGCTAATATTTCAACAATAATTTATTAAACAACAACATAAACTCAACATCACCAACAATTACCTTTAAACAAATAATGAAGTTACTAATTTTAAAATGAAAGTCTTCAAATATACAATACATTAATTAAGAATTTTATTTATTTATTAAGTAACCAAATAAAATTCTTAATTTATTGGATATTTGAAAGACAACAATAATTTACTAAACAACAACAAAAATTCAACATCACCAACAATAAATGATAAAGTACTAATTATTAATTTTTTTAGCTGCTGTAAGTGTAAAATTATGCATGTGAAAACACCGTACATGGGAAGTCTAGCCTATTTCAATCTAAGCCTTTCCTGCCTGATCTGTTTAGTATTGTGTTCCAAATATTAGAGCTCTATCTACAAAGTTTCCAATAATAGCTACTTAGTCTATAAGTTATTATACCAAACTATTACAACAGAGAACCAAATTGTTGGTGTTGGTGGGTTGGATCATGTGGGACGGTCAGTAACGGAACGGAACGATTCGGTTCGAGTCGGCAGTCTTCGGACGAGTTCGGGTCCGACTTCAGTGACGTCAAAAAGAGAGGAGTGGAAATGAACGCCTCCTCCAATTCCCCCACCACCACAAAATTTTGGAGGTTGAGTTGACAATGTAGCGATTCCTCGAATCGTCGGCGATGTGGCGTGGTGGGGGTACCGAGTGACGACGACAACGCCCGAACTCAAGGAGACTATAGGCCAGGGCCAGGAGAGCCGCATCCCATAAGAGCAATGGTGTCACTTTCTGCGACATCCATGGATGTCGCCTACCGGCAAGTGTTGCCAACAAAACAGCAAACAAAAATCGTTCTCGTTTGCGTTGGGAATTTTTTGTCTCAACAATTACTAAAATAAGGAATTTCAAAGCAAAATAGGGTAGAATTTATGGTTTTAGATTTACCTTGATTGATAATTTGTAATTTGGTCATTACCTAATGGTTTGTTATCAACTAATAATCCAAATTTAAAGTAGAGTAATATGGTGTCGTTGTGATAAATATCGTACCCGTGGCAAGACTGCTTCATTCTCTTTCTTAATCAGCTGTGTAATGGTAAATATTATAACGTAACTTGACTTCCGTTTTAGTTTAGACACTTCATATCCGGAATACAAAAAAAGCTATACGGCTGACCTTGGAAGAAGTTATGCTTCTTCCTTTACAGACCTTGGCCCGAACTCACACGAATAATAATAACGATATAAACAATCGAATAGTCGCTACCTAAACGAGTCAGCGGTTTGTGACCGAATATTACAATTAAAATGTGGTATGAGTGACTTAATTAATTAATGGTGTTAGTTTGTTCCTGCCTTATTGGTGATTTTCATTGAAAAAATTAAATTGAATTTTACATCTACGCAATCAAACAGACCCTACTCGATACGAAAAGAGCTACAATCCGAGCGTTAGCTGCATTGTTTATGTTTGTGATAACCTCAGTGCTGTGTTTGTGTTAACTACCTACCCTTATCAACTAAATGCAATGTTCTAGGCCTACTATATCAATAAAAGGTGTATGCGTTTTTACCTTATACTCTAAACGGAATATCGGGGCGCGGGTTGTCTTTGATGAGTATGTTTGTGTTTTTACTTCAAAACAACGTTACCCCAAAGTTACCACCTACAGTGAGTTATTGAAGAAGATAGTAGGCCAATTCAAATCATTGGTTACCAAATCATTGGTTAACATTTACTTTAAAAACAATTGTGTATTTCCCACATTATTTTATTCCCTGTTTTCTTTTTCGATGACAATAAGCGAGACAACTTTTTAAAATTGTGTTAAAAATATATTAATTAGCATAATTATGCAAGACATGAAAGTCATAACGAATTGAATGCCTGTACGCATTAAAAATCCTTGCAAAAATTACATGCTCTTAAAAAAGTTTGAAGTATTTTTCATACGTCTAACCTTTTAATTGAAGGTTTTCGTGATTTTCTTAAGGTAGAAAAATAGTTCGACCTAACGTGCAAAATAGTAGTCTACAAGTTGTAGTTTATACAAATAACTTATTACGTTAGCGCTAATATGAAAGTTAGCTTTCATATAGTTTTAAAAACCACAATAAAGTACTTGTCGATTTGAATTAGGCTATACAGGGTGCGGCAAAAAAAACCGACCTATTTTCTTTTATGCACCATTCAGCGACAGGACGTCTGAGGATGGTGGGGGTGGGCTTATTTTAAAGAAAATTTTATGCCATTTCAGTAGTCATTGAGTAGTGGTCGCCTAACCTACATGTTTACATTAAGCATGTCAAATAACACGCTTTCGTTATAGGGGATTTAGAAGACTTCACACCCAGACTCCCCCACAAATCCTCAGATACAACTCAATTTCAGCAGACAAAATCTAAACCTATCTCAAAAAGCGCAAGCTGTGAGAAGGATTATAACTCCGAAGCAGAACCCGACACTCAACAACAACCTACCCAGACAATCTCTACAACAGAAAAATCCGATAATCCATAGGAATTACCACCTCAACCTAGGCCTACCTCATATATAAAAAATAGGCCTAGAGTAAACACAATAAACAAACAAAATCTCACATCATTCCACCTCAACATACAACGGGGACTACAAAATAAATTAGACAAACTCCAAATAGAAATCCATCAAATAGATCCTGACATCCTCATCATAACTGAGCATGGCTTGACCCCTGAAAAATTAAATCAACTACACATTGAGGGTTATATACTTCAAAGTAGTTTCTGTAGAACAATACATAAATGGGGAGGAGTAGCAATTTATGTAAGAAAATCTCTATATAACCTTACTTCAAATGTGGAAACATCAAACTTTAGTCATGAGCTCATTTCTGAAATAGCGGCATTAGAAATCAAAAAGAAAAATATCCTTCTAATGGGAACCTACAGATCCCCAAACCAAAGCATTCAGGAATATCTTGCAAACTTGGATCAACTGCTGTCAAACTACTCCAACAAAAAAAAGGACATTATCCTTATGGGTGATACAAATATAAACATTCAAAACAAAAATGACCAAAACTTTATAGACTTCCAGAATTTCTTCATGGAGCACAACCTCACCATCATGGACATGCCTCACACGAGAATCACTGCGAAGTCAGCAACCAGTATCGACATATGCATCACAAACTTAAACCATAGATCTTTATCAACAAAAACTCACCAAAATCTAATTTCAGATCATCTCGGTGTCAGCTGCACCCTCCTTAACCACAAACTGGACAATAATATCCCCACTAAGAAAATCATACAACATGCATCAATAGAAAATTTAAACGAACTCAAAAACAACTTGAGCAAAGAAAACTGGGAAAATGTGTATAAAGCAACTTCGGTAGATGAAAAATACAAAATTTTTTGGATATAATCATAAAAGAAATGGACTCAACAATACGAAGAAAAATCAGGACAGTAAATAAAAACTATTCAAATCACTTCTGGGATGAAAGAGCTTTAAAACTAAAAGAGGCTGTCACACTGGCTCATAATAAATATATTATCTCAGACTCAGTTGAAGACAAGAGGTTATATTCCCTACTCAAGAGGAAATACGATAAGTATATTAGAGTCAATAAATCAACCCATACGATAAACAACATCAGACAAGCAAAAAACAAAAATAAGCAGATTTGGAAGACGATCAATGGTGAAAGGAAAAATACTACTAACCCGAGTCAAAATATCACTCTTCAAATTGGAGAAAAACTAATAACCGAACCTTTCGAAATTTGCCAACACTTCAACAACTATTTTGTAAACATTGGAGTACCAACAAATACTACAACAATAGGAACAAAAACAACGAATGTAGACTCTCCTCAAGAACTACCCCCAACCAACACCTCAACCAGACTACAAAAATTCTCTAAAATAAATAAAGAGGAACTCACACAAATCTTCAATAGCCTAGCAGCAAAAAACTCCTCTGGTGTGGACAACATCTCAAACAAACTTGTCAAACACTGTCAAAACGAACTGCTCGAACCCCTCTTACACATAATAAACTCATCAATCGATCAGGCGAAGGTCCCAGACTTAATGAAAATTTCAATAACTTATCCAAAGTACAAGAAAGGTGAAACTCAATCATTAGAGAATCATCGCCCAATATCTCTCCTGCCTACTTTTTCAAAATACCTAGAAAAAGCAATCAACCTACAACTTATTAAACACCTAGAACAGAATAATCTCGTAATAGAAAATCAACATGGGTTCAGACAAGGAGAATCTATAAATAGCGCACTAGCTCAGCTCTGCAACTCGATCACCGACCTATGGGAAGACAGGAAACAAGCGCTTGGAACCTTCTTGGACTTGCAAAAGGCTTTCGACTCCCTGGATCGAGAACTACTGATTACCAAACTTGAACACCTCAACATCACCGGCAATGCCAAGAAGTGGCTCCAAGATTACCTTAAAGATCGAAAACAGGCTGTCGAAATCGAATACAATCACAAAAATTGGCTTACCAAAACCAGATCAACCTTTCAAAGAACAACCTACGGAGTGCCCCAGGGCTCAATTTTAGGGCCACTGCTTTATTTAGCCTATGTAAACAGCTTTCCAACTGAACTACACCAAGACCTTACTTGCATCATGTTTGCAGATGACACGACTATTATAACACCAATCAAGGACCCTGAAGAAACTCAACATCAAATTAAAAACACACTGCAACAAGCCTCTGATATATGTAAAAACCTAAATTTAAACATAAACAAGAAAAAAACCGTCAACATACAATTCACTACTACAAACAGGCATCCAACAAAAAATGGCCAAACCCAACCCATAGACGACATTACAGACCATACTAAATTCTTAGGAATTACTATAGACAAAAACTTAACCTGGCAAAAACATCTAGAAAATCTTCATAGTAAACTTTCATCTGTTTTATTCGCCTTACGAAGAATCAGGAAAATCACAAATAAAGAAATCACCAAAATTGCCTACCATGCACTCTTTGCTGCACACATTAATTTCGGAATCATAGCCTGGGGAGCCGCTTCAGGCTCAGCGATACAGAAGATACTTATCCTTCAGAAGAAAGCAGTACGAATAATTGAAGAGGCCCATCCACAAGAGCACTGCCAGCCCCTCTTCATACAAAACAAAATCCTCACCATCACCTCCACCTATATTTTTGAACTTATAAAATTTATTAAAACTCAAAATATCACTTATAGACACGAATGCCACCAATACAATCTGAGAAATAAAACCAACCTAAACCTAGATCAACATAGGCTCCTAAAAACTAGTACAACTCCACAATTTCTAGGAATAAAGCTCTTCAATCTCTTACCACATGAACTAAATCAATAAATAATAACAATCTTTTTCTAAAAAAACTAAAATCACATCTCTTAAACAGGCCTTACTACAATTTAAAAGAATACCTAGATGAACAAAACTATATGAGTAGGCCCTAAAAAATATTGCTCACAGATAACACGAACCAAGAAGAAAGAAGAAGACGATAAATGACGATTCCCCGATCTACGAGACCGTGGCGAAGACTACGTGGTAAATGGTAAATGGTAAAAGGGGCGTATTTTGTGCTTCTCGTCAGTAAACATTAACATTTCTTTATCGGCATTTGAATCAATCATTTGTTCGTCGAAAATTTTTTGCTTTGTATAGTCAGTGGGCTTTAATTACTGAACAATAGCCAATTAATTGGTATGGATGGGGATTAAGATCGAACCACAAAATTTGTCAAACCGAATGGTCAGCCATGTTCAAGGCATTTCGCTAGCCTACCGGTTGGCGTCTTGGACTCTGGTTCAAGATGTCACCGGTTCGATTCCCAAAGTGTCCACAACAATGTGATGGGTTTGGAATACTATCCCTTAATAGCATTTAGTGTACATAGTTCAATTATCTTAACAAAATTCTTCTGGCATAGACACGAGCAAATCACTAACTTGTTTTCTAACGGGCAGACGAGGACTGTTTTCCACACAGCAGCAAGGACTCCATCCATGTTCTCTGGCATCCGCACTAACCTTGGACGGCCTGTTGGCTTCGTTTTCAACTCAAAAACAAGTTGATCTTAAGTTAGTAACCCACTGCATAATTGTGCTAGGATTCGGAATTCTAAATGTTGACCTGTTTGAAGGAATGCACGAAACTGCCGCTGAGTAGCAATGATTGAACCACCAATATAGAAATACGTCTTGATAAGGAACTAGCGTTGTTCAAGCGACCGCTACTCCATAACTACTAAAATGGCATAAAATTTGCGTTCCAACAAGCCTACCCCCAACTTTCTCAGATGTTCTGTCGCTGAGCGGTGGGCGAAAGAAAATAGGTAGTTTTTTTTGCCGCACCCTGTATTTCTTAAAAATAATCGTATGACTAAAATTGTAATTGTTTCTGAATAAAATTAAATTTCACGCAATTAATTAAAATGTGTAATTGCTTTAATTTAAGCCACAAGTAAAAAAATCCATATCACTATCATGCCTGCCCTAACCGCTATAGATTTAGGTTTGTTTTTCATTAAAAATATTTAAAGCAAATAAATAAAATGTAAAAAAAATTTTATAAATATGCGATACGTTTCAGAATACTACATATTGGACCTTGCCGACAAGTTATGCATAACTTGGCAAGGCCATGACTATGTAAAAACTTGAAATAAATGAATTTGAATTTAATGTAAAGAAATTTAATTTATATATTTTTTATAATTTCAGAAATTATAAAAAATCATAGTTACCAATAATCAAACAATAAAATGAAATTATTTAAATAGCCTAAATAAAAGAAGCGGCACAATTATAAGCCAATTTTGATCACTTAAAAAGGTACTAAAATATCCATTAACCTTGAGACCAGCTAACCTTGAGATCCATTAACCTGGCCGTATCCGCTTCCCGCCCGCGCCTTGTCGTCTGATATAATTTTTGATATACGTCTAAGAATGGAAATGTTGCTTTTAGCGAGTTATAGCTGTTGTTTATATTAAGTTTGGCTTTTCATATACAATATTTTCCTCTCAACAAAAACACCATGAAAAAAATAAAAATAATTCTAGGACGAACAGTGCGTATACAATAACAATTTCGGATATAAACCACTGAGTTAGCGACTTTTCGATTGTTGTTATCGTTATCGAAATCGTTATTATTATTCGTGTGAGTTCGGGCGTTGTCGTCGTCGCTCGGTACCCCCACCACGCCACATCGCCGACGATTCGTTACATACCACATTGTGGAGGTTGCTTCGGCAGACGCTAGTTAAAAAACTAAAAACGTCAAAACACACTATCCTATACTCTTATACGAGCAATGTTTGCTTGTTTGCTTGCTTGCTTGCTTGCACAATTATCTCAAAAACGGCTCCGACGATTTCCTTCAAATTTTGGAATATGGGGGTTTTGGCCACCAGAAATCGATTGGAGCTGGTCCCATAGCTGGGGAAAATCCGGTTTTCGCGCTAGAGCCCTTCAAAGATCCCATGTTATCCTTATGGAAATTTTTTAACTGAACAAAAATCAGCTGATAACTGTAGATAAAATAAACCAATGTGTTACATCTTTAACCTGTGGTTTTAGGAAAATCATACCAATGTGCAGCAAACCTTCCGCCTGGCGAGTGAGTGGAGCGAACGAGCTTTGTGTGAGAAACGAAAGTAATAATTTTACCGAGCTTAAGCTCGGTCCCCCTGGTACTTTGACATTTATTGAACGAAGCGAAACGGTGGACTTAAAACACCGGTAAAATTGACTCTAGGAACGTGCGGAAACGTGGCAAGTGACGTCATGAAGTCTCATCCCTGGTTCCTGTCACGAACCCGACGACCGACCCTTAAATAGGGCCCTCTGTCCTCCAGTGTTGCCAATCCAATTCACTGAAATTACCACCCGCTCCTACCACAAATTACCTCAAATTACCACCTTACCTTAAGAGTACTGAAAAACAATCATTATTTAAAAAAAATTGGGTTCTAAATTAGGTGTTAAATGAAATATATTGACAAAAACACTACCTAATTTATCCTTTCAGTGCTATGGAACGATATTTTGAACTCTTAATTTACACAACGCACGTCAGGGAAACTAAAATAGCCTACACTATGAATAACATAGAAAAATCACAAAACACAAGTAGATAGATCTGGAAAACAGTCAACAAAGAAAGGAAAAATAACAATCCTGCCCTCCAAAACATTAGCCGAAAGTTAGAAAACAAAACCATAACTGGCCCAGACAAAATATGCCAAATCTTTAACGACTACCTGTACTAAATAAACATCGGAGCTTCACCCATAGACTCAACACCAGAAGACTGTGACAATGCAGCCAGGCAATCTGAAATATTACAACAAACCTCAATGTCCTAAAATATAAGAAACCTGGAAAAAATCTCTTAAATAACTTTAAGTGATGTGGAAAAAATATTCAATGACCTTCCAGCTAAAACTCATCAGGCTTTGATAACATCTCAAATAAAATGGTCAAATTCTGCAAACAAGAGCTAATAAAACCACTACTACACATTATAAATCAAGCAATAGAACAATCCAATACACCAAAACCTATGAACATCTCAATTGTTTATCCCAAATTCAAGAAAGGTGAAACTCAGATGGTAGAAAACTACCGCCCGATATCATTGCTTCCAGTTTTTTCTAAATACTTGGAGAAAGTCATAAACAGTCGATTAATGAAATTCCTAGAAGATTCAAGCCTAATTTCAGCAAACCAACATGGATTCAGACATGGAAAATCAATCAATACAGCACTGGCACAACTCTGGGAACAAATCGCCAATATATGGGAAATTCCATAGAATTGGTGGAATAGAAAACTAAGAATTAGAGTAATTCCAGAAATAGAAAATTGCAGAATAATAGAAAACTCCAATAGAAAACTCCAGAAATTCCAGAAATTGGCAATGACGCCCTGAATCTACTCCAAGACTAAGAACACAACTAACTGAAATAGAATACTACAATAACAATTGGCAGCTATAATAAAAACTAGATCAAAACTTCAAGATACGCCTCATAACGTGCCCCAAGGGTCAGTACTTGGACCGTTACTATATTTTTAGTGTACATAAACAGCTTCTCAGAAAGCCTACCTCCAAGCTATAGATGCATTATGTTTGCGGACGACACAACTGTTATCAACCGAATAAAAAAAACAAGAAAACCTTCAACTAAAACAAGAAAAACCACTAAAAATTGCTACAGAAATTTGCAACGACTTGAAGCTACACATAAACCGGAACAAAACTATTCAAATTCAATTTGAAACATCAAATAGAAATATGCACCAACAACAGATGAAGACAATACACCAAATCACACCAAGTTTCTTAAAAAACCAATAAATTGACAAAAACTTTAATTGGCACAAGCACTTAGATTACCTACATGGCAAACTCTCGTCCGCACTATTTGTACTACGAAGAATTCGCAGAATCATGAACAAGAAAATGACAATTGTAGCATACCATGCACTTTTTGCTTCACATTTAAATTTTGGAATCATTGCTTGGGGTGCGGCAGGAGAAACATTTCTTAAAAAAATATTCATCCTTCAGAAGAAAGCACTGCGGATTATAGAAGAAGCTCACTACCACTGTCGACCATTCTTTCAGAAAAACAAAATCCTTTATTTACTTTAACCTCAACCCACATCCTCTCTGGAAACCATTAAATTCATTAAAAACAGAAACATTACATATAGACATATACGTGCCACCAACACAATCTCAGAAACAAACTTAACTTGATACTTGGTAGAATCCCACTGGAATTGCTTATGCAACGTGGTCGTCAATTACAGGATACTAGGCCTCTTGGAACATATCTTCCCAACTGTAGTAGGCCGCTTCAACCAAATATTCCTTCAACAGGCTTTTGAATTTCTTCAAGTTAGGTTCGCTTGTTATTGTTCTTGGAAGCTTATTGTAAATTCTTGCACTATTATAATAGGGACTTTTCCCGGCCAATGTAGATGAGATTTGAGGCACATGTATATTATTAGCTCTTCGAGTATTGTAATTATGAACCATACTATTGGTAAAAAAGACTTCCGGATTGTTTCTGGCAAGTAAAGCTGACTCCATGATGAATAGTGAAGATAGTGTAAGAATTCCCAATTCTTTAAAAAGAGGTTTACAATGGGCTAGACGTTCGGCACCACACATCCTCCGCACAATGCGCTTTTGAAGGAGAAAAACTCTCTTTGCAGATGTACTGCTGCCCCAAAAAACAACTCCATATGACATTAGGCTGTGAAAGCAACCATAGTAAACTTTAAGTAAAATTTCAATGCTAACAAGCTTATGAAGTCTATAAATCAGATAAATGACAGGGGTTAATCTTGCACATAAGGATTCCACGTGGTTATCCCAGGCCAGGTTTTCAGTGATATGCAGCCCCAGATACTTGACATCTTCACAGGCACTGATGGGGGTCCCATTAAGCCTCACTTGTGGAGGTAGTTGTGGCTTTTTTCTATTATAAAAGTCAATAATTTTTGTTTTTTCAGTATTTAGAACAAGGCAGTTATCATTACACCAATTGGACATTTCATTCAAACTTGATTGTGTTTTATTGATCACAGAGTTCCGATCATGGTCATAGATCAAGTGACAGATGTCATCAGCGAAAAGCCATACTTTCCCGGTGGATAAAGTACTAGGAAGGTCATTCACATATACTGTAATAGGAACAATACAGGGCCTAAGTTGGATCCCTGCGGAACTCCGACATTGATGGAGGGAGAAAGTGCCGACTTATAAGTTCGGAGAACATTGTCATTATCCAGGTTTTTCAGAATGACAACAATATGACGATCTCTTAAGTAGGAGAAGATCCAGAGGAGAGGCTTGCCAGCAATACCAAAGGCTCGTAGCTTATGCAGCAACTCACTGTGATTCAGAAGGTCAAAGGCCTTCGTCATATCATAAAAAAGGCACAACAGACTGTCAGAAACTTAAACTTAGATTACCATGGGCTCCACAAAACTAGCTCTACGCCACAATATATGGGTATTAGGCTCTTTAATCTATTACCAAACAACCTCAAATCAATAAATAACAACAAAATTTTCATCCGGAAACTAAAACAATACCTCATTCAAAAATCTTACTATAACCTAAACGAATTTTATCTAGAACATGATAGCTTAGTTAGGCCCTAAAACAAAAATGCTCACGAAAGCAACACCTGAAGAAATTGACAATTCCCCGATCAGAAGATCGTGGCGAAGAGGACCTGGTAAATGGTAAATGGTTAACAACTTAATTTTGAACTCTCAGAGTTTCCGCCAATTACTAAGGATGAACTTATTAGAATAATATCTCAATGGCTTGTAAAAAGTCCGCTGGACATGACGGTATTTCCATGAAACTAGTCAAGAAGTGCTGTTCGGAGTTGATAGATCCACTTTTAATTTTGATAAACAGTTCTGTTGAGGCGGGAGAGTTCCCAGAAACAGCTAAACTTGCCGGCGTAATCAAGCCTTTATTTAAGAAAAATTATCCATGTTCCCCTGAGTGCTACCGTCCGATCTCAACTCTCAAGGTGGTGTGTAATTCACTGGTGAACTATCTTTGCAATAATGGGATAGGTACTCTTTGCTAACCAATTTGGTTATCAAAAACAGAAATTTTGTAAGCTTGCTTTGGCCAACTTCATAAATTAAATCTTGCATCGACGCCTTGGATGGGGGTGAAACGGCCATTGGCTGTTTCATTGACCTGACCAAGAGGCGTTTGATTGCGTCTCACATCCAGTTCTTCTGCGAAAACTAACAGCTATATAGGTAAATAGAGGAAAGGCTTTCAACTGGTTACAGTCGTATCTCTCAAATAGATCTCAAATAACAAAAATAGATTTCTTCGACTAAAATAAAGTTAGGAAATCTTCATACTCAAATCCAAAACAGAGCATTTTCGGAGTTCCACAGGGCTCAATTTTGGGCCCTGTCCTTTTTCTCATTTACATCAATGATATTTCCGAACACCTCCCAGGAAATCTTCTCACTATTTTTGCAGACGACACCTCCGTTTTAACCACCCAAAAGGATCTTGTGAAGCTGGAAGAAGAAACTTTCATTAATCTCAATATAGACTTTCTCAGTATTTTTCCAGTATTAATCTACAAATAAACAATCATAAAACTCAGTACATCCACTTCATGACAAACCAGAAAAAGATAGATTAATTAGGACAGGAGAAACTCTTCCCTCAGTAGTTGTTCTAAATGACACTCTGTTATTGATGACGCCCCACATGTCGACTATCTGGGAGTGAGATTGGACGGTGGGCTCAGGTGGGATGACCATATTGATAAATTATCCAAACAGATTTCTTCAAACATTTTCGTGTAAAAAAATATTTCTTCTTTAAATAATATTTCACTGTCAAAACTAGTCTATTTTGGACTGATTGAGAGCTTGATTAGGCAATCCATCATCTACTCTGGGGTTTGTCCAGCAACTTGAATAGGATATTTTCACTTCAGAACAGGGCCATAAGATGAATTTTAAAGCTCAAACCAACCGATTCTTGTCAAATGCATTTCAAAGATCTTGGAATTTTAACAGTGTCATGTATTTACATGTTTGAGGTCATCTCTTTTGTCAAGGAAAGACACCTTGTAAAGGCTCATGAACATTCGCACTATACAAGAAACAGAAATTTTCACCCTTCCACATCTCATAGATTAAAATTGTTCGAGCAAAAACCTGAATACATCGGCCTCAAGCTTCTTTTCTCAGTTTCCGGTAGAACTGGTTCAAATCAGGGACATTAAAAAATTTAAGAAAGAACTTAAAATATTTCTTTTGGAACAAAGTTTTTACCAGCTACCTAATTACCTGACCTAATAACCTAATTACCTAACCTAGCCTAACCTAACCATTTCTGCTGCCTTAACCAACATTGGACAAACTTCGGAGACTGGAAGTGTCAAGATTTTATAGATATAGGAAACATGACAGGTCTCATGCCAGAAGATGGTCAATCGAGACGACGTGGGAAAAGTAAAGTAAAGTAAGTAAGATATATGATATATCGTTTATCGTCTTACTCCCCAGAAATGCTAAGCAAAAGCAACGATATATCGTGCATCTCCTTTCATCCGAAACGAGCGACGCAACGATATATCGTCGCGCCGCCGATATTGATACGGCAGAATTTAACGGGAATATTCTATTGTTACTTCGTAACACCAATGATTTAATTCAATCCTCAGTAGTGGAAAAAGGGGGCTGCTGGCTCACTTCAAGGTCACCTGAGGGATGACGTCATCGAGGTCAATGACCTCACCGATGACGTCATCGATGACGTCATCGATGACGCAATCGATGACGTCATCACTAATGACGTCATTTCAATGACGTCACACCCATGACGTCACAGAAATGACGTGCTGATGACATCATCACCCCTTACGTCATCAAAACGACGTCACCGACGCCACTGAGGTCAAGGTCACGCAGAAACTTAAAATTTTTTGGCACTTTTGCCGTTTCTCGCACTACGCTCCGAGTTTCAGTCAGAGTCCCCGTGACCTCGACCACTTGGAGCGAATTTTCGACGAGAAACGGCAAAAGTGCCAAGTTAAACCCGAGTTTCTGACATGACTCTGCCTAAATGGGCAATCGGTAATCCCTCAGGTGACCTTGAACTAGCACAACACCCCCAATTTCATATTACTGTGACCTCAAAAACTTAACAACGGAGCGCCGACACCGATGCGCACCCCACGACAGCCACCGAGTGACTGACTGTCAGGCTCTGTGTATGCTAGGTATATTGGCTTGAGAGACTAAGACTCTAAACTGTCAGGAATGGGAGTAACTAACTGAATTTCGCAAGGAAAAGTCATTTCATCCAATATTTTAAACAAATCCTCATCAGTAAAACTGACATTAGTCTGTTTTGTATAAAACTTAGGGTGTCCGCGCAACAGTTTGCGCCACTTAGCTAAAGTTGAAACTCTCTTAACTTTCAGTGGTGGACAGTGAGCAACTAATAAAGTCTTAACACGGCTAAGTTTCTTACCTAAAGCGTCCCGCGACATGGCTTCCCCTCACAAAAGTCCGCACAATACTGAGAGACTGCTCGTAGCGCATGAGTCAAGGGAAAAGAGGTGGGGGAAACAACAGGAGTGGGGGAAGGTCACAGTGGTGGGGGAAGGTGAGGTAGTACGCTGGAGTATCGCATCACTTCACCATGAGCTGTCCTACAGTCAACACACTGTTCTCTTGGCCCGAGTTGGCACTAGAAGAAACATTTCTGTACAGCTTAGGCTGTGAGAGCCGAGGAAGCAAAGTCAAAGTGGAAATTGTGTTAAACTCCAAGATGAAGAGTCTCCTAAATAAACTAATTGTATCCTTGCAATCTCCTATAACTTTAGAGAAATACCACTTTATTAAGCGACACCTTATACTTTGGCAAAACGAAGCGGAAATGGAAAAGATTACAGTAAAATTAATTTAACTTAAAACTTGGACTGGACACTCATGGCGATACCACGTGGCGTGCAAACGCCACCCTAAACATTACAAGTTAGGTTATTGAGCACCTCTGGTACGATAACCGATGTGCTAGAGTTAAAGTGTGATGACCTTGAGTCAAAACACTGAAATACTACAAGTCGATATCGTCCCAGAGTTAAAGTGTAGTGACCTACATTCAGAACTTGTAAAATTACTTACATATAGAGAGCTAGAGAACAGCGAGACGCACCGCATGGAAGCCGGAGACATACTGGCGAAGCGGTGTTGTGCAGCCTAGGGACCCAGTTGTGGTGGGGGTATAGCCAACACTTAGAGTACAAGTGTTGTGGGTGACCTTGACCCACTTAACTTACCTGACTCCCCCCCCCCGACAAAAAGTGCGAACCCCCCCCCCCACCCCCCCCCCCCCGACAAAAAGTGCGAACCCCCCCCCACCCCCACCCCCACCCCCCACCCCCACCCCCCCCCCCGACAAAAAGTGCGAGCCCCCCCCCCGACAAAAAGTGCGAACCCCCCCCACCCCCCACCCCCACCTCCACCCCCACCCCCACCCCCACCCCCACCCCCACCCCCACCCCCACCCCCACCCCCACCCCCACCCCCACCCCCACCCCCACCCCCACCCCCACCCCCACCCCCACCCCCCCCGACAAAAAGTGCGAGCCCCCCCCCCCCCGACAAAAAGTGCGAACCCCCCCCCCACCCCCCACCCCCACCCCCACCCCCACCCCCACCCCCACCCCCACCTCCACCCCCACCCCCACCCCCACCCCCACCCCCACCCCCACCCCTGATATCCTGGGCGTGGCAGCCCCGGTGGGGATATAAGGGGGCCCAGCCAGAGCCGGCTCGCAGTCCGCTCCCGCGCGTTGAACGTGAACGATCGGGACGGACCGCCATAGGCATCACTAAACATTGAATGGCGCCTTCAGTGTTTAGCGAAGTCTACTCTAACTTTAAGATTTGTATTAGTTGTAAGATATTGCGCTTGCGTTTGGGTATTGCGAATTGTTTTATATGAGAGTGTTTTACTTGTACCTTATGTCTCCTGTGTGTCTTTTATCCTTTGTGTCTTGTTTGTTATATGTGTTTAACATGTATGTGCTTGTTCCAGCATTGACTACGTTGAGCTCAATTGTGTGTTGTAAGTGTGTTATATTTTTCTAAAGTGTATACGCTTGTTGTAGCATTTCCCCCTTGAGCTTTTGCAATGCTCAAAGTAAATTGTAAAGACAGGGAACGGGAGTAGACCCCCGTGTAAAGTTACTTTTGTATAATTGTTAGGCTCCTCTCATGCATGCTTTAATGCGGCTGAGAAATAGGAGCGTCCGTTTGTACGCCTATATGGGGGTAATAAGCCGATGGCCTCTGCACTCGGACCGAGGACGTAAGCCACTAGGGTGTCCTCAGTTAGTTTCCCTTCTGGAAACTCAAAATTATGTAAATGAAACTTTGTTAGCTATTTGTGTTTTTTTGTCCCCAAGGCCCCCGAACATTCGTGGTTCGCCATGGATGTACGGGGGCCGAAATTTTTTAATGTCCGTGTGGCCTTGACCCACATAGGACTTGTAAAAATTTACTGCATTGCTAAATTAAAAATATTAAAGATAGGGTTACGGGAGTAGGCCCCCGTGTAAAGCCACTTTTTTATAATTGTTAGGCTCCTCTCATGCATGCTTCAATGCGGCTGAGAAATAGGAGGTGGTCCGTTTGTACGCTTATACGGGGGTAATGAGCCGATGGCCTCTGCACTCGGACCGAGGACGTAAGCCACTAGGGCGTCCTCAGTTTCTTTCAAAATTATGTAAATGACATTTTGTTAGCTATTGGAAAAGTTATTAGTTAGAAATGCAGTAAATGTTTACAAGTCTTGCGTGGCGAAGGGTACACGACATTGGATGTTGCCTTGTTGTCATAGTTGGGTCTCTTCGGAGGCTACAGCGATGACAACCCAAGTGCCCCAGGTGGGGCTTAATTTTTTTAAAGTTTTTTCGTGACCTTGACCTAAATACAGTAATGACCCCCCCCCCGAACTTTTTTGAGAAAAAAATTTTGACCTTGACCAAAGAGTTTTTTGCTCTGGACGAGAAGTGCCCAAACAAAAAAATTTGTACAAAGTAGTGGATTTAGACCAAAGATCATTGGTTTATCAAACCTGTTGAAGAATAAATTGAAAATGGGTGTTTACAAGCCAAATCTACTACATGATTGATAAACTGGATGTATATGACGTCACCTTCCCCCACCCTTAAACCTCGGGTATAAAGGGACCCAGTTGAGCGCGCTGCTCATTATTGCGTGGACATTCACCGAGTGCACACTCATAGCCAAACTGTAAAAATGGCTCTTTGCGATATTTGTGGTGAGTTTTTTCAAGACGAAGACATCTTTGTTTTACACCGAGAATTGTATCATGAAGAGGACAGAAAAGAAGAGATTGTTGTAAGTGAAGAAGACTTGGATGCATTTGATCGGTTATTGGAAAACTACCAAAGCAGATGGACGACTGCGATAGCTATCTACAGTTACACCGAGAATTGCATCGTGAAGAGGACAGAAAAGAAGAGATTGTAGTAAGTGAAGAAGACTTGGATGCGATTGATCGGTTTTTGGAAAAACCCCAGAAGCAGGAGGACTGGGCTAGCTATTTACAGTTAATGCAAAGAAGAAGACCAAGTGTTATTCAATTTGCCGGAGCTGGACCATCTACAGCTGGAGGATTTATTGAAAAGGAAATGGAAGAAAAAAAAGTGGAAGATGTAAAACAACTGCGTACCCAAGAAGAGGATATGGAAGAAGAGGATACAGAAGAAGTGGAAGATATAAGACAACTGCGCACCACAGCCTTGCCAGGACCAGTTGTAACTCATTTCAAAATTAATAATGTGCAATTGGAATTGGAAAACTTTATAACCCAAGCTAAAAATTTAGTTGTAAAAACATTGATGGAAGAATTGGCAAGATTGAACTTTATTAAATTTGGATTGGTGTTGGAGGCTATGTTTACTAATACCGATGGTGAAAACTCACCAAGAGCATTCATTGCTAAAAACCGAACCCTTACAACCACATCTGATATCAATGAAATTCTAGAAGAATGTTTGAATGAACTGCTAATGAAACTCCAAGAACATGAAGGAAGAGGATCTGGCTGGACGTTATCATCGATCGAAGGTATGGATGTGAGGGTTCACAAGCATGGATATGGTATGAGGGGTAGCAGCTTTATCCCTCTACCAAAGAAAATTAAAGACACCAACTCTTGCAGAAATGTTACAAACGGGGATAATGAATGTTTTAAGTATGCGATGCTAACTAAGTATGTAAAACATAATCCTTGTAGAGTTGGTAGGGAATATTATGAAAACGAACACCGCTACAACTTCCGAGGAATGTCGTATCCTGTGAGTCTTAATCAAATTGCAAAATTTGAGAAACAAAATCCAGGTGTTTCTGTTAACGTGTTCGGCTTAGATGATTCGAACAATGTGTATCCACTACGAGTTGGAAAAGTGAAGCAAAGAAACCATACTGATTTATTATTGATAACTAAAGGTGAAATTTCACATTATGTGTGGATAAAAGATTTTGAAGCTTTGGTTGCACGACAATTAACCAAAAAGAAGATTAGAGTGACAGTGTGTAAGAGATGCTTTTGTTTTACAAATAAAGATTTAAAACATGGAGGATCGGACTGGTTGAAGGAACACCAAAGACTTTGTAATGACAACTATGAAGTGAAGATTAGTCTGCCACCGCCATCTCGAGCGTTCATCAAATTCAACAAAACAGTTCACCAATATCGGATTCCAGTAGCTGTCTACGCAGATTTCGAATCCACGTTAGTACAACAGGAGCTTCCGGATGGTGAGGTGACTAGAAGAACCAAATATCAATTGCATCAACCTAACAGTTTTTGCTTATTGGTGAAATCAACTTTGCCTGAAGAACAGTTGCAAGACTATGGTTTAACATCCACTCCGATACTCTACCGTGGGGAAGAAGCCGCTAAGCATTTCGTAGACCAGTTGTATGACATTGCTGAAAAGGTGCAACGCTTATACGGTAATGTTTTACCTATGGAACCTTTGAATCAAAATCAACAAGAAGAATACAATTTGGCAACAAGATGTTATTTATGCAAGAAGAGCTTCAGTGAAGAAAATCAAAAAGTAAGAGATCACGATCACCTGACAGGGTTATACAGAGGAGCTGCTTGTAATTCATGCAATATAAATTACAAACTGCCAAACTTTATCCCTGTCGTGATACACAATCTTAGCGGCTATGACTCCCACTTCATTATCCCAGAGTTAGGACGGGATGATGGAAGAATCGAAGTATTAGCTGAAACATTGGAGAAGTACATCAGTTTCTCAAAAACAGTAGGTAAAATTAAACTTCGCTTCGTAGACTCTTATAGATTTATGTCAACTAGTTTAGCCAAATTGTCTGAGAACCTAAGAAGAGAAGATCTAAAAGAAACCAGCAAAATTGTACATGAAGATAAATTGGACTTAGTAATGCGTAAAGGAGTGTTCCCCTATGATTACATAACTTCTGCAGAAAAATTTGAAGAAACCAGTCTGCCACCGATTGAAGCCTTCAATAGCAAGTTAAATGAAAGTGCAATCACCGTTGAAGACTACAATCATGCTTGTAATGTTTGGAACCAACTAAACATTCAAACCTTAGGGGAATATTCCGACTTTTACATAAAATTGGACGTAACTCTGCTGTGCGATGTGATGGAAGAATTTCGAAACACCTGCTTCTCCGCCTATGGACTGGACCCTCTACACTCGTACACATCTCCAGGATTAGCATGGCAAGCTATGCTAAAGTCAACCAACTGTCGATTGGAACTTCTAACAGATATTGATATGGTGCTCATGATAGAATCTGGTGTACGGGGCGGTTTGACACAAGCTGTAACACGTCATGTCAAAGCTAACAACAAGTACATCCCAGGCTTCGACGAGAGACAACCATCGGTCTACCTTGGCTACTTTGACGCAAACAACCTTTATGGTTGGGCAATGTCAAATCCGCTTCCCTACGCTGACTTCAAATGGATCGACCCGGCCACCATCGGTGACATCTCACAGATTCCAAAGAATGGTCCAAAAGGCTATATTTTGGACTGTGATTTCGAATATCCGGAGCACCTTCATGACCATCACTACGACTTGCCTCTCCTAGCCAAGACTGAAGTTTCACCGACAGGAAGATGGCCAAAATTGATGATGACGTTGGAGAATAAAGATCGGTATGTGGCTCACTACTGGGTAGTTCAACAAGCTCTTGAATTGGGTCTACGTGTAGTGAGAATTCATAGAGCAATTGAATTCACCCAGTCTTGTTGGTTGAAACCATATATTGATTCCAACACTACAAGAAGAGCTGCAGCGACAACGGCATTTGAAAAGGACTTCTATAAATTAATGAACAACGCCATCTTTGGGAAGACCTTGGAGAACAAAAGAAAACACAAAAATGTAAAATTAGTGAGTGATCCTAGGAAATTGGAAAAATTAGTGCAAAAAACAAATTTCGGAACATCCATGATTATAAACGAAAATCTAGTCGCTGTCAGTATGAAGAAAACAACAATAGTCATGGACCGTCCGTTATACATAGGTATGTCGATTTTGGACATAAGTAAAACCCTGATGTATGATTTCCATTATAACAAAATGGTTAAACACTACGGAAGGGAAAACATTGGAGTCGCATACATGGATACGGACGCGTTTATCTACTGGATAAAGACTTTGGACATGTATGAAGACCTAAGGAGTTTCCCATACAAAGACGATTTTGACTTCTCTGACTATCCGAAGAACCATCCAAATTACAATGAAAAGAATAAAAAAGTAATCGGAAAATTTAAAGATGAAGCAAATGGAATGCCTTTAGAAGAAATAGTGGCACTGATGGCAAAATTGTATTCATTTAAAATGTACAACGAGAACAACACACCGACAGTCAAGAAAGCAAAAGGAGTCAAAACATCGTACTTGAAGAAACATGTGACGTTTGACCATTACAAGACCTGCTTGTTTGAAGATTCTACAATGTCTGCAACGTTCAACACTATCAGAAGCTTTAAACATGAGGTCTACAGTGTCACTGAAGTTAAAAGAGCACTATCAGCTCGAGATGATAAAAGGCATATTATGCCGGATAAAATTCACACTCTTCCTTTTGGCCACTACTCTCTAAACCCTATCGACTAGTAACCTATTCTTCGTCCTTCTACAACTTCGACCTTATTCCTTTCTCCTTCCGTAAAAAAAAATGGGGAACACGGCAAGTCAAACGCCGTGTTCCCCATTTTTTTACACAAGTTTGGATGACCTTGACCTATATAAATGATGTGAATATTTAAGACAACATTCATTGTGATTATACATGTGATACATGAAACATTCAAACCTGCAATATGAAGAACTTGAAGCAAGAAATTGTCAACGAACTTCATAAACCTGCAAGAAGAAAGTTTCCACGAAGAAATACAGTGATAAAAGGAATAAATGATTTATATCAAGCGGATTTAATCGAAATGATTCCTTATAGTAAACAAAATAGAGGATTTAAATACATATTGACTATTATTAATTGTTTTTCAAAAATGGCAGATGCTTTACCACTAAAAGATAAAAGTGGCAAAAGTGTTACAAAAGCAATGGAAACAGCTATACAAAGAGACAAACATACTATAAAACATTTACAAACTGATGATGGAAAAGAATATTTTAATAAGGAATTTGCAAATTTAATGAAAAAACACAACATTAACCATTACTCAACCAATTCAGAGGTAAAAGCATCAATAATTGAAAGATTCAACAGAACTTTAAAAGGTGCGATGTATAAGATGTTTTCTAACAGAGGATCGCACGTATGGATTGATATGTTACCAAAACTTATAAGCGATTACAATAACAAGTTTCATAGAACTATCGGTATGAAACCAAGCCAGGTGACTAATAAAAATGAAAAACTTGTATTAAAACGTATAAAACTGAATACTAAACCAAGAGTTGAAAAACTAAAGCCTAAAAGGTTTAATGTTGGTGATAAAGTGCGAATAAGCAAATACAAAGGTGTATTCAGTAAAAGATATCTTCCAAACTGGACAAATGAGGTATTTACCGTATTTAAGGTGCAACCTACAGTACCAGAAACTTACATTTTAAAAGATAATAAAGGACAATTGCTTGAAGGAGGTTTTTATGGACATGAAATGTTAAAATCAACAGTAGGTGATGTATATCTAGTAGAAAAGGTGTTGCAACGCAAAAAAGATAAGGTTAAAGTACGATGGTTAGGATTTAATAAAACGGAAGATTCTTGGATACCTAAAAAGGATCTAATATAATGATAGAGCATCATTTTGGGTTGAACCATTACAAAGGATGGAGATAATACCGCAAAAAGACAATTTTACTATTAATAATATAGATGAACTCACAGTGGATGATTCTCAATTCTATACTGGGAAACACGGTGTTTTGTTACCAAACACGGTGCGTTGTCTGGTTACCGGTCCTTCCAATTGTGGAAAAACAAATGTAGTATTCAATTTGATTACAAACCCTAAAGGCTTACGTTTTAATAATTTATATGTATTTTCAAAGTCACTACAACAACCAAAATATCAGTTATTGGAACAAATACTCAATAATGTGCCTGAAGTTAAATATTTTAAATTCAACGCGAGCGAGAGTGTCATGCAACCGCAAGAGGCTAAACCATTCTCAGTATTCATATTTGACGACGTATCTTGTGAAAATCAAAATACAATAAGAAATTACTTCGCCATGGGTCGACATAACAACATAGATAGCATTTATATTGGTCAAACTTACAGCAAAATACCGAAACAGCTCATTAGAGACAATGCAAACATGTTAATTGTATTTAAACAGGATGAAACCAACCTAAAACACATATATTATGACCATGTAAGTGCGGATATGCCATTTGAACGATTTAAAGAGTTGTGTGGAAAGGCTTGGGCTGAAAAATATGGGTTTTTAACAATTATGAAGGAACAACCGCTAAACAATGGTCGATACAGGATAGGATTTGATAAATTTATACTAATACACTGATCATGATGTAAAACATTCATTGTTGTACAACACGTCTTGCTACAAACATGGTTAACCAAGAAAAGTTAATAAAGGAAATAAAATCACTTAGTGATTCTATTCGAGATAAAAACAGAGCATTAAAATTAGGTATTAGCGAAAGGGAGAAATTTCTTGAATCTACTTTTAAACCTATTACTGAACCCTTGAAACAATTAAACAAAAAATTTGCTAAACCCGTTTTGGAAGGAGATGCAATTGCACCTATTACAAAGTTTGAAAGAGAAAATGTAAAATCAGAAGATTTTAGTGATGAAGACCTGGAATCCTCTACATATAGTGGTTTTACCGGCGGAGAACCTGAAAGAGAGCTAGAATCACCAGACTATAGTGGTATAAGAGAATTATATGAAGTAAAAGCTAAAAGAGGACATGAAGATGTATCAACTGCTAGTGAAGAGGAAAAAGAAGAAGAAGCAAGGGAAGGTCCATCAAACATAAGCTTGTTGGGTGAAAACATTCATAACAAAGGACCTTTAGGAAGGAAATACATGATAAAAATGTTAGCTGGAATAAATCCTAATAAAAACTACCATAGTTATGGAGTAAGATTAACAGAAGAAGGTTTAATGGTTGGTAATAGCCCGGTAAACATTGATGAAAATGATAATATTATTGTTGGTAATCAAAGATATAAGGGCACAAGAGGATTATTTGAATTATTATTTGAAAAAAAGCCTTTAGAATTGTTAGTTAAAGAAGAAGACATGGAAGCATATAAACAGATTTTGGAACACACCAATGCATACAGGAGAAAATATTTAGCTGACCAACCAGTTTTTAGATCTAGGTCTTTAAAATATAGAGTATTTGTATCCAAGTTAATACCAACAACGAGAAGACAACCAATGCCGATAATGCCAAGAAAACCTGTAAACCGAAGGTTTGTGTCATCCACTTTGGATATAAGTGCTCCAGAACCAAGAAAAAGAAACAAATCTGTTACAGGTACAGGTTTAATGAAGAAACTATATAACACAAATGTGATTTATTACAATAATATCAATAAATTGGTGGATAGAATGAAACTAATACATGAAGCTAAAGAAGCGGGTCATACTGGATTGGAAAACGAATGGGTGGCTTTAGTGGATGAACTCCGAAACCGTGGGGTAATCTCATAAAAAATGCGTTACTCACTAGATTACTATTCAGTTGCACCATGAGTGTCGACAAGTTCGGACGTTACTCCTCGGATGGGTTATATTACGCAAATAATTTAAAAAGAGGAGCTGGTTTACCACAAACACCTGATGGGGATTATGATATAACTAATAAAAGGTTAAAAAACATAAAAGATCCCACAGATGAAAACGATGCAATAAATTTAAAAGTATTAAAAGAAAAGATATCACCAACACTAAGACTACAGAAAAACACATATGACGCAGGTAATCATAGAATTGTCAATGTTGGTAAGCCAAATCAAAACGCTGATGCAATAAACAAAGGTTATTTATCATCAGAATTAAAAAATACGTTAAAATTCAATGGAAAAACGTATACTGCTGAAAATAAACGTATATCCAACGTAGATGACCCTAAAGATGCAAAAGACAGCGTAAATAGACGCTATTTACATTCATTAATACCTGAAAAGACAAAAGATGGTTTTTCTTTTTATAAATTTGTTATTAACGATATAGGTTATCCGAAAAATGAAAATGATGCTGTAAATTTAAAATATATAAAAGATCATTGTATTACACGTGATGTAGGAGTTATTGATTGTCTAGATAATTGTTTAGCGAACGTTAAAGATGGTTCGGCACCATCAGATGGTGCAACAGTGGGTCAAATGAAGGAAACTTTAAAGCAAGAAACATCTGGATTTGTAAAACAGGATCAAGTAGTATCACGGTCGGGTGATGTGTTTGTACAAGGAAATGAAAAGTTTATTTTACTTGAACAAAAAAATAATGTTTGGGATTGCAAAGACATGAAATTATCAAATGCGCATTTAGCTACAGATGCTCATGATGTTCCGATTTTATCACAAGTTTTACATACTAATCCAAACAATTATCATAGAAGTTGGTTGGGTACAAATAGAAGAATAATTGACATATTTCCAGGTATCGATGATTACGATTGTGTTGTAGTAAAACAATCTTTAATTAGACAAACCAAAAGGTAGTACTTTCAATGCGAAAAATAAGAAAATAGGTAATTTGGCGCAAGGAACAGATCCAAAGGATGCTGCAACTGTAGGACAAACATTACAATATGATAGTGCAAATCAAGAGTTTATTTATAATACCAAAAGATTTAAATTAATGGATGTAAATGATTATCAAAATATATTAATTGCAGATCCAAATTCATTTAGCGGATTTAGAAAATTGTCTGGTGAGGAATTTATTCATAAAAATCATGTATTTAGAAATGAAGCAGACAGATCATTAATTAGTGCAGATTTAAAATATTTTAAATGTCCCGGGAATGATGCAAATGTAACTGATGAAGACTAAGAATTTGTATAAAAACTGATATGGGTTAGAAATCGGGACTAATATTATAAAAATGGGTTACACTCTAGAATGTTATTCAGTTGCACCATGAGTGTTGACAAGTTCGGACGGTATTCATCGGATGGATTATATTACTTTAATACTTTAAAAAGAGGTGTTGGATTACCACAAACACCTGATGGAGATTATGATATTAGTAATAAACGGTTAAAAAACATTAATGATCCCACAGATGAAAATGATGCAATAAATTTAAAAGTATTAAAAAAAGAGATAGTACCAACACTGAAATTAGATAAAAACACATATAACGCGGGTAATCATAGAATTTCCAACGTTGGTAAGCCAAATCAAAACGCTGATGCAATAAACAGAGGTTATTTATCATCGGAATTAAAGAATACGTTAAAATTTAATGGAAAAACGTATAATGCTGAAAATCGGCGTATATCCAACGTAGCAGACCCTGTAGATGAAAAAGACAGCATAAATAGACGCTATTTACATTCTATAATACCTGAAAAGACAAAAGATGGGTTTTCTTTTTATAAATTTGTTATTAACGATATAGGTTATCCAAAAAATGAAAATGATGCTGTAAATTTAAAATACATCAAAGATCATTGTATTACACGTGATGTAGGAGTTATTGACTGTCTTGGTAATTGTTTAGCGAATGTAAAAGATGGTTTTGCACCATCAGATGGTGCAACGGTGGGTCAAATGAAGGAAACTTTAAAACAAGAAACCTCCGGTTTTGTGAAACAAAACCAAGTAGTAACACGTCAAGGAGATGTATTTGTACAAGGAAATAAAAAGTTTACTTTACTTGAAGAAAACAATTATGTTTGGGATGGTAAAGGAAAGTTATTGACAAATTTAGGTATTGGTGAAAAGCCTGGTGATGCTGTTACTTATGAACAGATAATACAATTAGAGCCAACTGGAAAAAAAATGGTGGAATTGTGATAACAAACGATTAACAAATGTTGCAGACCCTGATTATGCCGATAACGCTGTAACTGTTAATTTTCTTGTTAAAGTAATAGGTAATTTATTATTTGATATGCATAATTATATTGTAGCAGGACAACATAAACCTATTGACGAAAAAATGAGAAATACTTGGATTAAACAAGAAATTCTTTATAAATATTTTTTTAATCATAACACACAAAAGTTTAGATCATCAGATTGGGGTACTTTTGATATTTAACTAAATAACACCATATATTACATCATTTATGTGCAACCTGTCATAGAGGTAACACATGGGTTACGCTTTTCAAATATAAAAGACAATCATGGCGTTTCATTACACCAGTCCATATCGAGACACTATACGGAAAGGAGGCGGTATCACGTCCACAGCGGTTTCTCTGTTAAGTAAAGCTTTAAATCGTATTCCAGTAGGATCTATCGTAAACAGAGCAATAGACGCTTTACCATACGAATTTCACATACCGGGAGGTTATCAGTATTGCGGACCAGGAACTAAATTAAAAAAACGACTGGAAAGAGGTGATCCAGGCATAAATAAGTTAGATCAGGCTTGTAAAGAACACGATATCGCATATTCCACGTTTACCGATTCAAAAAATAGGTCAATCGCTGATAAAAAGCTAGCGAATATAGCTTGGCAACGAGTAAAGTCTAGTGACGCTAGTATTGCGGAAAAAGCAGCAGCTTTAGCGGTAACAGCAGGTATGAAGGCTAAAACAGCGGTAGGAGGTGGAAAAAGGAGGGGTAAGAATAAAAAAGGATCAACCAAGAGAAAACATGGTGGTAATATTAGACTAAAAAGACGTTCTCCGAGGAAAAATAATAAAAAACCGACAATATGGTCAATGGTAAAAAACGGGGCTGGTCTATACCTAAGACCGTATCGTGCATATTAAATAAAAGAAATCAATTGGTTATACCACATAAAGCGTTGACTAATGTTGAATTATTTAAATATATTTCCTGTTTAAAAATACCATTTTTCCGCGGAGTATTTATGAAAGACAGTTTACCAAAGAAAATATGGAAAAATGAGACTGGAATCGTAAATTTGGATAATACTGAAGGGTCCGGCACCCATTGGGTGTGTTATAAGAAACTAAATAGTAATGTATATTATTTTGATAGTTTTGGAAATTTGCCACCACCTAAAGAACTTGAACATTACTTTAAATCTGCTAAAAACATATATTACAACTATAAAAGAGAACAACCTGATAATACTTCAATATGCGGCCATTTATGTTTGGAATTCCTAGCTAAAAGTATCAGTCACTATTGAGATGTCTTCCTATACGGTATCATTAACAGGAAAATCGTCCACTTTACGAAGTATCCTTTTTCCAGCGTTACGCTTGCAAAAAGGAAGATTTTGGGAGGCAGCACTGTTGGATTTTACAACTTACAACTCTATTCCCAATGTTACGGAAGGTAAAAATAACTTATTGCATTATTATAAAGGAAAAGATGCCAGTGGTAAGTTAACAGACTTAGAAGAGTGCAGTTTACCCACAGGTTCTTATGAAATTGATCATATTAATGAATTTTTGCAAAATAAAATGGGAAAAGACAATATATCGCTAAAAGGTAATAATAATACAATGAAAGCTGAGCTTACTTCAAAATATTATATAGATTTCACTAAGCCAAACTCAATTGGTGATTTATTAGGATTTCCCAAAGATGGAGCAATTTTAGAACCAAATAAAACACATTCCGGTAAACAAACTGTAACAATATTAAAAGTCAATAGTATAGACATAACTTGTAACATTATACAAGGAGCTTACAGAGATGGAGCAAATACTCATATAATACATACTTTTTACCCCAGTGTACCACCTGGATTTAAAATTGTTGAAAAGCCGCAAAACCTGGTATATCTACCTTTGAACACCACTTTCATTTCAGACATCGTGTTGAACGTATTGGATCAAGACGGTAACTTGATAGATTTCCGAGAAGAGCCTATTACGGTTAGATTACATTTAAAATCAACACTTTAATACAAAATCATGGGTTTAACATTTAAAAGCGAACAACCTACGGGAATCCGCATTAGTAGCTCTTCAGCTGTGGAGGAGTTAACACGCGAGAACATTCGTTTCTTAGAGAGAATTGGATTAAAAGTAACCGATAATGGATATACTGGATATAGCTCAGGGTCCAACATTCGACGAAACCCTATGGGAAAAAGAATATCACACCCACAACCCTTACACTTCATCAAAATTAAACAATAACGATGAAATTCGTATTCCCATAC
The DNA here is from genome assembly GCA_030545055.2 of Neoaliturus tenellus. Lineage (NCBI taxonomy): Eukaryota > Metazoa > Arthropoda > Insecta > Hemiptera > Cicadellidae > Neoaliturus > Neoaliturus tenellus. The sequence continues at coordinate 93,337,915 of CM061531.1, read as the reverse complement.
AAAATCAAGACATTTACACACTACCATGTGAAAGTTACTTGTATATTGAAGGAAAAGTTACTAAAAAGGACGGTACTACTACTGGTACAACAGTTCCATTTATAAATAATCCCATGGCTTTCCTGTTTGATGAAATTAGATATGAAATATCAGGTGTAACAGTTGATTCTACTAAAAAAGTAGGTATTGCAACAACTTTAAAGGGATTAACATCTATATCACCTAATGAAACCAATTTAATACAACCTGCAGGATGGGTTTTACCTGCAAAAGACACAATCACTCCAGATACAAATGGAAATTTTGATTTTCATATTCCGTTACGTTTGTTGCTTGGTTTTGCTGAAGATTATAGGAAAATAATATTAAACGTTAAACAAGAATTAGTTTTGTTGAGATCTTCAAACGATAAAGATATTATTAAAGCTCCAGACGGTACAACAGATGCAACTTTAGAATGGAAATTAACATTAGACAAAATTGTATGGAGAGTTCCACATGTAAAATTAGCTGACGAGCATAGAATGCTACTATTAAGAAAGTTAAAGGCTGATCGTGATATTGTAATTCCTTTTAGAAGTTGGGAATTTCATGAACATCCCAGCTTGCCAACTACGGATCGACACACTTGGACAGTTAAAACATCTAATTATGTGGAACGAGCCAGGTATATTATATTTGGTTTACAAACAGGCAGAAGAGACACCATCACCAAACATGCAGGCCAATTTGATCATTGCAACTTGAAAAATATTAAAGTTTATTTAAATTCACAATTTTTTCCATACGATAATTTAAATGTGTCATTCGCTAATAAAAAGTACAGCATATTGTACGATATGTATGCAAGATTCCAAAGTTCATATTATGGTAAAACGAATGCACCTTTACTATCACCAGAAAAATACTTAGATGGTTACCCTATAGTTGTAATCGATTGTTCTAAACAAAATGAATCGGTAAAATCATCTAGTGTAGATATAAAAATAGAAATGGAATTCAACGCGCCTATATCGGCTAATACAACTGCATACTGTTTAATTCTACATGATAAAATCGTAACATACACACCTTTAACTGGAATTGTTAAAAATGTATTATTGTAAAAGACCGGTTTTCCTACATTCCAATGCATTCCGCGAGTATAAAAGCAGAGCGTTCAGCTCGCTCCTTATCAGTTTGTTGCCTGTTGTTGTATGGGTAGCATCTTATTCAATATGGCTTCTCCTAGTGGTACACAAGAAAATGTAGTAGATATTGAGAAGGAGATATCCGACTTTTTAGATCTTCAAGGTCAACCGGAGGGAGATGAACACAACGCTTGCGGACAACTCCACGCCAGTAATAATGTTGAGGAAAAAGGTAAAAGAAGAAAGAATGCACACAAGAGGAAAAGGGATATTGAAGATAATATTTCTCCTAACATATTAAGTGAGGTATTCTTGCGAATATTTTACCCAATCTCTTCCAGTTTGGACAAAAGTGTTTTAATCGGTGTTATGAAATCTACAGATTATTCCCCTACTGTAATTTTAACTCATGGACCCAAAATGATTTTGTTTACGGACACTGCTTGGGAATCGTTTATGAAACACTTGCATCTGCTAGAATGCTATTTAAGTAGTAACATGTTTGGAAGAAAGACAAGAGTAGGCCTTTTGGATTCAAATGTGGAAATCGATATTGTTAAACATCGTGGTGATCATCAGTTGCGGTTTAGAGACACAACAAGACATGATAACAAGATTCAACTTAATCGAGAAGAGTTTTTTATTCTAACTTGTGCAACTGAACCAATAACGAGATACTTGAGACAACTGGTGTTTTCAAGTTCAATTATTAAAGATTATCTGGAAGACACTTTGGACAAACAACCGGACGCACCTATATTGTACGGACCTGTAGATACTTCTATATTCAATAGGGTTCCTCATGAAGTACAAATGTGGAGACAATTGGAAAAGTACGCTCAACTACATAAGAAATCAGTAAAACATGAAAAAGAGGAAGAAGAAGAAGGAGGAGAAGAATCAAGTGTTAGTGATGAAAATGAAAACAAGGAAAATGTAAAGATGGAAACCTAAATGACAATTAACTACACAGCAATGGTTAATTTTTAAAACAATATCAAACACTTTGTGGGGTTAGGCCTACCGGGGACGGTGCCCACGTTAAATATACACCAACGCGCCAACAACTGTACGGCCGGGTATAAAAGTCGTACCTACCGTGGTGTGGAAATCAGTTGACCTTTGGACTTCGTCATGAGCAGACGAGTGATCTTCGCAATGGACAAGGAAGAAGAACAAGTAAAGTCCAAACCTGGTATAATTGAGTTCCAAGCGTTTCGGGGTAATGATGATAGATTTATCATAAAAGAACTTGTGTTTTTCGACATCAATACAAGTGTTCCTTATTCGTTTTTATTTAAACCACCATGTTCTTATTCATCTTTAACCAGTAAAGCCGCTACTACCAACAGATGGATTTCAAAACACTTCCATCATATCGATTGGTATGATGGTTTTACAAGTTACACGGACTTGTATCACATTATGCATCACTTTTCAGACAAGTTTACCAATATTTACACAAAGGGGCTGGAAAAGAAAAGATGGATCGAAGGATTTACTCATGTTCCGGTTAATGATGTGGAATTGGATAAAAACTACAAGTATACGATGGAAAATGTTTGTATTTGTACTAAAAGTCCAGAACATGAAAAAGATAGACATTGCGCTTTAAAAAACGCCTATAAACTCGCATCTTACCTTCAAAGTGGGGAAATGGGGAGTGGTGGGGGTAACGGGGGTTATATAAGTGAGGAGCAGACCGGGACCTGGCATGAGTATTACTCGAGATTCCGAGACGACAACATCTCCCAGCAAGAAGACGAAGAAGACGATCTATAACTTGACCATGGCATCTCACCAGTTCCTGCAAACTTTGGTTGAGCAGTTCAATGCTCACTCCAAATCTACCATACTACCCGTCAAGAAGTGTTCCGAACTTAAAGACGAGAAGCACTACATTATCCACGCCATGAAGAAGATGGAGACTACAGTTGGAGAGGCCATCTGCTGCAGTCTTAGCGAGGCACCATTCACTCCGGGGGATGAGCCCAAGTTCCAAGTCTACCTGCCGAAACGGTTCGTCCATCTCCTCCAGAACGAGGATCTGCGCTCCATCCAACCCGGCTGTCTCTACCTGGTTTCCCACGGTTGCACGGGTAGCAATTCCACCGAGTTGACCATCCACATCGCCGACAAGCAGCAGTGTTAGATTTAAGTTTTACTGTTGTAAATATGTTATTGTAACGTTTTATAAATAAATAAACCATAAAAAACAAAAGACAAAAAATGCAACATATCAATATGTGAAGTTTGTCACATATTGATATGTTGCATTTTTTTTTTTTAACTTCGCGGGTGACCTTGACCTTTGACCTTTGCATTTCACAGTTACCCCCACCACGCTACAAGTCAAACCTGTTTGAATGCAAACACCCCCACCACTTTTTCATATACCTCCAAGCGCTGTGCCTTGGCTTCATTTCTACTCCAGCAGCCAACCTAGCAACATCAGGATGTCTCTCAACGTAAGCTGTGCCAGCTATGAGGAGGTGACTATCAAAACACAACAGGAGCTGAACGATTTGTACAAGGAGTTGCAGCTAATGGTGGCAAGAGGCTACCGTATAAATGTGCAAGTCTACGCTTGCAATATACGGAACACCCGGCAGCCAAAGGAAGAGCCTGGACACTCATCGACAGCTTCCTCACCGACGTCCATGAAGACCGAGCCGGACAACTTGGATTACTTCAGCTGACTAGCAGTTGTATTTCTTGTTCTAACCATTGTAGAATATGTTTATTTTTTCATTATATTAAAGAAGTAAAAGAGCAAAAACACCTATCTTGTTACTGACATATTAGCTCAGTAACAAGATAGGTTTTTTTAAAACACAATTTGAATGACCTTGAAACTTCCCCCTCCACTGCTTTGCTACCCCCACCACTTCACTATTGGTGTACATGGCACATCACGATTAGAAACCTCATTCCATCTTCAACAGCCAAACCGACAACATCAACAATGGCAAACCTACCAACAGATGAAAGATGTCCTCACGCATGCTGCGACTTCATCCACGAGTTAGAGAAAAGGATGCAAGAGAGGGAGATAAGAAGAAAGCAGATCCACTCAGAAAATATCATGATAGTCAACGGCTATCTTTTATTGTTCGGCCTTATTATGGTTGTACTTTTCATACTATATGGTATAGTCACATGTGTCGGCAAGGTTGCAGAAGAAAACGCCCGCCACCATCAGTTGGAAAGTTTCAATGTTACTTTGTAGGTTTTCCTTTTTTTTTAAACTCCGTTTGGATGACCTTGAAACTTCCCCCACCACTTCACCATGTTCCTGCATGAGTATCACATCACCCGTCATTCCTTGTTCGACAAGCAACCATGGCGGACAACACCATCAGCCAAGCTGACTCCACTACTGATGTTGGAACGACCTTGAACTTTCCCCTCCACTCCTTCCTTTTTTAAAACCCAATTTTAAATGATCTTGAAATTTCCCCCTCTACTTTTCGATAATGTTACAACTGACTGCAGCTCACCTCATTCCTTGCTTAGCTGCCATGGCGGAAAGAACTCTTTCTCAAGTTGACTCCACTACGGACGAAGCATTTCCCTTGCGGTGGACTGTTCATTTACAGGATGCGACAGAAGTGGAAGTCTTGTATCAAAAATTACTCAATGTATTAAACGGGAACCCTGGACCTCTTGAATGTAGAATGGATTTGAATTTTGATGCAACCAGGGTCGGCACAGAACCTTCAACTTCAAGCCAGCCTCAGCAACGAGATTTTACACATTTATACACTCCAATATCACCGGAAGGTGTAACTGTCTGCGAGGCTGACTCAACTACACGTTATGTTCAGCCGAAGCCTTGGGTGTTGATTATTAACAATGTGTACAAAGTGGAATTGGTATGTAATAGATTAAAGGAGTTGATGGTACAAGATCCAGGCCTGCGCTTTCAAATAGATATACATTTCATCTGGAGAGCACCTGCGCGGGGCTCTTCGTCTGACAGCTCTCCAAGTACGACGGACGAGGAGGACAACTAGTCATCTTTTTTAAAACTCCGTTTGAATGACCTTGACCTTTCCCCCTCCACTGAGTTTATTTAAGGTGCACTCTCACTGACTACAGCATCATTTCATCGCGCACCTTCACCGCAGCAACATGGACAGTCAACTCAACTACTGTTGCGAACAGAAATGTTTTTCATGGCCAAATGACATTGATGTGGTGGATGGTCTGGCTTGTAGAACATGTGAAGCTTTTGGTCAGTGCATGTGTAAGTGCAAGTCTTGGAAGAAGCCGAAACCGAAGTTGAAGACATTCCATGTGTACCAAATGAGAGGGCATAAGTACACTTGCTGCCCTGAACGTTGCATTGAATTCAAACTAAAACAGCTAACTGGCTGCAAATTGTGCAACAATCATTTTGCAGGTTTTTGCAAACATTATTTAGGAGCGTGTCAATACAGATCAACTTGGCATACCGAAGCACTCACTATCAATGAAATCGCTATAGACTCACAAGAGTAGTCTTTCTACTCTTTGACTTTTTTTAAACTCCGTTTAAATGACCTTAAAATTTCCCCCACCACTTCCCCATATATCTAGAGTACGCAGGGCCCGGAGGTCAGTCGCTCGGCGGCTGTCGTAGGATGCACATCCGTGTTGTGCAGTCTGCTGTGCAGTTTTGATTTTAACCAGTTCAATGTCACCACACTTGAACTCTGGCGAAAACGTCAAGCTGTTAAACACAATCCTAAGCCCCAGGTTCACAGTCAACCTCAAGGTCATCACACTTTAACATGTAAATTTAAGGTAGCACCAAAACGGTGCTACCTGGCTTGACATTTTCAAGTTTCCCGAGGTCATCGCAGTTCCCCCACCACTTCCCATATACCTAGAGTGCGCGGGGCCGGACAGTCAGTCGCTCGGTGTCTGTCGTAGGGTGCACATCGCGGTTGTAGTACTGGTCTAAAGGGGGCTGCTGGCTCACTTCAAGGTCACCCGAGCGGTGTCACATGACGGTTTAGGCAGAGTCACGTTGCAAACTTGCAGTTTCCTCAGCACTTTTGCTGTTTCTCGTCTAATTTCGCTCCAAGTCGTCAAGGTCATGGGAACCGGACTGAAACTCGGAGCGTAGTGCGAGAAACAGCAAAAGTGCCAAAACATTTTAGGTTTCAGCGTGACCTTGACCTTTGTGACATCGATGACGTCATTTTGGTGACGTAAGGGGTGATGACGTCATCAGCACGTCATTTCTGTGACGTCATGGGTGTGACGTCATGGATGTGACGTCATTGGTGATGACGTCATCGATTGCGTCATCGATGACGTCATCGATGACGTCATCGGTGAGGTCATTGACCTCGATGACGTCATCCCTCAGGTGACCTTGAAGTGAGCCAGCAGCCCCCTTTTTCCACTACTATCCTCCATACGTTAGCTATACAAATTATAGTTGTCTCTCTCTAGCAATTTTGGCTCGAATCTAACTAATCTTTAAAGTATGGGTAAAATTTTAGTTTTTTTTCTACTTTGATAGATTACCACCAAATTACCACCAATCGGAGATTACCACCCGATTGGCAACCCTGCTATCCTCGTGCTCGTGTCCTCATGTCCTGTCGTCCTGTCTACTAGTTTTTTCTTTAATTTTATATTTGCAACTGTTGTCGGTAAAAAAAAAACCAGGAAATTTGCTAATAACATAAAAAGAAGAATAACATGAAACATAAAACATGAATTAAAGAGTATGCTCAGAAGTCTTCCTCCTTATTCTTGCTGATGTTAGGGTCTCTCTAAGATTAGATTAGGTTAGATTAGATTAGGTTAGACTCCTCTTCAATATAAGGATTCAAACTAGAATGTCCCGACTCCAAATCCATTTTAACCTCCTTCGACGGATGCCTGGTAATGTTTAGGTGAAAAGGTCTTGTATCAGGGGATTCTCATGTCCATCGAGTTTGAGGGAAAATTTAAAATAGAGTTCTTTTGCTACTTCATGTACAAATTTAAAATTGAAATCATTATGCAAAGTCTTGTTGCTTACATAGTAGCAGGGATCCCTGCTACTAGGCTCGAGCCCCAGGTCTACTAGCTAGCGCTTCTCGACCAAGGTCTGTAGAGGAAAAAGCATAACTTCTTCCCATAGATATATACTAATACACCTGGATCGGTAACTGAAATGGCGGAATAGCGGTAAAAACGAGCCGGCTTCCCCCACCACTAGCCAGTATTGCCGCCGCGCCGCGCTGAATATCAGCTGACACGATTGTTGTTGGTGCGTCAGCTGCATTCTTGTTTGTTTACATTCTTTTAAATATTCAATTATAATTATGATGATGAAAGATGGTTCTGTACTGTGCAGCTTTTTTATGTATTAGGGCACATTCCAAAGGCTGAAATTTATTAATTTATAGGTAGGAAAGACTAAAAAACTACAGTATTCAGTGTTGTTTAATTAATTAATTAATTTATTTATTTAAATTACAGTACATAATTACTCACACAGGGTTGGCAACACTGACCACGAATACTGGCTAGTGGTGGGGGTAACGGCTCGTTTTCGCAACATGGAGTTACCGATCCAGGTGTATTAGTATATATCTATGCTTCTTCCTAAGGTCAGCTGAATAGCTTTTTTTGTGTTTATGCGTACGTTTACAGAAACAGAACTAGGAATATTTTTAGGCACATTGTATACAGACTAACTCATTATTTTTAAAATTGTATGAATAATTATTTTTTTACTATACATAAAATTAAAATTAAAATACATAATGGTTTTAAAAAATCAAAGTAATAATCACCATTGTTCCTGCAATCGCATTGCAGGAACCGTTTTTTTTTCACTGTTTTTGTTTGTTTTCCCCTTTTAATGCATATTTGCTTACCAATAATTAATTGCCCATTAAAACCCATTCACCAGGCAATTGATTCACAATTCATTTGACTCCCTTAGCTGACTTGTTCATTTCGGCAAACATTTCAATTTGGTACTTCAGGATTGCCAACCAAACAAAATCAGCGGCACGCTATTTTAGCATTGTGTGTCACATCCAGTATTGGAATATAACCTCCTTGAGAGTGGACAACAGATAGGGAAGAAGGGAACGCTCGTCACGGTCATAGATATATACTAATACACCTGGATCGGTAACTGAAATGGCGGAATAGCGGTAAAAACGAGCCGGCTTCCCCCACCACTAGCCAGTATTGCCGCCGCGCCGCGCTGAATATCAGCTGACACGATTGTTGTTGGTGCGTCAGCTGCATTCTTGTTTGTTTACATTCTTTTAAATATTCAATTATAATTATGATGATGAAAGATGGTTCTGTACTGTGCAGCTTTTTTATGTATTAGGGCACATTCCAAAGGCTGAAATTTAATAATTTATAGGTAGGAAAGACTAAAAAAGTACAGTATTCAGTGTTGTTTAATTAATTAATCAATTTATTTATTTAAATTACAGTACATAATTACTCACACAGGGTTGGCAACACTGACCACGAATACTGGCTAGTGGTGGGGGTAACGGCTCGTTTTCGCAACATGGAGTTACCGATCCAGGTGTATTAGTATATATCTATGGTCACGGTACCCGGGGACTCGACTCAGTACTGTCTCGAGGCAAGTATCGATTGTGCTTTCGGTCTATTGAATCGACTACATATCGCATCAACTCGAAAGTCATCATTATCTTTGAAAACTTAAAAGAGAATTCGAATCGAATCGAGCTTTCGATTGTTGAAAGCTTTCGATTATATTGCATCGGTAGCCAGTTAGTAGCGCCCCTAGCGGACGATCATTCAGCGTTTCCAAATTTTAACATTGCTTGTCCACTCTATACGTTATGTTAATAACGTCCATTATTTACTCAGGGCCGTTTGCACCATCTTAGTTTAAACCTGATCTTCTTCAGTTAAAACCAAGGAGGTTATATTCTAATACTGGAGGTAACACACAATGCTAAAAAAGCGAGCCGCTGATTTTGTTTGGTTGGCAATCCTGAAGTACCAATTTGAACTGTTTGCCGAAATGAACGAGTCAGCTAAGGGAGTCAAATGAATTGTGAATCAATTGCCTGGTGAATCGGTTTTAATGGGCAATTATTATTGGTAAGCAAATATGCATTAAAAGGGGAAAACAAACAAAAACAAAAAATAAATTATATATATAAAAATTTATTTTGGAAATTTGGTAATCAGTTTCAAGTTATGGAAACATGTTTATTTTTATTTTTTTTTTAATTAGTTAATTTACTTGATGATTTTGTACCGCATTAAAATTTGTATAATATGCTAGACAAGAGAATAAATTTTTTTCGTGGTATACCTTTGTGCCCACACAGCACAAGTACATCCCCAGGAGTTCCTAAACATATCCTGATGGGATATTGGAATATCCCAGGGAAATCCTAAATATCCCCAATATTCTCAAAAAGTCATCCCAGGAATCTCCTGGGGATATTGAATGTCCGCGCATATCCCGCGTTTTGGGATATCCTTTCGGGATATCCTTAGGACATTCAAATATCCCTAGGGGATGTCCTTAAAAACTTGTCTAAGAGTTGTAAATTGTAATTTATTCATCAAAATTTATAAGTAAATGCATTTCTGCTAACGAACAAATTGCAAAAATGAAAATAATACTGAGCAAAAAGTATATGCCTCTGTCAGGATTTGAACCTGCAACCTCTCACTCAATGACCTGACGCTCTAACCTCTTGAGCCACCTGATCTGTGCTCAAATTGGTTCTTATTTACTAGTAAGTATTGAAACTTATCCTTCATTGGTGCACTTGGAAGTTTTGCGAGTCAAAGTAAAAAAGTTAGCCTAAATTTGAAGTAACTTTACAAATTGACTATTTTAAAGTATTTAAAAAATCTAAATAAAATAGCAAAACCTTTTGAATGTGAACAGTAATATGTAATTTTTAATGTATATTTTAACATCAAAAGATTATTAACTATACTTTTTATATTTTAACTTTAGTAAAATCACTACATCTTATTTTATGTAGTTTGACATTTTGAAAGTGTATTTGATGTAAAATAAATATTCTGTGTTCGTTATGGTGTGTAATGGTAAATCAAGATATCCCAGCGTAAACCCAAATTTCCCCAATATTTTCAAAGTCATTCAAAGGATATCCTAGGGATATTGCAAACATGCGCACTTTGGGATATCCTTTCAGGATATCCCCAGGACATTAAATATATTTAAGAGTTGTTTTTCGAGACACATCTGGAACTCCTGTCATGAAGAGGGACAGTCACGGAATTGCTTGTCCCAAACATTTTACTAAGAGTTATTTTCATAGGCTTTCATTAAAGTTAACTATTAAAACTGCAGTTTTTAGTGAATACACTATTTTCCATTAAAACTCTAACCACTGATACATCCTAGGGATGTTCTTTGTAGATCCTTTCAACTACAATGTTTGAATTCAAACTTTAAACAATGTTATTATCCAATGTTATTAGTTTGTTATTTAATTTTCCTGGACCTCTACGATAAAAGTTAATTTAGTATTTCAATACTTTACACTGTGTCAACAGATATTTTCTTGGGAAATCCTGAGAATGTCCTAAGGATATGAACGAATTTATGGAATTTAATTAAAACTATGCCTACGGACATATTCCAGGGACTTCCCAAGGAGCTCTTTTCAGAAATTTTCAAAAAAGAGGACTCAGAGAAAAATGGTATTTTTCAATGACTTGATGACTTTGGACTTTCGGCAAAACCCTTTTTTGAATGGAATATATGTTTGAATTAAATTGTAAAAACGCACATATCCCAGGGATATTCTTGGAATATGACCGTTTACGTAGTTCTGACACATCCTTGGGATATCTCTGGAATATCCTTTGAAATTTTGTTTGACAGGTGTCTTGTAGTCAAAAAAAGTTAAATAAATCCATTATAAACTTGTTTTGTTTGAAATTGTTTACTTTTAGTCTTATTTACATAAAAATTTTGTATTTCTATTAAGTCCCTTTGGAATATGCTTAGAATGTCCTTTTGTACTTCTCCATATCCCGGGATTTGAATAGGATATTTGGGATCTGGTTGGGATATCCTGGGGAAATCTTGTGCTCAGTGGGTGAGTACTGAAATAGTACGGAATTTTACAAGTTAATGTATAAGGTGAGGTATAAGATATGAGTTCTAATTATATTTCTTGAACTATTTATAAAACAACAAATATTCACATCTACAAATTAAATCAATATCTCTTATTCTGTAAAATACCTAACGAATAAAATTGTTTAAATTCATGTAAGTTAGAATTAAAGACACACGTTATTATTATTCCAGAGTCTAGATTCCTAATTATTGGTTAGCCGTACCGTACCAATTCATCGTTCATCGTTCCCAGAAGATTCGAACCATTTCGTTGATTCGAATATCTTTTAGCTACCGTTCAAAGAACGACAAAACGGTACTTCAGGATTGCCAACCAAACAAAATCACCGGCGCGCTTTTTCGCCAAAATTAACCTATCAGTGTTACCTCCAGTATTAGAATATAACCTCCTTGGTTAAAACCTAAGTTTAACCTAAAAAGTCAGTTGCACATGCATAGTTTAAACTTGCAGTCCAGCTGATTTTAACTGAATTAATCTAGATTAAATTTAATCCGGATTATCATTTATTGGTGCAAATGGCCCTCAATGGACGTGTTCACGTTCATCCACCGCAAAAGCGGTTTGTTTACGTTTTGCTAATCACGTGACTAATTCCAGACATTTTATTTGTGGTTGATTCGATTAATCGATTGATCGTTAATCGCTGATCCGTTGTTGATTTGATGCTGATGTTAAACTACAAAGCCAAAAAATCTATTTACTAAAACGATTGCTAATTATCCATAGATATATATCTATGTAATTATCCCGCGATTGTAATGAATGTACAGGGTCTTCTTGAGTCAGATTTATAAGTTTAACTTTATTAGATGGAATATACCCTACAGATGAATTAAAAGATAAGGCTACAACCTAGCCTAAGTAACTTTGTGGTGAACGCGAAAGTGAGACAAAATTAAGCTTCGGCCTAAGTTATCCATGCAGAAATGTAAAGGTAGGATTTTAGACAACTGTTATTTTGTATCTAGGCTTAAGTGTATTTAGTTAGGCCGGCGAAACTTCTCTATATCCTCCTCCACCGTTAATAGGCCTATCGATGGTTGACATTTCGATTTTGCATTAATATTGATATTTTATGGATAGGCCTAGGCTTACTACAATTAAGTTAATTAAAGCAAATATTACGATTTTATCACCTGATTTTGTTTTGTTCTAAGGTAATATTTAAAATATCTTTTGTCAATAAAACAGATATATAGCAAACAAGTAACTGAAAACAACCTGATCGACTTATTTTGTACTTAGTACCTAACCTAACTACTAACTACAAATCACTAACCATCAAATGAGTACTAACTTGGTGTATTTTATTTTATAAATATGTATACATTCGTATTCTACATAAAACTTTGCTTGTTATGACTCACATGACGGTTAGGTTAGGTTATGTTAGTAAAGTTAGTGTTATCTTGATTATATGTGATGTAAGTCAGTACTTACGTATATACCGGTAGTACTGCGTATTACCTAATAGTTTAAGGTAGTACATCAATAACAACCATTTGAAACATTGTTAGCCTAGTGGTTTATTTATGTAAGTTTCAGGGTGTTTTTATTTTATTTATAAGTGTTTTCTTCTCTTTTTTAATCAGATGTTTATAGAGATAAGAAATCCAGCTTGTTGATTATAGTTTGAAGGTTGTATGTACTAAAAAATTTATTGACTTTGAAAATAGCATTTTCGCCGATACAATTGTCAGTTAGCCTAATTGGGTGCAGTTTCATAACTGGGCTACACCAAATATCGAATGAAAATATCGATCGATGCAATCAATATATCTATTGTATCAACTATCAATTCAATCTAGACCTAAATAAAGACTATTTACCCCAAAGTTATTGTTATTTAAATTTTCATTCCCATATTTGGACTAAACAACAACAAATATAACCTAACATTGACTCTAATTTATATCAACAAAATCAAAACACTAAGAAATAATAATCATAATGACAACTTCTGCAAAATTTTACAAAGTAACGTAAGAACAGTTACCTATGTATTGTACTTAAATGTGGTCTACTCTCACATATAATATTAAACTTTCCTGGGCGTAGGTTGGTTCTTCATATAAATGGAGATTAGTTTAGGTTATGATTGTTAGTTAAATTTATATCAAATTTTTTCAAGCTAAAGTCTGTATTTGTCGGTAATTTTCAATCCGATAAGATATTGATTGCATCGATTGATATTTTCATTCAATAGTTAGTGTAGCCCAGTTATGAAACTGCACCCGCCTAATTAATAAAATGATGAATTTAAAGGGTATTCAGGTAATTTTAATACTCATAATATAGGTATAGCCTATAATAACTTAAATGTGTCCCTAGACACGATAACCTTCATAAAAATGGTCTGATCGAGATTAAATTTGGTAGAGATATAATCCTACCTTAGGCCTAATTTGGATGAGTTCGTAAACCAGATATATCAAACTACCGGAAGGGTTAGTTTTGGGGGGTTTTGTATCCCACAAATGGGTTTTTTTGCATTTTTCATATATGTAATTTAGAAAAATTTTCAATTTTAGCGAATTTCCCTATAGGGAATACGCTATTACGGTAGTAGTCACGGTAAGACCTCAGCCCGGGACCATGATACTTTTTCGTTTTTAGGTCCCTAGAAGCCAAAAACACCGTTCGTTCAAATTGATATATATGTATATATATATATATATATATATATATATATATATATATATATATATATATATATATATATATATATATATGTGTCCGTGAACACGATAACTTTTGAATGGAACCTCCGATTTTGATGAAATTTGGTACAGGGGTGTAAGCCAGCATCTACTAGATTGAGTTCGCGAACCAGAATGATCGGACCATGGGAACGGGGTTTTATGGGGTTTCAAAAGGGTAAAAAATGGGTTTTTGGCTTTTTTTACTTTTATTTATAAAATTCAACAATTTTAACTTAAACCATTTAAAAGAGCTTAAAAAAACAAACAATCTAGTATTTTGAATTTTTTACCTAGCTTAAATGGTTATGAAGAAAATCCAAAAACTATGTTTTTCATGTTATTCTTAAGGGAAATCAAGAAAACCTTCTATCTTGCTTATTTATTGACATATCTTGATAAAATTTGGTAAGTACATTCATTCGGAAGCGTTTAACTTATATTTGCTTAGAAAACCCATATGGCGGCAAACCTACGTACTCACTAATATGGGGTTTATGGGGAAAATACAAAGACACCATAACGTGATAAAATTTGGTATGTACATTCACTAGGTAGGGTTTAACTTGTATTTACCAACAAAATCCATATGGCGGCAAACCTACATACCGTACCCTCATCCCCATGGATTTTATGGGGAAATAGCAAATATACCAAAATTCCATTGGAAATTCGCTGAGTACGCAGGTATGCTGCGACGGGGTTATTTATTTTCTCCACTGGATTTAGCTAAAAAAAACACACAATTTAGTATTTTGAAGCTTTGCTCTATCTCCATTGGTTACCGAGATATTACAAAGTCTAAATACACAGTACATTGTATTTTGGGGCTCCAATGTTAATCTTGTGGAGAATAAGGATGTGTTAATATTTCTCTAGTTAAGCCTAACCAATATTTTTGGATGAAACTTGGTATTTAGCTTTGTTTGGTTTAGATTCAACCATTTGTGTTTAAAAAATCTCGGTTTTTGTACTTATCATGGCAGCAAACCTGCATAAGTTACTCTTTTCCCATGTTAATCATTTGTTAATCATGTGGCATGTACTTGTTTATTTATTGACAGATATTGATGGAACTTAGTATATGGCTTCATATGGTCCAAATAATTTTTTTTATTCTTAAAATCTACTTTTAGTGTTCCCCATGGCAGCATAGCTGCATACTCTTTCCCTATATTTATCATAAGAATAGACATTTATTTCCCAATTTATGAGCACGTAATTAAGTTAAATGTTGTTTGCAGGTTCATCTGGTGAAAATTAGTATTACCGTACGTATTTGGTAATTCACTGAGTACACAGGTCTGCTTAGACTGGGGGTATTTACTTAACTTTTCCTACGTTTTGTTACCAAAGGGAAGTGCAAGTGTCAAAGTTTGCACAATTTTTATCACTGTAAGGAAAATCCTAAACTCAAAGTTGTGAGTGTTTCTAGTAGTTTTTATGTGTAGATTAAGCCTCTGTAGTACATTTTGCTCAAAAATCCTTAGTAAAAATAATAAAGCTGTGGCTTTACTTTACCCCGACATTTTTTAATAACGGGCAAGTGCAGCCTGTGAAAATTGTTTTTATTAGGCTAATTTGTAGGCATACACTTTTCAAGCATTTTCCATTAAAATATTTCATGCGTTAACACTATTATTTTGCTTTTAGGCAACTATTTTTAATTTAGGCCTAAGTGATTGATTTTTTTAAAATTTTTATATGTTGAATTTAATACAGCCACAACCATGAGACCGGCGTTCCAAGTAATTTTTTTTTTCCTTACACTATGTAAATAACTCATAAAATGTAATGAAAATTAGTAATTTTTGTAAATAAAATTGAGTACAAACTATGCACAAGGGGTCAGGAAATAATTCCAGACATTTAATTATAACAACTATGTATTATTTCATTAGTTATAACAAAAAGTCATATCTTGGATGTTTTAGAGAATTTTATGTTGTTCTGTTCTCGACCACGAAAAAGTTCGTAACTCCTGAAAAAATAAAGATAATATCTCAGTGATTTCAAAATTGGCAAACTCAGTGAAAAATGGTCTATAAGCCATTTGCCTCATGTCCCTCTATGTGTGCTTTAAAGGTGAAATCCAGGCTATGGCTGGATCGGATTATGGTAACGGGGTTTTATTGTTTTATTGGGTTTTACAAGGGTCATAAATGGGTTTTTGGCATTTTTCGACCTCAATTTATAAAATTCATGCATTTTAACTGAAACTATTTAAAAGAGCTTGAAAAAACAAACAATCGAGTATTTTGAATTTTTAACCAAGTGTAACTGCTTACGGAGAATATCCAAAAAGGTGTTTCCCATGTTATTCTTATGGGAAATCAACAAAACCCTGTATCTTGCTTATTTATTGACATAACTTGATCAAATTTGGTGTGTGCATACCTAGATACGGTTTAACTTATACTAGGTTACAAAACCTGCATGGCGGCAAACCTACATACTCACCCCCATGGGGTTTATAGGGAAAATAAAAAATTGCCAGATCTTGGTACAATTTTGTGTTTAGCTTCATCATTTTTTAATTAACCTACATTTTCTAACAGCAACCCATGGCAGCAAACCTACATACTCGATCCTATGATGTTTTCATGGGGAAAGTAACAACATCTGAAATTCCATTGGAAATTCGCCTAGTACGCAGGTCTGCTGCGATGGGAGCATTGTCAATTCCATCAGGATTCTTTTTATGTTTGATGTATTTTGGTTTATGATCTGCAGCATAGACGATTTAAACTTGCTGTAACTTGTTAATCAATATCTTAGTTATAGTAAAATGTTCAAATTCTGTCAATTAAATTTTTGGCGATGTTTGAATTTGGTTATGTATTAAAATTGGGTTACGTAAAAAGTCTAAGTTGAGTAAGAGTAGTCAGAACTGGGATCTATTTGTCTATTTTTCATATCATGCCTCCGGTAGCAGCTTTATGCGCACCAGTGAAATGGTGGATCTATGAATTATTTATTTTCTATAAGAACAATGTTAAACCTTTACCCGTCATTTGTCATAGGCCTAAAACTTCTTTATTTTAGTCAAATTGATGGGCTAAAATAAATTGTATTTGAATCTGAATCATATAACATTTGTTTGAACAATGTTTTAAAAGTCATAAAAAATTCCTCCCATTTTGTAAAAAATATACCACTTGATATAAAAAATATACCTCACAAACTATATCCGGCTTGATTAGAGCTATAAACCATAATCTTTTTGATCACAAATAAAGAAGTTACTCTTTTTCCCGGTTAACATTAGTCTTACAAGAAATAGATCACGGAATTGGGATTGACTCCAATGCCTTGACCATGATAGCCTAGGGCTAGGGCGGCCTAAGTTGACTTTGCCTAGAGCGGCAAAAGTGTTAGCGCCGGCTCTGACTTACCCCAAACACCCGGCAAATTGCAGCAAGTGAACATGGTCACACCGGCATATGTCAGCAACAGAGTTTCACCTCCCCGCTTGTAGCTATAACTGTAAGTGGCATTGCATCACGAGAACCGACCAATCCTGCGGGACGGTTCCCTCACGGCACTGCATGCTACTACAGCGGCAAACACACTGCGCTACTCCAGTCTGTCAAGTTCTTTTCTTGTCGTGTAGTTTTTGTAATATTTTTGTTCATAGCTGTTTTTGTTTTTGGATTTCATTGTTGACCCACCAAATTAAATGTGAACGTGAAAAATAGAATAGAGAAATAATATTATCTCACACAAAACGATCTTCCATGAGATGAAAATTTTAGTAGATTTTAACAAATGTATGGGTAGGTTTGGATTGGTGGAAAGGGGGGGCAGGGGCGGCAAATGTATCCTTTGCCTAGGGCGGCAAAGTGCTACAGGGTTTACAATGCACTGGGTAAAAGTGCTAGCGCGCCCTTACTTACCCCAAACCATATCCGATATGGGTTATGGGAACGGGGTTTTATGGGGTTTGAAAAGGGTTTTTGGCATTTTTGGACATAATTTTTCAAAATTCAACAATTTTAACTAAAACCACTTAAAAGAGGTTAAAAAAACAAACAATTTAGTATTTTGAATTTTTAACATGGCTTAACACAAGGTTACAGAGGTTACGGAGAAAATCCACAAATAGTTTCTCCATGTTATTCTTATGGGGAATTAACAAAACCCTGTATCTCACGTATTTATTGATATAACTTGATCAAATTTGGTATGTACATTCACTAGGTA
This sequence comes from Neoaliturus tenellus, assembly GCA_030545055.2. NCBI lineage: Eukaryota > Metazoa > Arthropoda > Insecta > Hemiptera > Cicadellidae > Neoaliturus > Neoaliturus tenellus. Next base: position 93,319,756 of record CM061531.1, on the reverse strand, counting down.
GGGTTTAACTTATATTTACTTACAGCACCCATGTGGTGGCAAACCTACCTACTCTACCCCAAGACCCTATAGGGTTTATGGGAAAAATGAAAAATATCAGAATTTGATGCAATTTAGTTACATGCATTTGGAATGGATTTTCGATGCAATTTAGTTACATGCACTTGGAATGGATTTTCCTATATCTACTTGCAATACCTCCAAGGCAGCAAACCTACATCCTCGTTCTTGCCCATAGTGTTTTAGGGGAAAAGTTAAAAAAAATTTAATCATTTTGGAAATTCGCTGAGTACGCAGGTCTACTGCGATGGGGGTATTTACATTTTTCTCGTAAAAAACACGATTTTCACATTTCGTGCTGACTGGGCATGATAACAGTCTCTTCCTCCTCATCCATTATACAACGCTTTACAGCAGAGACACTAGTCGCCTGTTTGCAAGACAGAGAAACCACTCCCTTTGAATGGTCTTTGAAATCGCGCCAAAACTTGGCGTGCACTGACTTGCCTCATTGCCGTCTGCTGTGTGTGTCCGCTTCGAGATAAGGCAAGTCAAGTGACTTGCCTCAAGTCGCCTTGCCTCGCCTCGTCTGTTGCAGTGTGTGGCCGGCCTAACTTTCCCCACCAGGCAAAGTCATTACTTAAAGCAGTATATATTATAAATTAAACGATTTTTCAAATTTCTTTGAACTTGTATTTATATTCTTTAATACTCTTTATTTAGACTAATATAAAAAATATACCTCACAAACTGTACCCGGCTTGATGAACCCTTTATTTATAAAAGGCCCTAAACCATAACCTTTTTGATCACATATAAAGGAGTTATTGCTTTTTCCGTTTAACATTGCTATTGTGAGGAGTAGACGGAATTGGAATTGACTCCAATGCCCTTGAAACACCAGAGTTTTGATCCACGCTTGTAGCTGTAACTGTTAGTGGCATTGCTCCACAAGAACCGACTAATCCCGCAACCTCTACATTGCTACTTGCAGCAACAAACATGCCGCGCTACTGTAGTCCGTCGAAGTCCCTTTCTTGTTGCTTAGTCTTTCCAATTTCATTGTTGACTCTCCAAAATAACTGTGAATGTGAAAAATAGAATAGGGAAATAAAATATCTTACGCAAAATTATCTGCCATAGAATATAAATTTTTGTTGATGTTTTATTGAGGGTATGGGTAGGTTTGGGGTGGGAGAAAGCGGGCAGCAAATATAACCTTTGCCTAAGTCGGCAGAAGTGCTGGCGCTGGCCCTGGATTTAACCTACACATTTGCGGGATTCGCTGATGGGCAGCGACCCAACTAGGTCAGCTGTGACTACCTCGAAAGGCTCACGGGACTCAAGATCTCCCTTGAGACGTTTTGGACTTTCCATAGTTGGTCCGCTGGGTACAACCAGAACATGTCCTGATGTTTTCCAATACGTCCTTTTCCATTTTTTCCACCAAAACTTGGCCTTGATATGCTACAATGTTTTGGACGCACCAGCATGCCCGGCAGTGGGTAGGTCGTTGTGAAGGCACATCACTTCCTGCATAAGGCTTAGAGAGACGACGATACTATACCTGCCCCGGCACACCCGGCTAGAACCTTTTAGAACTTTCTCTCTTACAATGTTGGCCAACTTTCATTTTGCATGCTCGTTGAGATGTAGACCGTGCTTAGTGTACATATGAACTTAAACTTATCGTGAATTTCAAGGAAGTCTACATGCCTATTGGTTTGACCTGCGATGTTGGGCTACTATCATTTTAAGTACGGTAGGCAATTTATATCAGCTAATTATACTTTCAGCATGACATCATGGCGGAGGAGTGTGACAACACGAGTAGCTTTGCTGACCAGGTTTCCGGCCAGGCATTGATAACCTGCCGAAGAGTCTTAATGGTAGGGCGCAAATTTGTCTGTGATGTCATTTGTCACACCAATCAACACCTGACACCACTGTAAATTCGGAGTAGTGTGGGGAACGAAATAACAGTGATTAAGAGCTAATATTAGTTTATTTAATGAAACTCGTTACCTATGAATTTCACACTTCAAAAATAACATGACAATAATTCCGATTAATAAAATTTTCGAGCTTTACAAGGGATTATCACCGAATTTAGCAACGTAATTTTAGGTATGGTTTAAGAATTAGTGGGGTGGACGGACGAGTTTCCACGACAAATTATTCTTTTTACATTGGGCATGCGACTGTTAAATCTCGGTGCATTGCAGAGGGCCTCCTCAGCAAATTAGAGCGTCTTGACCCGAACAGGGTCGTGCTGACAGTAGTGGAACTGCAAAGGTGAGAAGCTACTGTTGCACTGTTACTGTTCCAGCTCCATAATTTTGCTACCATTTATTATACAATAATTTGTTTTTGGTCTTTTGGTGTTCGGAAGGAATTATTGAAGGGTTGGCAATGCCTTCTGATGTTATGGAATAACTTCTTGATTAGCATCATACGTTTTGATGTTGTTACTCAGGTTGAAATAATAAACGTCTTCCTACACTACCAGATATATTTACTCTTACACTGTAACTATATACGTGACGGTAAATATATATGAAAGATGTTATTATGGCGACCGATTTCGACCATACTACCGGTCATCATCAGGCCCAATCCGGATTGGGTCTCGGGACTGATAGAATCAAGATGGCATCCACACTTAAATACTATTGGTGCAGGAAGTTCCAGGAAAGAAGATGGCGTCCTTGCTTAAAACCTATTGGTTACCAGAAGTTTGTGAAATATATTATGGTATTGTTGACTAGTGAAAAAAACCAAATTTAGTCATTAGACAGAAACTCAACAAACTTGTTCCATTTAAGAATACATAGTTTTTGTTCTGCCTTGTAACTTTTGATTTGATTTCCTTATCACTCAATAATATTTACCATAAAAATATTATGTGTTTCAATTCTCTATATATCCCTTTAAGCAGAGAAATTTTGTTTCAGTCAATCATTGAGCCTGAAATTGCTAAAAAAAGTCGCATCCATTGAATGAATGGGTTAAAAAGCTAGGTTTACCAGACGTCTGGGTTTATCCCGGACAGTCCGGGTTTTAAGAGTCTACCCGGCGTCCGCGGTTGCGATTTGTCCGGGGTTTTTAAGATGTTTGCTAAATTATCAATTTCACCTCTAATTTTACATGGAGCAACTCACAGTTTTATCAAAAGTAATGAGTTTAATCAAGAATTGATTTTCTATTAACTTACAAAGTGAATCTAGAAATGTTAGCGTTTGCAGTTTCCAAGTAGTTTGTAGGAAATGGCATTTTTCATTGGTCTGTCTGGTAGGTTTTTTGGGGCGTGATGATAACATTTAAGGTAAATTATACCTTTCTAAGATTTTTGCTTTAGGAAGATGGAAAGTGATCAAAGAAAGAAAACATAATAAGGATTATGGAAGATAGGTAATATTACTTCCTCCGTGTGAAGTTGTCCGTCCTATTGAATATCATATGTTGTAGGTTGTACAGTACCATAGATTATTTTGTGAAATGGTCCAGGTATTTTTAGCTCCTCTAAACTAGGTATTTATATGGTTACCCTAGCCAAAGCACCCAGCATTCTGACCATGGGTAGGGGTAGCAGCGTGCCGCCGGACCGTTTTCGTTGCACACGGTCAGCGTTCCTTGTTCTATGGTTTGACCGTGGGAATATTTGTGTTAGTCTTCAACAGTACCATCCATTTTTGACCAAAGATCTGTTGAAACTCTCTCTGGAAAAACATAAATATTGGCTCTTGGTTCTGTCATCAAGTTTTATATTACTTGTGACATATCAGTTAATCAACAACCTGGTGTGTGTGGTAAGAATTAAGTTAGTCTTAACCAAATGTGTTACAGGATGAATTTTGTTGAAATCTTCAGCTGAAATTGTGTCAAGTTTTTATTAAAACCCTCTCTTATATTTTGTTTCAGAGTTTGAATAATGAAGTTCCCTTGCCGATTGTGTGGTAGTTCGTTTGCATCCCAGTATGGATTGAATCGTCATACTGATAGCATACATGCAAAACATCAAGTTGAATGCCCAAAATGTGGAAAAGAATTGTCCAGAGCTGATAAACTGAAACGGCATATGTTAAATGTACATGGAATTTCTATTCGAGCCCCTGCCAAACTACCAACTTCTCGAATGGGTGAGTCAAATTATTATATGTATAAAAATTTGTCTTCTTTATATTTAAATGTTGCAAAAAACAAGTCTGGATCTAAAAAAGGTGACATCCATATCTATAAAAGGTAATTACTGTACAAATTAAAGCATTAAGATAATAACTAAGATTAACTGTTTGTTGTAAAGCAAAAGTCAATACGACTTCCTCACAAATCATCAGAAACATCCTTGTTATTGGAAATATCACCTGACACTGCAATATGTCCAATGTCTGAAAAATATAGGAAAAACTGGTATTGGTTAACGTTTTCATATATTCAGGGCATTTTCTGAACATTTTTAACAAATTTTTACAAAAGTTACTAAGTAGCCTAGGTACTGACCTTTTAGGTCGGTATCAAAGAAATCCTTGAATCAGTTTATTGCTGACCTATAACTTAAGTAAATTTACCAAAAGGTATCAAGGCTGTTTATTAGAATAATTTTTTGGCCATATGGAACCAAATACAGTAGACTCCTCCTTTTAACCGGTCTCCGCTTAACCGGCCTACGAGCACAAAACAATATATTTTACCGGCCATTTTTTATCTCAACATCACTTTAACCGGCTGTGTTTCGCTGGAAACATTGTTTTCTTATCTACTGTATCATTCAATTCAACATTAGCCTATATCATACTGTATGACCTTCTCAAACCAATTAAAAAGAACTGTCCTGGACGAAAGTGTATGCCACCAGAAGTGAAAGGGTTTGGACCTGCTATCCAGTAGACAAAATAAGGAAACAAATCATTATTAGTTTAGGTTAGTTGTGGATTTCATGGGTGTCGGATGTTAGCTATAAATTATACACATAGAGTAACAAAAGAGTTGTTTTTTCAAGACATAATTGCATTTAATCTATATAAATTTTAGGTTGATGTTTTTAAAAGTATATCGGTTTAACCGGACAAATCGTTATCCGGCCGAGGCCTGGTCCCGAGGTGGCCGGCTAAGAGGGAGTGTACTATAAAACCGCATTCCTGTGGTCCGATAAAGCTGTTTTTCTAACTTAACCTTATTAATGCTGTCCTACACCTTTCAACGTCACTCTCTATTATTTCTCTATTTATATTATTGTAATTGAGTTTGTTAAATTCTTTTTAACAGATGTTCCTTTACGTAAGGGAACTACTTTAATGGCGTCTTAGCAATACAATAAAATACTTTGGTACAAATAACAATTTAATATTTAATTTAATATTTTGATTACAAACAATGTTCTTCAATTAAAATAAAAAAAGGGGATTAACAATAAAATTTACAATTTGGGGATCTTTGACTAATTATTTATTTTTGGATAAGTGTGTTTGAATAATGGCTATAGCTTAAACATGGATCCTAAACTCAGGGTAGGGGTGATCATGCGGGTTGAATAAATTTTGGTTTTAAATCAATAGAATAAATTAAACTGTAAAATCATTTAAATTGACTTATATATTAATAATATGAATGGATTAAATTGGATAAAGTCTCTATGACAATATAGTCTAAAATGTCTGGTCTCTTCACAACAATGCTTTGAATATCGCATATCTAGTCTCAAAGTTCTAGTTTAGAAATTATAATGTTCTGATTTTTAAATATGGTCCAAATTAAGTTTAAAAATTGCTTGATGTTATATTATTGAATATTCAAATAAAATTTAAAATCTTCTTGAATATTAAAATTGTTTAGTCCTTTGATAAAATTGTCTTTGTAGATGGCCCTATTGAGAGTGAATAGAGTGGCTGGAGATTACCAATTCAGGTTCTTAACAACAGGTTTATAATCTTCTCGGCCTTTAAAATGGGATGTCTAATACCTGTAGCTCTTCTATCTAATAAAATTCGAACTTTTGGTGTTAACATGGGGAATATAAGCGTGGCGACCTTCACCTGACCTCTGCCCTGGTCCGTCTGTCTGTCTTCCTCATGCTGCACTAGCATTGTTGCGTCATTGTTGTGACCCATAAATTTGTATTATTATTAACTACCTTTTTTCAGAATCATAAATTATCCTTTAATTGTTAGTCATATGCACTCACAATAAAGTGTAGTGTTTTGTTTTTTCTCTTGTTATGTTATATTAGATATTATAAGATTTTATTTTTCCAAATACTTGTTTATTTTAAGGTTGTGTCGTCCAATTAACTCATTAAATTAACTTATTTTTTTATAAATTTATGTACATTTATTTAGTTGTTTAGTTTATGCTGTAACAAATGTTTCTTTAAGCCAATTGCAAGTGCAATTATAGTACTATATTTATTTCCATGTTTATTTCAAGCTTACTTCTGTAAAATAGGCATCTCAACTATAATATGTTATTTGAACTGCTTTATTGTAACTAGGTATTTTTTACCCGTAATATAAAGCATGTAAATAAATAAATAAATAAAATATTTTATTAATTTGGGACGAGACCCTTGAAAACACTTCTACACACTATTCTATTCAGATTAAGAAGAGAAATATTGTTCATTGTTGCTGGAATATATCACATATATTACTGCACACTATATCACTGTTTGCTCTTGATGTCACTTCACTGTTATACTATATTAAATTATTGTCAGGGAGATAAATTTGGAATTATTAAATTATTGTGAATTTAAAATTTATTATTAAGTATGAAGTAACTTTATTACGTTTGATACGAATATATAGGGTTACCATACCTCCTCTTTTCCCCGGACATGTCCTCTTTTTAGAGCATGAAAAACTTCCGGGCGGATTTTTTACATTCAGTCCGTTTGTCCGGCTTTTTGGAAGCAGCAAACTAAATATCTGTATTTATGTTTCTACTTAACCCATAGGGGTTTTTGCATAAAACTTATTGTCACTTTGTCCAGAGATTGTTATTAAATCGCTTCTAAAATTTTTAAAAGATGTTTAGCCTTGAGTAAATACCTTGAAATACCAGAAACAAAAGCAAAATAGCAATAGAGCATTGTAGGTTAACTAAAACTCTTAACAGCCATATCATCACATCTCAAAAAATATATAATAAATTAAACCATCTAATTGACAAATATCCCATAAACATATTTCTCAAAAAATTTTATAATTGGCTTTTGAAAAATCCGTTTTATGCCTTCTCAGAGTTTTTAGACCATAGAGACATATCTGTTTTTAGTTTTTACTATTTCTCGATGATGTAAATACAAAATTGTAACTCCTCTAATGTTTCTACTTTAATTAGTTTTTAAGTTGTATAGTATTTGACTTGTCTATGTCTGACTGTAACAATGACTTTGTCAATGCATTTCCTGTAAAATGGCAAAATAAATCAATACAGTATTATTATTATTGAATTCCTCTCGTTGTATTCATAGGTTGTTAGCTAGGTCATTTCTTATTTCATTGTTTTGTTCGTATACTTTTTTAATGATAATATTTTCAATTTGTTGTAATTCTAAGATGTGCGCTTGTTGGACTGTGTGTATTTCCGTTGTATCAGATTTGATGTTGTCAATGTTGGAATTGATTTTATCGGTGTTAGACTTAACTCTTTCTTCCGATCCATTCATTTCCGATCTAACTTTTTTAACTTCATTGATTTCGGATTTAATGTTATAAATTTTATTACCGAGAAACTCCATCAATATGTTAATCTGTGAGTTAAGGTCCTGCTGTACGTTTACTGGATTGTAGTCGACTGAGAGCGTGCGCCCGCGTTGTGGATGTAATGGTTCAGGGTCGACCGTGCTTGGATTCGGGATTGTACGTTCGGGTGTCGTTGGCTTCATTTGGCTAGCTTCGACTCAGCGGCGCTCGTATCTGACTGCGGCGGTCGGCTCCAAAATGTCGTTCCAAGTTCTGTGTACTTCGTCTTCGCTTAGCGTCTCTTGTGGTTCGAACCCATGAAATAGATCAAGATTACAGTGGCCCGATAGATAGATTATTTAATTTGTCAATTGGTGTGGGTGTTTTGTGGATGCTAAGCTTTGGAGATGTGTTTATGTTGTCGTCTATAGTATTTGTGTCCATGTCAGCTGCTGAATGCCCGAAATGTGGAAAAGTATTGTCCAGAGGTGATGGAATGAAACGGCATATGTTAAAAGTACATGGAACTTCGATTCGAGCCTCTGCCCAACTACCAACTTCTCCTCGAATGGGTGAGTCAAGTTATTATATGTATAATAATTTATCTTCTTTGTATTTAAATGTTGCAAAAAACAAGTCTATATCTAAAAAAGGTGTCATCCATATCTATAAAAGGCAATTACTGTATAAAAGCATTAAGATAATTACTAAGATTAACTAATTATTGTAAAGCAAAAGTCATTAGGACTTCCTCACAAATCATAAGAAACATCCTTATTATTGGAAATATCACCTGACACTGCACCATTGTATGCCCTCTGGGTCAGAGTCCTTGGACAGACTTTTTAAATTTTGCAAAAAGTCTCTGAGCACCTCAAAATGAAAAAGTAACATGGTCCCGGGCTTAGGTCTTACCATGAGACCTACGATAATAGCTTCCTCCCAATAAGAAATTTGCTTAAAAATTATCAGAATTAGGTAAATGTTGGCAAAGGTAATAAACCAGCAATGAGAAAAATTAAAAGTTCAATTGTTCAGTTGCTTTAAGATTTTCATTTAACCATTTCCCAAACAAAAATCCGCTTTGGGCAGCAGGAAATAAGCCAAAGATCTAATGTTAGAGGTTCAGCAACAGAATATCGTTGACAATGACTATTTTTACGGCATGGATGGAAGAGGTACAGCCGCCCCTCTGAACACCAGAAATAGACTGTTGTAAATTGTCCTGTGGATAGGAAACCACCTGTGACACAGTCTTCAAACAAACGGATCCTCAAAATGCCAGACGAAATATTCACAGAATTTGCAAGAGCCCGGTACGGACCATCGGAAATGAAAATTATATCATCCATTGAAAGAGATCTGTTCATTAAACTCAAAATATTTTATTTTTACTTTCACTAACAGATGTGATGGAAATTGAAAGAAGAGAAACAAAATTGAAAACGTTCACTGTGACGGCCACACTCACTGGGATAAAAGTACCGAAGCCGTATTGTGAATTTGTCTTAAACAACAATTAAAAAGGAGATTGAAATTGTGTAGAACATACCTTGAAAAGGTTGAATGTCTATTACGTGAATGCAAAAGTGCTACACATTATTCTGTAGACCTGTTCAGATAAATCCCTCATCAAATAAATCACGGGACAAACGTTAAAAATTATTTGTATCCCATACTAAATCCCATAGAGTACTATATCTCATATGGATGAATACCATCGGAATTGGAAACTTAAAGCGCAGACCGCTTTGCAACATACTGCTATTACTAAATGAATTGAAAACCGTACAGCTCCCTAGCACCTGGTGAAACTATCCCACTGCAATGCATGGACCGCCATAACCTACATACAAATTGTAGATAGCTCCGTAAGGTGTACATGATGTTTGCAGGGGCATGGAAAAAGTTGTGCAGTAAAATAACTACGAGAACTAACCTCACACTTGGCGAGTGTTGAGTATAATAATTTAACTACATTACCAACATTGTTATTATTGTAAAAGACACAGGTGGCGCAATAGGTGGGTGATAAGAGAACTCCGGGAACTAACCTCTCTGGTAAATTATTCCTTAGCGAGAGTCAAAGAATACAAATGCGTATAAATGTAACATTTATGTTTTAAATTGGCATTTTTTTAATTTCATTTGGGCTTAAACAATTTTATCTAGGTAGTACATCGACCAAGGAATACTATAGACTGGCAATGTGGCTCGTGGGTTGACGCCGGGCTGCGCCAATGGTGGAGGGGAGACAGGCACAATACCAAGCGTCGAGCGGCTATGAACTGTCACTGTCAGTGCAGCACGTACCCATGCGCTGTATTTGTCTAATAAATACGCATGTGACCCATGCGCTTTGAGTAATTTTGGTTAACGATGCCTTATTGTGTCGCATACGGGTGCAATAATAATTCAAGAAAGAAACCAATTGGTGTAACTTTTCACAGGTACGGCGTTGATTAGCTGCAAATGAGTTAAATAGCTACTATCTAATAAATTTATTTAAGGCCTACAGTAAATTTGTTTTTCAGTTTGCTCAGTCCATAACTTACACCCACTGTTGAAACTGCATACCGGTAATACTTTAAAATTTTATCACTGTCTATTTAATGTTTACTACACATGCTATTTATGTTAACTATATACTATTACAAAATATGAAATACTGCATTGCTTTAATTTGTTTGGTAAAAGACACTGTTTGCGCTTTTTTTGAGGATTTTATACTGTGGTAAAAAGTGTTATCCATCATTATGACTTAGGGTTTCGTCAAATTAGGAATTAAGGAATCCTTTAACTATTTATAAAATGTTTTACTATGGAAAGCCATGAGCTTAGCTGCGAAGTGGTACGCCCGTTCCAACTGAATGGTAAGATTTTACCTCTTTCATTGGGCATGTTCGTGGACGACCCCGTTTATTACAATTTCCTTCCATGATAAACCATAAAACTATAGACTGTCACTAAATTACTGAATACTGACTGCCGACACAATTTAGACATACAGCATCTGGACAACTACTGTTGACACAACCAGTATGTATACAAACAACAATAGGCCTACACAACGTTTATCTAAGACACGTGCGCGAGACATTGTCAGAATTGTCCACTTGTTGGCGCATGGCAAAGTCATTTGAATCATTTGATTTTTATAGACCATTTGTTGTTATGATAAGTGTGGTTATTTTATAAGAGAAGGGGACAAAATTCAACCGTTACTGTCAGTTTAATTTTTTTTTTTTTTTTTTTGTTCAGAACTTTTTTATATTATAAAGTTGTTGAATACTAACTGTTTTTTGCGGAAATAATTTTTATGTAAAAATATTGATAGGCAGGTTTTAACAGCCATAATATACAGTCAATAAGGGAGGCTACTTTTTCTGTGTTTTAAAAACAAAACGTTTTTATTTCTAATAAATGTCTAAGTAAAGTTTGCAATATCAAAACTCAATTAAAAACTTCAATTAAGAATATGCCGTATATTTCAATGTATTTTTTGTTATAGGTACCGGTAGTGTCTTATTAAGTTTGTACTGTATAAGCTAATTTTTGTTTTGTTTTAAATAAATATGTATTTTTTAAAATCATACATATTTAAATTTTGTTAGTACATTTTGGTTGTTTTCAAGGAATCAAATGTTTTTCTTGTTGATTAATGCCTTGTCATTATTAAATTATCAGGGTTTGCAGTAATTATACAGTAATTATTTTGGAAACAATCACCTTTTTTAAAATAATAATTCACAAAATAATAATAAAAAAATAATAAACCATCAAAGTTGCATACGTGCGACAAGCGTTGGCATGGGCTGCGGTAGCTGAGCGGTCTACAATTAAACTATTAACTTTGAATTAGAAAAACTAAGCGTTCTACAAAAAAATTGGAAATTACAAAGTTGCAATTTAAGTCTTTTCCAACAACTCTCGCTGACAAAATTTACCTAACCGATAAATAAAAAACTTCCTCGCATACTAACTTTTGATGTCATGAATTTCAAACAAAAGTGTTTTGCTATAATTTAGTATTTTTTCCTTCGTGTTATTATTTTAATTTCAACATAAAAATATTACCATAGGCACCGTTATATAGTGGTGTTCATCATACTAAAATATCAAAATTTTATCTTGACTATAACTTTATTTTTTTACAGTGTTAACACGTTCACTGCGGCACATAAAATGTCAAAACTCAACCCGCACACTGAACTATGTTTACATTCCTCACTACTATGTATGTCCCCAGAGTCCTTTTTTCGACCTTTGACCCCGGGGATTCCCCGCCCCCTCCCCCGCCCATCCCACGCACGGCTCTTTCTCTCTCCCAACCCTCCCCTCACCTCTTACCATACCGGTACTTTTCCATTGCTAGAGTGCTTTTTGGCATTTTTGGAGTTTTCATTCGGTTATTTTCATTTGGTTGTTCTTATTGAAAATACTATACATTACAATGGAGGAATCCTATTTGATATATTGAAATTCATTCGGTTGTTTTCATTCAATTGTTTTCATTCGATTTTTGATATTGAAAATACCATAAATTTCAAATAAGGGATCCAATTCGATAAATCGATCGTATCGAAATTAATTCGGTTGTTTCCATTCGATTTTTTTCATTCGGTTGTTTTCATTTTCGCCTATAATAGTGCATTATGCTCGTTTCTAAATGAAAACTTACATATTGTTTCTTTCTTCTTTTAATGACTTGTAAAGTAAATACATACTGTTGTTTTGTAGATGTTTTACTTTTAATACACTACTGTCAACCGCATTTTCTGCATGTAAGAGTTCTTTGACTTTTACTTTAAGTTTGTACACTGTTGCGAAATTTGCATATTTCTTGCAGTTGTAACATTCTTTGCCTCTACCATGACAATCTGTTATGTTTCTGTGCTTGTCATTATCGAAGAATGAACCCTCTTTCCCTACTCAATAGTTTCTTTTGGATTTAGATTCACTTTTTTGGCAAAACTAGTTTACACGATTAGACGATTCTGTCGGTTTATTTACATATGGGTAGGAAATCTAAAGTTATCATTGAAACAGATCCCAAATCATTAATGCGTATTTTAGAAAACATCTGACAAGGTCGAAAATGTAAAATATATCATTTTTTTTAATATAGCATTATTAAAAAGTTCAAAACTAGAAAGCAAATAGATACTTTTTCAAGAGACCCAGAGAGAATGGATAAAGTAGATGATCAACATTTATGAAACGTGAGAGAACTTAGAAGGTTAAACGGGTAAACGAAGATAACTGAATTGAAAAAAATACAAGCTAGTGACAAATTCATATAACAAATCAGAAGAGAAACCTTAAGGTATGAACAAATATCCAAACTGAAAAGTCAGTATAGAAATAATGGTCAGAAAAAGCATTCTGGTTTCCTATTATTTGAAATGTTTCTGAAAGTAACGAACATAAATTTTTAAGGATATATGATCGGGAAAGACTACCAGATTTTGTGTCATGCTATTCTACCTTAAAAAATTTGAGATAAAAGTAACAAATCTGTAGAAGGAATCAGAAAAGAAATTCTAAGCAATCAACAACTTCATACAAACAAGTAAAACTTAAAAGTCAAGTAATAAAAGATTGGTGAGGAAATATCATTCTGCTTTCCGATCATCTAAAATTCAACGAACTGAAAACTTATAACTTATACGGATTATAACTTTTGAATGAAATACTATTGTAAAATTTAATCCAATTTTGGTACGTGCTTTTGTAAGCAAAGCAATTTTGAGAAAAAATTAACAAATCTGTATAATAATTCAGAAAAGAAACGCTAAGAAATGAACAATTAGTCAAACTTAAAATGCCTAGTATTAACAGGATGGTTACAAAATATTATTTCGCTTTCCGTTGATCTGAAGTGTTTGTGAAAATAACGAACTAACATAAATTTAAAAGAAACACTATTGTAAATTGTGATCGGATTTTGGTTATTCCTTTACTACACAAAAAATTGTGTAGAAAAATATAAACTTAACATTAATCAGGCATAGAAGCTTTTAAAAAATAGCAAAGAAAGATTGATTATGGTAAAAAAATGTTTTTAAAATTGAAGAGGTTTTGAAAAACTGCGATATGTTAGACGAGCTACCAGTTACATCAAGATGCAGCAACAAGTTATTTTTACGTAAACATTTGATAAAGTATGGAAGTTTTTAAATCACTATAAATGGAAGAATATATTTTAACCTCTACGGTTTAATTCTTTGAATGAGATGTAAATCATGATCGAAGAACTACACTTCTGATTTTTAATCAAAACTTTAGTAGGTGCAGAATAATAGTAAGGTAAGCATAAGAAAATAACCGAATGAAAACAATTGAATGAAAACAACCGAAATAATTTTGATACGATCGATTTATCGAATTGGATTCCTAATTTGTAATGTATGGTATTTTCAATATCAAAAACCGAATGAAAACAATCGAATGAATTTCGATGTATCGAATTGGATTCCTCCATAGTAATGTATAGTGTTTTCAATAAGAACAACCAAATGAAAACAACCGAATGAAAACAACCGAATCGATTCAATCGATATTTCAAATCGTATTCCCCTTAAAGTAGTTTAAAGTAATCCTCGATATGAACAACCGAATGAATTTGGATATGATCGATATATCGAATCGTATTCCTCTACAGTATTTTTTCTATTGCACAACCAAATAACTTTCGAAACGATGAAAAACAAATTGTTACTGACTTATAAATCAAATATATTTATTATACGTGAAAGTTCACAGTTTTGCATTGAACCAATTAAAGTATTTCATAATATTTTTCTATACAAACAACCAAATGAATAATTCGAATATCATTACGATCCTATTTTTTTATTGAATGCTAAAACGTTTTATTCTATTTTATATATATATTAAAAATTGAATAAAAACCCAATTAAAAACCCAAATGAACCAATATTTAATCTAGATTTAAAAACTAGAAAAATATTATTAACAAAAAGCACCCTAGCAATGGAAAAGTACCGGTATGGTAAGGGGTGAGGGGAGGGTTGGGAGAGAGAAAGAGCCGCGAGTGGGATGGGCAAGGGAGGGGGTGGGGAATCCCCGGGGTCAAAGGTCGAAAAAAGGACTCTGGGGACATACATAGTAGTTTCCTCCAAAGAAAGCGCGAAATTAAAAACCTGTAGAATATATACAAATCTATACTTATTTAATATGCTAAGGGTTTTTTTGTCTTGAAAACTCCTCCTACAATTTTCAACCGATTTTCAAGTTTTTGGTGTCGTTGGATAGGGCTTGGTCTGAAGTTCTTTCCGCCAAAAACTGATGAGAATCGGACTGAAAATAAAGGCTCTATCCACCATTAAAATCTAAAAATTTCCCATTTAAATAACATTGGGATTGAATAAAGCATTTTGAACATCTGTTAATGTTCAGCTGTAAATAGTTTTTGGTAATTACAGATATTCACAATATTGGATTGGTCGGATGTCATTGATTTAGAGCTAAAGTAATATTTTTACTGCATTAAAATAAATTGCTCGATTTCGAGCAACACGTATACTAGTCATAATTAATCTAAAAGTTCAATACCCTTACCTACACGCTAATGCACAATATGTGTTTCCTTCTCAAACGCAAGAGGAGAAACAGTCGCATTATCTTTACATTGTCATTTTGTAACCGATTGGTTACATCTGCACCTGCGAAGGAACGCCTTTGTATCCTATCGGATACATGCCGCACTCAACGTGTTAATGAAACGCGGCGAATTAAAATTTGTGCCTATCGCGAGCAGTAGACCTGCTAGTTGCACCTATGTGGAACTACAGAAAGTGGCTTCAACACCTATCAATGTTAAAGGATAGGGATTGCCAGTCTATGGTATTTCTTAGTCGCTGAGGTAGTATGTGAATAACCTCCAAGTACATATTTCAGCCAGTGAGGTCAGACATATGTATATCTAAGTGAGTCAGTGAGTTCCAACTGCGGCTGTATATTTTTTATATAGATAATATGTTATCTGAGGCTGGTAATACTTGTTTTCTTCATCTTTGACTGACGAGTATCGGATAGATTGTGTCCAATTATTTTAATATAGTACACACATTATATACAACATAGTTTTACATACTTTTACACTTGTGGCTATATTTTTTACTTTCTCCCCCTATACCATAGTATATGGAGAAAGTATAGTTTTCGTCAAAATTTTGAATTTGAGTTGTTGGTGGATTTATCCATTGTGGTGCCCCCTGAGTCCAAAAAAGTGGTTTTCGGAGTGATGTCTGTCTGTGTGTGTGTGTGTGTGTGTGTGTGTGTGTGTGTGTGTGTGTGTGTGTGTGTGTGTGTGTGTGTGTGTCTGTGTGTCTGGATGTAAAATGAGCTAGAGAATGCCCCAATGGTCCGATTTTGGTGAAATTTGGTATGTAGGTCCAAACCCACGATAATTCCAGGCGTTTTTTTCATTTTTTTGAATTTTTGATTTTTAAGGGTAGTTTACCCCCAAAAACCCTCAAAAAACGTGAAAAATCAAAATATCTCAAAAACGGCTCTAACGATTTTGATTAAAATTTTGTGGTTTATTAAGATTAAAATGCTGATTTAAATGACACCACCCGCATCTCCGAGAAAATGCGCGTTCAAAAGTTATAAAATAAAAAGTGTTTAAAAAACCAATTTTTTGGATTTTTAAAATAGTTGTTATCTTGAAATAAATTTTACTTATCACCATTAAATCAAGCTCAAAAAACTAAATAATCCAGTATTTTAAATTATTGCTCTACGTCAAGTGGTTGCGGAGGAAATTCAATTTTTCGTTTAGCGGTAAACGCAGTACGTTGTTAAAAGTCACAGACGCGCATAGGGTCAAACTCGCGCTGCTCAGCTCGTAGCTATCCGACTGAGTCATTAAGACATTAATTTTTGAAGCTTTTAACACCTTTTTTATATTCTTGGGAGAAAGTATGTGTCAGTTAACTGATACCGTTTATTTAATCATGCAGTGGCGGTAGCACCGCACCGCAAGATCACACCGCATGCCCTAAAGTTGATCACAAGTCAAGAAAATACAGTAGAACCTTGATATTTCGACTCTCAATAAGTTCGACACTTCTTATAGCTCAACACGGACCATGACAACTTAAAATGTTAATAACGAATGATAGTGTCCATGTCGGAGACTGACAAAGGTGGAAATGTAAACAAAGCGGCGTATGATTTGAATATTTGTTATTTTAAAGTTCAATTAAGTTATGGTTTCATTAAAATTTCGTGTTTCCTAAATTCAAATCATGATTTTTATACTTCCAGTGTTCAAATTCCGCATATACTCCCTATGGTTCAACATTTCGATAGTTCGACACCCTCTTAGTCCACAAAGTGTCGAACTATCAAGGTTCTACGGTATCATCATTTTTTTATTTTTGAAATACAAAACCGTCAGGTTGGTGAGATTAAACGTATACGTATTCCAGCATCTCGTGAGACAGCCCATTCCTACAACAATCCTTCGATTTGAGCAGGTTAGCTTGTTCTCTCACTGAAGTCTATTCAAATGATCTCTTCTCTTCTCTATAACTAGAAAGATTCTATGAAATCCAGTTGTAACTTTTAAATTCTTCGGTGTAATCAATCTTGTCCATAGTATATTGAATTGATTTATTTGTTTTTCAGAGTCTGATGACAAGATAGCTCCAGCAAAGAAAAGCAGCAAAGGAAACTCCAAAAGTAATAATCGTTTTGACCAGGATATGTAAGTTATTTTTACAGTTTTTACCTATTTACTCCAAGGTGATACATTTTATGTTTGAAAAATTGTTGTGCCATTTCTGCTTTTGATCCATTGTTGCAATATAGGAGTTAAACTGTCCAGTACCTCAGTGGAACTAGCATGTTCAGTACTTCAGTGGAGTTAATCTGTTCAGTACCTTAGTGGAACTAGCATGTTCAGTACTTTGGTAGAAATAGCCTGTTCAGTACTTGAGACTAAAACATATTTTGTTTCAATGTATGTTCTTAACAAAATCTACCTTGGATAAATGGATCTCAGATAATCAGGATTGTACTTAGCCTACCCAAAAACCAACTTTATACTAGATAATTAGTAGTTTTATTTTCTTACTTGATTTTACAGATGCCTTATAAATTATGTGTATCAGGTAATACAAATATTTTGAAGTAAAAAACGTTTAGTAAATAATTTTCTAAATCTTTTTTAATAATTAACATATTTTCCTAACTTTGACATTTATTTTGTTATAGTAAAAATGAAGACTCTGAGTACATTACACGGGACCTAATTCCAGTAAGTATCTAATTACTCTGAACTTAAGAACTTGGGGTAGGCCCACCTGAACTATATAACTGGCCAACTACTCTGTAGGCCAAAGATGTATAAATCCCTAGATAATTTGTGTTTATAATACACTCATATTAACTAGATTACTCTATGTTTGTGACCTCTAATTCTTATTGCTTGACTTTCAAAATTCATAGTTTGTGATTGTAAGTAATAGTCATGATTGAAATTAGCTGAATAGCGCCGTACTTTGCTATGGAAATAAAATAAGCGGGTAGCACTGGTCTGTGAAATCCGATGACTCAACGTCGAGGTGCGATGTGATGGCGCAATATGTGTCCGAGCCCAAAAGATTACAGACAGAATTGCAATCCCCATTCTCGCCTCTTCTCTTCATGATCCGTGAGCTTTGCCGAGAATTTCTGAATGTAACTGAGGCAATACTGTATTCCAAAGTAATCCGAATGATCACATGCTGGAACGGTCATAGTCTGAGCTATCAGGTCGTGAGTGTTACGAACCTTTGTCATTTGAATCGGGTTCTTTACAAAATTATTATATATTTACAGTGTTGGGGAATAGCGCGCTACTTGTAGCGCCCTACTTGTAGCGCGCTACTGTAGCGCCGCTACTTTGTTAGTAGCGTCAGTGTAGCTCCGCTACTATTGAAAATAAGTAGCTTGTAGCTGTAGCAAGCTACATTTTTAGGGTAGTTGTAGGGGATTATTTAGCTACTTTTCTCGCTACATTGGTTTCAATAAAACATAATGATTATGTTTACATGTCATCATTTCATGGCTTTCAAATAAACACGAGAGAAGGTTAGTTAGCTGTTATGTTTCTCGCTCGTTTGAATTGAAGATTACTTTCAATCCATTGCGACCACCTGACGCTCCGAGTACCATAACCACAATACAACATGGCAATCACCAGTCTTGTTCTCTTTTGTGTTTGCTGACCACTAGAGGCGCTAGTAGTATTCTTCTACTATGGGCCCAGCCTATATTATAGAATAGAAACTAAACTGCTGCACTATGCTTGTGCACCGCCAGGATCGCTCAGATCAGGAATTAAGGAAAGGAATGTTTACATTGGACCCGAATACGTTCATCCACCGCAAAAGAGGTTTGTTTACGTTTTGCCAATCACGTGACTAATTCCAGACTTATTATTTGTGGGATTTGTCACGTGATAGGCTAAAAACGTAAACAAACCGCTTTGCGGTGGATGCTTGTGAACGCCCTCGATAATGAGAAACGACGCGACGTCAACGAATGCAAATAAAAACCTATTAATTGTTACTGTAAGACTACTGGCATAAAGACTCAACAACGTAACCTCAACCACCTTGAATGATGTTAGATGTTGATGTGAACGTTTACCGTACTTCCGGAACTCTGTAAATTTGTACTTAATACTTTTACAGAGTGCTTCATACTTATTCTGTTTCTGTAGTATCTAATCTAACAATCGACCTCATGGCAATTAGTAGGCCTAAAAACGAGATTGGCGACAAAACTTAAGAAGCTGGTTCTTCTTGTGTGCATACCCTACTGTGGCCGGTCTAAGAACAATGTTATAAACTTGTGGAGATAACTTAATAAATATTGTTATTTACGTCTTTGATGTAAGTCTTTGTATTAGACAATTTATATTTTCTGAAGTTTCAGTTTGAGAATTGACTCACAGAGTCGTGGTTAGACGGTCGCAACGCATCCGCGATCGCGATCAATTAAGGGACCTTGATAACGTCGCACGTTAACACGTAGGTGCGGCGAAACGTCGGATTCGGGAAACGGGCAGTCTATATAATTTTTGTGTGTTTTTTCGTGTTTTTCGTGTGTGTATGTGTGTAACAAATTTTGACAAGGACTACCGTCTCCACAATTCATGAAGGTGAGTGACGCCCAAAAATTCTCAAACTGAAACTTCAGATAATAATCACCTCACCCAAGAAAATATGTCTTTCAAGAATAGAATTTATATTTTCATACCACTATTCTGTTTGCATTATCTAGGCTCCATAAGAGTCACAAATTATTATATTAAAATGAAAATATGTCTAAAAACAATACCAAAAAAAGGTATAGGCCTATATTTATAAAAACTTAATTTTACTTTTTTAAGTGAAAAAATTGGAACAGCGGATTGTATATATAACCAAATATATAAACAAATTGTATGTATAACCAAATATAACGATTGGTTATACATCACAAGAGAAAAAAAGTACCAGATTGTGACAGTATAAAAGTAGCTTAAATTGTAGCGAGCTACTTTTAAAATGTAGCTGTAGCTGTAGCTAGCTACTTTTTTGAAAATGTAGCTGTAGCTGTAGCTAAGCTACTTTTTTGGAAAAGTAGCTGTCGCTGTAGCTAGCTACTTTTAAAAAGTAGCTTCCCCAATACTGTATATTTATAACGATTTTTTAATCTTATCACTATTTTAAGGACCACTCTGAACTAGTCCACTATCACATGACACCAGTGGCAGCTGGTGGGTCTTTTAGCGAATTTCCCATAGAGAATAAGCTATTACCGTAGGTCTCATGGTAAGACCTAAGCCCGGGACCATGTTACTTTTTCGTTTTGAGGTGCCCAGAGACCAAAAATAATAGTCATTAAAATTTATATATATATATATATATATATATATATATATATATATATATATATATATATATATATGTATATATATATGTGTCCCTAGACACGATAACTCTCGTAAAAATGGTCCGATCGACACCAAATTTGGTAGAGATGTGTAATCCTACGTTTATTCGGATGAGTTCGTAAACCAGACATATCGACCTACCGGAAGGGGTAGTTTTTGGGGGTTTTGTACCCCAAAAATGGGTTTTTTGCATTTTTCATATGTAATTATTAAAAATTTTAAATTTTTATTTTAACCATTGGATTAAGCTCAAAAAAACACACAATTTAGTATTTTGAAGCTTTGCTCTATCTCCATTGGTTACCGAGATATTAAAAAGTCTAAAGACAGTACATTGTATTTTTGGGGCTCCAATGTTAATCTTATGGAGAATAAGAATGTGTTAATATTTCACTTATTAACTAATATTTTTGGATGAAACTTGGTAATCAGCTTCAATTAGTTGAGTTTCATCCATTTATAGTAAAAAATCTTGGTTTTTGTGCTTATCATGGCAGCAAACTTGCATACTCTTTTCCCATGTTAATAATATGGAGAAAAGGCAAACTTCTTTATTTATGGACAGATATTGATTAAACTTAGTATATGGCTTCATATGGTCGAAATAAAATTTTTGTATGCTAAAAACCTAATTTTGCTGTTCCCCATGGCAGCATACCTGCATACTCATTCCGTATATTTATCATAAGGAGATTAGACATTTATTTCCTTATTTATGAGCATGTGATCATATTTGGTTTACAGGTTTATCTGGTCAAAATTAATATTACTAATTTGGAAATTCGCTGAGTACGCAGGTCTGCTGCGACGGGGGGTATTTATTTTTATTATGCTTTATGAAATAAAGTTATTTGCGGAAAAATTGATTATTAGCAAAAATACATCTATATATATATATATATATATATATATATATATATATATATATAATTCCGTAAGTGAATCGGTTCCCACGAATATCTCGAGTTAGAAGAAATATAGGGTAACACATGATGGCTCATTTTAAAGCTTGAGGGCCAAGGACGCAAGGAAAAATACCAGAATTATCAAAAGTTACCTGGGATTTGCCCCATTGGACCTTGAAGTTCTAATATTAATCTAATGGAAAGAAGATTTTTAAATCTACATGTGTGATTAAGCAGATGTTCGAGTGTATATTTTTTATCTTAAACTCAGCTGGTTACTGAGCAGATATTTTGAGTTAAGATAATATACAGGGTGGAATGAAGTTAGCGTTTAATATTTTAAGGGAACAAAATAGACACAAAAAGTGATAAAACTGTATGTTAAAAAAATTTTTATTCAAACAATTGTGGCCAATAGAGGAATTTTTTAATATTTTTCAAAATTTGGTACTTTTATTGGAACATTTTAATTTTCTCAGAAAACAGGACTTTGTGTTGAAAATCTAATAACATTTTTGGACTCTGCATGAAATTTTCAATAAGAATGACCAGATAAATCATGAGTTTAACTCGGTTATTTATTTGTAATTTTCGTTGGAAGATGAGAAAATAATTTTTTATAAAATTCTTAATCTTCTAAAACATTCAATAAACTGTATCGATTTGGTCATAGGAGATGTCAAATATGGTTAAAAACTTCAGTATGTTATAGGCTTCAAAATGATGTATCACACATTTGATCATAATGTAGGTAAAATAATCAAACTTATACTAATTAAAACATTCTTAATCCAAAATTTTAGTAATTTGTTACCTTTATTGATAAACACGATTTTATCAACAGTAAATAATTTAATTTACAAATGTGAATACATTTTTATATTCTCCTCAAAATTTTCTATGAATAAATAAATGATGATTGAGCTCAAAAGGGCTGGACAACGACTTGACGATGACGAAGGAGGCAAATTCCCAAAATTAGAAAACACTATTTTGGGATTTGGGCCTTTTATCATGTAAAGTTATTTTGAGTTATTATAGCTACGTAAGTGTGTTCGACCCTCTCCACCACCGCGGTCCAGCGCTACAGGCGGCTCGCAGCATGCACGCAGGGGTGTTGGCGAAGCCACGGCAAGTAAGCAGCTCGGAGGTTCGTGTGACGTCAGCGTGTGACGTCAGCCTTGGCACGAGCCCACCTTATTCATTACCCACAATCCACAGCAGTTATGCTTCTCCCTGGACACCATTACATAGGCCCCGGGAACCCAGTTCCCAATGGAATCCCGGTGGACCAGGACGATCGAATTGCCCTCCTACACGACATCCGCTACGAATACGCAAGAAGTGCCGCGGATATACGTAGTGCTGATAGACAGGCAATTCAGCTATTTTACGGTGATTTTGCAAGCACTCGTAATTGGCATAGTCTTATCGGTGCCGTGGGTATCGGTGTTAAATATAGTTTTGAAAGTGTATTCGGTGTTCAATACCCAAGAGATTTTCCAGTACAGCCCTCCGATACCGGAGGCATCCTCAACGAGTTTAGTACAATTGACAGGTTAGGCACACGCAAACCCGATGCAGACAGTGATATTTAACACAAAGCCAATCGCAAAAACGACCGACTCCCGAAGAAGACGACCCTGAAGTTGGTGAAGGTGATACCGCGATGGCCGATTCCGACCAACCCCCTACTAAGAAGGCGAAGACCGAAGAAAAAAAGAAAACTATTGGTGGTGGTGGAGCTACAGAGCCGTCGTCGAGTATCATCCATAGACCAATAAGTCAGTGGCGGATCTAGAACATTAATAAGGGGGGGGCTAACCGGGGGGTCTGCGCCCCCCCCCCCCCCCCCGATCGGCGGGCCAGACCGGCGGAGGGTTCGGGGGCCCTCCCCCGAGAAGTTTTTGAAATTTAAGTGTTAAAAATATCAGTTTCAGGTCATTTCTTCACCCATCGATTTGGAAAACAATACTAAATCGCCAATCAATTTTTATTACCAACAACAGTTTGGCCAATGTACCAACTTTCATTGCTCTTATTATCATTAATATTTAATGAGAATTTCTTTTGCATCGTGAAGTACAATGCATACACTAAAAACCTTAAAAAATTTGGTTCGTTTTTATAGGCCTATGACTGTTGCTATTGAAACGGTAATATGGTGGTTACCTATGGATAATGGGTATTCGGAAAGCTGATTGTGGACCTATGGTGGTATTGAACTTAGTGAGTAGCTATTGGCAAACGGAATTGATGGACTCCTGGGGTCGAGCGAGAACATGAATGGGGCTGACTGCTCATTTCTAGGTTGTAGGTGATTAACTACTGAAGGGTGACTATGGAAATGGTTGAGGATTGAGGTTTTTATGTCGTGTAATGAGATACCTGGGAAATTCGTGGCTTATTAGCTGAACCTAGGAAACGTATCTGAAGGACATAGGCCTACTGTGGGTTCTACCCAGAGACGAATCGCAGCCAAGCACAGACCAGAACAAGCCATTTTGATGAGATAATTATAATCTATCTATACTAAATTTATTACAAGGTGAATATCTAATAATGAACTGTATCTAGAAATCTAAAACCCATCCTATGGGTGATGGCCCACGTCGTGAAACGACATGAGCGTTAAGGTTATGGCTCCAGACTACCCTCTACAGAACTAGTTGCAGCCTTAATTGACTGGCTACATAATAATTGTACTTGAGATTAATTAATTATCATTCCCCCGCTCATCCCTAGCCTACGGAAACCCCCAACTAAACTAAAACTTATCTGGCCATGGCGTTGCAGCGATGTGGTACAGGAAAACGAAGATGGCGAAATGGGGCGAGACCGACCGTGCGTAGGAATATCTTTCGCTCCGCGGGCCGATTCGAGAAGGTTCTGGAAACAGGCTGTCGGATTCGGGCCTGTGGCCAGTGCCTCGAAAATCGCTACTATATGGAGTGCTGGCGGCACGAGCCGTCACACTATTTAAATTTTCATTATCTTTATTTCGTATTGAAATGGTACACTCTCGTGTTAACACTTTTAACTTTAATATACTAAGTCGGTAATAGGTAGGTAGGTAGGTTAATATTTTAAAATGTTATTAATACAGTACATTTCATCATGGATTAGCCACTAGATCACGTATAGGCCTGGCGCACATGTTATGTAAATCACATGTGGTGAACTTATAGCAAAAGAGTGGTTTACAATATTTCTGCTCTGTCTAGTGATCCGGAGGGGTTATAGTTTCACTACCATGGCTTTGGGTCTTTTTGACCCATTATAAAGTGTTTACAGTTACAATTACATTAATCCTTCAATAGTGAGTTGTCGTAGTATTAAAATTAAATAGAGACACAGACTCCAACACGGACACGGTACATTTCAATGAACAAAAACTGGCCATTATGGTATAATAAAATCACTTGCGTCGGCACCAAGTGATGAGACTCGGCCTTTCAGACTGTTTTAATGTAGGACTACCGTTGCGGATGCAGCACTCTGGTTTATTTATATAACGAAAGAACTTAATTTTACTTACTAAGCTAACTACTTTTTATGTTATTTGAAGTGCGGCCTTAAAAACACATTTATTGAATGAAGACTATTTACTGAACATCGCGTGAAAATTACACGTTTCTAAGTTTTACTGTTTTTTAGTTGGGCTTGCTTAAAGTCAGCCATGTCACCGATGATCGTGGCGAACACATCTCCGCTGAAGGCTGTGACGCTGGGTTAGTTATAGCTGTCTAGTCGGTCTTATCTATCTTCTTATTTCTATAAGGGTTTCGTCTGTTACGTCCCTTTTTCTCTCGACCTACTGAACCGATTTTTAAGATTGAGGTGTCATTTTAAAGCTTAGAATATACCGCAGTGACGAATCGTAGTTAAAAAGGTCATATTGTTTCGGGCTTCGCCCCCTCGCCTTTGATTTATTTCTAGAGGGCGCTTTAAAATGTTGACCAACTTTTATTGCAAGTTCTTTAATGTGAATTGTAATTTAACAGCTGATTACCTTCAGATGAATTTTAAAAGATAGATAGTAAACAAAAATAGATCTCTGTCACTTCATAATCAACATTCACGTACTGTAGGTGAGTTTCACTCATACAGAATCATAAAATGCGCAATTTGCGCACGGGCCACCTCGTGTATGACTTATCACTGCCGTGTGATTTGTTTTGAGTTAGTGAAAGTATTTCTGACCTATATATCAATAACAAACATAACCATAATCGTCATAAAATTTACATAAAATTTACATAATCGTCGCAGCGCATTGTAAACTTGGCTGAGTACTTGTAGCAGGCCCGGTGTCAGGCCGCGGGCGGAAATGCGTTCACCGCGATCATCGGTGACATTTCTAACTTTAAGGATGTAGAACCGAAAAACCGTAAGACTTAAAAAAGTGAAATTTTACACAATGCTCAGTAAATAGTCTTCTTTCAATTTATGTGGTCTTTAATACTGCAGATCAAAATAACATAAAAAATTAGCTGGCTTATGTATAACAATAGACAAGTACCCGAAAGAAGATTTTCCTGACATGGAAACCTGTCAATATAGGCCTTATCATTTTCATCCCAGAACTGCTTAATTTGAAAAGTTTGAAGAAAATCGTTGGAGCCTTTCTCGATATCCGTATGTACATAGGCCCTACATATAGACCTCGTACAAATATACCTCATCAATAATATTAGAGTATCATAATATACTTTTTTGTTAGTAGGGATCGAGTGCCGATATATACTATAATTAGTTTATAAGTAGCCTATTTTTGCAAATATTAATGATTGCTATTTGAATTAGTAATTATTTAACGAATTTTACCTCCAGTTGATTTTATCCAGGTTCAAATCTACACGGTTCTGGCTTTGATAAAAACTTGAACGTCAATTTAGACTGCTTTTCGTCGTCTTTTATTCAATCAGATTATCGTTTTCTTTAAAATGAACCAGTCTTATTTATTCAGACATAACCTTCTTTAGAACTACTTTATTTATTATAATTAATCTTAATAATTAATTAAGTGATCTCGTTTGAATCAATAGGTGGTCATCACAAAGGGTTTATCAGACATTACACATACAGCATTGCGTTTTGCTCTGCAATGTCTGTTGTTCTTGATTTCGTGTTGTGACAGGAAAAGTTTGCGCCCGCAATGCAACCAAACATTAGGGGTGCGCTCTACCCATCTGCCGCGCGGATGCAAGGGTTTAGAATCTCCGTGTTTGTCGCCTCAGTTAAAAACCGATTTAAAATACTTTGGTGTCATTCTTTTCGTAATATAATTTTGTGCTCCGGTATCGTCTTAAAATTTCGATTTTAATTTAAATTACTAAGCAGGGTGCTTGCTAATAATGTTGAAATAAGCGTTTTTGTATCAAGTTTTAACGTATTAAAAACAATTTTTTAAGAAAAAATAAGACGATACGTGAGTACAATATAATCTTAAGAACAAGAATCTGCAATAAGATTGGTAAAAAGTTTATAGAACGATGCAAGAAGGGAGATGCGAAAGGTCTGCAATTTCAAAAACATCGTTATTAGACCACCGATCGATTTCGCACTGAAACCAAAAAAGCATTAGGTAACAAAATTTAAAATCACCAGTCATATATTTTCCAAAATGTGAGTTTCCGCGTATAGTGGCAGTTAACAGTCTCGCTCGACGATTTTGACGCCGAGGTAGAGCGCACCCTTAAATACAAGATCTAGTTGTAATTTTGATTCCCCTTCGCCTCCACCACTTCCACTTAGGCCCCTATTATACATCGCATCTTTCAAGGCACGTAAAATAAGTACATTGCACTAGATAGGAGCATTTATACCCGGCGCCTGACGGTCGTCTGCCTCGCGACATCCAATAATGTATACAGCGATTCGAGCGACGCGCGGGGCGCAAGCCCTCGCGGCGTCGCTCGCCCATCTCCGCCTCGTAACTATATGAAGACTCGGCATACACACACAGAGGGACTCTGGAAGCCTCAGAATTGGTGCCCCACCGATTGAGATGGCGTACCAATAGAGACACTAAAATGACAGTGTCATCTAGTTGAATTACCAGAAAAGGACATTATAATATCATTTTTAAGAACAAATATTTTTAGGGGTGATGTTTTTATTTCGCAGTGTGCATAACAGACACAAAGTAGTTTACATTGAAATATCGGAAAAACGTGCACTGGTTTGTCGGCGCCCCATCACCCAGCCTGCGCCCGACACGGGCCGGCGCCCGCTCCGGGCCGTCGCGGCGCCCCACCTTGGCCCCCAAGGGGGGGGCTATAGCCCCCTTAGCCCCCCCCCTTGGATCCGCCACTGCAATAAGTGAATTTAAAACAGGGAAGATTTTAATATCTCACTCAAGATTTATGTACTCGTATGGATATCAATTCAAATGTCTAAATTCAAAATTTAAAGCCGAAAGTAGTGCATCTCAATATTTGGTATGTACTCCATTTGCCCGAGTACCCTGTCATGGTTTGCCCTTCTATCTGACTAAAACTGAATTTGATAATTTGCCCATCGGTAGTCAGGGCGCCAGATTTACTTGTTCTGTTCAACCACTCAAATTTAGAACACCATTTGTAACCAATTCAGCCAACATAAGCAGTGTAAACTCAAACCTATTAGTTCATGGTGTCCATGCTCATGGATTGAATAATAAGTACAATGGGACGAATTTAGAATATAGCAGTACTGCCTCTTCACCGATGATCGTTACAGAGGCTAAAGCAAGAAAGGATGACGGGGTGTGCATCACCGACTATTGGGGTAAAGTGCAGAAACAAGACGACACCGGCATTAAATTTAATCAGATACCAGCATGTGTTGGCAATAAAAAACCATTTAGAACATATTTCGTTCAGAATGTGGTAGGGATGGACGGGAATGGATTTTTAGTTCGGGACGGGACGGGACGGGAATTTTTATTTCCTGTCCAATTTCGGGACGGGATCGGGACGGGATTGCTCTTCTCAACGCTATCGGGAAATATTCGTTTTGACTTTTATCTGGATGTTGTATAAAGACAAATTAATGAAATTAATGTTAAATATCAACTGGTTCTCTTTCCAAATATTTCCACTTGTTTTTGTATAAGTTACAATGAACCTCCTTTTGTTGAAAAGATTTAAAATATCTAATTTTTATATTTGCAGTATACAATTAAGGATAAAGTATAAATTTTCTTGTAACCAAAAAAATTTCAATCAAATCACTAAACAATATACATATAAAAAAAATCCAT
Source organism: Neoaliturus tenellus (assembly GCA_030545055.2). Taxonomy (NCBI): domain Eukaryota; kingdom Metazoa; phylum Arthropoda; class Insecta; order Hemiptera; family Cicadellidae; genus Neoaliturus; species Neoaliturus tenellus. The sequence continues at coordinate 93,290,965 of CM061531.1, read as the reverse complement.
TTAACATTTTGTAAAAGTTTTGTTGAATGAAATATTAAACGTTTTCTATAAAGAATGATAAGAAAAATTAAGTACATAAAAATATAGATTAAAACTATTTGAAAAATTGTAAAGAAAATAAAACTGTATTACATAAATACAGTTTAAGGCTCAGTTGAAAAAAAAACAACAAATTAAAATTATAATAAATATTCACCCTAAGGAATGAAGTGGTTCAACAACCAAAGCCATTTATAAACCCAAGAAATGTTTATTTTTATTTTTAGCGAATTTAACATAGGGAATAAGCTATTACCGTAGGTCTCATGGTAAGACCTAAGCCCGGGACCATGTTACTTTTTTGTTTTGAGGTGCCCAGAGACCAAAAATAATAGTCATTAAAATTTATATATATATATATATATATGTATGTATATATGTATGTATATATATATATGTGTCCCTAGACACGATAACTCTCGTAAAAATGGTCCGATCGACACCAAATTTGGTAGAGATGTGTAATCCTACGTTTATTCGGATGAGTTCGAAAACCAGACATATCGACCTACCGGAAGGGGTAGTTTTGGGGGGTTTTATACCCCAAAAATGTGTTTTTTGCATTTTTCATATGTAATTTTTAAAAATTTTAAATTTATATTTTTACCATTGGATTTAGCTAAAAAAAACACACAATTTAGTATTTTGAAGCTTTGCTCTATCTCCATTGGTTACCGAGATATTACAAAGTCTAAAGACTGTACATTGTCTTTTGGGGCTCCAATGTTAATCTTATGGAGAATAAGGATGTGTCAATATTTCACTTATTAACCAATATTCTTGGATGAAACTTGGTATTTAGCTTCATTTGGTTGAGATTCATCCATTTAAGGTAAAAAATCTTGGTTTTTGTACTTATCATGGCAGCAAACCTGCATACTCTTTTCCTATGTTAATCATATGGAGAATAGACAAACCCTTTTATTTATGGACAGATTTTGATGAAACTTAATATATGGCTTTATATGGTCGAAATAAATTTTTTCTATGCTAAAAACCTACTTTTAGTGTCCCCCATGGCAGCATACCTGAATACTCTTTCCCTCTATTTATCTTAAGGAGAATAGACATTTATTTTCCTATTTATGAGCACGTGATGAAATTTTGTTAACAAGTTTAGCTGGTCAAAATTAATATTACTAATTTGGAAATTCGCTGAGTACGCAGGTCTGCTGCGGCGGGGGGTATTTTTATACTTATTGATTTAACTAAGACAGGTTCTTATTTAGAGATTATCATAAAAATTGAACTTAAAAAAAAATACAATATCAGACCTATTTTTATTTTATTTCTATACTCATTTAGCTATTTTTTGCTATTAAAAAAAGAAGTGTCTGATGAAAAAATCAATAAAAAACAATGAAAGTTTAAAGTTATGAACCTCAAAATCTAATAAATGTATTTGTAATGTTTAATTTTTAAAAATATATTTAATGGGATTTGAAGTTTTTCATTTAATAATTATATTAAATTATAATAAGATGTTTTTAACATTATAAAACAGTAATTCAATTAAAGATTAATTTATTTAACAATACTTTGTCATTTTCCCTTTGATTGGAAAGTCACACAACTTTGGTTGACATTTTGTTTAATTTGTAAGAATTAGACGAATCAAACGAGCCATCCCTTAGTTTTCTATGACAATTGGTTCAGAAAGTAGCATTTGGTACTAGGAGCAAAAAACACCCCTCTTGAATAAATTACTGCCAGAGGTCGAACAATAGATAAGCTGAACAATAGATCGTCTCTGGCGTCTGAGGAATGTGGCCGCGTGTATTTGTGCCGTTCCTCGTTAGCGAGACCGCCGGCCGCGATCGCCGACCGAGATCGCTGGCCGAGATCGCCGGCCGCGATCGCGGCCGCCGCGCCGTTCGGCAGTTCCCGTCCCGATAAATTCCCGAGTAAAAAAAAAATCCCGCCCGATGATCGGGAAAATTTGCTCCCGAAATTTTTCCCGAAATTTCGGGTCCCGTCCATCCCTAGAATGTGGACAAGTCAGCAGGACTACCAACTGTACCCGACATAATGAATGACCTTCATGTTTATAACATGGTTAATGGTGATGGTAATCCCACAATAAATTGGGAATACAGACCTCAAGTGTGTGTTTTGAAGTCATCAGAACTATACCCCCACTACAGGAGTGTGACTAACAATAAATCTACTTTATTCGTGTATGGAACAAAGGTACCATTCGCTTCTGTGGGACAAATAACCGTTGACAACGATCACTATGGCCAAACAATGGTAGGTACAATAAATCATGTATCAAAATCCTCAGTCATAATCCCATACACCACTTCAATTGAACAGTGCGGTGTAATAATGCATGGATTCAACGAATATGCCGGCGGTCTACAACCACCATCATTACATGTGGGTGTTCTACCAGTTAACGCCTATAGTACCGATATGGAAGAATCGGCTGTGCAAGAGGTTATCGCCATTTATAAGGTTTCCACTACATGTGAAATACAATATAGTTATGACTTCACCTACCCCAATGGCACTTATGTACATCCCGTTATGAAAGTGATGGGTTCATCATCGATTGTGGACATTGCCAATAACGACTATTGTGGCGAGTTCGCATACGGATATCGTGCGAAACATCCCGAATAGGGAATCGGCAGTCCATCACACTGTGCAGGCGCAGCATCAGATGCTGAATATCTTGATGCATCTCACTTATTCGATGAAACAGTGGTCGATGTGATGGACGACGCCAGTAAACCTCAGACCCAGTTACAAATTAATTTACAAGATAGTTCAGATTTTACCAAAACAAAGACTAAAGAAATTTCATTAAAAATATATGCACTACTAAAACACATGGCCCCGGCTAAATATCTTGGTCAGAATCATTATGAAGCCAGTGAAAATATCCTGAACAGAAAAGGAATGTCGGACCCACATAAACGATTCTTCTTGATCGAGTTATTAGAACAACATGTTCCTGAGTTTTCTGCCATATATTTCAAGAGACAGCCAGATAATACATACAAAAATGTCTGTGAGGATTAAAGTGTAAATAAAACACATTGTTAATATAATATAGTTTTATTTAACAATCCTTTCATCATTACATATCAGTCATTTTATTAGCTCTTTTAAAACATTATTTATATTACAATAATCAAAGTCAACATCATTTACTGCCCACATCAATAAATTACCTAACGCTAATGGATGAGGTTGTTTATGCCTGAATTCATACAATAAGTCGGCAGTCCTCCATTCATACCGAATGTGCCTAATATTGAACCTTTCTTGGTTGGGGAAAACATTATGGTTGGACATAACAAACAAGGGAGTCTTGAGAAGTGGTTGGGGTGCCTCATATTTAATATTACAAGAGATAATTTTACCCTGCATAATATCTAATACATTCTCTTCAAAATATGGATCGATTTTCGCTTCGTTCCAACGATTGAAACGACGACGAAAACCGTCCATCCAAGGGAAACTATTCTGTCTACTGGGATTTTCTATTTTTCCAGAATTTAACATTAGCATAGCTAGACAATCTACGAAAAAATTTTTACCAGAGTTTGGAGGACCTACTAACAGCAGGGTATTGATTTTACCCTCATCCAATTCTTTATCTAGAAATTTATACACTGTGTTCAGGAAATTCTTAACCTTACAAATGTCCGAATCGAATTGGAATAGTAATAATTGTAACAATGCAATGGTTGAATCCTTTATACTGTAATAATTTTATCCCTCAGGGGCAGTGGGCTTTCCACTGTACGGGTGTTTCTTGGCGACCCCGGGGTACCTGAGCCAAGCTGTGAGACCCTCCTCACAGTTCTTCCCGAGCTAAGGCCATTCTTCTCATCTTTCAGGTCTTAGCTCACCGTCTTTATTCTTTCCTGAGCTAACCTTGCTCACCTTCTTTTTTTTTTCGACCCCGAATCAAGGGTGTCTTTCCACCTTCTTTCGACCGGCGCATGCTGGGGGGTCCTGGGAGTGTCCCTGTTGTGTTGCAGGGACTGATGTGTGCCTCGCACTGCCGATGGTCTCCTCCAGTGTGTCGTCAGAAGCCAGCCGCTTCGGACCTTAGTCAGGGAGTGCGGCATGGATGCAGGGATCGGACTCTGCATTGCCACGGTGCGACCCCCAGCACGTCCGGCACCTTGTGTGTATCGGTGCTGGGCAAACGGAGGTTCGGGCCCCAGAGTCCTGGGGTAGGGGTGTCTAATTTCCTACGGGGGGTAGACCTCCGAGGGTGTACCCGCTCTCGGCCGATGAAGGGCCGCCCCTTGCCGCACGATGCGCTGGTGACATGAAAGCATGGATTTTATCAACCGAAACACGAAGAACGTAAAGGAGAATGAGCAAGCCGCTTTTAGGCGAAGCTCTATTGTGCAGAGGTCTCCGACCTCGAAGACTGGGACGCCGACAGGGGGAATTAAAACCTCCCCCCCACCGGCACCGTTCAAGACGGTAAGTGACGCCGGATCGTCGTCCGAGCCTGAAAAGGAGAAAGTGGATGTCAATCTAGCGATGAAGGTGACCGAGGCAGAAACCTCAAAACCCAGGCTCGATGGAATACCTCCCAGGAAGAGCCCTCTTCGTGCGGCATTCGAGCTGCAAATGCTTCGGCAGCAGCAGGACGACGCCCACGAGGAGGAAGACTCATGTCTGAAGAAGATGAAAGCTCTTTTGAAGGAGATGGCCAAGGCCCTCTTAATTCAAAAGAACGTAAACAAGGCCATAAAAGAGGGGATTCCGAAACTCGAAGATTCTCTAGACGAAATCGAGGAATGCCGGAAAATCAGGCTTAAGGCAGTGAAACAGGAGCGCGATGTCACGAACCGAGTCATCTCTGCTTTGCCTCAAGCTCATCTGGCTGAGTCCCAGACTCAAGCCAGAAAGCGAAAGAAGAGGCAGAGCGGTTCATCATCGGGAAGCCCTGAGCTCGGGGAGTTGGACTTGGCGCCGAGGCCGGTTTTTGTCACTGCATCATCGCAGACATCTCCTGTCCCGGCTGCTCATTCCATCCCGGGCGCTGTCGTTGTTCCAGCGGCTACTCCTGCAGAGGTTCCTGCTCCGGCGGCTAATCCTGCCTTGGCAGAAAACTCTGCCTCGACACCTTTGGGGGGCTGGAAGACGCGCCTGTCTAAGAAAGAAAGGAGGAGGCAGAAGCAAGCGGAGGCAGCTTCGAAAAGTGCGTCGAGGGTGGAGCGGACGCAAGTCTCAAACCCGGTTGGGGAGGCCTCTGGCAAGTCTGTCAGAAAGCCTAAACAACCCAGGCCTAAGAAGCCCAGGAAGGAGGCAATCTTGATTAAGCCCTTAGGGGGGCGATCTTTTGCCGATGTTCTGGGTCAGATTAGATCGCAGGCCAAACCGGAGGAGACCGACACCGTTATCAAGTCTATTCGGCGAACCCAGAACGGGGATGTCCTCCTCGAACTGGGGAAGTCGAGTGACAAGATCGGTTTTGCCGCTTCCCTCAAGACTGCACTTGGGGACAAAGGCTCCATCAAGGCCCTAGAACCGAAGTGTTCGGTCGAGATTCGGGACCTTGATGCCCTCTCCACCGAAGAGGAGGTGACCCGTGCGATCCAGGTGGCACTCCCGGAGATACCGGCTGATGGAGTGAGGGTATGGCTGACAAAGCCTAACCGAAGTCAACTCCGGATGGCTGTTGCTGAGATGGGCGAAAAGCACGCCAATAAGCTGCTTAGCCTTCAGCACCTCAGAGTCGGTTGGGTCAGTTGCAGGCTCAAACGGAGGGTGGTAGTTTCGAGATGCTTTCGTTGCCTCGGTTTCGGCCACTCCTCCCGAAACTGTAAAGGGCCCGACAGGAGTGCCAACTGCTTCCAGTGTGGAAGCCAGGGCCACAAACGCAAGGAATGTTCCTCCAGCCCCTCCTGCTTTCTCTGCAAGGATTCAGGCTCCAGTGCCCTCGGTCACTTACCCGGGTCTGGTCAGTGCGGTGCCTTCAGAACCGCACTTGAACAGGCAAAAGGCAGCGGCCGGTAATTCGCATCCTCCAGGCCAATCTTCATAGATCCTGGGGAGCTGATAACCTTCTAGATCAGCTCGCCCGAGAACTTGGTGCTGACGCGCTCCTTATCAGCGAACAGTATCGGGACAGAGATCCAAACACTTGGATCTCCGACGGCCTCGGTACTGCTGCACTTTGGGCGCGTAATACGCGGGATGTCTTGGTGCGGAGTCATGGTCGCGGCCGAGGATTTGTCTGGGTTAGGTGTAGGGACGTGACAATCTTCAGTTGCTACCTCACCCCCAACGAGGCCGTCCAGGACTTCCGCGACAAGATAGATAGCCTAGAGGAGTGCGTTCTTTGCACCACCGGGCATGTCGTCGTTGGTGGCGATTTCAACGCCAGGGCCGTCGAGTGGGGAATGCCCTCTACCAGCTCCCGGGGGAAATACATCCTGGATTTCATCGCCAGGGCCGGTCTTGTCGTCCTCAACCAGGGCGACACACCTACTTTTCGGCGCCCCGGGCAGAGAGGCACGATCCCTGACGTCACCTTTGCGTCTGAGTCGCTCCTTCCGAGGATCTCTGGCTGGAGGGTTGTGGAGGACTACACGGGTAGCGACCACCAATACATCGTGTTTGATCTGCATGATCAGGAAAATCGTCGAGTTTCCGCATCTCGGGAAGGGTCACGCCGGTGGAACACCAACAAACTGGACGTGGTTAAGTTCACCGAAGTCATCTCTCGGGGAGCGCAGGGGAATCCTGGTGAGGCTGGGGCCGAGGCACTAGTAACATCCACGATGGAACTGATCGTCTCGGCCTGCGACCAGTCTATGCCGCGAAGGAAACCCCGACGCGACAAACAACCCGTTTACTGGTGGACTGAAGAGATTGCGGAACTCAGAAGAACATGTTTAAGAACTAGACGAGCCGCCACTAGAGCGAGAATTCCCGCAGACAGAGTTCGTAAGTCGGAGGCCTATAAAGCTGCGAGAAAATCTCTCCGCCAGGCGATCAACAGGAGCAAGGCGAATAGCTGGAGGAGACTTCGTGACGACGTTGACTCCGACCCGTGGGGCCTGGGTTACAAACTTGTAACGCAGAAACTCGGCGCCCGCTCTCCACCTTCCATCATGGAGGGCGCCACCATGGGGAGGATCGTCGCTGCGTTGTTTCCTGAACATCCTCAGCGACCGCCGGTTGACTTCAGACGGGTAGAGGACGTTCCACTCTTCACTTTCGAGGAGCTGGAAACCTCCGTTCTCTCCCTGAAGAGCAACAAGGCTCCTGGCCCGGACGGGATTCCCAGTGAGGCTTTAAAGAAAGTATTTTCAATCAACGCTGACTTGTTGTTGAGAATGTACAATGCCTGTTTGGTAGAAGGGGTGTTTCCCGCTCCCTGGAAAACAGCCAGGCTTGTACTGATCAGCAAGGGCAAAGGTGATCCCGAGCTGCCGTCGTCCCACAGGCCTCTCTGCATGTTGGACACGGCTGGGAAGCTGTTCGAGAAGCTGATCCGTTCCCGCCTGACTTCTGCCGTGGAAGCTGCCGGGGACTTATGCCCCCGTCAGTACGGCTTCAGAAAGGGACGGTCAACGATCGACGCTGTCACCGAAGTTCAGAGAGCTGTGGAGAGAGCCGAGAGCCACAACCATTTCTCCCGCCGAGTAGTGCTTCTTGTTACGCTTGATGTCAAGAATGCCTTCAACTCGGCAAGGTGGGTCGATATGTTGGATGCGCTTCGCAACACCTTTCGTATTCCTGCATATCTGTTGCGGCTCATCGAGGATTATCTACGCTCTCGAAGCCTGATTTATGACACGAGGGACGGAACGCGGACGATGGAAGTCACTTCTGGTGCCGCACAAGGTTCAATACTCGGCCCGGATCTCTGGAACGTTGCCTATGACAGCCTCCTGAGGTCCGAGATGCCTGAGGAAACCACTTTGGTTGGGTACGCCGATGACGTTGCAGCTCTCATTGCTGCACGCAACGTTGAGCTGGCCCAACTGAAGTTGAACCGAGTTATGCGGGTGGTCAACAACTGGATGTCCGATCACGGTCTCTCGCTTGCTCTCAGTAAGACGGAGATTGTGATCCTCACGAAGAAGAGGATCGACACCGTCGTCCCACTCCGAGTGGGAAGGGAGGTGGTCACATCAACTCGTGCCGCCAAATACCTCGGGGTTATGGTGGACACCAAGTTAAGCTGGAGGGATCAGATCTTTCGTACGGCGGACAAGGCCGCTAAGGTAGTCACTTACCTTAGTAGGCTGATGGCCAATGTCGGGGGTCCCCGATCCAGCAGAAGACGTCTGTTGATGTCCGCGGTCCAGTCCGTGCTCCTTTACGGGGCAGAGGTGTGGGCAGGCGCTCTAGATAAGGAGTGCTACAGGTTGCGACTCGCCCGGGTTCAGCGTCAAGCTGCGCTCCGGGTGTGTTCCGCCTACCGGACAGTGTCCGAGCCTGCCGTCCTGGTGGTCGCCGGAGTCATCCCGGTCAAGCTCTTGGCAGGGGAGAGGAAAGCGATTTACCAGAGACAAGGCGAGATCGGCAAGGACACGGCAAGAACCGAAGAGCGCTCCCGAACCTTCCAGCAGTGGCAACACAGCTGGGAGCACGACACCCGAGGACGATGGACTGCGCGACTCATCGAGCAGGTCCAACCATGGGTGGAAAGGCGGCATGGCGAGGTGGACTACTACCTCACGCAGTTCCTGACAGGTCACGGCTACTTCAAGTCGTACCTGAACCGGATGGGCAAGACCGGTTCACCGGATTGCATCTACTGCCCGGGCGTTCCCGATGACGCGGAACACACCTTCTTCCGCTGTTCGCGTTGGGAAAGGCCCCGCCTGGAGGCCACAAGAAAACTCGGTGTTTTTTCGGTGGACACGGTCTGCCAAAAGATTATGGAGGATGAGGGCAACTGGGATTGTTTGTCACAGTTCGTCCGGGGTATCCTCCTGGAAAAGAAAACCGATTTGGACCACGAAGTGGCCCAGATCCCTTGACCGAACAGCTGGATAAGGAGCGAGCCCCATGGGCGTAAGCCAAATTTAGGCCTAGCCTGACGTAATGTGATAAACAATTCCAGGTTAGAATCCTAAAGAGTAGAGGAGGTTTTTTAGTGGGTAAACCCGTTTTTTAGGGGAGTCCCACACTACAGGCTGGCCACCTGTGTGCGTAATGCATTTTCCCTGCCTCTCCCTCAAAAAAAAAAAAAAAAAAAAAAAAAAATACTGTAATAATTTTGAAATACTTCAAATTTATTTTTAAATTCGTACAAAGGTGTGAATTCCAATTGATAATTGAATAATTCTTTAACTTTTAAACTATTTATCCAATTTTTGTGTACATTAAGGCAGTTACTCACCATTACACCATTGCTATTTAACGTATAATATAGCATATCACTAAACCATACGTCACTATGAAAGAGGGATTCTATAGGGGAGCACGGGTGTTCACGGAATTTTTTCATGATCTCAGTTGGACATAGTCTCCTTCGTGGTCGGGATCTGCCTCCAGTTGTCTCCGCATTTGATTCTTCAGTTGGACCGCCAGGCCGCACATTGGAGATCGATGGTCGCACATGACGAATCCCCTCGTCTCGGCATGCTTCCACCAATCCGAAGACGGCAGGCCCATCACTTCCGATGCGTTGTATATCTCCAGCTTCACTATCCGGTCTCCAGAGTTTGCCTTCGACCTCAGCGAATAGCGGTAGGTTGTGTCCCGCCAAGACATACTCCGCAATATTCCTGAGGTCTTTGGTCGATAGTTGGTTGATAGGCCGGGATCTTCTTCGAAATCCTGGAGACCGGGGTAAGGCAGAGAGGGAGTTGCACCGGCAGGTGGAACCCGCCCATCTACAGTCGTGCACGACGTGGAGGTGTTCTGGGAGAGATGAGGATGTTTCGTGATACCCGACGAGGAGGATTCCTGTGTTCTTATAACGGACGTTCCGGTACCGCCTATTGTCGGCGTTGTAAATTCTGCCAGCCAGTCTGACAGCTTCCTCTGCATCGCGGACGGGGACACTGTCGTGTACAATGCGTTGTCTGTGGTGTCCTTCAGACATTGCTGCAGCGATTCGTTCCCGAGCCGTGACGCTGAAATGTCTCCCCAGAATGAAAGGATGGTGTGTAACATCTGGAGCAGTGGCTGGTTCCCCTTCTTCCTCGGAATCTTCTGGTATTTCTGATATGCTAGTCCGTAACTGTCGACGCGTATGGGGAGTAACATCAGAATCAGACTGGCCAGAGACATGGCGATACCGGACTTCCTCTTCTTCGGAGCTGGAGCCGCCGGTGAAGGAGAGCGGGACGCCTTCCTCTTCGCTGGGGCCGGTAGTGGGGGAAGTTGCGACGCCATCAAGTCGTCGTCGCTTTCCTCCTTGTCCTCCTCCGAGGGGGGGTGGTCTTCTTTTGTCTGCCTGGTCCCGTCTTCGATCGTGGTCGTTTGGTCCAGTTGTTCTTCCCATTCCGTTCCCTGAGCCTGCGAAGGATCAAACAAGTCGTCCGGGTCGATCTCTACCTCACAATCAACCGTAGAACACTCGCCCGCGGTCTTTCTTGATTCCACGCGACGGATAAAATCACTTGTGTCCATAATTCTATCCGCGTACCACGATTGTACTTCTGTTGTTAAGCGAAGTTCGCGTGTTATAAAGAGCTGTCCGCGAGGTATACGAGGTGTACACTTGTAGGTCCGGTCTCGTCTCGGCATAAGACTGACCGCGAGCTGCGAGTCAAGAACAGTCACAGGCATCAATAATAGAGATGCCCATATTTGGTGATGTTCACCAATGCCAATGTAACGTGTGCAAATACTACGTAATTGGTAAGATTCCACTCCACGTGTGTACATTTCGGGGTTTGTTTTGGCGGCCGCAGTTGAATGAATGAAAGTGCATACTCGTGGCCTTATTGGCAAGCGATGCCGGCGGGCGATCCCATGCCAAGGCTGACGTCACACGAACCTCCGAGCTGCTTACTTGCCGTGGCTTCGCCAACACCCCTGCGTGCATGCTGCGAGCCGCCTGTAGCGCCGGACCGCGGTAGTGGAGAGGGTCGAACACACTTACGTAGTTTTTTATTGTAAAATTATTTTAATAAAGTAACATTTTGGGCCCTTTATCAGCATTTTAGTTCGTACATTGGTTGAAGTGTGAGAAAATGTGAATTTTCAAAAGTCAGTACTTTATGATGTCTCAAGTAATTTTTTAATTTTTATTGCTATATCTTAGGCTATTCATACACTAGGATAGTGTAAGAAGGCCTTCTTGTTGTAAAACAAAAGCTATACAATGATTATCTTCATTGTTATGTTCAGTGTATGTCACTCCTTAAGGTGACATTGATGCTGGAGAGTAGACAATTCACTCATGTTAGTGATGTTGGCTCCACGAACTTTGTTTGGTTGTCAATCCTTGCTGGATTTATTTGTGAAACAGTGGAGGTGTGCAATTCTGTCTGTAGAGTTTTGTCACTGCCACGAGGCGGTAAGTTTGGATATATGTATCGAGTTTATAAAGCGAGCAAATGGATAAAAATGGATGGTTAAACAAGCTTTACTAAGAATAACAGTCATACTAAAGTAATGATTTTGTAAAATTGTCATGAAAAAGTTTCCATATAACGTTCAAGAGAAGAGGCGATCTACCTATACACCCCTTCTTTTATATCCTATACATAAATTACCCCTAAAATCCCCCTTGGAAAAATCCAGATCTGACCTTATTTAAGGTAACAAACTGTCCTCTATTTTGTATCCAGGCGTTGGCAGTTAATCTAAGCATCGGTTTTATTCGGGAGGTTCTATTGTAATATAATTTTTTCATAAAGATGTTTCAGAGTTTTAACTATTAAACATATGATATTTTCATTTTTTGCTTAATTCCTTGCCTAAAAATGTTTTGGATTTGTTGATATAAGATTTTTAACAAGCATTATTAAAAGATCAAATTAAAATTATCTCTTTTATTGTTCACCTTGGCATGGTGGTGTCAAGGTGTGTGTATACAAATGTTTAAAATATCCCTGCAGGCAATCGTGACGTCACCAGATTATAATGATGTGTGTTTTGTGTGTGTTAAAATTGTTTTCCGTCGAGTAAATCAAGATAAAGAAATAAAGTACTGGTTAGCTCCATTAGAGTCAGTATTAAAAATGTCAGCTCAGACCCAAAAGTCATATGCACACACCTTTTATCCACCATGATCTCTCATGAATTAACGAAAACAGTAATTTTCTTTAGTAAAATTAATAAAGTTAATTTATTTAATATGAATACATACAACATATCCAACACTAATTTATAATTTTTTTCCAGGTTCATGATGAAAATTCACATATAGAAAAGACTGTTGATCATAAAAGCTTCAATTTTAATTCTGCTATGAAACTTGAAGTACTTGGAAAAGAAACTATATTTGGAAATGATAGTCGACATTATGAACATATTAAATCTGAATTGATATGTACTTTGGATACTGAAGAAAGATTAGAACACTTATCAAGTGTTAACACACGATGTAATGAGGACAATTCGTTAGAGAGTGCTTCTGAAACACCCATTGACTCCAGACATTTAGATGACAGTTCCAACAACTCAAACTCTTTTTCTATTTCTTTAGGACAAAGTCCTGAACCTCCCATTGACTCCAGCCAAGGGGGTGACAGTTTTTCAACAGTTAGTGAGAACCCCTCCAATGTTCAATACAAAAGTAATATTAACTGCAGTGCCACACAATCTCAACAGCTCAACAGGACAGATACTGTTGGCTCTATGTGTTCTAAATGTCAAAAGGCAGAGTGTGAATGTCATATCACGATAACATCTCACACAAATGCAGATTGTAATTACAAAAGTAAACGAAATCGAACTAAAATAGTGATTACATGTGAAAAATGTGGAAAAACTTTTCGAAGTCCCAGTGTATTTAAAGTTCATAAAGACACAAACTGTGAAACTCTTAAACCATACATCTGTCAAATTTGTGTGATAGCATTTAATCGTCCTGTCACCTTAAAGCATCATAATTACGTTCATCATATTAAAGAACCAGGAAATCATCAATGTAAGGTGTGTAAGAGACAGTTTCCCAACAATTTCCTATTAGTTAAACATAATCATAAATGTAAAGCGGATATTCTTTTTTCTGAAATAAGAGAGCGAATCACTTGTGACTCTTGTCAAAAATCATTTCGAAGCAAGAAAGCTTTTAAGAGACACTTCTTTACTACTCATATGATAATTACACAATTCATCTGCACTCATTGTAAAAAACAATTTTACTCAAAAGAAATATTAGTCTATCACTTAAAATCTAATCACCACTCAGAAATGTACAGTTGCGAATTTTGCCATGCTTCTTTCAAGTTAAAAGGCAATTTAATGTCCCATATAAAAAAGCACTCTGCTGCCGAATGGATCTGTGAAATTTGTGGCAAGGATTTCCATGGGAAGAAAAGCTTAGTAAGACATATGTTTACTCATAGTGACGAAAAACCTTATGTTTGTGAAGTCTGTGGTAAAGGTTTTAGGAGTACGACAAACCTGCAACAACATTCTGTTACTCACTCAGACGTGCGCCCATTTGCCTGTGATTTATGTGGGACTGCCTTTCGCATTCGCAACCATTTGAAGCAGCATATGGCGGTCCATGGAATGGTAAATTCTTCTACCAAAAGGAAAAGGAACTTTGAATGAATGTTGATTGAGGACGTTGATGATGTCCTTGTGCTCAAATCACATAATCTTTGCGATTCGTGGTCTTCCCTCCATAGTTAACTGCAAAGTGTTACCCAATAGACCATAAATTGCCACGGATATGTCAGTAAAACTTAAATCAATAATGCAGTATATTGGATAAATTAAAAAAAAAAAAAAAAAAAAAAAAAAAAAAAAAAAAAACTGCGCTTTCATAAAATACCAGGAGTATGCTTATTCTGCGTGTATGGGTATGAATGGACTAAAGATAGGCAACCCTAAATTTAAGTTAACTAGCTGATCTCCCGTGCTCTGCTTCGGGAATATTGGGAATAATAAAACAGTATCGGTTCGAGCGAGACTGGTTTGTTGGTTTTAATTTTCTTTTGTTGTAGTATCATGGTAACCAGGCTCTTAAGTTTACGCCAACTATACCTTTTCACAGGTGATACCTGTTTCAAAACCAATGCTTAAAGTAGCATTCTTCTTTTATTTTTGTTTACCTTTTGTTGTTTTTACCTTGCCTTGATGACTTTCAATCCATAAGACCAATTAAAAAAAAACAATTTTTAAATTTAGTTTTGGATAACATTGGTTTTTCTTGGGGTTGAGGATGTTTTTAAACTTATTTTTTAGACTAAAACATTCTTAAATGCAAAGTTGAAGCAAAATATACCCGTTAGATTCCGAGATTGATGGAAAATACATCACTACTGACACGTTTTGTGTTATACTGGCTTACTGTAGCATAACTACATAATATTTATTTTCTTTTTTACAAAAAAGTTACCCAGTAATGGAATTTGAACTTAATGAGTTTTAACAAATCTTTCATAATCCCATTTTTTATAAATGGAAGGATTTAAAAATACCCTTTATTTCTAACCTAATAGATACCGTATCTAAATATAATTTTTCATGTTAAATTCAATAATTCATTTATTAATCTTTTATTACAAAAAGTAAAAAGTTTAACAGATCATTGTTTAGTGGAAAGATTATTTCACTAAAATCTTTTCCCCTGGAGCCGGTAGAGTAGGTAGGTATTGAAAGTTGTCTTGTTACCATTTGTCAGTTCTGTTCCAAGGTGTTTGACAACTTGGTCGTGTCATGATCGTGTAGTTGCCAGCTTCTGCCTCATTTTCTGTCTCAACCCAGACTATTTCATTTAAGTTCATAGGGAGGTCGGAGATGAAACTGTGTAGAAGTGGAACCATCTGTCCAAAAATGTCCCTCAAGGAGTGGTTTAATAAAAGAAATAATAATAATAATAAAAGGTAAAACAGAAAATAGGAACACATACACATTGAAATCGAACATGAACGAGCGCACGCAGGCGTAAATTGCAAATGCGTAATATGTGTAAAATAGCTTTTTTAGAATAAAAAATGTCTGGAATTATTTTAGAATTGAACCTACTAATTCGTTTCTGTTACTAGGTTAAATTATAGAATTTTTTTATTCTAAAAAAGCTATTTTCCGATTTAGTTTTAACGAATGTCAATTAACCCACCTCGAATATTAAAATCTGGCTGCCATTTTGGTTAGAGATGAGATATCGCCCTCTGGTTTGTGCCCTTCAATTTCTCTTGATGAACCGTTTAAAATGAGGGGTCACTCAATAAGGGTTTACATTTGAAAATTTGGGATTGCTCCCAAAATACCCCATTTTGGGGGCCGGGGCCCAGTTTTTTCTTTGATGAAAAAATTGCATTTTTTGTGTTCATAACATGTGCCGAGTTTGGTTTTCCTACTGCAACACGTTAAAAGATTAATTGGGGGTGTCCATATTTAAACTTGCTTGCCCATGTGAAATTTTGAAATGGCTGCCATTTTTGTTAGGGGTGAGATATCAACCTCCGGTTTGCGCCATTCAATTTCTCTTGATAACCATTTAAAATGAGGGGTCACTCAATAGGGGTTTACATATGAAAATTCGGGGCTGCCCCTAAAATACCTCATTTTTGGGGGCCGGAGCAAAGTTGTGTAGTTGATAAAAAAGTTTTTTATGTTGTAAACATGTGCCGAGTTTGGTTTCACTACTGTAACGTGTTAAAAAGTTAATAGGGGGTGTCCAGACTTTTGCCTAACCCTGTATGTGTCCTTTAACAAGATAACTCTCGAACGGAACCTCTGATTTTGATGAAGTTTGGTACAGAGGTGTAAGGCAGCGTTCTTCAAGTTAAGTTTGAAAATCAGCATGATTGGACCATTTGAACGGAGTTTTGTAAGGTTTTAAAAGGGTCAAAAATGGGTTTTTGGCATTTTTTATAAGTAATTTTACAAATTTTATTCAACTATTACCTCGTAAAAGAACTTTAAAAACCAAACATTTTAGAATTTTGCATCATCAACTTAGCTTCAATGGTTACGGAGAAACTTAATGTTTTCCATGTTATTTTTATGGAAAATAAAATAAAATTTTATCACTATATTTTTTATTATTTTGCACGAACAGCATGTTTTTGTTCTCTCAATAGTATAACAAAACTCGCCTACGGCTCGATGGGGGCTCCGCCCCCATGCCCCCTTAGGGGTTGCCCTAAATTTGTAGAATAATTAAAAGTCAAGTATGTAATAAGTTAGTTCCACGGAAGAGCTATACGTTGAAGACAGTAACAAAACGGTTTAATACACAAAATTCACAATCAATAGTAAAAAAAGCTTTGAAAAACTCCTATGAATCGGTTTTAGTGCCCCTTCGTAATTAAAATTCGCTAACAAGATTTTAACTGCAAAATGATAATAATTTACGTAATATATGTAAATATTCTAGGTAAATATTTCTAGGTTATGCTGGATGGAGGGTCCACCCCCTAATTGGTTACCCCAATTCCGTAATTACTATAAAAATTACTATAAAACTCTCATGCAATGAGGCTAGTTGAGGGCTCCACTCCAATACCACTCATTGTGTTAACCTACGGCTCTTCGTTTAAATCCCCTTCTTAGTTCCCCTCATTTCAATATAAAAAATAAAAATAAAAAAATTGAGAGTTGTGAAATAATACTTAACTATGTATTATTCTAGGTATTACGATCAGAATTGTATGTGTAAAAAAAAATTGGAGATACTATTATGATAACTTATGACTGGAGTGTATTTCAGAAAGAATGGAAGTGGGGAAAATATCTGTTTTGATGGAAGTAGGTTGTACCACAAAACAGGAAGGCAAAAGAACGATATTTGTAGTTTAATAAATATATTGGCATTCATTACAATTCCTTCATTTTAGTTTTTAATGGTGTAAAACTTTAAAACTTACCTAATTTCCTAAAATATTACTGTCAAGGCAAATAAAAAAAACTTCAAGCTTCTAAATACAATAATACAGTAGTTACTAACAAAAGTATGTTAAATAATGGTTAAAATATTAAAATTACCATACACATCAAAGGACGTATGTTTTAGCCGTAGGACCAGGTCAGTAAATAACAATCAAAGTAAAACAATCAGTTGCTTGATATAGCAATTCGTTCCGACTCACAGTCAAAAGAAGAATACGTGATATTGAAAATCATCATGATAATTTTTAAGTTTGATAATTTAATTGATATTGGTACTGTGCAAGATATGTCTATGTGCAAAGTGAAGGTTCTGAGTAAAATATTATAGTAGTTGTAAAATTACATCTACATGGGGTAAAATTCCCCGCAAAAATAAATAAACATTTAATTATGTTTAATTGTGTGGACTGGGGGGCAAAAATTCATAGAACCAAACTTGTAGTAACTTGAAAGATGTTCGCGAAGATTGCCTCAGATGTTATAATTTGGCCGCTAGAGTAGAAAAAAATAATGTCATATTTATTTTGGGTAAAAATGTTTGGTCGCTAAATTTTGAAATCAGATAGTTTTCTGGGGCAGGAAATAAAAAAGCTTTTTTTATTTTAAATGAAAATACTGTACTGCCACCTTTTTAAATTAAACATTAACTTAGTACGCACTAAAAGATAAATCAATTGTGTAATCTGCTATTTTAGTTAAAATTTTTGTTGAATTGTAAAATTTTAATTAGCATGCTATCAGGTAAAGTCAATGATGTACTTCCTAATGAGTTCGTTAGAAATTAAGTGCCATCCCAAATAAAGAACCAATTTTTGGGAGGACTATCGTGCAAATATGATACTGTCTTACTGGGTGTCCCATACCAACCTTGCACCTCTTTTAAAATTGTAAAAAAAAAAAAAAAAAAATAGTGCCGTTGTAGGTAAACATATTTTGCTCTGTTGATTGACACTGATTTCAATACAGAGGGGACCAGACATTATTTTGAAGCAACTTTAAAATTTAATATTTAAAAACCCTAATCATACTGATTTAGAATAATAAATAGCATGACATTATTTTTTTTAACTGGGGGAAATTTAACATATATTATGTCTGAACATTTTACATATAACAGAACTTACCAAACATGTAAATGTCTAAGAACCTCATTTAAAATAATATGCCATCATAAAACATCAATTATCACGTGATTAGTTTTACTAAACATTTAAATACATGTTCATTAATCTCCGTCATGTTGTAAATTTAATAAAAAAACATTTTGGACCAAACTGACAATTTTGTTGGAAACGTATTTAAAAGAGTCTAAGACATTTTTGTGCCGAGACATTTTTGCTTAAAATCTAAATTTCAACCTCAAATATTCAATAAACTGCTAAAATTACGCGTACAAGATCAAATTGTAAAGTTTTCTTAAAAACCGTGTAAAACTAAAAAAAATTATTTAAAGTGAGAGTTTGTATTTGACATCAGTGACTTCCGGTCTGGAGAGGTAATTTCAGATACACCCTGTACATTGAAATTACTCTCGGTGAATAGACCGCTTTTCCTATAAAGGCACAATTAGTTAATGTTATAAAATTTCTTAAAAAGGGTGTTTCGGTAATCCGCGACTTCCAGTATGTTGGCAATTTTCTCAGTAATACAGGTCGGTAAGTTTAGTTCTCGCTTGGGAATCACTCTGCAGTAAGTGATATATAGGAGATCTACTTTACCGACATTTGACGAATTTCTGATACCCCGATGAGTGAGTGAGTGAGTGAGTGAGTTACACATTCGGGAGTATATAATTTAGATGTTTATTTTTTGTCCTATAGGATTGAAAAATCAGCTGGAATATTTTTTAGGTTCTAGGACTGAAAAATCAGCAGGAATATTTTTTAGGTCCTAGTTTTGAAAAGTCAGCTGTTTGCTAAGTATATTATCATTCATTTTGAGATGCAGATTTTTAAAATTCAAACGTTATAAAGAGCATTGTTTGTAAATAACAGAAATGTAAACACTGCATATTACTTATTTTGTAAATATAACCTTGAAAGTACAACTTTATAGTTAATATTTTTTATACGATTAAAAGTCTAATTCTGCATTGTGATAAAAATCTTTGTTCATCACTCGGGCAAAAGACTCTTTTTGATGCTTGATCGTTTTTAAAAACTCGGCTGCGCCAAAAAGACCCACTTTTGCTCCTGTTGATGATAACTACTATTTTGATATGTATTTTGCAAGTTATATGTCTCGCCACATAAGTTGAGGAATGGCCAAAAACAGCTATGATGGGAGAGGGGGTACTTTTACAAAAACATCGAGCTTATGTTACATGCTAACTTTAATGGAACACCTAATTATCCAATAGTTTTAACTGAATAGTAAAGCAAATTCATTCGTCAAGTTACATGGCGAGGCTTATAGTTTTGGTCATGAGTTTAATTTTACTATTCTCCAAATTAATTTATACAGGGTCCTTAAAGTCCGTCACCAAACTTCATAATATGGTTAGTTGAGTCAAAATAAGTAAAAAAGTTTATATGAAGTTATATCCTAAAATGCATATTTACCTAGATATCCGCCATTTTGTATTTTTCACAAAACATTTTTTATCTCAGACGTTTTTAAACCAATTGCTTTGAAACTTGTTAGGTTTAGTTAAGTTTCAATTTACAAAAAAATATAAACTTGAAACAATTTCAAATTTCAAAATGGCGGCCATTTAAACTTTTTAAACCTCAATTACGAAAAAACTTTTCCTAAAACAAAATTTTTGAACCAATAAAAAATGTAGACAATTTAATTCCCTATCCGAAGACACCAAAATTATAAAAATCGGTTAATAAACAATGGAGATACATTAATTTAATCAGTATTAGGTTGCACTGTTATTGCCACCCTGCTTAGTTGGCTACCATTGTTACAATCTAGCCTATTAGCGCAACAATGGTGGCAGGTCCGCTCTTGGGTGGCAGTATCAGAGCAACCTAATACTGATTAAATTATTGTATCTCCATTGTTTATTACCCGATTTTTATAATTTTGATATCATCTGATAGGGAATTAAATTGTCTACATTTTTTCTTAGTGCAAAAAAAATTTGTTTCCATGACAAGTGTTTTTGTAATTGAAGTTTAAAAAGTTTAAATGGCCGCCATTTTGAAATTTAAAATTGTATCAAGTTGATATTTTTTTGTAAATTGAACCTTTACTATCTTAAGTTACATGTTGAGTTTCAGTGAAATTGGTTAAAAAAAGTCTGAGATTAAAAAAGGTTTTGTGAAAAATACAAAATGGCGGATATCTAGGTAAATATGCATTTTAGGATATACCTTCATATGAACTTTTTTGCTTATTGTGCCTTAAGAAATCAAGAATCTTTATTGGCCATTAAATAACAATTTTGTTACATTAGGCTTCGTCAAAGCTATTACATATTAAAATTCAATAAACTATAGGTAAAAGACATATACAGGGTGTCCAGCTTCGACTGTCCGAAACTTTTCCATGCTGTTCAGCAAGCCAAAAGAAACAAAAAAGTTCATATAAATATATGACTTAAAATGCTTCGTTAACCCGCTAGCCACCATTTTGTTTTTTACACTTAATAATTTTTATTTTCGTAACGGATGAATGGATTGGGTTCAAATTTGGCATGGACCTTAACTAGAGCAATGTTTATTAAAAGAAAAAAAAATATTTTTTCTAGTGTGTATTTTCAAAATGGCGGCCATTTTAAATTTTCTAACTCATATATCTCAAAAACGGTAAATTTTAGAAAAATTTTACAAGAGACAAAAAAGTTGAAAAATTAAATTATTTAACCAATGAGACCAAATTTGTAACGATCTGCAAAAAAACAAGGGAGTTACTGCGATTTTTCTGCAAAAAAAACATAGATTTTGCATTATAATTAATTTATTTTAATAGAAAAATCTCAATAACTCCTTTATTTGTTGTCAGATCTTTACAAATTTCATATCATTGTTTAGATAATTTAATTTTTCAGCTTTTTTGTCTCTTGTAAAATTTTTCTAAAATTTACCGTTTTTGAGATATTTGAGTTTGAAAATTTAAAATGGCCGCCATTTTGAAAATACACACTGGAAAAAAATTAATTTTTTTTTTTCTTTTAATAAACATCGTTCTAGTTAAGGTCCATGCCAAATTTGAACCCAATCCATTCATCCGTTACAAAAATAAAAATTATTAAGTGTAAAAAACAAAATGGCGGCTAGCGGGTTAACGAAGCA
This sequence comes from Neoaliturus tenellus, assembly GCA_030545055.2. Classification (NCBI taxonomy): domain Eukaryota; kingdom Metazoa; phylum Arthropoda; class Insecta; order Hemiptera; family Cicadellidae; genus Neoaliturus; species Neoaliturus tenellus. The sequence continues at coordinate 93,269,717 of CM061531.1, read as the reverse complement.
TTTTAAGTCATATATTTATATGAACTTTTTTGTTTCTTTTGGCTTGCTGAACAACATGGAAAAGTTTTGGACAGTCGAAGCTGAACACCCTGTATATAAAACACTAACTAACCATATTATGAAGTTTGGTGACGGACCCTGTATATATTTACACAAAAATAAAATAATCAATGTAAAAATCAATGTTAGTCTTGTATCCTTTCTTGGGTTTATAGTTGTGAGATTTATACTAAATATTTTGTTGATAAAACAAAAGAACAAACAATTAAACAAAAGATATGGAAATTCGCTGAGTAGGCAGGTCTGCTGCGACGGGGGTATTTTAGTCATTTTTAAGTTACATGACTTTGTATGTGCATATTTCAATGGTATTTTTGTATTTACTAGGCAAAAAAGTGGCACTGATGCAATGTATGCGGAACCAAATAAGTAGGATATCTCATGCTTAAAAAATGTAGGCCTATGTCCCCGAAAACCAGAGTAAAATGAAGCGCTAATGCTAGGACTTCTCCCGATTGCCATGGGAAGCCCTTTTTCTGCTTCTAAAATGGCAAAATGAGCATATTCGTTTACAAAAATCAAAACCATAATAAATGTCTGCAAAATTATTCTAGCTATCTGTTTCCATTTAACCAAAAAGGATAATTTTTCACTAAAAATTAAATCGTGGTGGTGTTATCATCAGGGGCTGCCTTCTCACATCCCCCTAAATAGGTGCCAACTTGTTTGGTTCTGTATGTATTGACGTATTGACTGATGTCAAGAAATAAGGTTGAAGTACAAATTAGTTTTTGTAGAAATTATTTAGTTGTATTACTTTATTTTTTGTAACATTTTACGAGTACAATAAATATGTTATTGGGACTCTTAATGTTTTGTTTTATTTTTCATGTTACTGCCATCTATCTCTGGTGAAAATTCAGACCATAACAAATTAAACAGAAGACAAGTCCGTTATTTTTGCTATCTCCTTTTTTGCTGACATTTCCAAACATTAAGGTTACCGGTACCCTTATGATTTCCAGGGCCCCCCAAAAAAAGAGACATAAGGGGGCTCTTAATTTTTTTTATTTACTTTTAAATTTTATTAGTAATCTACAAAATATTAGGAGTTACATAAAATATACCACACTCATGAAATAAACATCGTGGAATCATCAAAAACGTTTAACAATTATCAATAACTTCTGAGTCATTGTTTATTGAGCGGAGCGAGCGAAGCTCCTATACTACACTCTGGCTTTTTATTTACAAGTACTCCTCCTGAACGGCTGGAGTGATCCTCACAAAATTTTGCTCGGTCATAGTAACCATCTATGGGAAGGTATAAATCTGAAATGGTCCAAATCGGACATAAGGGTTCTGCCCTACGGCCCTTTAAAGTTACCATGTTATTTAAAAGGAGAAATATTTTATTTGGTTTGTTTACTGTGTGTTGATTATACAGCTGTTATAAGGATCAAATTTAACTGCAGACTGTAGCTCCCGGGGGAAATACATCCTGGATTTCATCGCCAGGGCCGGTCTTGTCGTCCTCAACCAGGGCGACACACCTACTTTTCGGCGCCCCGGGCAGAGAGGCACGATCCCTGACGTCACCTTTGCGTCTGAGTCGCTCCTTCCGAGGATCTCTGGCTGGAGGGTTGTGGAGGACTACACGGGTAGCGACCACCAATACATCGTGTTTGATCTGCATGATCAGGAAAATCGTCGAGTTTCCGCATCTCGGGAAGGGTCACGCCGGTGGAACACCAACAAACTGGACGTGGTTAAGTTCACCGAAGTCATCTCTCGGGGAGCGCAGGGGAATCCTGGTGAGGCTGGGGCCGAGGCACTAGTAACATCCACGATGGAACTGATCGTCTCGGCCTGCGACCAGTCTATGCCGCGAAGGAAACCCCGACGCGACAAACAACCCGTTTACTGGTGGACTGAAGAGATTGCGGAACTCAGAAGAACATGTTTAAGAACTAGACGAGCCGCCACTAGAGCGAGAATTCCCGCAGACAGAGTTCGTAAGTCGGAGGCCTATAAAGCTGCGAGAAAATCTCTCCGCCAGGCGATCAACAGGAGCAAGGCGAATAGCTGGAGGAGACTTCGTGACGACGTTGACTCCGACCCGTGGGGCCTGGGTTACAAACTTGTAACGCAGAAACTCGGCGCCCGCTCTCCACCTTCCATCATGGAGGGCGCCACCATGGGGAGGATCGTCGCTGCGTTGTTTCCTGAACATCCTCAGCGACCGCCGGTTGACTTCAGACGGGTAGAGGACGTTCCACTCTTCACTTTCGAGGAGCTGGAAACCTCCGTTCTCTCCCTGAAGAGCAACAAGGCTCCTGGCCCGGACGGGATTCCCAGTGAGGCTTTAAAGAAAGTATTTTCAATCAACGCTGACTTGTTGTTGAGAATGTACAATGCCTGTTTGGTAGAAGGGGTGTTTCCCGCTCCCTGGAAAACAGCCAGGCTTGTACTGATCAGCAAGGGCAAAGGTGATCCCGAGCTGCCGTCGTCCCACAGGCCTCTCTGCATGTTGGACACGGCTGGGAAGCTGTTCGAGAAGCTGATCCGTTCCCGCCTGACTTCTGCCGTGGAAGCTGCCGGGGACTTATGCCCCCGTCAGTACGGCTTCAGAAAGGGACGGTCAACGATCGACGCTGTCACCGAAGTTCAGAGAGCTGTGGAGAGAGCCGAGAGCCACAACCATTTCTCCCGCCGAGTAGTGCTTCTTGTTACGCTTGATGTCAAGAATGCCTTCAACTCGGCAAGGTGGGTCGATATGTTGGATGCGCTTCGCAACACCTTTCGTATTCCTGCATATCTGTTGCGGCTCATCGAGGATTATCTACGCTCTCGAAGCCTGATTTATGACACGAGGGACGGAACGCGGACGATGGAAGTCACTTCTGGTGCCGCACAAGGTTCAATACTCGGCCCGGATCTCTGGAACGTTGCCTATGACAGCCTCCTGAGGTCCGAGATGCCTGAGGAAACCACTTTGGTTGGGTACGCCGATGACGTTGCAGCTCTCATTGCTGCACGCAACGTTGAGCTGGCCCAACTGAAGTTGAACCGAGTTATGCGGGTGGTCAACAACTGGATGTCCGATCACGGTCTCTCGCTTGCTCTCAGTAAGACGGAGATTGTGATCCTCACGAAGAAGAGGATCGACACCGTCGTCCCACTCCGAGTGGGAAGGGAGGTGGTCACATCAACTCGTGCCGCCAAATACCTCGGGGTTATGGTGGACACCAAGTTAAGCTGGAGGGATCAGATCTTTCGTACGGCGGACAAGGCCGCTAAGGTAGTAACTTACCTTAGTAGGCTGATGGCCAATGTCGGGGGTCCCCGATCCAGCAGAAGACGTCTGTTGATGTCCGCGGTCCAGTCCGTGCTCCTTTACGGGGCAGAGGTGTGGGCAGGCGCTCTAGATAAGGAGTGCTACAGGTTGCGACTCGCCCGGGTTCAGCGTCAAGCTGCGCTCCGGGTGTGTTCCGCCTACCGGACAGTGTCCGAGCCTGCCGTCCTGGTGGTCGCCGGAGTCATCCCGGTCAAGCTCAATTGGCAGGGGAGAGGAAAGCGATTTACCAGAGACAAGGCGAGATCGGCAAGGACACGGCAAGAACCGAAGAGCGCTCCCGAACCTTCCAGCAGTGGCAACACAGCTGGGAGCACGACACCCAAGGACGATGGACTGCGCGACTCATCGAGCAGGTCCAACCATGGGTGGAAAGGCGGCATGGCGAGGTGGACTACTACCTCACGCAGTTCCTGACAGGTCACGGCTACTTCAAGTCGTACCTGAACCGGATGGGCAAGACCGGTTCACCGGATTGCATCTACTGCCCGGGCGTTCCCGATGACGCGGAACACACCTTCTTCCGCTGTTCGCGTTGGGAAAGGCCCCGCCTGGAGGCCACAAGAAAACTCGGTGTTTTTTCGGTGGACACGGTCTGCCAAAAGATTATGGAGGATGAGGGCAACTGGGATTGTTTGTCACAGTTCGTCCGGGGTATCCTCCTGGAAAAGAAAACCGATTTGGACCACGAAGTGGCCCAGATCCCTTGACCGAACAGCTGGATAAGGAGCGAGCCCCATGGGCGTAAGCCAAATTTAGGCCTAGCCTGACGTAATGTGATAAACAATTCCAGGTTAGAATCCTAAAGAGTAGAGGAGGTTTTTTAGTGGGTAAACCCGTTTTTTAGGGGAGTCCCACACTACAGGCTGGCCACCTGTGTGCGTAATGCATTTTCCCTGCCTCTCCCTCAAAAAAAAAAAAAAAAAAACTGCAGACTGTTACTATCAGCTGTTTGTGAATACAGTAGTTTTATGTGAAATTGTTGTTTTGTTTATTTTAGTGGTTTGTTCACCTTTGTACGCGAATGAAATGCCACGTTTACGGAGAGGAGGTGCAAATCTTGGACGACGCACCATTTAATATCTTGTAAACATATAATACCCCGTCGCAGCAAACCTGCGTACTCAAAAATTATTGGAGTATTGCAGACTTGTGGCGAGTAAGCGCAGCGAACAACCTAAATCTGGAACGAGTGTGTGCAGCGAATGAGCCGACCCAAAAGGTGAGTGAGTGCAGCGAACGAACTAAATAGACGGCGATTGAGCGTAGTGAACGAGCTGACCCAAATTGCGAGTGAGCGCAGCGAACGAGCTAAACCCTGACGGCGAGTGAGCGTAGCGAACGAGCTCACTTGAATTACCTATAAAACATTAGCTATTTTTAAAAAAAATAGTCGCTCCGCTCAATATTGCAAGCAGACAACTGCATTGTATACCTAGTTTATTTATGTATTAGATCATTCAGATACAATAGTTATATTGGGTTGACTTTTTGTAGCCCTAAACAGATACACTAAGTTTATTCAACACCCATTAAAAGATTCGACAAAGTGGAGTTTATTTAGGCTATAAAACTATTAATTTAATTCTAAGTGTCTCAAGAGTTATGGTTTATAAACTCTACTACACTATAAAATGCATTATTTGTTAAATATTCTTTAAGTTTTTTTGTAAAATAGTTTGATATCATTAATATTCCTTATGCTTTCAGGGGGATGTTGAAACAGTTTAGATCCTAGGTAACATGGCAACTTATGGTAATTTTCAAGTCTGTGGAATCAGATCTGAATAAATTTTTATTTCTTATATTATAGTTATGAAAATGTGCGCCGAATTTTGTGTCACATTTTATTAGAAAAAAAATTTTTCTAATAAATATATAAACCCGATTATGTTAAAATTTCCATGCTACGAAAGGCTGATCGGCACGATTCTCTTCTGCCTATCTTTGCTAGGGTTCGTACAGATTTCTTTTGTTGAATTAATACCCTTGAAAATTTGCAATCAGCACAAGGCCTCCATAGAGGTAATCCATAGGATAAATGTGGCTGAATTATGCCATAATTTATTCTGTTTTTAACCCTTGCGGGGCTATTGACCGATATATCCGTCGAACGTCATTTCTGGTCCGGGCTGAAAACGGATATATCCGTCTTAACTGTTTTCTTTTCTGGGATAAAGACGGATACATCCGTCCAAAAACATGAAAAACATATGTTGTATATATTACGGTTATAAACGTCATATTGACTTTTAGACGGGTAATTTAGTTTTTACAGTTAGCAAGATTATGCCCCGTGAATTTTTTAGCTGTTTCACGCCTAAACAACACATGTGTAGCGTGAAATTGTCAGTTTGCGCTGGGACATTACAGTGAGTGTTTGTTTACATTTTTGTAATGCCATACTATGAGTTTTACTTCAAAATGATTGATCCTAATGACTCAAATTCTTCTGAAGATGCTATAGGAATGCTAAATGGAAGTGCATCTGAAGGGAATTTCATGTTTGGAAGTGAAAATGACTATAATATGAAATTGATTCAGGCGAAGAGAGTGATTAATCAGACGCCAATCTATTGTAGTTCTTGCATTTATTAGACTTTTTTACTGTTTTTATAAGATACTCTTTTTACTGTCATATTATGATGGGAAGTAAATAAAACAACAAAATTATATAGACGGTTATATCCGTCCCCTGCCCGCAAAAATACTCACAATTGTTAGCAGTTTTCATATTTCTCGATTGTCGTTCTGAGCGGTGGACGTATATATACACCCACCTAACATTTTTTGTGAGTTTAAGACGGATATATCGGTCTTCTCAAATTTATTTTCCTTGCAACATGTGTAAAAAAAATTATTTCAGCGCTAAAAACATTTTTTTATAATAATATCAATTATTTTGAACGAAATAATAACATTACAACAATATGTTTTGAACTTTTGTGTGAAAAAATTACACCTCAGGCCACCACTTAAGTTAGCCCTGGAAGGTTTAACATTTTTGTTTCGCAATATTTTGAAAGTCTACTTATAAGAAATATTCCTGAGGAAATTTTCTTACAGACATAGTCAATATGGTGTTCCCAAGTTAAATTTTGTTCTACGTTTAAACCCAGGATTTTACCCATTGAATTGTTCCAAAATGTGTCTATTTATCATAATTACGGGGTTTTTGCTTTCATTTACATTACCTAAATTGAAATTGAGACTTCGTAACGACGTTGACTCCGACCCGTGGGGCCTGGGTTACAAACTTGTAACTCAGAAACTTGGCGCCCGCTCTCCACCTTCCATCATGGTGGGCGCCACCATGGGGAGGATCGTTGCTGCGTTGTTTCCTGAACATCGACAGCGACCGCCGGTTGACTTTGGACAAGTAGAGGACATTCCACATTCGAGGAGCTGGAAACCTCCGTTCTCTCCCAGAAGAGCAACAAGGCTCCTGGCCCGGACAGGATACCCAGTGAGGCTTTAAAGAAAGCATTTTCAATTAACGCTGACTTGTTGAGAATATACAACGCCTGTCTGGTAGAAGGGGTGTTTCCGGCTCCCTGGAAAACAGCCAGGCTTGTACTGATCAGCAAGGGCAAAGGTGATCCCAAGCTGCCGTCGTCCCACAGGCCTCTCTGCATGTTGGACACGCCTGGGAAGCTGTTCGAGAAGCTGATCCGTTCCCGCCTGACTTCTGCCGTGGAAGCTGCCGGGGACTTATGCCCCCGTTAGTACGGTTTCAGAAAGGGACGGTCAACGATCAACGCTGTCACCGAAGTCCGGAGAGCTGTGGAGAGAGCCGAGAGCCACAACCATTTCTCTCGCCAAGTAGTGTTTCTTGTTACGCTTGATGTCAAGAATGCCTTTAACTCGGCGAGGTGGGTCGATATGTTGGATGCGCTTCGCATAACCTTTCTCGCTCCTGCACATCTGTTGCGGCTCATCGAGAATTATCTCCGCTCTCAAAGCCTTATTTACGACACAAGGGACGGAACGTGGACGATGGAAGTCACTTCTGGTACCGCGCAAGATTCAATACTCGGCCCGGATCTCTGGAACGTTGCCTATGACAGCCTCCTGAGGTCCGAGATGCCTGAGGAAACCACTTTTGTTGGGTACGCCGATGACGTCGTAGCTCTCATTGCTGCACGTAATGTTGAGCTGGCCCAACTAAAGTTGAACCGAGTCATGCGTGTTGTCAACACCTGGATGTCCGATCACGGTCTCTCGCTTACTCTCAGTAAGACGGAGATTGTGATCCTCACGAAAAAGAGAATCGACACCGTCGTCCCGTTCCGAGTGGGAAGGGATGTGGTCCAATCAACTCGTGCTGCCAAGTACCTCGGGGTTATAGTGGACATCAAGTTAAGCTGGAGGGATCAGATATTCCGTACGGCGGACAAGGCCGCTAAGGTAGTCACTTACCTTAGTAGGCTGATGGCCAATGTCGGGGGGGTACCCAATCTAGTAGAAGACGTCTGTTGATTTCCGCAGTCCAGTCCGTTCTACTTTATGGAGCAGTGGTGTGGGCAGACACTCTCGATAAAGAGTTATACAGGTTGCGACTCGCCCGGGTTCAGCATCAAGCGGGTGTGTTCCGCCTACCGGGCAGTGTCCGAGCCTGCCGTCCTGGTGGTCGCCAGAGTCATCCCTGTCAAGCTCTTGGTAGGAGAGAGGAAGGCGATTTATCAGAGACAAGGCGAGATCGGCAAGGACACGGCAAGAACAGAAGAGCGCTCCCGAACCTTCCAGCAGTGGCAACACAGCTGGTAGCACGACACCCGAGGACGATGGACTGCCCGACTTATCAAGCAGGTCCAACCATGGGTGGAACGGCGGCATGGGCAGGTGGACTACTACCTGACCCAATTCTTGACAGGTCATGGCTATTGTCGGTCGTACCTGAACCGGATGGGCAAGACCGGTTCACCGGAATGCATTTATTGCCCGGGCGTTCCCGACGATGCGGAACACACCTTCTTCCGCTGCCCCTGTTGGGAAGGGCCCCGCCAGGAGGCCACACAAATTTTTGGTGCATTTTCGGTGGACTCGGTCTGCCAAAAGATTTTGGAGGATGAGGGCAACTGGGATTGTTTATCTCAGTTCGTCCGGGGCATCCTTCTGGAAAAGAAAACCGATCTTGACCGCGAAGTGTCCCAGATCCCTTGATCGAGCGGCTGGATAAGGAGCGAGCTCCACCGGCGTTAGCCAAATTTAGGCCTAGCCTGACGTAATGTGCCAGGTTAGAATCCTAAAAAGTAGAGGAGGTTTTAGCGAATTTCCCATAGGGAATAATCTATTACCGTAGGTCTCATGGTAAGACCTAAGCCTGGGACCATGTTACTTTTTCGATTTTAGGTGCCCAAAGATCAAAAATAATAGTCAATAAAATTTATATGTATGCTATATATATATATATATATATATATATATATATATATATATATATATATATATATATATATATATATATATATATATATATATATATATATATGTATGTATGTATGTGTCCCTAGACACGATAACTCTCGTAAAACCGGTCCGATCGACACCAAATTTGGTAGAGATGTGTAATCCTACGTTTATTCGGATGAGTTCGTAAACCAGACGTATCGACCTACCGAGAGGGGTAGTTTTGGGGGGTTTTGTACCCCAAAAATGGGTTTTTTGCATTTTTCATCTGTAATTTTTAAAAATTTTAAATTTTTATTTTGACCATTGGATTTAGCTAAAAAAAACACACAATTTAGTACCTTGAAGCTTTGCTCTATCTCCATTGGTTACCGAGGTATTAAAAATTCTAAAGACAGTACATTGTATTTTGGGGCTCCAATGTTAATCTTAAGGAGGATAAGGATTTGTTATTATTTCACTTATTAACCAATATTTTTGGGTGAAACTTGGTATTTAGCTTCATTTGGTTGAGATTCAACCATTTATGTAAAAAAATCTTCGTTTTTGTACTTATCATGACAGCAAACTTGCATACTCTTTTCCCATGTTAATCATATGGAGAATAGGCAACTCTTTTTTAATTATGGACAGATATTGATGAAACTTAATATAGACATTTATTTCCCTATTTATGAGCACGTAATGAAATTTTGTTTACAAGTTCTTCTGTTCAAAATTAATATTACTAATTTGGAAATTCGCTGAGTACGCAGGTCTGCTGCGACGGGGGGTATTTTAGTGGGCAAACCCGTTTTTTAGGGGACCCCCACACTACAGGCTGGCCACCTGTGTGCGTAACGCATTTTTCCCGCCTCTCCCTAAAAACAAAAAAAAAATCATCATCATATTGTGTGATTTGTTCAACATTTAATATTTCATCTAAATTGTTTACATAAAGCAAGAACAATAAGGGGCCAAGGATTGAATCTTGAGGGACACCATATGCTATATTTTCTCTACCAGACAATTTATTTTCTATCAATACTTGTTGGGTTCTTCCTTCAAGGTAGGATTTAATCCACTTGAAAAAAGTTCCCCGAATACCAAAATTTTCAAGTTTATTCTGAAGTAAAGCATGATCAATGCAATCAAATGCTTTACTGAAGTCCAAAAAGACACTGTTGCCTTATGGCCTTTATCAAGTCGAATTAGAATGAATTCAAGGCATTTATTTATAGCGTTTAGCGTACTAAAACCCTCTCTGAAACCCAATTGAGTTTTTGAAAGAAAATTGTTATGATCCAAAATGCCCCCGGCGCAGCAGACCTGCGTACTCAGCGAATTTCCAAATTAGTAACATTAATTTTGACCACATAAGCCTGTAAACCAAATATTATTACCATGCTCATAAATAGGGAAATAAATGTCTATTCTAATTATTATGATAAATATAGGGAAAGAGTATGTAGGTATGCTGCCAGGGCCGGATTTACCGCATGGGCAACATGGGCACATGCCCAGGGCGGCAAATTTCAAGGGCGGCAAAATTTTGGAGAAATGAAAATTTGATATCTGTATGCACGGCGCGTTGTCATTGTCATGGTCGCAGGCCACATAGCCGTATCGTGGTGAGGCGGCAAAGGGCAGACTGCAGTCTGCGCGGATGCGTGCGTGGACGATGTCTATTTATTTGCGCGTGGCAGACGATGTGGTAGTGGTGGGGCGCCGTGAGGGAGAGGGGAGCCGTATTCGTATTCCTCGCCGTCATCAGCCCACAGAGATGTGTTCTAGCCTATTTAGTGGAACGACTGTCCGCATGGAACTGTTCCGCGCAGACACTAGTCTCATATACCTGTTCCGGCGGAACAGTTTGGAACAACCCGATCCGCAACATCCCATGATACTGTTCTGCGAGTCTGGCGACTACCATATGATGCTGTTGCTTATCTATCCTGTTACGGAATAGTTTACAACAGCAATTGCAATGCCCTACCAGTATAGTACCAAACAACTTCGCTGTTCCTGCTGAAATGTTTTCTCATTCACCTAATATTTTTTTCTATCAATTTCTCACACGCCGCGTCGATGAATGTGTAACATTTTCTAAAATAACATATTAACTCATTTAATTAATGAGATGTTAAAGTTCATTTGGATAGTAGTAGCCTATTAATGACAACCGCGAAATACATTTTATGTTTAATTCAGTTTCAGTTATAATAAAATATCAACTTTTAAAAATAACTAAAATCGGGTTTGATTACAGTCACTACAGTCAGTATTGCACATTCAGACACTTGGCAAACTTTGAAACTAGCTTGGGAGGTCCTATGTCACTTCACACTCGTATCTGTTCCAAACGAATGTGAGTGTGAGGGAATACTGTAGTGCTCAGACGCGTGTTATGGGCCGCGAACTCGAGTTGATTGGAACAGTTGGAACAGGCTATTTCACCATACTGTTCAGGTACGAAACTGTTTTAAACTGGTAACTGTTCCAATAAAACTGTTCTCTTTTTTTCGGCACGTCATCTCTATCAGCCCAGCCCGCCAAGCCGCCATTTCGCTTCCGCTTGAGCGGTCAGTTACAAACGTCATTCGTCAGTGTTGTGTGGCGTTGTTAATGTCGCATTAGAACTGACAGCCTGTGAGAGTACGCTTGCGGCTTGCTTGTTATGCAGTAGTGCGTGTGCGACTGTGTATTGTTGATTTGCTCATACGGTAACTCTTTAATGCTGTATTTCGTGTGAGATTTAATTTGAATTTGATATACGCAATAATTTTCGTTATATTTTTAAAACATTGGCCTAATGGATGGGCGAAAAAGACTTAGTGGCACGGAATACCGGAAATTTGCTGAAGTGAAGAAGAAAAAGGAAAATGAAGTGCTTACCCAAACTTTAAAGTTAGATCCCTTCTTTTAAAAAAAAGCAATGTTGCCGCAATGTGGCTCCTTGGAGGGTACAAAGGGAGTCGGGGGGGGGGGGGGGGGGGGGGTGAAGGGGCGGCAGATTATTATATGCCCATGGGCGAAGAAAACGTAAATCCGGCCCTGTATGCTGCCATGGGGAACTCTAAAAGTAGGTTTTTAGCGTAAAAAAAATATTTCAACCATGTGAAGCCTTATACTGTTTCATTAATATCTGTCCATTTCTAAAAGAGTTTGCCTATTCTCCATATGATTAACATATAAGAAAAGAGTATGCAGGTTTGCTGCCATTGATAAGCTCAAAAACCAAGATTTTTACCATAAATTCATGAATCTCAACCAAATGAGGCTAAATACCAAGTTTCATTAAAAAATATTGGTTAATAAGTGAAATGTTAACACATCCTTATTCTCCATAGGATTAACATTGGAGCCCCAAAATACAATATACTGTCTTTAGACTTTTTAATATCTCGGTAACCAATGGAGATAGAGCAAAGCTTCAAGATACTAAATTGTGTGTGTTTTTTTAGCTAAATCCAATGGTCCAAATAAAAATTTAAAAATTTTTAAAAATTGCATATGAAAAATACGAAAAAAAATTTGGGTACGAAACCCCCCAAAACTACCTCTCGGTAGGTTGATATGTCTGGTTTACGAACTCATCCGAATAAACGTAGGATTACACATCTCTACCAAATTTGGTGTCGGTCGGACCGTTTTTACGAGAGTTATCGTGTCTAGGGACACATACATACATAGATATGTGTATATATATATATATATATATAACATGTAAATTTTAATGACTATTATTTTTAGTCTCTGGGCACCTAAAAACGAAAAATCTCTGGGCACCTAAAAACGAAAAAGTATCATGGTCCCGTTCTTAGGTCTCACCATGAGACCTACGGTAATAGCTTATTCCTATGGGAAATTCGCTAAAAGAGATAAGTCTAATATAAAAAAGTTTTTCCATGATTTTGTCAAAGATAGGCAAAAACTATTATTTTTGGTCTCTGGGCACCTCAAAATGAAAAAGTATTATGGTCCCGGGTTTAGGTCTTACAATGGACAATGGAGAGCGACGCTGGATGTAATTTGTAAGATAAACCGGTAGGCCCATGGCCATTGGCTTTACTGTCAATGGTATGGTATGGCCGATGTGGCGTGTGGTACTAGACCGTAGCATCAACACAACGAGGTTAAATAGATATAGAGTGCTACACAAATATGGAAAAATTGCCCCCTGTTTATTTGCGCCATTACCCACGATTCCCACCGTTTCCTTGGTAACCGGTCCTTTGTTTACACTTTACCACCAGTTATTTACCATTTTACCCACGCCTATCCGACGCTTCTATGGTAACCAACTTCAATAGCCTGCTCACAGACCATAAAATCAAATTAATTTAAAAACAAACAACAAGTAAACATGTGTTTTAACAGTATTATCTTTACTTGTGTTTTTTAAGCTTATAGCGACCAATCACAAAAGCTCAAACTAGTAACCAAAGAAACGAGTGTAAAGTGTAGGGTGGTTGCCAAAGAAACGGCGGGAATTATGGGTAAAATGGCCCAAATCAACAGGGGACAAAAAAATAACATGCGTTGAGCACTCTATATCTATTTAACCTCGTTGCATCAGCCACTTCCCCGAGTCTATCAGTTAAATTGCACATCAGTTGCGCCGCCTCATGTGATGCAAAGTAACTGATGCCGTTATATTTTGTCATCCTTAACGAGGTTAAACTAAAGAGTCCAACAAAAACTATTCGCCATTTTACCCATTCTTGCATGTTTCTATGTTGGTTTCTATGGGCACTTTGCTCGCTGATGATTCAATCTGCTAAAAAAAATCCCCGCACTAAGTCCCCCTAAAAATCGCTAGTATAGAGGAAATAAGCTCAACTGGCAGATCTCTTCAAACATTTTTGTGCTAAAAAATATTTCTTCTTTAAATAATATTTCACTGTCAAAACTAGTCTATTTTTGACTGATTGAGAGCTTGATTAGGCAATCCATCATACTCTGATACTCTGGGATTTGTCTAGCAAATTAAACTTGAATAGGATATTTTCACTTCAGAAAAGGGTCATAAGATGTAGTTTAAAGCTCAAACCAACCGATTCTTGTCAAATGCATTTCAAAGATCTTGGAATTTTAACAGTGCCATGTATTTACATGTTTGAGGTAATCTCTTTTGTCAAAGAAAGACACCTTGTAAAGGCTCATAAACATTCGTACAATACAAAAAACAGAAATCTTAACCCTTCAACATCTCATAGATTAAAATTGTTCGAGCAAAAACCTGAATACATCGGCTTCAAGCTACTTTCTCAGCTTCCGGTAGAACTGGTTCAAATCAGGGACATTAAAAAATTTAAGAAAGAACTTAGAATATTTCTTTTGGAACAAATAAGTTTTTACCAGCTACCTAATCACCTGACCTAATAACCTAATTACCTAACCTAGCCTAACCTAATCATTTCTGCTGCCCTAACCTACATGGACAAACTTTGGAGACTGGAAGTGCCAAGATTTTATAGATATAGGAACATGACATGTCTCATGCCAGAAGATGGTCAATCGAGACGACGTGGGAAAAGTTAGTAAGTAAAAGGCAACACTGAGAGAGCTGTTGTTCACTGCAATTTAATTTAAAGATAATGAATGAATCATTTTTAAGAGTCGTTCTTATTCATGCCGTTCATTATTTTCGGCGCTATTGGAAATCTGAAATGATCTTAAATGACCGCTCTATGATGTTTTGAGAAATCAAACAACAACTACATGAAAACGAATTTTCCTCATAGCAACAACAGTTTAGAGGCTATGATATATAGTGTAGGTGCTAACGAGAAATTTTAATAAATGTGTCGGCGCTATTAGAATATTTGAACTTCCGATTTACCTCCTCTTTGTAGTCAACAAAAATTTAAAACAAAAAAACGTTTTAGCATGGTTTTAGTTGCCGTTGCTACCAATTTTACTTAGTCGTTGTTATGTGAGCAGTTAGTTGCTATGTTACACCCTGCCGTTGTTATTTATTTATATTTATGGGTTAGTCACACTCAAGAAATCTAGAATGCAACTCTAGAATTAGCCTATATTATTCTAGATACTGTGGCCACACTTGTGTTTCAAACTGCCAGGGACCTACTGGAACACAGCCAGTAGTGTATCAAGGTCGGTAGAGGAAAAGCACAACTGCTTCCTAAGGTCTGCGGAATATCTTTTTTTGTGTTCCGGATATGAAGCGTTAAAACTAAGACGGAAGTTAAGTAAGTTATAATATTTACATTTTCACAGCTGACTGAATAAGCGGATGAAGCAGTATTTCTATGGCTACGATATTTATCGTAATGACACCATATTAATTTATTTTACATTTTAATTATTTGTTAATAACAAACCATTAGATAGTTGTAAAATTAAAAATTATCATTAAACGAAAATATACAATGATAAATTTTACCTTAGGTTACTTTGAAATTCCTTATTTTTGGAACAGTTGAGAGAAACAATCTCCAACTCCAACCCAAACGAAAACTTTTTCTGCTGCGTTGGCAACACTTGTAGGTAGCAAAGAGTAAAATGTTGATTTTTTTTAAGGCTGCGGTCTACCCCAGCCAAAACAACAACAATGCCGAATGCCGCCTCGCGGCCGTAGCGCTAGGCGAGTTTGATGGCTGCAGAGGTTTATGGGGATCGTGTTTCAGAATTAACCGATTAAGATAGAGATTGGCTGTTAACCTTTTCTAAAAGTAGAAAAAAGGATCTAGTCGGCTATCTTTTTAGAATTTTTAAATAAAATTTCTAATTTCAGTAATAACTGTCTAAAATCATCTGTTATTTAGTTTTGTAAATGCAGAGGTTTACGGGGATCGTGTTTTAAAACTAACCTCTTAAGATAGAGATTGGCTGTTAACTTTTTTTTAAAGTAGAAAAAAGGATCTAGTCGGCTATCTTTTTAGAATTTTAAAATAAAATTTCTAATTTCAGCTATAACTGTCTAAAATCATCTGTTTTTTCTCGATTTTAACTGAAGTTTTCTATTGGTTTTAATGAACTAACTACAAAAGTATAACAGAGGGAAATTAGTACCGTTATTCTTCTTTAATATGACACCTTATTTATAGCTCTAGGCTTCATTTGGCAGAAGATAACACGATTCTAAAAAACCCTTGCATTTGGGTGCGCGCCAGGGGTAGACCGGAGCCCGGGACCACCCCGGTCTCAAACTCGACGGCCGCGAGGCGGCATTCGGCATTGTTGTTGTTTTGGCTGGGGTAGACCGCAGCCTTAACACTTTTTTAACAAAAAAAAAAAAAAAAAAAAAACTCTATATCGACGTCCGCGGATGTCGCATATTAGAAACCAAGGCAATTAATTAGAATCCTTAGAAACTGACACCATTGACTATTAATTGATAATCCAATTGCCTTGGTTGATACTACCTATTGTGTACCGTAGTAAAATTAGTCGGGAAAATGAAATAATTTTTGGAAAGCCAATTTCTTTTGAAATGTGTTCTATGGCATCCCCTGCCCTTCCTCCGAAATGTCCCCGGAAATACCATATGGGGACCCAGTCAGCACACAATGTGAAAATCACGTTATTTTCACGTGAAAAAAAGGTGAGAATGTAAAAGTAAAAAATAATACGTTTTTTTCACGTGAAAATAACGTAAAAATGTGAAAGTAAAAAAACCGTGAAATTTAAAACGTGATTTTCACCAAAATTTTTTTACATTTTTTTACTTTATGTTTTATACTCACTAAATCACTTTTTTAAGACAGGGACTTCACACAGTAGGTATTTTAACCTAAATATGAATGAGAGATGAGTGTAGGATGGTTGTGGCACGATCTTGCCCAGTCAGCACAAAATGTGAAGATCACGTTTTTTTTCACGTGTAAAATGTAAAAATTATATAAAAGTGAATAGAAGAATATTTTTTTCATGTCAAAATTACGTGAAAAATGTAAAATGTCAAAAACTGATGAAAATATAATATCATTTTAACGTGAAAATTATGTGAAAAATGTCAAATGAGAAAAAGGCGAATAATAGAATATTTCTCATGTACTAATTATGTGGCAAAATTTAAATCTAAAAAACGATTAAACGAGAGAGTAAGCAGTATTTTTGCATTTAAAATCTATAGTCCAGTCAATAAAGAGTTTGTAGACGACATGGCAGGAGGTATGGATTTTTATTTGATAAATGTATTTGGGGTGATTATAGGATGTACATACTAAAAGTCCCCGCATTTTCGCGTGGAGCTTCAGCGGCGAGAGGGTCGGAAAGGTACAATTTTATATATTTTACCCGATATCTCAAAAACTAAAAATCACAGCAAAAATATGTAAGTTACAAAAAGAATCCTCATAAAATTTCCTACAAGTTTGTCATTTACTATTTTTTTCTATCTATTTTAGTTTCTGAGATATAATTTCATAAATAGTCAAAATTAATTTATAAAAAAGGTTAATTTTTTAGTTTTTTGTAAATATCTTAAAAACCATATATTTCAGAAGAAAAATGTAAATTACAAAAAGAAAGCCAATAAAATTTCCTACATTTTTGCAATTTGTCATTAGTTTCTTACTCTTTTACTTTTTGAGATACATACCTATGAATATACGGCATCTTTTGCAAGAAATTTATATTGTCATAGTTTTTCCTCAATAACTTGAAAACCATACACCGCAGCAGAAAAGTGTAAATAACTAATTGAAAGGCAATAAAATTTTCTACAAATTGTACTCTACTCCGTGTTTTTATCATTTATATTCATTTATAAATTTGCTTCCAAATATATAAGATATTTGTAAGGAACGCACATATTTTAATCTTACATACTCTCAGAACGTATAACCAATGAATAATTCTTGGTCTTATTAATAATTGTTCATAAAACATTCTTATTCCTAAAATTGTACGTGAGAAATCAATTACAAACATTCTGAACTCAATTATACTATATGAATTAGGTTGAGGAAAGTATTTTTATGTTTACCAAACTGATAGAAATATTGTATCAGTTATACCAGACACCGCCATCAATATTTAAATGAATTTTTCACACAATAAACTGTTCCACTATAGGTAAACCGGTTACGCTCTATCGATTGACACTAATTTCAATATACAGGGTGTACCAGAAGTAACCTATTATGACCGGAAGATGTTAATTTTAAATACAATCTACGGTAAATTATTTAATTTATCGAAATAACTTAGTTAATTTCAAGGCATTTTTGGATTCTAGACGTAATTTAAGATAACTTTACAATTTGTTAGTACCCTTAACCCTAATGGGTTAGGAGATAATAGCGGGTAAAACCTAACTTTTTACCCATAAGAATATCATGGGAAGAATTTCATATACATTATTGCTGAACATTTTAAGTTAAACAGAACTATCCAGTGTCCAAGCATGAAAATGACTTAGAACTTAATTTAAATGATATTTCATCATGAAATGTCTATTATCACGTTGTTTGGTTACTTTTGCATACATTTTTAAATATCTCCACCATGTTGAAACTTTTATGGAAAAATATGACAAAACTAATAATTAATTATGAAAAAATATTTAAAAATAGGGTCTAAGACACTTTGTGCTGGAGCATGCTAGTTCATTAAAAAAGGATCAGTGATAATACATTTGAAAAATTTTCCATGTTATTCTTATGGGATGAATCTTAATTTCAACCATCATTATATCCTAGACCGTTAGGATTATGGATACAAGTTAAAAATGTAATTAGTCCAGGCTCTAAACAGGTTGAGCATGCACTGAAAGTCTAACAAAATTTGACTTTGGATTATTGTTGAGGACATTTAGTAGATTTAAAAAACCGCTGTTGCCACATTTCCAGAATGGGCACAACACGGGAGACCTCCTCTAGAGGAAGTCGTAGAGGAAACTGTATTGGAATTTGTATTGGCATGATAATGGCGATGGAAGTTTGATTTTTCCCCATTAAAATAACATGGGGCAAAATTTAACATCCATTATCTCTGTAAATTTCTTGTTAAAGTAAAAAGACCTAGCATAAAAATGCCTTAGCTTCTTCTCTTAAAAACTGAGCATCATTAATTATTAGTTTTGTCATAAGTTATTTTATTTTTCCACAAATTTCAAGTAATATCTGCCATGATATTATTTGAAATTTGTGGAAAACAAAAATTAATTACGTGATAATCGTTATTTTACGATGAAATATTATTTAAAATAAGGTTCTAAGATAGTTTTTTGGTGGACAGTTATGGTAAAGGTAAAAGTTTCAGTATTAATGTATACCAACATTGACTCCATGGAAAAACCAAACTTGTGGGGAAAAACCAAACTTCCACCGCCATTATCTCCCAAACCGTTAGGATTACGAGCACACGTTAAATTGTAAAGTAGTCTTAAAATTATGTCTAGAACCCCCAAAAAAAAAACAAAAATAGTGGGGGTTCGCATTTTAAATTAATGACTTCCGGTCTAGATAGGTTACTTCTAGAACACCCTGGACATTGAAATTATCATCAATGAATAGAACGCAACCGGTTTGCCTACAATGTCACAGTTTGCTTTGTGTGCTTTGCAATTTTTTGTAGATCTTAAAAGGGTTGTACGGGTGGTCTGGGACACCCGGCATATTTGGAAGCAAATTTATAAATGAATATAAATGATAAAAACACGGAGTAAAGTACAATTTGTAGAAAATTTTATTGCCTTTCAATTAGTTATTTACACTTTTCTGCTGCGGTGTATGGTTTTCAAGTTATTGAGGAAAAACTATGACAATATAAATTTCTTGCAAAAGATGCCGTATATTCATAGGTATGTATCTCAAAAAGTAAAAGAGTAAGAAACTAATGACAAATTGCAAAAATGTAGGAAATTTTATTAGCTTTCTTTTTGTAATCTACATTTTTCTTCTGAAATATATGGTTTTTAAGATATTTACAAAAAACTAAAAAATTAACCTTTTTTATAAATTAATTTTGACTATTTATGAAATTATATCTCAGAAACTAAAATAGATAGAAAAAAATAGTAAATGACAAACTTGTAGGAAATTTTATGAGGATTCTTTTTGTAATTTACATATTTTTGCTGTGATTTTTAGTTTTTGAGATATCGGGTAAAGTATATAAAATTGTACCTTTCCGACCCTCTCGCCGCTGAAGCTCCACGCGAAAATGCGGGGACTTTTAGTATGTACATCCTATAATCACCCCAAATACATTTATCAAATAAAAATCCATACCTCCTGCCATGTCGTCTACTCCCTATATTTGACCATTCATTGACTGGACTACTATGTCAAAATGTATATTTAAAAAAATTAAATTAAAAAATTTATTTTCAAACTTTATTTTACTTTTTAGTTATTGATAATTTTATTTGACTGTCAAAGTATCAGATTTACTTATGTAGAGATATTGTCTAATTATAGCTTTCGAAATAACAATTTAAATTTCAATTTGTGGTATCAACAATTTATAATTATATTTTTTAGCCTTTACATTATTCCAACAGGATGTAATTTCATGCGTTGGTTATACTAATTTTAATAACACTTTAAATATTTAATACGCAATAGTAAATATAAGTTAGTTATAAAAGATTAAAAAAAATATTATTATTAACAAACACAGAGTTATTTTAAATTGGGCCAGAGTTTTAATTTTGACTTGCTCAAGTACAAGGAAGGTTGAGTATTAAATGTATAAATAGTAATTTAAATCCACTTATGGTACAGCAAAAAGTGGCTGAGAGGGTTAAGGCGCTAGGACATTGACAGAAAGGTTGTGGGTTTAAATCCAGATGAGGGTGAGGAATTTTTGATCGACTTTATTTACATTTTTTAAATGTATTGGTTAGAAAAAAAGCATTCATTTACAAATTTTGTTGAAAAAAATTGTTAAATGTTCAGTAAAACATAAGTTAAAAAGGTAAAAATTAAGTGAAACAAAAACGTCATTTTCACGTCTTTTTTCACGTTTTTTTCACGTTTTTTTCACGTTTTTTTCACGTGAAATTCAGTGCAATTTTTACGTTATTTTTACGTGAAAATAACGTGATTTTCTCCTTTTTTTCACGTGAAATTTACGTGAAAATGTAAAAAAAGAAACGTTATTTTCACGTGAAAATAACGTTTTTGTGCTATCTGGGGATTACGCTTAAAAATGAGGCGTTGGCCCATGAGGAGTTACATTAAAATTTGATATTTAGCATACTAAATTTAAATTCATTCCAGAAGGTTTATATATATATATCAAATTAAAGGTCTTAAAATGTAGAATACAATGCCGTAAACCCGACCTCAATATAACTGTCGGGAGTGAAATGACAGGCGTTCAAAGTTTAGAATAAAATAATATTATCAAAACTTTGAAATACAATAAATTCCAACATATTTGACCTTTTGAGGTCTGGTTTGCGGCTATGTACGCTCCTTACTAAGACCTTTAAAATTATGTATAGCATGGCTATGGACTAAGAATTTTTTTAAACTTCCTCTTTGGGACGTCCATGTGGAGGGTGGTTCAAGGGTAGTATGATAAGCATATGACTAGCTATCCGCATTCTCAAAATTAGTTGTAAAAGCAAACGTTTGCCGCAAACTGCACCTCGAAAGGTAAAGTACTTCGAAAATTATTACATTTTTTAGCGTTTAGGTTAAAATTTGATTTTTATTCAAAGTTTGACAGGCTGCCATTTTTGACTCAGGCAACCTTTTGAGATGTGGTTTGCGGCATTAAATTCTACTACTTAAGAGCTTTAATTTGATGTACATAAACCCATTGGTCGAAGAAAGATTTATTTCTGACTCCAAAATGATGGGATGGCCCCATCATTTTTAGGCACGTTGCCCACTGGTGATTTCAGGGGACTTTTCTGAGGGAGGTCAGGGGATGGTATAGAACACATTTCAGCAAAAATTCGCCGTCAAAAAATTATTTGATTTTCCAGCCATATTTCGGCTTAATTTTACTACACTAATATTAGTATCTAAAGTCAATGCTGACACCATTCTTCCTTTGCTCTTTATGTAGTTCACCTGTGGCACTGCAGTCCAGCGTTGCCAATTCGAGGGTAATTACCCTTTTTGAGGGTATTTTGGACCTTCGAGGGTAATCGTTTTTTCTAATAAAAGGATAATTTTACTGAAATTGTCAAGTTTGACTCAGATATGTGAATTTTCGGGAATAGGTTAAAATCCGAAGTAGAATTAATACAGGAGTGATTAATATTACTTGAAAGCTAATACAAATTAAACAGCTTATACACTTATTATAATCACCCCTGTGTGCTAACAACTTAGATTGTGGGTAAATTAAGTGATTTTCTGGTATTTTGGCACTTTTGAGGGTATTTGATTGTAATTTTGGCAAGGACCGAGGGTAAAAAATTTAAGTTAAAATTAGGGCCTACAAAAAAGTCGACATGTATGTGTTTAAGACTAACCCAAATCCCCCTCTGTTTTTAATTACAGACTAGTTGTTGCCCGTCGATACTCGACGGATATAGCCTAGCTCCATTAGTGGTAAATGAAACGCTATAATAAGTTAGTACAAACATGTAAGGTAGTCTATAAAATGTACTTCTTTGAACTGCCATACCAAGAACAATATTTTAATATATTTTACAGAAAATACTACGATTTTAGTCGGAGCGTCGGAAAAGTAGGCCTATTCCGTAAAACCAATAATGTTGCATCCTTGTACTTATAGGCCCTACTCTTTTAGTATTTTATAAAAATGTCAATTTGATTGTTTAGGTAGGCGCAAACCTAATTAGCCTAAGGAAACCGTTCTATTAGGTTCAACAACATCAGAAAAAAGTAGACCAATATCCACTTGTAGGCCTATTGGATAAATTGTTCTTAACAGTTTTTTTCAAGAATTAGGAAAGGCCTAGAGTGTTGTAACTTATGATGGTTGGCTTTAACAAATATTGGTGTATTAGGGTAGGATAGAACGTAAAGAAACCATTTATAACCACTTTCATATCGCAAATTTATGCTGTAGTGTGCAAGTTTCAATAACTATCCAAATTTAAAGAATACAAATTTATTTCACAGAAAATTACATAATTTTAGTTGGAGTGTCTGTCAAAGTAGGCCTATAGGCATATTCCTTAAAACAATAATGCTGCACCCTTACTATGTAACACAGAAACCCTTTAGTATTTTATAAACATAAAAAATCGATTGTTTACTTAGGCCTAAACCTTAGTAGCCTAATCAAAGCGTTATATTAGTTAAAAACATCAAAAAATAAGCAAGCCTAAACTATCAATTTGTAAACTTGTTAGTTTAATAAATAAGTTTTTTGAGAGTTTTAACAGGCCTATAAATATTTTAATGTATCTATTTTGCTTAAAATCGGTACCATCAGTAAAACATTTATTAGTGACGCCGTTATTGGACACATTACAAAAAGTATATTTGTGAAGATCGGTCTGGAACCCGGGCCCTCTAATTAGGAGTAAGTCACGCTACCGATTGCGCCACAAATACTGTCGTTAAGCGAAGTAAATGTAAAGCATTACAACGTTGCAAACGACAAATTGATTGCACAAAGAATTTCCGATACATCAGTTTCTTTTAATACAAATGTGAGCAATTTATTTAAACTAAACCTATACAATTTAGTCTTAATTTTAAAGCAATCATTTATTTTACATAATTAAGCAACTTTCTTTTTATTTAAAGGATAATACATCATAATAATTGTAAACGTTTTTAGGTACTGACCATAATAAACCAAATCCTTCATGAACTTTTGTTCATCCACTCTGTATGTAAACAAAATACCTCGTGTGTTTACAATCAGCTGATTGAAATCGTGTAAAATAAATAAATTGTTAAGGTTTGAAAATGTCGACATTTTTAATTTAAGGGAGTAAGATAACGTTAATTATATGATTAAGCAACTTTCTTTTCATAAATGACAATACATCATAATAATTGTAAACGTTTTTAGGTACTGGCCATAATAAACCAAATCCTTCATGAGCTTTTGCTCATCCACTGTATTTAGACTAAATACCTCGTGTGTTTACAATCAGCTGATTGAAAGCGTGTAAAATAAATAAATTGTAAAGGTTTGAAAATGTCGTTATTTTTAATTTAAGGAAGTAAGATAATGTTAAAGTAAATAAAATCTGCTAATATACAAAGGTTTACGTTTTATTTGGTACAAACTGCGTGTAAATTGGTCCAGTGGGAGTCTCAGACGAACTTTCCAAAGGATTGGAAATGTTGGCTTTTTTCCCCATGTTAAATCTCCATAAGAAAAGTTTATTTTTCATTTTTGACCAATTTAACGTAAATATTTTTGAAATACGAATAAAACCTGCTAATATAGAACCGAAAACGTTTATTTTGGTACAACCCGCATGCAAATGGGTCCAGTAGAAGTCTCAGACGAACTGTCCAAAGGATTGAAAATGTTGGCTTTTTCCCCCATGTTAAATCTCCATAAGAAAAGTTTATTTTTCATTTTTGACAGATTTAAAGTAAATATTTTTGAAATACAAATAAAACCTGCTAATATAGAACCGAAAACGTTTATTTTGGAACAACCCGCATGTAAATCGGTCCAGTAGGAGTCACAGACGAAGTGTCCAAAGGTTTTTTAACTTTGTGTTTTAAATATATAGATACCTCCCATGAAGGTCAGCCACGCAGGAAGTGAATTAATTGATGAAAAATACAAAAAAATCAGTGAAACAAACATTTAAAGGAAAAGACCATCAAGAGAAAACATTGTGTTAAATAAAAGTGGAAGTAAAAAATCAAGATTAACTGGACGAACGCACCCATGCAGTAGTTCAAGCAGGTCCCGCTCTCAAAGCAAAAAGAAAAAAAAATGAAAAGTGATTGGCAACGCTGCTACAGTCATCTTTGTAATGTATGTGAGTATGTGATTGTGATTATTGTTTGTAGGTTATGTTTGCGTCAATTTAGTTTAAGGTTAGACTAGACTTGAAATAAATAAATGAGAAAGGTTTTAACAAATCTTCGTCTTGCATTTATATTGGTCTTATAAGATTAAAATGATTCAACTAAGGAGAAAATTCACAGTTTTATGTTCTCGATCTAAGTTAACGGTTAACAATTATTTTCTAAATTGTGTGAGCGAAGAATTTACTTTGATTAAACATTTCAGCAGCAAGAGAGTAAAACCCAAGTCCAAGAAAGCTAGTGCATCTCCTGTGTCTACTTTGTTTGTACCAGTTAATATTAAGCCAAATTCAGATGGGCCAAACGTTGGAGCAGAACTAGCTGGAAGTTTAGACAAGGCAGAACTGTTAAAAATTTTAAATAGATTCTACCAAAAGCAGGAAATTAAAATTCTTGCCATGGAAAATGGGATAGACAGTAAGCT
Organism: Neoaliturus tenellus; assembly: GCA_030545055.2. Taxonomy (NCBI): domain Eukaryota; kingdom Metazoa; phylum Arthropoda; class Insecta; order Hemiptera; family Cicadellidae; genus Neoaliturus; species Neoaliturus tenellus. Next base: position 93,244,639 of record CM061531.1, on the reverse strand, counting down.
ATACGCTATCATAGTTACCATTTTCAGGTTGTAATGTTGTAAGACCTAGACCTAGTAGATTATGAAAAATCAATAAAATTTGGTTTACCCTCATTTAACCCTTTCAGTGCTCTAGGGTTACCATGCGTCCTCTTTTCCTCCTAGACATGTCCTCTTTTTAGAGCATAAAAAGCTGTCCATGCGGATTTTTGAGAATCAGTCCATTTTTCCGGCTTTTTGGTAGGCCTATAAACAAATTGAATATTTGTTATGATGCGTTACCAATCCATAAGAAGGGTTTTTATACTGTCACTTCATCCAAATTGTTATTAAATTGTAATGTATATTTTTTTAAATGGTCAATCAAGAGTGGAAACTGTTGCCCTTTTAATGAAACTTATGGAGGGGGCTCCAGCTGTATAACTTAATCAACACACAGTAAACAAACCAAATAAAATATTTCTCTTATTAAAATAACATGGTAACTTTAAAGGGCCGTAGGGCAGAACCCTTATGTCCGATATGGACCATTTCAGATTTATTCCCATAGGCCTAGGTGGTTACTATGACCAAGCAAAATTTCGTGAGGATCACTCCAGCCGTTCAGGAGGAGTACGTAAATAAAAAGCCAGAGTGTACGGTAGTATAAGAGCTTCGCTCAAAAATTTAATATTTTGAATTTTAAACTTAGTTTAACGGATTGAAAAGAAAATCCAAAACTATATTTCCCATGTTATTAATATGTGAAATCAACAAAACTCCTGATCTTGCTTATTTTGACTTAACCTGATAAAATTTTGTATTTACTTTCAGGGTTTAACTTATATTTGCTACAACACCCCCATGGCGCCAAACCAACATACCATACTGACCCCAATCATGTTTATGGGAAAAATTAAAAATACCAATAAATATTGATACAATTCTATATTTACTTTCACTAATTAACTTATGGATTAGCCTATCCTACATTTTTTACAACAATCTATGGCAGCTAACTTACACACTCATTTCTATGATGTTTATGGGAGGCGGGGAATCAAATTCCATTGGAAATTCGCTGAGTACACAGGTCTGCTGCAAAGGGGGTACCTATTATTTTTGTATTTTCTAAGTGTTATTTAAAATGAACTTAAAATGGTAGTTTTTACACAGATTGCTGATTGAAATAACAACATTTCAGTTCTAAGTCATTTGATTTTTTGGTTTGATTAAACTCTTACCAAACCTCTGCATAAGTTAAAAACTTCCTGACATGCATCATTGCACTTGTGGACAAAACGACATTTTCATAGGACACATGTGATCAATGGAAGAAATATGAAAAGAAATGACGTAGCCTACTCAGAAAGTTAAAACAATATATTGTCTGCTTACACATATTTGATTCCTATTATAAATTAGTTAAGTGTATTAAAAAAAAAAATCATTAAAGAAGAGCTTACCTAAACAAATAACTTACTACCTTACGACAAACTACTAATTTGCGACGATACTAGTTTGCTCATGTTATACTCTAAGGGAAAGTCAAAAGAAATATCAGTTCTTTCTACCTCTCTAATTTCTTTAGCCGCAAAGCAGAACAACGGCCGACAACATTGTCGCAGACAATGGAGGCGTGCAGAGATGTGTGAGCCCTTTTTTCAGTAAACTGCAGTAGGCAAAAGCAATATTTTCCCGTAAAGAAGATGATTGTTAAATGTCATTTGCAGTAATAGTTTTTAGTGAATTTCCCTGTAGGGAATACGCTGTTACGGTAGTAGACATGGTACAGTAACACCTAGGCCCGGGACCACTTTACTTTTTCATTTTGATGTCCCCAGAAGAACACCATTCGTTCATTTTCATATATATCTATACTAGCTGGTTCCCGCCACGGCTTCGCACGTGTTAAATTTATTTTATAGGTAGTAAAATCTTTTTAAAGAACAACGAAATTTTCTTCCATATCCCCATACATGGGGTGTATGGGGAAAATTAATAATTGCCGAATATTGATACAATTTGATATTAACCTTACCTAATCATTGCATTTCCTAACAACTAACATTTTCTAAGGTATGAAGGTAAAGATAACATCCCATGGCATTGCTGCCATGGGTTTGTTATGAGCATGAATGAGCTTGAAGGTTCTTGCACCTTCATACTCATCCCTATGGTGGTTATGGGAATAATACAAAATCTCAAATTCTTTCGCTGGGTACGCAGGTCTGCTGCGACAGGGGTGTTGTATTTTCCCCATAAACACCATAGGAGTGAGTATATAGGTTTACTGCCATGGGATGTTGTTAAAAAATGTTAATTGTTAGGAAATGTAATGATTAGGTAAGGTAAAAATCAAATTGTTTTAACATTCAGCACTAATATTAATTTTCCATTTAAGTAAAATTTTGTATATATATATATATATATATATATATATATATATATATATAATGAAGTATTATTTGTTTCTTCTTCTTAAACATTCCTTGACAAAATTAGGCTATTTGTACGGAGATAAATTATCATAGGCCTACAGTAATTTACATGAGCCTTGGTTTATAAATAATTAAATAATTTTGTAAATAAATAATTAAACACCCCCACCTATATAATTTAATAACAAAAATTACCAACCATCTTGTAATATCTAACATGTGTCATTTTGTAAATCTATATATTAATAGGCAAGCATGTTTCTTTTCCTCCTTTTTTCTCAGCTTGTGGTCGTAGGAGAAACCCGCGCATACCGTTAGAAAGGTTTTGTCCTGTAGATGAGCAGAATCGCATTATCATTCATCGCATTATCGCCAGGGCTATGCCCCACAGGCTTTCAAAGTTCCAATGTTAATCTTATGGAAGAAGGGTAGTTTATGTAATCATTAGGCAGCTGTTGTAATAACAAGTTTTAGCAAAACAGTAAGACTAGATGTTTTAAATATAAAATATCTATACTTATTTATTACGCTAAGGGTTTTTTTGTCTTGAGAACTCCTCCTACAGTTTTCAACCGATTTTCAAGTTTTTGGTGTCGTTGGATAGGGCTTGGCCTGTAGTTGTTTCCGCCGAAAATTGATAAGAATCGGACTGAAAATAAAGGCGCTATCCACCATTGAAATATCAAAATTTCCCATTTAAATAACATTGGGATTAAATAAAGCATTTAAAACATATGATAATAATCAGCTGTAAATACGTGTTGTTTTGGTGATTAAAGAGATTAACAATATTGGATTGGTCGGATGTAATTGATTTAGAGCTAAAAGTAACATTTAATTGTATTAAAATAAATTGCTCGAATTCGAGCAACACGTATACTAGTTTATTTTAAATCTAAATTGAGTCCAGAGCAACTAAAATTTTGATCGAATGTCGACCAATAGGCGATCTCTAGCATACATAAAAATAACAATATAAGTATTTAGGAGTAATAGTTTTCACAGTTCAATTTTGATAATCTGTAAGAACTTTATTTCAATGTTATACTGTGTATTCTTGGAATAATTAGTTGTGTTAATATTTTATGTTTTATGTATTATTTAGGCTAGTACTGACTCTGTTCTTTGTAAACAATTTACATGTAATAGAATAAAGAAACTTGAATTTAAAATGCATTTGATGTAGATTTTGTTTTATTTGAAGCTCTTGTATTTGACGTTAGTTTTATAATATGAATATAAATGTTTTCCAGGCTATTTGCAGCATCAAGTCTACGTTAGTTTTAGGAAGTACTGTCTAGAAACTGAATCCCTTCCAGCAGATTTACATGTTGTATTCAGTGATATAATACAAGGTGCTGGTCATGTGGATGACATTTTCCCATACTTCTTGAGGCATGCACGTCAAATGTTCCCTCATTTAGAATGTATGGATGATTTAAAGAAAATCAGCGATCTTCGCTCCCCAGCCAATTGGTGAGATATGTAGCTTAAAATACATTCTGCATTTTAATGTAATACTCACTATAAAACAATTACTGTGTTTTATTTTGTTGTGGCATACCTGAATGTATGACTTGGTGGTTAATGATTGCAACTTTTGCTTATTGTAAAGTATGTCTCAAGTCATTCGAGCTCAGTAAAATAGATGTAATGTCACATTTTGAAGGACATAAATCATTTATACGCTGCCAGCAATATTCGTTTTCTTTTAGGAAAAAGAGTCTGCAACAACATAATGAAAAAATGTATATCCTGTACCGAGTACGTTAACGCTTTCAGTGCAATAGAACGATACAAAATATGGTTCTCTAGTACTTTTGGGTCCAAAATTGATTTATTTTTCAATTTTATCTCATGCTCTTGCCCCCGCCCCTTGGAAATCCTAGCACTTTTCCGGTCATGTCAGAAAGATCACTCACATCAGAAGAATAAGCTGTGGTAGATATCCAAAAAAAACAGCATCAATGCTTTTTGGACCAAATTTAATATTCCTTAAAAGCTAATTTGTAAAAGGTAATGAGACTAACTTAATAATCACTTTGTGATTTGTTCTTAATGTAACAATTACTGGCAGAAGGTTTCCAAGTTTCAGGGTTGCAGAAAGTTTTTGCCTATATTGTACGCAGAATGATAAAACATGTTCTGATGTAAAGGCAAATAATAAAACTTGTAGTTGGATCCAATCCAATAAAACTTGTAGTTGGATCCAATCCGCGGCTTGGCTGGAATAAGAAAACCACTTCTCATCCTGCCCTACAAAATTATTGATGCAGGACAAATTTGAATTATCCAGACTTTTTCCTTACAAAAACATTCTTCTTCCATTGTATATTGCATGTTTATAAAATATTATTGTTTTCCTGTGGAAAGGTTTTTACACCAATACTTTTTAGGTACCCGAATGCAAGAGCAATAAGCCGAAGAATAATTTTTCATGCTGGTCCAACCAATAGTGGAAAAACTTATCATGCTTTAGAAAGATATATTTCAGCAAAATCAGGAGTATATTGTGGACCATTGAAACTCCTTGCAACTGAAGTTTTCAAGAAAGCCAACGATAGGGTAAGGATATTAATCTATTTTTATTTTAGCGAATTTCCCATAGGGAATACGCTATTACGGTAGTAGTCACGGTAAGACCTAAGCCCGTGACCATGATACTTTTTCGTTTTGAGGTCCTTAGAAGCCAAAAACACCGTTCGTTCAAATTTATATATATGTATATATATATATATATATATATGTATGTGTCCGTGAACACGATAACTTTTGAACGGAACCTCCGATTTTGATGAAATTTGGTACAGGGGTGTAAGCCAGTGTCTACTAGGTTGAGTTCGCGAACCAGAATGATCGCACCGTGGGAACGGGGTTTTATGGGGTTTCAAAAGGGTTAAAAATGGGTTTTTGGCTTTTGTTACTTTTATTTAGAAAATTCAACAATTTTAACTTAAACCATTTAAAAGAGCTTAAAAAAACAAACAATCTAGTATTTTGAATTTTTTACCTAGCTTAAATGGTTATGGAGAAAAACCAAAAAGTTTGTTTTCCATGTTATTCTTATGGGGAATCAACAAAACCTTCTATCTTGCTTATTTATTGACATATCTTGATAAAATTTGGTATGAACATTCATTAGGAAGCGTTTAACTTATATTTGCTTAGAAAACCCACATTGCGGCAAACCTACGTACTCGACCCTATAGGGTTAATGGGGAAAATAAAAAGAACACCATAGCTTATAAAATTTGGTATGTACAATCACTAGGTAGGGTTTAACTTATATTTACCAACAAAACCCATATGGCGGCAAACCTACATACTCTCATCCCCATGGATTTTATGGGGAAATAGAAAATATACCAAAATTCTAATGGAAATTCGCTGAGTACGCAGGTCTGCTGCGACGGGGGTATTATTTTTATACAATTGTGGAGACATATTCCATTTTGACTCCTGATGTAGTATTTTCTTTTCTTTCTGCTAAAATTTTAATTTATTTTGCTATCCAATTATTTTGTACTAGCAGTTACCCGGCGCGCGTTGCTGCGCTCAAATTAAGTTAATTACATAAATAAAGCTATTTTAATATAACAAAAAGAGATAAGTTAAGTTTTAATTTTTTTTAATATAACAAAAAAAAAGTCAATGGCATAGAAAGTAAGTATATTAATATTACTGTAAGGCCAAAGGATAAACAGGCATTTTGCAAATTTAAACCCAGAATAGTCGAAGTTTGCCTCGTATCTTATTGATCGTAATTGCAAATGCAAGAGCACCTATGAGCAAAGAGGCACGTCCATGTCAAATTTCAACCCCCGAGGCCCTAAATTAATTTTAAAGTCCAGTGGAACGCAGCCCTACTAAAAAATATATTTGCAAAACCATTCTTGGTGAGTACCTATGAGCAAAGAGGCATGACCAAGTAAAATATCAACCATGGTGGCCCTAAAGTAATTTAAAGTCCAGAGGGCCGGAGCCCTAAAGAGCTTAAAAAACTATATTTGCAAAACCGTTTCCTAGTGAGTAGCTATGAACAAAAAGAATCGTACATCAAATTTCAACCCCGGTGGCCCTAAAGTAATTTTAAAGTCACGTGGGGCGGAGCCCTAAAGTGATTAAAAACGATATGTGCAAAACCGTTTCTTAGTGAGCACCTATGAAAAAAAGAATCATCCATATAATTTCAACCCCGGTGGCCCTAAAGTGATTTTAAAGTCCAGTGGGCTGAGCCCTAATTAAAGAACTTCAAAAACTATATTTGCAAAACCGTTTCCTAGTGAGTACCTAAGAGCAAAGAGAATCGTCCATGTCAAATTTCAGCTCCGGAGGTCCTAAAATAATTTCAATGTCCAGTGAGGCAGAGCCCTAAAGTGCTTAAAAAACTATATTTGCAAAATCGTTTCTTAGTGAGTACCTATGAGTAAAGAGCATCGTCCATCAAATTTCAACCCCGGTGGCCATAAAGTAATTTTAAAGTCCAGTGGGGTGGAGCCCTAAAGAGCTTAAAAAACTATATTAGCAAAACTGTTTCCTAGTGAGTACCTATGAGCAAAGAGAATCGTCCATGTCAAATTTCAGCTCCGGATTTCCTAAAATAATTTCAATGTCCAGTGAGGCGGAGCCCTAAAGTGCTTAAAAAACTATATTTGCAAAATCGTTTCTTAGTGAGTACCTATGGGTAAAGAGCATCGTCCATCAAATTTCAACCCCGGTGGCCCTAAAGTAATTTTGAAGTCCAGTGGGGTGGAGCCCTAAAAAGCTTAAAAAACTATATTTGAAAAACCGTTTCCTAGTGAGTACCTATGAGCAAAGAGAATCGTCCATGTCAAATTTCAGCTCCGGAGGTCCTAAAGTAATTTAAATGTCCAGTGAGGCGGAGCCCTAAAGTGCTTAAAAAACTATATTTGCAAAATCGTTTTTTAGTGTGTACCTATGGGTAAAGAGAATCTTCCATCAAATTTCAACCCCGGTGGCCCTAAAGTAATTTTTAAGTTCAGTGGGGTGGAGCCCTAAAGAGCTTAAAAAACTATATTTGCAAAACCTATGGACCTATGGTGCACCTATGGACAAAGACAATCGTCCATGTCAAATTTCACCACCTGTAGGCTTTTAGTGTAATTGTGAGCTTCCGTAGAGCGGAGCCATAAAGACAACACAAACATCAACATTGTACCTCACACCTGGTTACTTCTATGATTATAAGCATCTGCTTGAGTGAAACTTTCAAATTTTTTAATTACAGCAGTTCATTTTGTAAACACTAAATTTCTGAAACCTGACACTGCACCAATGTATGCCCTCTGGGTCAGAGCCCTTTGGACAGATTTGCACCAAACTTCACACAAACCATCCTCGAATAATGCTTACTAATGTCTGAAAGTTTGATTACAATCTGTTGAGCGGTTTCGGAGTCTATAGGCAACAAACATATATATTTATATATATATATATACAAATATATATACATACTTCCTCTTTTATAGATATAGATTTGAAACTCCTGAGCTCTCACCTTTTTAGAGAATGCCTCTTTGAATAAATTTAAGAAAATTTAGAGAAAATTGTTGTAGTTTTCCTCTGCATTATATAAAGTACCAGGGGGACCGAGCTTAAGCTCGGTAAAATTATTACTTTCGTTCTCAAAAAAAGCTCGTTCGCTCCGCTCACTCGCCTTTTTCCATTTTAAAGACGAGCTCGTTCGCTGCGCTCACTCGCCAGGCCGAAGGGTGCTGCACTTTGGTAGGCCTATAATTTTCCTAAGCAACAGGTTAAAGATGTAACACATTGGTTTATATCTACAGTTATCAGCTGATTTTTGTTCAATTTAAAAAACTCCATAAGGATAACATGGAAACTTTGAAGGGCTCTAGAACGAAAACCGGATTTTTCCCAGACATGGGACCAGCTCCAATCGATTTCTGGTGGCCAAAACCCCCATATTCAATCAAAAAATCAAAAATCCTTGGAGCGAAAAAAAAGTTTGCCCAGACAAACGGAGCTTGTTTTAGAGTATAAGATATATAATAATATAAGATTACTGAAGGGCCAACTCGTGTTTCTTACAGTGTTTTCAGAATTGGCTAAATTCTTCTTACTAATCTTTGATATTGAGTTGTTTATTTTGTACTTGGTTTATCGGAGAAGGTGTACATAATTTCTCGAAAGATAAAAGTAATATTCTATGTTCAGAAGCTCCGATATCTAAGACTTTACTGTTGATATTTTTAGCTCTAACATCGAAAAATGTTATTTATACAAGTACTAGACAATTAAGTGATTCTATTTGGAATGAAAACATTCGAAGTAAACAAAAGCAATTACAAATTTCCAAAAGGTTATGAGTGCTAATTTTAGCTTTAAGTAGATTTATATTTGTATCTGAGGAAATAAATTTTTTTTTATCTTGCTTCAGTTGACAATTTATCTGGCAATATTTCAAACTTATCTAGGGATAATTTGTCAACACAATCACCGGGAATTCTATATTTATTGAGGCAAAAATAGAGTTCCATTCTTTCACTTCTATAAAAGATCCCTCAAAAAAATTTGGTTCATTCAAAAATGTTGAATTGTCCCTTTATTTTTCCCAATTAAAATACAAGAACCCCCCCCCCCCATCCTTGCCTGATCAGTTCTAGCACAATAATCTGCAAATTACGAAGGCATTGAATTGCTTTTAAAACTTTTATTTCTGTGCTGTAATTAGTGTTCATTATTGTAAATAATATTAACTTTCTCCTTCTGATTCTCCATAAACCAAAAACTAATCTAGATGGTTGTTCAAGAAACCTTGTTAAAATGCAGCATCCTAGTGCTATTATTTTTCCCCCTATAGCCTCAATTCCTGTATTTAAATGAACAAAACTATTTACTACTCTAAAAAAAGCTCCTTTAACCCTGTTACTTATAATAATACAATCAGTGTAACTATTTCTAATATTTACAATTAAATTCCTGTCTTTTGAAACAAGTTTTTTAATATCAACAGTACTGACTTTCCCACCGTATTGACTTTCTTATTACTTAAGGCCCTTTCAGGCTGATGAACGGACTCTCCCAATTTTGAGCCGGGTCGTGTGCATCTGAGGATGGCTCGGAAGTGATCAACTGTACAAATTACTGTCAACAAATCTTTTCATGCAAGGGGTGCCTGTGCAGTAGGGTGGTGCGTAAAAATTGAAGTTGGGAATTCAGAGTTGCTATAGTGCGGAAAAGTTGCGATTGATATATACAAGAAAAACAAAACAAAAATTATTGAAATCTGTGTTGATCTTCCGATCGCGCAATCGGCCAAAAGTTTAATAAAATTACAAAAAATCTGAATTTTTTTCAAAAATAAAATAATTTTTATTTTGTAATTTTTTTAGTTCCTATAGCGTTTTCTTTTTACTTTAGGCTTTGAAAAATGTAAATAAAAATTATTTACCTTCTAGAAGTATGTTTTCCGATCGCGCAACCACATGAAAGTTAAACAAAAATCACTATTTTTAGCCAAATTATTATGCTAAGAAAAACTCAAGTTTTGAATACAGATTTACAAAATCCAAACGGTTTGAAATCAGATAGTACCTTACGATCATGCAAGTGGCCAAAAGATTCAGGCCTACTACATTTCTAAGACCTTGCCTTGATCAAGTTGCATCTGGCGGCCACCAACCACGTTGCGAAACAGCGCTAGTGTTCCTGTCAGATGTCTGCCACGTTGTGCGCGCGCATCGATCGGTGGGCTTTGCACAATAAGTTGTCACTCTACGTGTTGATAGGCTAGAGTAAGCATTGAAGCGCCTTGTGTCTTACCAGTATAGTTTACATTGTCGTTCGTGACTTTAGTGTTTAGTGCTTAGGTTTGTAACCGAAATGGCTACATCAGCACCAATGAAAAAAGTAACTAGACAGGCGTTTCGGTGCCCTATATTTGGTGATCCGAGAGAATTCCCGCCAAACATTCTTCCAAGCTATGAAGATGTGCTTCGATGTTGTTTTGAGGAACAGTTTGTGCTTGCAAGTAAGCTTAACAACACTAAAGTTAGTTTCTCGGCTGTCAGCAACACTGTCGCACAAAAAGTGATCCTTATTTACCAGAAAGCGTCAATCCCTACTGTTACTTATTATAGAGTAATTCAGTTGATTAAATCTTACTATGATCGTTAAATCTTAACCTAATGAAATCGTACAATCGGGACAAGAGTAAACCAAAGTTCATAGAAAAAGTTGACGCATTAAAAAGCCAAGCATCTCAACTTTTTGATGTCTCAGCGTGCAAGTGTGAGATGCATTTAGATTGTTCATGTAAGAAAACTCCAGATCTTTGTGACTGTACTATTACAATAAACTGTTTGTGTGAGAAGCCAAACAAAATTCCAGTTATTGAACACAGGTTTATTTACCTTCAGAGAAAGTATAGATTGGGAAAAATTGGCACTGTTGATCAAAAGGAGACCAAAAAACTTAATAATAGGCTCCAAAGAAAAGGCTATACGCTGAAAAGACTATCTCCTAAGCCAAACGAGAATAAAATGGAGGAAAATGACAATGTAATTACAGCTAAGGGTAACTTTTCCGATTGTGAAACAACTGATAATAACGATGACGATGAGTACAAAGCTACCGCCTCTACAAGGAAAAAGTCCCCTTGGCAAATGAAAATTAAGCTACAAGCTACTGCATTACACTGTGACCGATACGGTGTGTCAGATCGAGCAGCTGCTGCCATAGCATCAAGTGTTTTAGAAGACATCGGTTTAGTTACTGAAGCAGATACCTCCAATGTTGTTGATCGATACAAAATAAGAAGGGCGAAGAGCCTCTGAAGACGAAAATTACAAGAAGATCAGAAATCAGTTGAACCACATGGTTTATATTTTGATGGGCGGAAGGACGACACATTAGTCATTGAGAAATTTGAAACAAAACAATTCCGTCGAACAGTTAAAGAAGAACATTACGCGATCATACAAGAACCTGGTTCCCATTATTTAGGGCATGTGTCTCCCAAGTCTGGAACAGCTAAAGACATAGCGGATTCAATTGTGTTGTACCTCAACAAACAGGGAATTGCATTAGAAACCTTAGATGTTGTAGGTTGTGATGGTACAAATACAAATACAGGGTGGAAAAGTGGTGCAATCAGGCAACTTGAAATGCATCTTGGACGGCCACTGCAGTGGGCAGTGTGTATGCTACACTTTATTGAGCTACCTTTCCGTCATCTGTTCTTACATTTGGATGGAACAACAACGGGTCCAAAATCATTTAGTGGGCCGATTGGGCAGAAACTAAATAGTTGCGACAAACTTCCAGTTATTAATTTTCAACCCATTGCTTGTGAGTTACCTCAAGTGGACAGAAAACTGCTGAGTAAAGATCAACAGTACCTTTGGGACATAAGCCAAGCAATAAATAGTGGAGAATTTCCAGTGGACTTATCTAAACGTGATCCGGGCCCAAATGTCGCATTCCAGATGGCTCACGTGTGCAAATAGAGTTCTTCGGTTGTATGTGAGTGAAGAAAATCCATCTGATGCTCTAAAGGAGTTAGTAACATACATTTTAAGATCTTACATGCCAGTTTGGTTTGAGATCAAGTGCAGTAGGTACATAACAGATGGACCACATCACGTTTATAGAGCAATACAAACCTCGCGATATTTGTCGGACGACTTGAAAGCAATAGTGCATCCAGTGATTGAAAGGAACGCGTTTTTCGCTCACCCCGAGAACATCCTTATCGCTATGATCTTTGATAAGAGGATACATATTCGGGAGCTAGGCCTCAGACGAATCTTAAAAGCAAGACAGACACCTTCAAAGAACAAAACCGTTAGAAACTTCATCACGCCTACTTTGAACTTTAATGCAGTAGACTACACGGAATTGATTGATTGGACTAACACAAGGGTGTTTTCTCCTCCTCTTCTTCGGAATGTACCTGACGATGAAATATCTTCGTCTATTCGGTCTGGTAATATTCCTAATTGGGATGTGAAAAATTTTCCCTGTCACACACAAGCTGTTGAAAGGTGTGTGAAGCTCATTACTGAAGCGTCCCTAAAGGTTTGTGGGTCCGAATCAAGAGACGGCTACATCAGAGCCACACTAGAATCCAGAGCCCTCATGCCAAATTTTGAAAGCAAATCAAAATACAGAGTGATTCCTAAACCATGTACCAGTACTAAGGAAACAGGTACAACAATATAGATACGATAGAGAAAAAAATACTAATAGCCAAAGAAAAATACCTTACAATGTGTAAATAATGTAAATAAAAACCCCACCCTCATTGGTTGGATGGATGGGAAGGGTGTGGGTGGAACTCGAAGTGCAGCCACCTCCTCGTGGTGAGTTCTGGGTTGTTTAGATAATATTATTATCTAAACAAGTGAAGAGCTGCACAATCGGCATGAAATTCAAAATCAACAAGCTTTAAGCCTCATATGATTTTTTGAAGTTTATCAAAAATGTCAAAAATAGTGATTTTTGTTAAACTTTCATGTGGTTGCGCGATCGGAAAACATACTTCTAGAAAGTAAATAATTTTTATTTACATTTTTCAAAGCCTAGAGTAAAAAGAAAACGCTATAGGAACTAAAAAAATTACAAAATAAAAATGATTTTATTTTTTTAAAAAATTCAGATTTTTTGCAATTTTATGAAACTTTCGGCCGATTGCGCGATCGGAAGATCAACTCCGATTTCAATAATTTTTTGTTTGTTTTTCTTGTGTATACCAATCGCAACTTTTCCGCACTATAGCAACTCTGAATTCCCAACTTCAATTTTTACGCACCACCCTACTGTGCAGCGCAATGCGCTGCATTTACCCGATTGTCTGGTAATAATAAAACCTCGCCCCTTTGCATAAAAAATTCTAAGTTATATTAGCGAATTTCCCATAGGGAATAAGCTATTACCATAGGATCATGGTAAGACCTAAGCCCGGGACCATGTTACTTTTTCGGTTTGAGGTGCCCAGAGACCAAAAATAATAGTCATTAAAATTTATATATATATATATATATATATATATATGTATGTATGTATACATACATAAAATAAATATATGGATTTGTATGTATTTGTATGTATATATATATATATATATATATATGTATGTGTCCCTAGACACGATAACTCTTGTAAAAACGGTCTGATCGACACCAAATTTGGTAGAGATGTGTAATCCTACGTTTATTCGGATGAGTTTATAAACCAGACATATTGACCTACCGGAAGGGGTAGTTTTGGGGGGTTTTGTACCCCAAAAACGGGGTTTTTGCATTTTTCATATGTAAATTTTTTAAATTAAAATTTTTATTTTCACCACTGGATTTAGCTAAAAAAAAAAACACACAATTTAGTATTTTGAAGCTTTGCTCTATCTATCTCCATTACCGTGATATTAAAAAGTCTAAAGACAGTACATTGTATTTTGGGACTCCATTGTTAATCTTATGGAGAATAAGGATGTGTTAATATTTCACTTATCAACCATTATTTTTGGATGAAACTTGGTATTTAGCCTCATTTGGTTGAGATTCATCCATTAATGGTAAAAAATCTTGGTTTTTGTGCTTATCATGGCAGCAAACCTGTATACTCTTTTCCCATGTTAATCATATGGAGAATAGGCAAACTCCTTTATTTATGGACAGATATAGATGCAACTTAGTATGTGGCTTCATATGGTCTAAATAAATTTTTTTATGCTTAAAACCTACTTTTAGTGATCCCCATGGCAGCATAACTGCATGCTCTTTCCCTATGTATATATCATGAGGAGAATAGACATTTATTTCCCTATTTATTAGCATGTGATGAAATTTTGTTTTCAGGTTTATCTGGTAAAAATTAATATTACTAATTTGGAAATTCGCTGAGTATGCAGGTCTGCTGCGACGGGGGGTATTTAGCTTTTAACAGGGGCGAACCCAGGGGGGGGATAAAGGGGATATATCCCCCCCCCCCCGAAATGTTGGAGAATAAAAAAATATGTTCAAAAAATAAAAATAATCTATGACAAATGGTTAAAATATTATTTTCATACGCCAGACTTATATAAATAATAATAAGGGTTTTAATTGCACAATGCAAAAAGATAAATCAGTAATATTACATCCAAAACAGGTAATTTTAGTTTTGGAAATGAAATACATTATTTATTGCGTGTTGGCATTACTGATGAGTTCATACAATGCGTCGCGTCGGCACTGTCGAGCTCTTGCGATTGGCACTAAGCGCGCTCTAAATTCACTTGCAGTGCTTCCACCCCTAACTTATTAGTTACTCTGTGGTTTTGCCGTTTAGTTAGACTAAACGTGTGTGTATCTTAGAGATAAAGTAAACTCATATATTTGACGAATTTTAAGTTGTGCACTTATTTTATTATTTTGTTCTTATAGACTGTAGAATATCATTTACTGTAGCATACTCCATTTGAAATTTGACAACTTGATTCTTTTTTTGAGAAGACACAATATCTTTTGCCTTCATATATGCACTGTTAAAATAATACGAGTATAATACTTTTATGTTAAATTGTATTATACTGTTATTAGTTATTTCCTATTATAATTATATATTATCTTTACAATATAAATAACTCTGATACTGTGTTCTGTGTCTTATAGATAAATCACGTATCTACCTCTTGATGAGTAATGTATTTTGGTGTTTTTAATAAACTTTAGACTATAAATTTTTACTGTACTTCGCCTGAATGTTATTTTTTTCCCATCGTTATATAAAATCAATAAATTTTTCCCAAGTTTAAATAATAGTCTGATCTCTTTATTTAATATTTGGAACCCATTATTTTCACTGCAAATTCTGACGGAGAAGAGGTCTGCAAAAAGTTTCATTTAACTTCTGAAATTCACTAAAACTAACCATTTAGCTTAAAAAATTCCAAAATTATTCGGGGGAGGCCCCCCGGACCCGCCGTGTTTTTTTATTTTTTTATTTTATTTTTTTTTGGGGGGGGGAGGGGCCCCCCAGTGTGACCCCTCCGCAAAAAATATCCCCCCCCCCCCGAAATTGAATCCTGGGTTCGCCCCTAGCTTTTAACATGTGTTTGTCTGTTTTAATCAACAGCTGTTTTATTTTGCAATTCAATACAAATTATTCCCCATGTTAATCTTATGGAAAAAACAAACTTTAAGGACTTCCCATGCCTTTCAGAGTACAATTATCAACAATCTAAAACCTTATTGCAAAACTTGCAAAACTATGAACTAAGACGAATCATATGACATCTCAAACATTGAATTTCGTCGAGAAATAAGGGAGGAGTAGTGTTTACAAAAAAGGCTTCACGTATTATATATTGTACCAGGTTAACCGAGCCTTGCTTGTTGGTTTTAATTCAGTTATCATATACAGTAAACTTCCTCTAATCCGGCATCCTATGGTCCGGCACGCTCGATAATCCGGCACGACTTTCAGAAAAATTATTGTATTTACAGAAACAACAATAACAATTGAGCGTTCAAATTTGTTTGGGATCGGAAGTCGAAGCGGAGCGACATTGCGTCGTACAAAGCGTATTCCGTATTGGCATGCGTGGAGGGGAGACGAGTCGTCTTCTGCCGACATCGGGTGACATTGTGTAATTTCGGGATAGGCTGGGATCAACCGTCTTGCTCAACGTCAAAGTAAACTTGTTGTAAGCCTTTAGTTTTAATTTGATTCCTTAATTAATTTGTTTAATTTGAAGTTTATAGTTTGAATGTAAAGTGAACGCCCGATCATCCGAGGTCTGAATAAAACTCATAAAATTTCTAAAATTAAAACAAGAAGTTTATTTTACTGGCTATTGTTAGATTGCGCAGTTGATTTCGGAAATATTATTTCAGCTAATTCTATAAATCGCTTGCCGGCACGTCTTAAAAATTGAATTCTGCGATCATGGCCTAATTCAAAACACTGATTGTCAGCATACAGTGCTAAGTCCAATGTCCAATGATCCAATGACTCATATTTGAAATAAGGAAAGGGAGAGATGAAAGGTATGGGGTGCGGGGGGGATGGTCTATTTTTATAACTCTGTCTTCAAGTCAGTGGTCGGCGGACAATGAACTTCCGTCCAGCCGTCCCGTGCACCTGCTCGCAGAACAATACTACTCCGATAATCGGGCGTCTACTGTAATTTTTTTAAGTTTCATAATCATATACTGTACTGTATTTTTCATTACAGTGGAGTATGTTATTCCATGGTTTTATTCTTTGAAAGCAGTTTTTTTAATAAAATAAGTGTTTTATAGTCATTTTTCTTTAAATTTACATTATTCCTGATATTCATCTTGTAATCCGGCACACGTCAAGTCCCGGACTTGCCGGATTAGAGGAAGTTTACTGTAGTGTCATGGTAATAATGCTATTAAATTTCCACCAACCAACTAGGCCTATACCTCTTCACAGTTAACAGCTGTTTCAAAATGTCTGGTTAACATTACTGTTACTTTATTTTTTTTATACCTTTCATTGTTATTTTGTTACCAAAATAGCAACCCATAAGACCAATGTTAAAAAAATTACGATTTTTAAACTTAAATTTAGACCAAATTTTATTTTTCCTGGGATTGAGGCTGTTTCTAAACTTATTTCTGGGCCAAAACACTTTTAAATGCAAAGTTTAAGCAAAATCTTTCTGCTAGATTTTGAGATTGCGGATTGTCCCTTCAGACATTGCTCGTATTATAGTAAATCTATAGATTTAACCCAGAGATCTTTTTCAGGGAACTCCATGTGATTTAATAACAGGAGAGGAGCGAAAGTTTGTCTCGGGAGAGGACAACCCTGCTGCTCACGTTTCATGCACTGTAGAAATGACATCTGTCAACATTCCCTGTAAGTTTTACTTTCCACAAAGAATTTGTTTAGTAGTTTAAAAGATTGTATATGTTATAAAAAGTCTTAGTAAAACTTAAAAATGTAACATGTTATTGGTTTGGTTATATATCTCAAAATGGACGACATTACCCTCTTAAAATTACATTAGATCCTTATACTTTAATATGAGTGGGCTACCTTGTATCTGTCTTTATTATGTCCTGCCAAATCTACAGGTCAATTCAAACCGTGCTACCTTTAAAAACCAACTCAAAGAAATGCTTCTTTCAAGCTTCTACAATGTAAAACAGCATAGTAAAAATACAATCGCCTTCATTAAGTTTTTTTAAATTGTTTTATTTAAAATATTTTATTTTGGAACTTCTGTAAAAGACATGTTTCTAGGCAGGCTAAATTCTTTGCGAATTTCCCTATAGGGGATACGCTATTACGGTAGTAGTCTCCCAACCAGGGACCATGATACTTTTTTGAAGCCAAAAACACTGTTTGTTCAAATTCATATATATATACCGGGTGCCTCATGTAAGGTGTCTCAAATCGATTATTGATCAACAGTTTGTCCTACAATCTTGGAATAAAATCATTTCCACTAAATTGACCCTAATGAATAATATAAAAATATTTTTAACGTTCTATAAATACAGGGTGTCCCAAAAACTGGGGGTCGCAGGTTTGAATCTCGGAAATTTAAAATACAAACATATGTCATATTTTACATCTTTAGAAAGGTCTATTTAATACAAACATTTTGGTAAAAACAGAATTTTGTTATCTTTAATCGTTTCAAAATGGCTTTTATTTTTGTAGCCAAAATCAAAATTAAAGGAATTCCCTGTAATTCTTTAATTATTTGTCATAAATGACTTCTGATTCAAAATACTTATTTGAAATAAGCTAAGCTTTACAATGATGTGTCACAAGACCACATTATTTATTAAAAAAACTAAAATTTCAAAAATTTAATATTTGGGAAAATTTTTACATAAAATTTTTAATTTAATGATATGGCAACAATGGAAGAAGGACTGCCATACTATTATGTCCTGATTAATTAACATGCAAGTTAAAGGGAAAATGACATTTTCACGGTATTACTACAAAACCAAAAGAGATATGGCATTAGTGTAAATTACACAGTTGCTCAGTTTAACGAGAGCTTTAATATGATGCACAAAAGACATGTCTTTGTATTTAAAATTTTTGAGTTTTGTTTATGTAAAAATTTTCCAAAATATTAAACTTTTGAAATCTTAGTTTTTTATAAATGTGGTCTTGTGATATATCATTGTAAAGCTAAGCTTATTTCAAATAAGTATTTTGAATCAGAAGTCATTTATGACAAATAATGAAAGAATTATAGGGTATTCCGTAAATTTTGATTCTGGCTGCAAAAATGGACGCCATTTTGAAACGATTAAAGATAACAAAATTCTGTTTTACCAAAATTTTTGTATTAAATAGACCTTTCTAATGTGACATATGTTTGTATTTTAAATTTCCGAGATTCGAACCTGCGACCCCCAGTTTTTGGGACACCTTGTATTTATAGAACGTTAAAAATAATTTTAAATAATTCCATGGGGTCAATTTAGTGGGAAATGATTTTATTTAAAGATTGTAAGACTAACAATTGATCTATAATCGATTTGAGCCACCTTACGTGAGACACCTGGTATATGTATATTCATTAATTGTATTGTACTTATTTACACCTTATTTTATTTTATACTTTATCTGAAGAAGTCCACTGGATAAACAAAAATTAATAAATATTGTTTGTTAAACTTGTAACAAGATGAGAATTAATTTGATATGTATATGTGTGTGTGTGTGTGTGTCCGTGGCACTGATAACTTTTAAAGGGGACTTCCGATTTTGATGAAATTTGGTATGGAGGTGTAAGACCCTATTTTCATGAGTTCGCAAACCAGCATGATTGGGCGTAGAGAACAGGGTTTTATGGGGTTTCAAATGGGTCAAAAATGGGTTTTCTGCATTTTTAGACCTCAATTTTCAAAATTATTAACTTTAACTGAAACCATTTAAAAGAGCTTAAAGAAAAAACATTTAGTATTTTGAATTTTAACTTTTCTTAACAGACAGACTACAATAAAAAGCCAAAATAGGTTTCCCAGAAATCAACAAAACCCTGTCTCCCCATCGCTTGGTAAAATTTGGTATGAACACTCAGTAGGTAGGGTTTAACTGATATTTGCTTACAACACCCGTAGCGGCAAACCTACATACTCACCCCCACGGGATTTTGGGGAAAATTAAATAGTGCCGAATATTGATACAGTTTTATATTTACCTTATCTAACCATTACATTTCCTATTAAGTAACATTTTCTAACAACACCCCATTTATGGGAAAATACAAAATCCTAAATTCCTTTGGAAATTCGCTGAGTACGCAGGTCTACTGTGACGGGGGTATTCTATCTTAATTGGGCTCTCCCACCTCCAGAATATGGTGATGTAGTCCGGTTTTCCCCCCATTAAGGAACTAAAAGGTTTATATCGAACTAAAGGAAGATAATAGGTTGCCCTTCGTAGATGTCTTGGTTCACAACTTATTAGGTTCTTGAGAAACCAACATGTACAGAAAGCCTACAGCAACTGGACAGTATCTTTCCTATTCATCCTATACCTCCAATCATCCAGCGTATGTGAAAATGAGCTTGGCTATAGAATTAATTAAACGTGCCAAGTTCATAGGAGGTAGCCTCCTATGAGAATATATAAAAAAGAACTAGAATATATTCCAAAATTATTGAAAAAAAGTTGCTACCCGAATTTTGTTTTTAATGAAGTCTGGTTTTTATGAATCTGGTTTTTAATGAAGCGACCAAGTATATTGGAGCATGAGAAACCAATCACGACGGTGTGTATTCCCTATATTAAGAAGGTGTGGCGTATCAATACCAAACATAACATTGGAACAGTTTTTAATCCAGATAATACAAATACCCCCGTCGCAGCAGATCTGCGTACTCAGCGAATTTCCAATGGAATTTCAGATTATTTACTTTCCCCATAAAAAACACCATAGGATCGAGTATGTAGGTTTTCTGCCATTGGGTGTTGTTAGAAAATTTAAGTTAATCAATAATTGGTGAATGTAAACACAAAATTGTATCAAACTCTGGCAATTTTTTATTTTCCCCATAAACCCCATGGGGGTGAGTATGTAGGTTTGCTGCCATATGGGTTTTGTAAGCAAGTATAAGTTAAACCTTATATAGATAATGTACATACCAAATTTGATTAAGTTATGTCAATAAATAAGCAAGATATAGGGTTTTCTTCATTTCCCATAAGAATAACATGGAAAACACATTTTTGGATTTGCCCCGTAACCAGTTATGCTATGATAAAATTTCAAAATACCAAATTGTTTGTTTTTTTTAAGTTCTTTTAAATGGTTTCAGTTAAAATTGATGAATTTTAAAAATTAAGGTCCAAAAATGCCAAAAACCCATTTTTGACCCCTTTGAAACCCTATAAAACCCTGTTCCCATAACCCGACAATGGTGGTTCACGAACTCATGAAAATAGACCTGGTCTTACACCTCCATACCAAATTTCATCAAAATCGGAGGTCCCCTTCAAAAGTTATCAGTACCACGGACACATAGATAGATAGATATGTATATATATATATATATATATGTGTGTGTTCATATATATATGTATGTATATATATGTATATATATACATATATATGAAAATGAACGAATGGTGTTTTTGGCTTCTGGGGACCTCAAAATGAAAAAGTAAAGTCGTCCCGGGCTTAGGTCTTACCATGGCTACTACCGTAATAGCGTATTCCCTATAGGGAAATTCGCTAAAAGGAGTCAAGTAACAAAATTAAAACCAAAGAATGAAGACCAAGAAACAAAAATGTGGTTTATAAGATTCCCTGCTCATGTAGCCTTAACTACATAGGCCAAACCTCCAGACCTGCTCAAGTGAAATTTTTAGAACACTGGAAAAAGGAAAGTTACTGTTCTAAAATATGCGAACATGTCTTCGACACAAGGCATAATGTCAAATGGGATGACAGTGTTGTACTGTAGAAAAATCTTGACTGGAGGAAACATAATTTGGCCTAATCTGTTTATGGAGATCATCCGCCAAAATAAGCCCCGTTTATTTAAAAGCTATGAAGAAGGAATTGACTCGATTATCTGATAATGGACAAACTTTTTCAGCTGCATGAAAAACCAGGATTGCCAACTCCCCCTCCCCCAAATTAGAATGCAGTAACAGTTGTAATTAGGCGCTCGGCAAGACTAGCAAAAGTGAAGTAACAAGGACCCTTTAAAACGGGAAACGTTTTATAGTGGTTTCCGGAAATGTAAAATTGTTTATTTGTTCGTAATTTTTTTTTGTGAGTGTCTTGGGTGTGGTATTTTTTTTTAATATTGTCAAGGGCAAAGATTGCCAATCAAATAAAAACAGACTATGTTCCTGGAGGTGGGACAGTAAAAATAAGATAATTGAATTGTGTTGACTAAGTCGTCGCATTACTGCAATGATACTTTTGGCCGAATGAATAACCCCTAGTCGTATAGCCAGCTATGACTTTTTTCCAGACGAGGTGGCAGTGATTGACGAGATACAAATGATGAGAGACCCGAGCCGCGGATGGGCCTGGACCCGGGCCCTACTGGGCGTGATGGCCGAGGAGATCCACGTGTGTGGGGAGGAGGGGGCCGTCGGTCTGGTCAAAGCATTGGCCGCTACCACCGGTGAGGATGTCGAGGTAACTGCTAGTGTAGGGAGGAGAGGGGCCATGGGTCTGGTCAAGGTGCTGGCTGCTACCAAGGGTGAGGATGTCGAGGTAACTGTTAGTGTAGGGAGGAGAGGGGCCACGGGTCTGGTCAAGGTGTTGGCTGCTACCAACGGTGAGGATGTCGAGGTAATTGTTAGTGTAGGGAGGAGAGGGGCCATGGGTCTGGTCGAGGTGCTGGCTGCTACCAACGGTGAGGATGTCGAGGTAATTGTTAGTGTAGGGAGGAGAGGGGCCATGCGTCTGGTCAAGGTGCTGGCTGCTACCAAGGGTGAGGATGTCGAGGTAACTGTTAGTGTAGGGAGGAGAGGGGCCACGGGTCTGGTCAAGGTGCTGGCTGCTACCAACGGTGAGGATGTCGAGGTAATTGTTAGTGTAGGGAGGAGAGGGGCCATGGGTCTGGTCGAGGTACTGGCTGCTACCAACGGTGAGGATGTCGAGGTAACTGTTAGTGTAGGGAGGAGAGGGGCCATGGGTCTGGTCAAGGTGCTGGCTGCTACCAACGGTGAGGATGTCGAGGTAATTGTTAGTGTAGGGAGGAGAGGGGCCATGGGTCTGGTCAGGGTGAGGATGTCGAGGTAACTGTTAGTGTAGGGAGGAGAGGGGCCACGGGTCTGGTCAAGGTGCTGGCTGCTACCAACGGTGAGGATGTCGAGGTAATTGTTAGTGTAGGGAGGAGAGGGGCCATGGGTCTGGTCAAGGTGCTGGCTGCTACCAACGGTGAGGATGTCGAGGTAATTGTTAGTGTAGGGAGGAGAGGGGCCATGGGTCTGGTCAAGGTGCTGGCTGCTACCAACGGTGAGGATGTCGAGGTAATTGTTAATGTAGGGAGGAGAGGGGCCATGGGTCTGGTCAAGGTGCTGGCTGTTACCAAGGGTGAGGATGTCGAGGTAATTGTTAGTGTAGGGAGGAGAGGGGCCATGGGTCTGGTCAAGGTGCTGGCTGCTACCAACGGTGAGGATGTCGAGGTAACTGTTAGTGTAGGGAGGAGAGGGGCCACGGGTCAGGTCAAGGTGCTGGCTGCTACCAACGGTGAGGATGTCGAGGTAATTGTTAGTGTAGGGAGGAGAGGGGCCATGGGTCTGGTCAAGGTGCTGGCTGCTACCAACGGTGAGGATGTCGAGGTAATTGTTAGTGTAGGGAGGAGAGGGGCCATGGGTCTGGTCAAGGTGCTGGCTGCTACCAACGGTGAGGATGTCGAGGTAATTGTTAGTGTAGGGAGGAGAGGGGCCATGGGTCTGGTCAAGGTGCTGGCTGCTACCAAGGGTGAGGATGTCGAGGTAATTGTTAGTGTAGGGAGGAGAGGGGCCATGGGTCTGGTCAAGGTGCTGGCTGCTACCAACGGTGAGGATGTCGAGGTAACTGTTAGTGTAGGGAGGAGAGGGGCTACGGGTCTGGTCAAGGTGCTGGCTGCTACCAACGGTGAGGATGTCGAGGTAATTGATAGTGTAGGGAGGAGAGGGGCCATGGGTCTGGTCAAGGTGCTGGCTGCTACCAACGGTGAGGATGTCGAGGTAACTGTTAGTGTAGGGAGGAGAGGGGCCATGTTTCTGGTCAAGGTGCTGGCTGCTACCAACGGTGAGGATGTCGAGGTAACTGTTAGTGTAGGGAGGAGAGGGTCCATGGGTCTGGTCAAGGTGCTGGCTGCTACCAACGGTGAGGATGTCGAGGTAATTGTTAGTGTAGGGAGGAGAGGGGCCATGGGTCTGGTCAAGGTGCTGGCCGCTACCACCGGTGAGGATGTCGAGATAACTGCTAGTGTAGGGAGGAGAGGGGCCACGGGTCTGGTCAAGGTGCTGGCTGCTACCAACGGTGAGGATGTCGAGGTAACTGCTAGTGTAGGGAGGAGAAGGGGCACGGGTCTGGTCAAGGTGCTGGCTGCTACCAATGGTGAGGATGTCGAGGTAACTGCTAGTGTAGGGAGGAGAGGGGCCAAGGGTCTGGTCAAGGTGCTGGCTGCTACCAACGGTGAGGATGTCGAGGTAACTGCTAGTGTAGGGAGGAGAAGGGGCACGGGTCTGGTCAAGGTGCTGGCTGCTACCAACTGTGAGGATGTCGAGGTAACTGCTAGTGTAGGGAGGAGAGGGGCCAAGGGTCTGGTCAAGGTGCTGGCTGCTACCAACGGTGAGGATGTCGAGGTAACTGCTAGTGTAGGGAGGAGAGGGGCCACGGGTCTGGTCAAGGTGCTGGCTGCTACCAACGGTGAGGATGTCGAGGTAACTGCTAGTGTAGGGAGGAGAGGGGCCAAGGGTCTGGTCAAGGTGCTGGCTGCTACCAACAGTGAGGATGTCGAGGTAACTGCTATTGTAGGGAGGAGAGGGGTCACGGGTCTGGTCAAGGTGCTGGCTGCTACCAACGGTGAGGATTTCGAGGTAACTGCTAGTGTGGAGAGAAGAGGGGCCGTGGGTCTGGTCAAGGTGCTGGCTGCTACCACCGGTGAGGATGTCAAGGAACTGCTATGGTGGAGAGAAGAGGGTCCGTGGGTCTGGTCAATGTGCTGGCTTCTACCACCGGTGAGGATGTCGAAGTATCAGCTAGTGTGGTGGAAGAGGGGGGACGGTGGGCCTGGTCAAGGTGCTGGCTGCTACCACTGGTGAGTGTATTGAGGTAATTGCTAGTGTGGTGAGGGGCTGGCTGTGGGCCTGATCAAGGCATACGCTGCTACCATTGGTGAGGATTTCGAGGTAACAGCTAGTGTAGAAAGATGTCGGCTTGTGTAGAGCTTGTTGGTCTGGTCAAGGTGCTGGCTGGTTACTACCACTGGTGAACATGTCAAGGTAACTGCTAGCGTGGTGAGGTAATAATATTTTCAGATGCCCCTTCTCGCTTTCTTCGAAGACTCAAATCTTTGGCCGGCGACAGCATTCCAGATAAACTACTCAGGACCATTTGGGTACAGCGCCTTCCGGTACATATCCAGGGCATCCTTCAAACCCAGCTAGAAGGTACTGGGATCAGTACCGACTCATTGGCCATTTTGGCTGATAAGATCCAAGAGGTTCAACCTTCAAGCTCACCCTCAGTAAACTGCGATGCTATTTCGTCCTATCGAGGTAAGAAGATAAGTTCATTCTCTAAAGCCCCAGACAAGCATGACGTCCAAGGGGAATGTGTTCAGGCAATCTTGGATAAACTCTCCATGTTGGAGGAGAGAGTTACCTCTCTATCAAACGAGATGAAATCATCTAATAACGGTAAGCTCAGTTCGTTACGTCGTACTCAATCTAAAAGCCAACATGTCACTCTAACCAAGAATAATGGATACTGCTGGTATCATGACCGCTATGGGGCTCGAGCTTCCAAATGCGTACATCCTTGTACTTACAATTCTTCAAAAAACGGATCAGGCAACTAGGTGCGGTGTCGACTAATTGCCATGTGTCTAGACGCCATCCTCATGAATCACTTAAGCTTGATAGCAATCACAGTGGCAGGTTGCAGGTTGTTGATGAGATTTCAGGTTTTAAGTTTCTGATAGATACGGGTTCTGATATTAGCTGCATTCCTAAAAATTTAATCAAGAGACCTTTAGAACCCTCTGGTATAGAACTTAGGGCTGCCAATGACTCTGAAAACCCCACTTTCGGCAGCTTGTGTCTTAACTTAAATATTGGACTTGAAAGATCTTTCGTCTGGAGCTTTGTTGTAGCAAATGTAAGTACTCCGATCATTGGTTCGGACTTCCTGGCTCACTACTCTTTATTACCTGATTGTCGAAATGGTTTTTTGATTGACAGTAATACGAATCTAAAAAGTAAATGTCAATTCATTAGCTGCCAACAACCCAGTGTTAAACTAATTGCATCATCTACTGGTAACTTCCCGCTGTTATCTGAATTTCCGGATATTACAAGACCCTTAGGAGTTCCGAGATCCATTCGTCATAACACAGTTCATTACATAAAGACAACCTCTGGCCCTCCAGTTTCATCGAGACCCAGAAGGTTGGCTCCTGAAAAGTTCAAAATTGCTAAACTAGAGTTTGAATCCATGCTAGCTAACGGGACTGCACGTCGTTCTAAAAGTCCATGGTCTTCGCCATTACACATGGTTCCAAAGAAAAATGATGAGTGGCGACCATGTGGTGATTACAGGGCATTGAACGCCCGGACTATTCCTGATTCTTACCCTGTTCGTCACATTCATGATTTTACAAATTGTTTGCATGGCAGTAAAGTTTTCTCTACAATAGACCTTGTGAAAGCATACACTCAAATTCCGGTTAACAAAGAGGACGTTCCCAAGACTGCTATAACAACCCCTCTTTGGACTCTTCGAGTTTCCTTTTATGTCTTTCGGGTTACGGAATGCCGGTCAAACCTTTCAAAGGTTTATTGATGAAGTTTTAGAGGGACTCAACTTTTGTTTCCCCTACATTGACGATGTCCTAGTGTTTTCAAAAGACACTACCGAGCATGAAGAACATCTTCGGATAATTTTCCAGAGGTTTGTCAATTACGGTGTCCTCATTAATGTGAAGAAATCAATATTTAATGTGGACTCAGTAGTTTTTCTTAGCTACCATGTGTCGGCTGAAGGGACTAAACCTGTTCCTGATCGCATCGATGCTCTCCGGAATTACTCTTTACCACAAACTGCGAAAGGACTTAGGCGGTTTTTGGGGATGTTGAACTTCTACCGTAGGTTCATTCCTCACGCCGCCGAGTTCCAGGCTCCCCTTCACATAGCCCTAGCATCTTTGAAAGGAAATCAGAAGGTCCCTTGGACTAGTGCATTAGAAGAGAGCTTTAATAACTGTAAGAATTACTTGGCGGAAGCTACTTTGCTTTGCCATCCTAGTAATAATGCTAAGTTAGCAATTTTTTGTGATGCATCGAATACTGCAGTAGGAGCAGTACTACAGCAATTGAATCAAGATGGTTTATGGGAACCTTTGTCCTTCTTTTCTCAAAAACTTACACCTAAACAAGCTAGTTGGCCAGCTTATTACAGGGAACTTTTTGCCATTTATGCTTCTGTTAAACATTTTAGACATATTTTGGAAGCTAGCCCCTGTACTGTCTACACTGACCACAAACCTGTCACTTTTGTTTTTCAACAGAAGAGGGATAAACTACCACCAGTTCAAAATAATCATCTATCGTTTATTTCACAGTTCACAACTGACATACAACATGTTTCCGGTGCTTCTAATATTGTGGCTGACAGCTTTTCAAGGATAGAATCTATTTCTGTAAACAAAAATAGTAACATTGACATTCATCACCTAGCTGACTCTCAGTCTAAGGATGAAGAACTTCAATCTATCCTTCAAAACAATCTGTCCTCACTAAATCTTCAAGCGACTAAAGTTCCGGGCTCTGATGCTGTTGTCTACTGTGATATTACAAACGACAAGCAACGATTGTACATCCCAAAATGTTTGCGCAGGGAGGTATTCAATTCAATGCACAACTTAAGTCACCCTGGGATAAAATCCATGAATAAAATGTTGACTTCAAGATATGTTTGGCCCTCTATCAATCGTGATTGTAAGGAGTGGACTTTGTCCTGCCAAGAATGTCAACGTTCTAAGATTACCCGTCACGTCCAAACACCCATCAGTGACTTTCCTTTGCCAAGTTGTCGATTTGAACATATCCACGTGGATATAGTCGGTCCTTTACCTCAGGTTGGTAATCTACGCTACTGCTTGACTGTGGTGGATAGATTCACAAGATGGCCAGAGGCACACCCCCTACAGGGAATCACTGCCGAAGAAGTCTCATCAGCCCTTTTTAATTGCTGGATATCACGATTCGGTGTTCCACTGCGCATAACGACTGACCAAGGCAAACAATTTGAATCTTCACTCTTTGCCGAATTGGGAAATTTGTGTGGTTTTTCCAGGCTTAGAACGACAAGTTACCACCCCTGTGCAAACGGCATGGTAGAAAGATTTCATAGACAACTGAAGGCGGCGATTATGTGCCACTCTGCTTCCACATGGGTTGAGTCCTTGCCTGTGGTTCTTCTTGGAATTAGGAATGCTTTCCGTGCTGACCTCAATACTTCTTCAGCAGAAATGGTTTTTGGACAGGTTGTGCGCCTTCCTGGAGAGTACTTTGTTCCATCAACAAAGTTGGCACCGTTGGAGGACCCGACAAATTTGGTTTCTCGCCTCAGAATGAAAATTTCTGCTCTTAAACCTACACAAGTCATGAGACATGGCAAAAGAAATAGCTTCATTTTTCGTGATTTGGACAAGTGTACACATGTTTTTTTAAGAGTGGATGCTGTCAGAAAGTCTTTACAACAACCATACACGGGACCTCATGAAGTTAAAAAGAGGGACGAGAAAACTGTAACGATACGACTAAATGGTTCGGATGTAAGAGTCAGTCTTGACAGGGTTAAACCAGCCTTTGTTCTTCGTGATGACAAACCCGAGCCTCTAACCGGTTTTCAAGAACCTGTGAAGGACAATAGACAAATATCCTACACTACCAGATCTGGAAGAAATGTCAAAATGAAACAGCCAGTTTCAGTATGATTTTTTTATCACTGTGAATTTTGTTACTGTTTCATTCATGGACTAGCAGGGGGCTTTTACCTGGACTCTATGGACTTCCAGTCTCCGCAGGGGGCTCCTGTAGTGACCAGCTGACATTTGTTGTTTTAATATTATTTTGATGGTTGCTATGGAACTTGTTTTGGTTTTTGAGAGAGATGTTCTGATATTAAAATCAACTCATTTTTATTGAGAAATAATTGTGATCAAATATGTTAAATAAATAATGTTCTAAAACCAATTATATTCTCTTTATCAATAACTCACTCTTAATTATATATTCTATCAGTATTACATTATAAACTCTTGTTGTACAAGTGTAATCCTGGACTACATACTAATTCTAAATGGTATACAAATATTGGCATTTTTTAGGTTAGGAAAGTATATATGTATATATATACACATACAACCGTGGCCGCTGTATATACAACCCACACCGTGGTCTGACAACCGTGGTCTGGGTGTATATATATATAGGGTGATTCAAAAAGAATGACCCGATTTTAACTTTTGATATTATTGATGGTACCGCATTACTGCCACTGAAATTGCAGTATGTACAACAAGGGGGGTCTAGAGTTTTAGAAAATCGTCTAATTCTAAAATCTAGTTGTCTAATTAAGCGCTAACTGTGGGGTGTGGCGTCAGTCATAAACTTTGGTCACAAACCAAGGTTTAAGGGCCCTACTTTTTTAGGAAAACACAGTGAACTGTGCATCTTACCTAGAAATGCTACGACATAGGCTATTTCTAAAACTTACTGCTGACTCTGGCAACTTCATTTATAAACCAGATGATATCATCTATCGACAAGCACCACCACTCTGGCACAAGGATGTTCCCGGTTTCCTCAATACCACTTGTGCCAGACGTTGGATAGGGCGCACAGGACCGCGAGACACGGCTTTGCATTCTTGGCCTCCAAGGTCACCTGACATAACACCGTGCGACTTTTTCCTGTGGGGATAGGTAAAAGAACTTGTTAATGTTCCTTCCTTAGCTCGTGACATCGAGGAGCTTAAAACCAGGATGTGAGAGATGCAGTAGCTACAGTCCCAGAAGACATCTAGTGGACAGTTAAAGATGAGTTCGGCTATCGTATAAATGTCGTCAGAGCCTCCAAAGGAGGGAACATTGAACATTTTTAGTACATCATCATAAACTTGATGTTTCTACGAGTAATTTAATGTAACATTTGTTTGTGTGTGCCAATTTTTGAAACAATTATAGTTTTCTGAAATCAGGTCATTCTTTTTGAATCACCCTGTATATAGCCAGCCACCAAGTTTTTAAAATAAGAATACAAATTTTGCAGTGCAGATCACCTGAGTCAGATTATGTAAAAACTAAAGCACTCAAAGGGCACTCGGCAACTATGTGCTCCATAGTTTGATATTCCGTTCCGCAGTCACATGACTAGTCTTGTGTCATTCCCCATTTGTACTTCCAATACCGTAATTACATCTTTCCACTCCAGTGCGGAAGCGATTGAGAACAGTCCACTGCTTCTGAGAAGATTCATGCCATTTACTGCTACGGTCAGGTCAACTATCAAGAAGTTGTCCCGACCTTGGACTTTGGAAAGCGTCCCAGGAGGAAGTCATGTAAGTGAGCGGGCTCACAAAAGCTTTGGCTGCTCATTTTGCATTTTTGTCTGCCCTTGAGAACACAGGTTGCGGTTTTTGGTTCGAGTTTTGCCTTGCGTGAGGGTTCCAGGTGTATTTATAGAGTTCTATGCATACATCACACAAGTTTTCCCTTGGGTTGAATCAGCCTTGGCAAAGAAACACCCTTGAGATCTTATTGCTCAGAGTTTAGCCCATTCTTAAACTTAGAAGAGCTATTTTGGGACACTATCCTTAAGAAAAACTTAAAACAATAAATTATTCTCAATAATTTTTTTTCAATTAAATTTTTACAGTTTCTTTTACCTAAAAGGGAAGATATTTTTTTTTATTGATGCAGTGTTTTACTATTGTTTATTAACGATTGCCATGTAATTGTCAATTTGTATTTTGGACAGGTTTGCAAATACAAGAGGCTGACTGAGTTGACAATAGAGTCCACCGGGCTTGGGAGCCTAGACAGTGTGATGCCTGGTGACTGCATTGTGTGCTTCAGTAAAAACGATGTTTACACAGTAAGTGAGCCTAATGATTCATGAAAAAAATCTTAAGTCTAAGAGCCATTGAAGGGCTACCTGTATGTACTCTACCAGACCTGGGTATTTGTATATTGTATTGAGGCACTTACACCTATTGTACATGAGATGAGGAATCACTAAGTGGTGAAACCAGCGGGCACCCAGGTAAGACAGGTATCCATTTTTAAAGAATTTTAAGTGCATTTGACCATGTCTGCTGTTTTGAGATTTAAAAATTCTAGTGTAAACCTTGCTTGAAATGTAGTAAAAATATCACAATTAGTTCACCTGACTAAATAAATCAATTAATTATTTATTAATAAATAAATTACACCCATCCATTCCAATATTGTGATCATCAGTAATCACCTCAACTTACACTTATTTACAGCTGTAAATGTACATTAATATATGTTTAAAATTCTCATCTTAATCCCAATGTTAATTTAATGGAAAATTTGTAAATCAACTATGGATAGCGCCTTTATTTTTATCCCGATTCTCATCAAAGCAATGATAAAAATTGTAGAAGGAGTTCCAATTATAAAAAAACCCCTTAGTGTTTGAAGTAATTATAGATTTCATAATTTTGGCAAGATCTTCTTAATGGAAATAGTACCTGGTTAACCGAGCCTTGCTCATTATTTTTAATTCACTTTTGTTATAGTATCATGGTTATCAGGTTTTGAAGTTTTCACCAACAATACATTTTCACATGTGACAGTTACCAATGCTTGAAAGTAGCATTTTTTTTTTTTTTTTTTTTTTTTTTACCTTTTGTTGTTATTTTGTTGCCGTGATGGCAGCCCATAAGACCAATGTTAAAAAAAATTACAATTTTTAAACATACAAAATTGGATTTTTTCCTGGGGTTGAGGCTGTTTTTAAATTTATTTTTGGGCCAAAAAACTCTTTCATTCAAAGTTTAGGCAAAATTTACCCACTAGATTTTGAGATCACGGAAAATACATCGCTTCAGACGGGTTCATATTATAGTATATAGGTATAGTAATTTTAAATTAGGCCTAATTAAAAACTCGAAAAATCCAATAAATTTGTATAATTTTTGGTTAACCCTTTTATTATCAAAGATAACATCTTCAGACCAATACAACTGAACAAAATTCCTTTTAACTGTATATAAAACATATAATTAAATTGACTTTGATAATAAAAGGCCTAACCAAAAACTATACAAATTTATTGGATTTTTGGGGTTTTTAATTTAAAATTACTAAGTATAAATTTATTATTATTATTATTATCGGAAAAAAACAATGGCAGACCATCATCGCGCGTTTAAATTGTGGCAGATAGTTTTGAAACTGATAAAAAATATAAAAAAATGTTGAAAGTAATGATCAGATCCCCTGGAATGGCTTAATAATTTTTGAACCAATTTAGTCTTAAGTAATGAAATTTGTTCAGTTGTTCAGCCTTAAAAATGTACTTTTTTCAGACATGTATAAGAACTGTAAGAAAAAATTTTATTGTAAACATAGGTGAATGAATGAATGAAAGTTTATTTCCAAAAAATAGACAGTTTACAAAATACAACTTTTTAAAATAAATATAAATATAAACTGTTAAAATTATACTTGTACTTATGAGGCCCAGGAAATCAGCAGACATAGGCTAGAACCTGTGCGTCTGCTGCGTTGCACATTGCAAGAAAAATTGACCTAATTATTATTAAGAAATTAATATTAAGTTTATTGATATAAGGAAACTAAAAAAAATGTATGAATAAATAAATTATTTTTTTGTAGAAGGAAGTTACTGGAGTTAAATGAATATAAAATATTTTTCTAACAATTAATTAGGTCAATATGTACCTACCTCAAATTAAGAGTCTCTATTAATAGAGACAATGCCACAAACCCAATTTTTAAAGGTAATCGAGTCAAAAATGACAGGTGATCAAACTTTACATTGAAACTATATTGTTTAAATAAAAAACTGCAATAACTGTCGATACTATTGAGCTTTGAGGTCGGGTTTGGGGCAAATTATGTGGAATGCAAAGCCCTTTAAAATTATGTATCATATTGTAATGTATACGATAATGAAAATTGTTATGTCAAATTTATGTTGGCAAGATGTTTTGAAAATGTGGCCTGTCTGCAATCAGACGATCGTGACATAGTGTTGTAAGATTTGAATAAAGCTGTGGGATTGGCTGCAACCCATCACACCACATCCTTCTACGAAGAAAATAAGAAGATTTTTTACCGAAAGCTGAAAGAATATCTAATTTAAAAAACCATTTATTCAATAGAAGAGTAC
Source organism: Neoaliturus tenellus (assembly GCA_030545055.2). Taxonomy (NCBI): domain Eukaryota; kingdom Metazoa; phylum Arthropoda; class Insecta; order Hemiptera; family Cicadellidae; genus Neoaliturus; species Neoaliturus tenellus. The sequence goes on along the minus strand of CM061531.1, from coordinate 93,211,649 downwards.
ATTGGTAGAAAAGATTAAATTATTCAACTAAAATGAAGCACGAAGAATTATTAATCTAATGTGAAATTACCATAGTGTTTAGTTATAATAATTATGTAATGTATTATACACCTTAAAAAATATACAATTGTATGTAGGTGTTTATAATAAATAAATAAACCTCCAGTCCGAATGTCCTAGCTTTTTTCAGTCCTCAGAGTACCCGTTACCTGTAAGGATGTAGTTAACCGCTTTTTGTGTTTATAGCACAATGTAGTTTAAATATTTACTTACCCACCCGGACACTGCACATATACATAGGCCAACCAAGTTTTTTACAAGACTTCTTGTAGGGGATGTCCCTAATGGAATTCGTAAGAAAACTCCATTGGTCCATGTTATATCATAAACTATTTTAAAGAGCTTTGCATTTTGAACAATGTGCTACAAACTTAGGTGCAAAAAGTATATTATATTGGGAGTTATTGGTTTTTTTTTTTTTTTTTTTTTTTTTTTTTTTTTGCATTACGATTTTAATGTAAAGTTTTATCACTTGCCATTTTTTATTCTTGGACAATTTTTTTGTATAAAATGGAAATAGATATAGTTTTTTCCCTCAACCTACTATCTAAAGCTATATTTTACCCCTTGGAATAGAGTACTTAAAGTATTAATTTTTATCCCATATGACTTGAATACTACATTTTTTTACCTAGGGAAAACTTTACTTTTTTGCAAAACGGGACTGAAGTTAGTTACATTAGAATAACATTAAAAGAGAGATTAAGAAGAACATGAGTGAAAGTCAAATGTAAATTATTTATTGCATTTGTTTCATTATTCTTTGTTTACTAATATCGCCTGTAGCGTCAGCTGTTTTGTAAGCAGTTTATTTGTTTACATTTCGCTGCAGTCTTCAGTTGTTGTAAAATGGTTGTGGTGTGGATAGCTAATGATTTATGGAGCGGTAGTTAGGAAATTATTAGTATTTACTCCGCCAAACATTAAATGAGAGGCAAAAAATGTGACATCAAATTTCCCAAACACAGTTTTAATACACTGTGATGGTTTAACTGTCAAGGACTATTATCTGAAGTAAGACCAAGTTATGTGTTTTTATTTTATTTTATTTTTTTATTTTAGTTAGAATTTTTTTCTAGGCCTAAATTGTGTTTTGTTCTTTCTGTTGTGTTCTATCCTGCCTTGTGAGGTGTGTGTGTTTTTAAGTTAATGTGACTAATCCAGCTCGTTGGAGCAAATGATCGCATGAACGTAAAATTGTTATTGTTATATGCCTAGTTATTTGTTTAGGTAAAGGAAAAATGTGTGCATCTAGAGACTCAAGTACGTTTTCTCCCTCAGGGAAATTGTCAACAAGTTTCCTTTGAGGGAGAAAAAGTTGTACTTTGGTCCCTAGAAGCACAAATAACTATTTTTCTGGTTATCAACTGTTCAGTCTACACCACAATTGAATTACTTTTAACAAGCTTGCTGCTACTTGTCCCCCCCCCCCTGGACAGTGCTGCTGTTACTGCAGTGGTGGGAGTTTAAATTACAAGAAAGTATCAATGTTGGTTTCAAGATAAAAGAGAGTTTTCTAAACACAAGTTGCCACAAACGTGTTAAACAACGCCTCAATTTGTACACAGGTCAGCGGTCTTTAATCCTGTGGTTGTACTATAGCAATTTCTTCAAACATAATGCTAAATGTCTACTTTGCATAATATTACAATAAACAACAAAATCAAAAATTAAGCAATAAAAAATTAATACAGTTATAATCTATGTACATGAACTGTTTTAACTTGCAATTTTATACCTGGAATGTCTTTAAAAAATAAATATTCCCAAATCTATTTTTGGGATTAAGTGCTCCATTTTGGGTCGTTAAATGTCTTTAAGCCCCAATTAAAAATAAACCATCTAGCCAGCTACCAACTTAAAACAATAACAATAATAAAATAAATAAAAGATGTTCTGCAGTGCCAAGCACCTGTGTCAGTATATTTAAAATTAAACTAAAATGAACATTTATGATCTCTCTATAAAGCTAAATCCAGGGCGCTAAGCATTGCAGCCCAGCTTAACTTGCACAATGCAGGCCCATCAGCCCTTCCGGGAAAGCAGTCAATGGGCACTCGGTGACAATAAGAGTCATAGTCTGGAACTCTGCACCACAGCTGCATGACTGATCTTCTGCCATTCCCCATTTAAAATCCATTTCCCATATGTATTTCCAACAATTACATCTTCCTACCCCAGTGCGGAATCAATTGAGTAAAGTCCACTGATTCAAAAACAAAAAAAATCCATACCACCCACTGCTAATGTCGGGTCAGCAATCAGAAAACAATTCCGACCTTGGAAAGATTCTCAGGAGGAAGTCCAGTCAGCATGGATGGAAAAGTTTGAGTCCGTTAACGGATGCTGTCCGCAGTGGTGGTTTTCGGGACCTCAATCGGCCCGTCATCTGGGGTAGGTAATCATTGATGGGCAGATGTGGAGCAGATAAGTTCTTAGTATATTCCCTAATGAGTGCATCCCTTCATCTGGTTTCATGTGGAGCGATATTACACAGGACCGGGAGCCAGGGGACGGGGGTTGCCATGAGTGTACCACTAATGGCTCTCATAGCCCAGTTTAGCTGGGCGTCGATATCTCTGACATGCACACTGTTCAACCACACGGGAGCACAGTACTCAGCAGTTGAGTAAACTAGGGACAGAGCAGTGGTTCACAGAACTTGTGCGTTAGCTCCCCATGTGGAGCCAGCAAGGTGATGGACAATTTTGGTCCTGGTTCTCACTTGGCTGCTGTCTTTTGTAGGTGGCTTTTGAATGTCAGGGACCGATCTAAAGTGACCTACAGGTACTGTGGGTGTTCATTGTGCTTTAGCTCATCACCGTCAAATACAATTTAAAGCTTTTGGTGGGCCATTCTATTGTTCAAGTGGAAGCAAGAAACCTCGGTTTTCGTTGTGTTTGGATTTAGCTTCCAAGCTTTAAAGTATTCACCGAGGGTCGTGAGGTCATTTGTTAGTGTTTCCTCAGCTTGTTGGAATTCCTGGTGCTGATAAGCCAGAGCTATATCATCTGGGTAAACGAACTTTGAGGAGCGAGTGTCAGGAATGTCAGCTGTATACCCATTAAACAGCAGTGGGGCGAGCACTGCCCCTGTGGCAGGCCATCCTTTAGTTGCCTAAAAGTACTTTCCTTGCGTCCCAAATATACCTTAATCATCCTGTTGGAGAGCATTGAGTTGAGGAGACGCAATAGGAAAGGGTAAGGAATCAGGTTGTAAAATTTAATAAGAAGGCCTTTTCTCCAGACAGTGTCAAAAGCTGCAGTAAGATCTAAGAAAGCAATGGAGGTTTTCAGTCTTCGCTCAAACCCATCCTCGATGAAAGAAGTAAGAGCTAGAACCTGGTCACAACAGTTGCGCCCAGGTCTAAACCCAGCTTGTTCGACGGGGATGCTGGAATCGAGAACAGGGAGGATTCTGTTGAATATCAACCTCTCGAGCAGCTTATAACAGACACTAAGAAGGGCTATGGGTCGGTAACTTTCGGTTTCGGGCAGTTTTGGATCTTTACCGGGCTTCAAGACAGCTATTATTTAGGATTTTCTAAATATACCAGGCAAGTCGCCAGTTTCCATTATGGTGTCTAAAACTGCAAGGAGCCACTATCTAGCCTTTTTACCCGAGTTTTTGATAAACTCCTGGAAGATTTCATCCAAGCCTGCTGCTTTGTCAATTCGCATCGTATCAATCGCGGCATCCAGCTCATCCATAGTGAAAGGTCTAGAGATGTCCAATGGTGCTTGCCAACTTCGCTTTATTTCATCAAGATTAAAGTTCACCTTCCTGTCCGCAGACGTACGCACGGGTTTAGACAAACAGGAGAGGTGTTTTGCAATTTCACAAGGGCGAGGTTGCGAGACAGTGTTTTTATCATTTGTTTTACCAGTGGAGATCTTTCTGAGAAGAGACCAGGCTTTGCGACTACTTTGGGTGAAGTTCATGTTCTCAACAGTTTTCACCCATTTTTCTCTCTTGGTGTTTTGTCCTGGCAGTTGGTCCGCTACATCTCTGTCGGCAGTATCAGTGAACTCACTGTAAAGGTCTTCGCACTCTTGATTCCATCCTGGTATATACTCTTTCCCAAAACCTCTTGGGATAGCCGCTTTAGCGCAAGACAGAACAAGTTGTGTGAACCGATCGTAGTTTTTTACTTTAGGAGGGATGAACCTGATGCCTTTGTCAAGCCTGGTGGAGAAGGCCTCCCACTCAGCTTTGTTAAAGTTCCACCTAGGCCGAGGAAAAGATCTTACAAGAGGAATTTGGATTCCCACCCACTGTTATTAGTACAGGCCTATGCTGAGAATGAGGAAAGGCACCTAGGACCTTCCTGCAAGTTGGTGTGGGTGTTTTTGATCGGTCACAAGAACAAAGCACAAGTCTGGAGAGTACCCACAACGCCATCGAGCTGAATGAAAAGTGTGTGGGTCTTTGGCATTAAATATTAAGAAAAGGTTGTTATTTTCAGCCCAGCTTGAAAGACGAGTGCCGTTGTCATCATCGGACGAGTATCCCCACTGGGTGTGATGACTGTCAAAGTCACCTACATATACCACAGGATGTTTAAAAGTTGGGAACATGTGCTCTAATATTATATATTGATATAAAGAATGTACGGTATTAATTGTAATTTGAAGTATTGTTCAACAAAATTAGCTGTCACATCTTATGACATATGTAACAGGCAGTAAGTTACCTTAGTCTGGGACGTAAATAGCATCTTAGTGCCTGGGGCAAGAACTCAATTTGACCCCCCTCCCCTCTCCCCCTATATTGAACCCAATCCATTTTACAGGATAAGGAAAACGTCAAAAACCTTCCTTTCCAGAAATAGAATATAGTGAGTATAAAAATTCCATACGGGCTTAATATTTTTTCTAAATGACTCAGATAATGCGGTTATACTATCTTAATACATCATTTTTCAACTTAGAACTTGTTTTAAGCACTACAGTTTTCTGTCATGTCAGGGAGGCACCAGAACTAGGAACAAAATCTAAAATGTAAGCATAAGCCGATTTGTTAATCAAATTAAAGGCCCTTTTGACGACCTTTAGTTCATATTCAAAAATCTATCAAAACTCATTTTAATTTTGTATGCGATTAAATGAGGGGTGTCAATTCTGGGATCCCGAGCAATTTTGGGTCCCTGTCTGAAAATCTTGGAATTTTTTTCCTTCATCCCGGTATGACTAAAATTGTCAAATATTATATTTCAAAAGTTTCTAAGTGTTTTAGTTTGTAATTCAAACCGAAACTAAAAAAAAAATTATTTTACATAATGACTGTTCTCAACTCAACATTAAATTTATTCCAAAAGTTTGAAATAGGCTGTATTTCAAAACTATCATCTGTACCTGATTTCCTGAAATTAAGAATAACTAGGGAGCCTGTGCAGCGCAATGCGCTGCATTTATTAGGGTACCTGGTGATCAAACTTTGCTCCATGGTAATACTTTCAAAAAAAATTTAATTATAGTGAAAATCAGAACATTACTGGTGTTTCATCGATCGATCTTCATTACCAATTCTCCAACTTCCCAATGTGACAGTGTTGAGATGTGGTGCTCGTCCTTTTAAATCTAAATTAGCTAAGGTTACGTAGTTGTTCTTTTGCCGATATGTCTTAGGGCCTTTGTCTAAACCCTCCTATAAAATTTTTAATAAATTCACAGATGTTGGAGCCACATAGTTCATCAAACATAAAACGTAAATGACAATAGAATAAAAATCAACATTTCATTACTCCCCGGTCCTGTATGAGTTATGCAGCACTCACTGCGGCTGTTTTTGTAGTACTACTGTATGAGGTAGTCAATGACATAGCGAATGAGTCCACATTACTATTTATGCCTAAATCCTCTTTAACTTAACTTTCCATGACATTACAAAATTTAAATAAAGAAATCGCAAAAATTGAGAATCTACATCTTTGTTGGTGTGGTCCATTTTGTTTTTAGTGGCATTTTTATTTAGGTTAAAATTCCTCTTTATAAAAACCATTTTTGTAATAAGCTTGTTTTATATACTGGAGGTAAAAAACTTTTAAATTTTGTCTCTTTTACTCATAGGTTTTTTAATACGTGTAGCGTTCTGCATAAACATGTTTATACTATAATAGTAAACAAAAAGGTTAATACACTTACAACCAACTAACCCTTTTCCTTATAGTTTACAGCAGTTTGAAAAACCATGCACACAAATTTAGTGTTCTATTTTAATATTTGTTACCTTTCATTGTTGTTTCATTACCAGTCGGACAACCGATAAGACCCATGTCAAAAATTTAATTTCCAAAATTGTTTTCGTAAACAAAAAATGAATTGTTCCAGATTTAAGTTACAAAACTTATTTTTGTGCCGAAATACTCGTGAATAAAACTTTCAAGCAAAATCTACCTACTACATTTTGAGAAAAGGTTAAAACTTCAGATTAGACACTCCTCGTATTAAAGTATGAAAAATTGTGTTGATATTTCAGTACCAGTTCAATTTGCTTCTATTCAGCTTTTAACACATTAATGCAGTCAATTAGTGTTTACCATAGGAAAAAATTGGGGTAGTTTTGATTTCTTTTGTTTCTTATGTTTTTTGGGGTGCTGAATCCGAATCTGAGGTTTGCTAACAAAATTTCTTGACGGAACATTGTCAAAAATGGAAAAAATGTGAAAAATTTTTATTTTTTTGTAATTTTTTGCTTATAACTCAAGAACTATTAACTTTTCGTAAATAATGTATATTATAAAAATTAAAGTACACAAAATTTGCTACAAAATGCACCCCCTATTTGTTATTCTCCTATGAACCGTTTGGGCTCCAGGGCTGTTTGAATATTGGAGTTTTAGCGAATTTACCCATAGGGAATACGCTCTTACGGTAGTAGTCACGGTAAGACCTAAGACCGGGACCATGTTATTTTTTCGTGTTGAGGTCCCCCAAAGCAAAAAACACCATTCATTCAAACTGATTTATATGTATATATATATATATTATATATGTATATATGTATATGTCAGTGAACACAATAACTTTTGAACCGAAACTCCGATTTTGATAAAATTTGGTACAGGGGTGTAAGGCAGCATTTACTTGATCGAGTTCGCAAACCAGAATGATCGACCTACCGGAAGGGGTAGTTTTGGGGGGTTTTGTACCGCAAAAATGGGTTTTTTGCATTTTTCATCAATAATTTTTAAAAATATTTAATTTTTATTTTCACCATTGGATTTAGCTAAAAAAAACACACAACTTAGTATTTTTAAGCTTTGCTCTATCTCATTTGGTTACCGAGATATTAAAAAGTCTAAAAACAGTACATTGTATTTTGGGGCTCCAACATTAATCTTATGGAGAATAAGGATGTGTTAATATTTCACTTATTAACCAATATTTTTGGAAGAAACTTGGTATTTAGCTTCATTAGGTTGAGATTCATCCCTTTATGTTAAAAAATCTTGGTTTTTGTTCTTATCATGGCAGCAAACCTGCATACTCTTTTTCCATGTAAATCATATTGAGAAAAGGAAAACTCTTTTACTTATGGACAGAGATTGATGAAACTTAGTATGTATCTTCATATGGTCGAAATATTTGTTTTTACGCTAAAAACCTACTTTTAGTGTTCCCAGTGGCAGCATACCTAACACTCTTTTACGATGTGTATCATTAGGAGAATATATAGTCATTTATATCCCTATTTATGAGCACGTAATGAAATTTTGTTTACGGGTTCATCTAGTCAAAATTAATATTTCTAATTTAGAAATTCGCTAAGTAGTACGCAGGTCTGCTGCGACGAAGGGTATTACCATATGGGTTTGTAAGGAAATATAAGTTAAAACTTGCATAATGAATGTGCATACCAAATTTGATCAATTTCTGTTATTTTTATTTTCACCATAAACCTGATGGGGGAAAGTATATAGGTCTGTCGCCATATGGATTTTGCAAGTAAATAAAGGATATACCTTTTCTAATGAATGTACATAAACAGTTTTATAAATATATGTCAATAAATAAGCAAGATAGAGGGTTTTGTTGATTTCCCATAAAAAAACTATGGAAAACTTATATTTGGATTTTCTCCATAACCATATAAGCTAAATAAAAAATTCAAAATACCAAATTGTTTGTTTTTTTGAGCTCTTTTAAATAGTTTAGGTTAAATTTGTTGAATTTTATAAACTAAGGTTAAAAAAAGCCAAAAACCAAAAGGTAACCCATTAAAAACCCCATAAAACCCCGTTAATGTTGTCCGATCATTCTGGTTTGCGAACTCGATCAAGTAAATGCTGCCTTACACCCCTGTACCAAATTTTATCAAAATCGGAGTTTTGGTTCAAAAGTTATCGTGTTAACTGACATATACATATATACATGTATAATATATATATATACATATATATCAGTTTGAATGAACGGCGTTTTTGGCTTTGGGGGACCTTAACACGAAAAAGTAACATGGTCCCGGTCTTAGGTCTTACCGTGACTACTACCGTAAGAGCGTATTCCCTATGGGTAAATTCGCTAAAACTCCAATATTCAAACAGCCCTGGAGCCCAAACGGTTCATCGGAGAATAACAAATAGGGGGTGCATTTTGTAGCAAATTTTGTGTACTTTAATTTTTATAATATACATTATTTACGAAAAGTTAATAGTTCTTGAGTTATAAGCAAAAAATTACAAAAAAATAAAAATTTTTCACATTTTTTCCATTTTTGACAATGTTCCGTCAAGAAATTTTGTTAGCAAACCTCAGATTCGGATTCAGCACCCCAAAAAACATAAGAAACAAAAGAAATCAAAACTACCCCAATTTTTTCTAGCGAGGGGAACTTTTGAATACAAATTTACTGGATTACATGTGTTTGTTTGTTTAATTATCAACAGCTGTTTTATTCAGCAATTCAATATAAATTGTTCCCCATGTTAATCTTATGGACAAAAAATGAACTTTGAAGGCTTAATGTGGGCTTCAGAATTAAAATATCAAAAATCTAAAACCTTATTGCAAAAGTACGAACTGAGACCTTTCTTTTGACACCTCAAACTTTAAAATTGGTCCAGAAATAAGGGAGGAGTAGTGTTAACAAAAAAAGGGCATCACGTATTATATATATAGATAGATTTCTTATTGCTCTGTACTTCTGGTGTGTTGCCTTGCCACGGTTGACACCAGTTTTTGATGGATTTATTTTAGTCTAAGTAACAATATTTTCAGTTGCTATCAGGTTCTTGTAAACAAACATATAGATTCAATTATTTGATGTAAATAAAATATATTTAATTTTTACAAAATATATGAGTATGAGGATCAGTAGTAAAATTATAGAAGGGAATGTAATATGAATTACGAATGTCTCAATCAAGTGTCACATTGCAAACTCGTTACAATGTGGAAATTTAATTTTAATTTTTTTAAATATTTAATTAATAAAAAAAAAATATATGCTTCCACTATAATTAAAACAATTCATGATACTTTTTTACTTGAAATGGACACCTTGCACCATGCACGGCATTGCCCCAAGCAAGACGTACGGTATTGCTCCAAAACGACATGACGTAGCATTTCCAACCCTAACCTAATATATATATATCGTATGGCTCATTTTGCCAGCCACCAAGGTTCAAGAATAAGAAAATAAATTCTGCGGTGCAGAGTCAGTATATGTGAAAACTGAACACTAAAATAAAAGTTAGATCTCTCTATTATAGAGCTAAATCCAGGGCGCTAAGCCATTGCAGCCCAGCTTCACTTAAGCTATGCAGACCGGCCAATCCTTTGGGGATTGGCCTAAAATAAGGACACTTTAGGGCTTGTGTTTGGTATTAAACAATAGCGCAAGATATGAGCTAATTAAAACCACTAATTTGAATACAGTTGCCGATAGGGGCGCACTTTATTGTCGAAGCAGGGCACCCTAAACCGCCAATTAGGATCGCTTGTATCCGCCAATGGGGACGCTCGTCTCTAAAGATCAAGGTGCTTCGTTCGCTGATTGGGGGTGCTAAAAATCGTGGTAATGGCCCTCCTCAAGCTTCGGTGTCCTGGTGGCTGCCTGGTTTGTCTAGTGTAGAGCCGGCCCTGCTGTGCCCCTAAAATTCAATGACCGTAAAACGTGCCCCGCTCGCCCGTCCCTTCCCCCCAGTTATGTTACTGAAGTTAGTCAAGCATTTCTACATATTGGTTTGTTGTGTAGGTGAGCAGAGGCATTGAAGCGAGAGGGATGGAAGTGGCCGTCATCTACGGAGGCCTGCCTCCGGGCACGAAACTAGCTCAGGCACAGAAGTTCAATGATCCCGACAATCCTTGCAAGGTCCTTGTGGCCACTGATGCCATCGGAATGGGCCTTAACTTGTGAGTTAATGTTAGTCTCAAGTTAATCTTCAATAGTTACAGTTTTAAAAAGTTCTCTCAATATGTTCCCTGTGGTGTTCCTCAGGGCTGAGGTCCTCTACTCTTCACACGATTTACACAAAGTGTCATTCCTATGCTGATGATTTACAGATTTACACCCACTTTAAAATTAGCATGTTGAATGAAACTGTCACTCAAATAAACTTAGACATTGACAGAATTGTTCTATGGGCGGCAAAGAACGTACTCAGACTAAATCGTGACAAGACTAAATCAATGATATTGGAACACTCACGACTGCTCAGTAGAGTGAATTTGAATAATGCATCTGACATTGTGGTGAACGGAATTTTTTTGCAATACAAAAACAAAGTGAAAAGTCTTCTCTTCACTGTCAAAAACACACTTGACTGGACTGATGCAGTGGTAAGCATGTGTAAAAAAGTATTTGCTGCAGTTCATACTCTAAAAAAGATGCAACGACTTTTACTAAAGTACTAAAGACTTTGACTAAAGTAGGTTTAGATGTCAGTATAATTCTAACTATAGACATTCTCCTTGATCAACAAACAGTTTGGTTTAGGAGTATCCGGCGAGTGGTGTTTTACTCTCTGATCAAGCCGACAATGAATGAGAAGGGAGAGAAGGAAATGGATATAATCTCCGTTTCGCAGGCTCTGCAGATCGCTGGCCGGGCAGGTCGTTATGGCACACAGTTCGATAAGGTAAGTGAAACACATTCAGGTTTTGGTATATAGATCAGTTAAATTGTTACAAAATAAAAATAATATTATGGTAACTCATTGTCAAGGATTGATAGAGGATATATTTAATAAAACGTATCTTCTAATAACTATACAACCCGATGTGAAACTGACTGACTGACTGACTGATCATGTATACAAAGTATTTTGGACTTCCGGATGAGATAGAAACTTGAAATTTTGTACACACGTAGTTTGTATAGTCAATAGAAAGGAAAAATCTCAAAACATTGAATTTTCAAATTTTAACCCTCTCAAAAAATAAGAAGGGAGGACATCGGTAATCTGAATATGTAAGGGTTTTCTATTTTGGCTCTAACTTTTGAACGAGAGGTCCTACCTCAAATCTGAGGCAAAATCGTTGGTTGGGAATAAAACGCTCTAAAAGTTAGGTCTTGTGACATTTTACTGTATCTCATCCCCTTCATCCTTAAAAAGGGGCGTACTTTCAAAATTTCTGAATTCCTTTAAAAAAATTTCGCTATTTTAATACTTTTTATTTACTAATATGACACTCAGATGCCTGAAATGTTGTACATATTTTAGCCTTGACTACATATTACCATAGTGGCAACCATTGGTCAATTTTAATCAAAATTAAGTCTAAAAAAATTGAAAATACACTAAATTCTTAACATTTTTTCATATCGAGTGTTTGTAAATTACTTTATTCTGGCAAATGTACTGCAAAATTTACATATTATTTTGCCAGTATTATATTTTACTTTAGACGCTCTACAAGTTTGCTCCTATGCAATTTCGCCGTATCTCAACTCCTTCACTCTCAAAAAGGGGTGTACTTTCAGAATTTCAAAAAACTTTCTCAAAAATTGCGCTTTTCAACAGTAGCTTTTTGCCAATTTCAATGGAATTTTAGTCCAAAAAAAAATTGTAAAAACACAAAATTCTTAACATTTGTTTATGTAAAGTGTTAGTAATTCACTTTAACTTGGTAAATATACTGCTATATTGATATATGTTTTGCCATTACTATATTCTATTATAGACGCTCTTCAAGTTTGGTTCTATGACATTTTGGGGTATCTCACCCCCTTCACCCTTAAAAAGGGGCGTAATTTCAAACATTATACATTCATCCACAAACAATTCACTATTTTAAAATTTTTATTTACTATTATGGCGCACAGATGCCTCAAACCTAGTAAATATTATAGATCCAACTAGTTCTTACTATTTAGCAGCCATTGATCTATTTCAATCAAAGTTAAGACCAAAACAATTGAAAAAAAAAAAACACGAAATGATTGACATTTTGTCATGTAAAGTGTTTGTAAATTACTTTACACAGAAAAATTTACTGCCATATTGATTTATATTTTGCCAGTAATTTGTTCTGTTTTAGACGCCCTACAAGTTCAGTCCTTTGCAATTTGGCATTATCTTACCCCTTTCACCCTTGAAAAGGAGCGTACTTTCACGATATCAACATTCTTTCACAACAATTGCTCTATTTCAACATTTGTCGTTTACTGTTATGGCACATAGAAACCACAAATTTAGATTATACTATGACTATATCTAGGTCGTAGTATAGGTGCAGCCATTGACCAATTTCAGTATAGTAGTTGTAAAAAAAAAATAAAACTGTGAAAATAAGAAATTATATACATTTTTTTTAATTTAAATTTTTTTGTGATTTTGTTTGATCCGGTAAAAGTGCTGCCATACCGATATATGTTTTGTCAGTATTATATTATTTTTTGATGCTCTACAAGGTCGGCCCTTTAACATTTTGTAGCCTCTCATCCCCTTCACACTTAAAAGGGGCGTTATTTCAAAATTTCAATTTCAATTTTTACGAAGGGGTATTAAAACGGATTCATAGGAGATTTTCAAAACTGTTTTACTATTGATTGTGAATTTTGTGTATTAAACGGTTTTGTTGCGAACTTTAATGTCTATCTCTTCAGTGGAACTAACCTATTACATACTTGACTTTTAATTATTCTACAAAATTAGGGTAACCTTTAGGGGGTATTCCATCGAGCCGTAGGCGAGTATTTATATATACAAAAGAAAGTCGTGTTAGTTACTCTGTTTAAAACTCAAGAACGGCTGTACTGATTTGGCTGAAAATTGGCGGGGCAGTTGCTTAGAACCAGGAACAACATGTAGGATACTTTATCCAGATTTATCCGTAGGGCACCGTCCCAAACGTCTTCCAAGTTAACATGTTTTTCTAATGGAAGCAACATTTTTTTTATTGGAACTTATGATTACATTTAGGAATATTAATTCTATAAACAGCTGTTTTCACTTAAAGTATTGAGGGAAGATTGGTAAAAAAAATAGAGGATATATTATAGTTTAGTTAGTATGTGAGCTAAACTTGAAGGCGAGTGAGCGTAGCAAACGACCTCACCTGAAGGGCGAAAAATTCCTCAGTTTGGCTTTGCAAAGCATGCCAGGTAAGCTAGTATGTTCTAAATAAATGTTGGGTGTCTATCGTCTATACAGTGCACTCTCGTTCATCAAAACTATTGTGGCGGTCGGCCAGTTTGGATGTCGAAAAATTCTGATGAAGCGGAGTCCTTTGTGAGTCATGGTTTCCGTTGTAACGGCAACCAATTAGCCTATGGTTGTATTCACTATTGTTGAGATAAAACAATTGATATGTTAATATCATTGAAAATAAGATACTGAGACGAATATGGTAAACAGTGAACTTGTAGGAATAAAAACCAATGCAATAAATAAAGATCCGCATACTGTCCCCACTCTATATTCCTTGGCAATCTTTTTAGCCGATCTCAACAGCATTGATTCTTTTAATAGGTAGCTTTAAGTTTATCCTCGATAGACATGCAATCCTTTTTGCGCTTTTCACTCATATTTAAACAGTCAACTGAAATTCCATGTAACTCAGGTGAGATAGTTTAGGAAGTGGATGTTAAGTTTACTTCCTGTCCCCCCCCCCCCCTCTTCCTGTTTCAATGTGAATACTTCATTAACATTAAGGGATGTATATTAAGAAAATCACCAAGTGACAAGTGATGCAAAATGTGATATACTAACTGTCTTGAGGGTATAACAAATTAGAGATTAAAGGTACTAAAAAAAGTTATTTTTTATAAGAAATAAAATTAGTACTTATCCAGATCATCAGTTCCGATGAAGCCGAGATCCGTTGTCACCGAGTTAGATGAACAGGAGTGTATTGTAATAATATAGGTTAAAATATCTTAATCGGCGTCAATCTAACTGGTTTAATCATGACCAGTTTGGGGAACAATTTTTCCCATGATCAAGTCTTCTAAAATGTCGAAGTAGAATCCAGCGATAAACATCTTGTCGTCGTCAAGAAGTTGAAATAACACTTATATGGAACACATATACGGAGTAAGAACTTGTCCTTGGCTGGCCACCTATTTTTTGTTTTAAAGTTTAGTTCGTTTGTGTTCAATGTATATGTGCTATTTTAACTTCTTGAGGAAGACTAGATGTTTATCACTGAATTCTACTTCAACATTTTAGAAGATCTGATGATGGGACATATTTCCCACTAAACTAGTTGGATTGGCAACGATTAAAGTATTTTAACCTATTATTTTAGTCTAAAATCAATATAGAAAGCAAAGATATAGAGTATTTTTTTTATATTCACCATTGACATTTTGAAAACCTTAAGAGAAACAAAGAAGATTAAATGTGAAAGTAGTGCGGGGTATTACAAGCTTAATAAAGTGGAAGAGAAACATCACAAATATTCATCTATTTTTGTTCATAACTTGATTTACTTCAAGATAAAAAAAGTTTGAACTAAACTTTACTAAGATCTAATATAGCAATATCTGAGTGAGAATTGAAGACAAAATAATTTCATTTTTTATATGAAGGTTAAAAATTTAATACCTATAAGAGAAAAATGTATATTGTTATTAAAAGATATGTCTTTACAACAACATCATCATTGTTTCAGGGCTACGTTACAACATTCAAACATGAGGACCTGCCAACTCTACGCAACTTGCTGTCCCAGAGCCCGGAGCCGATCACTCAGGCTGGCCTACACCCCACCGCTGACCAGATAGAGCTCTACGCCTACCATCTGCCTAACTCTACCCTCGCCAACCTCATGGTAACTTCTCTTCAGTCACTTTTTTCTTTTAAATTTAGAAGCCATGGTAAATCCACTTTAACTTTGCTAAAAAAAGAATGTAAGTTAGCAATAATCTGTCACAGCAGACCTGTGTACTCAACGAATTTCTAATGAAATTTGTTATTCCCCCCCCCCCCCCCCCATTATACACCATGGGAATGAGGATGAAGGTTTGCTGCCATGAAGAACACTGAAAGTAGTTCGAAAACCAAGTTGATCGGTGTATGGGAACAGAGTTTTATGGGGTTTCAAAAGGATCAAATGGTTTTTTTTTTGTATTTTTCACCCTCAATTTTTTTTAATTTATCAATTTTTTAAGAGACCATTCAAAATAACTTTAAATACCCCCTTTCGCAACAGACTTGCATACTCAGCGAATTTCCAAATTAGTAATTTTAGTTTTCACCAAATAAACCTGTAAACAAAATTTCATCACGTGCTCATAATTAGGGAAATAAATGTCTATTCTCTTTATGATAAATATAGGGAAAGAGTATGCAGGTATGCTGCCATGGGGAACACTAAAAGTAGGTTGTTAGCATAAAAATTATTTCAACCATATGAAAAGCCATAGACTAAGTTTCATCAATATCTGTCCATAGATAAAGGAGTTTTCCAATTCTCCATATGATTAACATGGGAAAGGAGTATGCAGGTTTGCTGCCATGATTAATTACAAAAACAATGATTTTTTTTTACCATAAATGAATTTGAGCCAAATAAACCTAAATACCAAGTTTTATAACAAGAATATATGTTAATAAGTGAAATATTAACAGATCCTTATTCTCCATAAGATTAACATTGAAGCCCCAAAATACACTGTACTGTCTTTAGACTTTTTAATATCTTGGTAATCAATGGAGATAGAGCAAATCTTCAATGTACTAAATTGTGTGTTTTTTAAGCTGAGCCCAGTGGTAAAAATCAAAATTGAAAATTTTTTTCAAATTACATATGAAATATGCAAAAAAACATTTTTGGGGTACAAAACCCCCCAAAACTACCCCTTCCGGTAGCTTGATATATCTGGTTTACAAACTCTTCTGAATAAAAGTAGGGTTTCACATCTCTACCAAATTTGGTCTTGATCAGACCGTTTTTACGAAAGTTATTGTGCCTAGGGGCACATACATACATACATATATATGTATATATACATAAATTTTAATGACCATTATTTTTTGTCTCTGGGCAACCTCAAAACAAAAAAGTAACATGGTCCCAGGCTTAGTTCTTACTATGAGACCTACTGTAAGAGCTTCCTCCTTATGGAAAAATAGCGCAATAAGAAATTTTAAATTTATCAAAGAAAAAGTTGATAGATTCTATGAAGGATGTGCAGTATACTCCCATACTTTCTCTTAACCGGCCACCCTGGGACCAGACCGCAGCCTGGTAAGATTTTTCCGGTTATCCAGGTGTACCTTTAAAGCCATTAAAATGCAGTTTTATATGGCCTAAACAAAACAATAATATAAAAATAATAATACATATCTTACTTATGGAATTTTTAGCTTCCTAGTGCCTATTCACACCTTGAAATATATTTTTCCGGCATAACAAAACCAAGCAGTGGCAGATTTCTATTATGGTTTCTGTCATTACCATGTCCAGTGCTTTACCGACTTCCTCCACAACACCGACGACATCCTCTGCAGGTTGCATCGGAATGTTATGGATTTTTACAGAGTTTAGTCTAGAATATTGTTCTATTTCTTCAACGAGCTTCTCCAAATCTGGGACTTATTTATTAAGTTCCCTGACCCTGTGTACGATCACTCAGCTCAGATATAAATTTCCGTGTTTTCCGGTTTTTTGCATTAATTAATAAATCAAATAACAGTACAGAGTTTTCTTCTTAAGACATTTATTTGGGTGGGATTGTTGCTTCTGAAACCATTTTCAACTCGACCACTCAAATAGTTAACCTCGAGCCGAGCCGAATAGTGCTAGTATTCGAACACAACTATTCGACCACTCGAGTATTCGCACACCTCTATTAACAACATTCCATGGCAGTAAACCCACATACTCAGCCTATGGTGTATATGGGGAAAATACAAAATATCAAAAACCCTTTGGAAATTCTCTGAGTACGCAAGTCTGCTGCGGTGGGGGGTATTTTTTATATTTATTCTAGTTTATAATCATCTGTTTTGATTGTGCTGACAGGACATCTTTGTGACACTATCCACTGTCGACGATTCCCTCTACTTCATGTGCAATGTGGAAGACTTCAAATTCCTGGCAGACATGATACAGCATGTGCCACTGCCTTTGAGAGCTCGCTATGTTTTCTGCTGTGCTCCAATCAACAAGAAGATGCCTTTCGTTTGTTCCATGTTCCTCAAGGTATTTACTACTAAACTCTGGCTGTATTAATCATTACCATTACTATTACCAATCCTCGATTAATGAACAGCTTCCTGGATGGATCTTAACATGCCCAAAATAAATAAATAACACTAATTACAAACTTTCAACTAATATTTACATAAAAAACTTTTGGTGGCGACCGGTAATTAAATATCTGTGGTGCATCCGCTAAGGTACTCGTCAACAGAGTAAAGCTTTTAGTTCTAAGCCACCTCGTAAGCCTAGTCTTAAAAGTGGTTGTCCTGTGAGTCCGAACATTTTTAGGCAGTTTGTTAAATAATCTATTTGCCTGTGACGGGTTGCTGTCCATGGTTGACCCCAAACTGCATCTTGGAATATGAATGTCCTTTTTGCTTCTTAGGTTGTGTTGACGAGTCATCAGATCCAAGTTTGGGTTATTCTTCACAAGCAGCAATGAATTTAGTATGAATTGGCTATGTATGGTCAAAATCCCCAAGCTGCTGAAAAGGGGCTTGCAATGTTCTCTGTAGCCACTAGAGGTTATAGTGCGGACTGCTGCTTTCTGCTGTGACGATAAGTCACTACTTTAAATTATAATTCAAAATTAACATTAACATTTAATTAGCATTAACATTAACACTAAATTAACATTCATTAAATGGAGGGTTCACAGCAAGAAGGCACCAAGTCACAAATTGGGATTTTTTTGTTTTATTGTTGTAACGTGTGTCTAAAATCGAGTTCTATTCATTGCAATATCAAACCAAGTCCAAAGTTCAATAATTTGCCACCAGAATGCGTTAGTTTGTTGATGCAGTGACAGTTCTGCAACAAAGTTTCACAGCAACAACAAACCAAGTCCGTTTTAGGTTTTGTTGATGTTAATATCTTCTGTTTGGATTGTTTTGGAAGAAGTAATAATAAATTACTATTAATAATAAAATAGTAACTAATAATAAAACTAATAATTTAAACTAATGATAAAAAGAAGCTATAATAAATTAAAACTTTATCAGTATCCAAATTAAATTGCTCAATATTGAGCAATGGGTTCAGCAGTACATTCTAATATTGTATCAACACAAAAATCTCGGGGAAGGGATGAGAACTGTTTATTTAATGGTTACACAGTAACCTCTTTGAGCACTCTACAATAAAATTTATCGATATTTAATAATATCTGTTTGAGTGTATTTTAGATAAAAATGTGTTATACCTATTAAATGAATTGATATTTGTCTAAGAAAATTATATTCCATTGACAAATGCAACATTAATTTGCTTGGTTTTAATAAGTTTTCAATGTATTTTATATATATAAATTAAATCAGAGAAAAATGGGAGCAGAAGTAGACTGGATTTGCAAGATGTAGATGGATGGTGTTGCGTTGTTAGTAAGGTCAAAAACTTTTAGAGGTTTGAATAGGTATCTAATTTGCCATGTTCCTTGACTTGATAGGTGGTAAGACAAGTTTTTAGGTGAAACGTGATAAAAAAAGTACTAAACAAAACCATTCCGTGATAACTCATCAAGCATTGCCCAAATCATAAAATCATTAATTTACATGAAAGGTAAATCAACTGGGGCTAATAAAAATACATTTCGTATGAGTTGATTTTTTCAAGACTTGAGAGTTATTGGATGCACTCATAGAAAAATTCTATCGTAGCAACATACTACACTAAAGAATTATTATTGATAAAAGTTTCAAAGTAAGTTATGTGTAAGTTACAGTGTTGAAAACTGAAAAAATGCTTGCTTAATTATAATCACTACTTTCAGATCATGATATGTATAAAATTGTTTCAAAATAATTTATTAATCATGTTTGTCTTTTATTACTCAAAATTTAAGAGAGGTTAGCTCAAGCGATACCATTATCCTCGTAACATACTTTTCCCTCCGTATTACAAATCAGATTTTTTATCTCGACTAAAAATACTGACTGTTTATTCAACCTATTATTCCCTGTCACCATAACAATGTAATTTATCAATTTTCACCATAGTTTTGTCAGATTAGACTTTTTTGGAGTTGGTTAGATACTGCAGAGTCAAAAGTTGGAAAATGTTCACTGCAACAATCAACCAAGTCCAAAAAAAAGTTTGCTTATTAATAAAACACATATATATATAATTTTTTTTTACTTTTCCTGCCTTAAAAGTTTTTTATGTATGTCTACTTCATTAATAAAAAAAAACATTTTGTGTTGGGCAAAGGGTGTAAAAGTTATGAATTTTTAACTTTAACTCAATTTTTCTCAGCTTTTACTTTTGTGGACTTGGTTTGTTCTTGCATTGACCCCTCCAAATTATATAAAATGTACGAATTTTGTAAATGGTTCTCAAATCAAGAGAGGAAAGCTTTTAATATTTCACAACAGTTGTAGCCTAGAAGTATTGCTGATTGTTAGCAGTTTACGTGCTATATGCTGACAATCAGCAGTTTGATTGGGAAACAACTGCTGAGGCATGGTTTCCTGACCTGGTTCAGGGAGCCATCCCTTGGGCCAGAGAGCTCCACCACACTACACTGGAGACCAGCGACGGCTGGGCCAGGTAAGGCCGATTATACTTTATTAGATAACTTTGGCCATAAGCCCAATAGCACATTTTACATAGATACAATCATTTATAAACTATACTTTAAATTCTCAGCTCTACATTCTTTTCACTTGATTTGAGTTTCATCCGTCTAAACCTTGTAATTGATGAGTTTCTACAATAAAATCTCTACAATAAAATAAAATATTCATTGTTTTATTGATATATCTGGTATTTATTTGTTAACACCTCTCACTTGCGAGTAGCTCCCCAATTGAGGTTTAGTAATTGATAATTTGTATTTGATATTATAATAGATACAGAATAGATCCTGGTTTTATACGGTCAAAATCATACGTGACACTGCAAAAGAAGCACGCGCTTGCTGCAAGGTGCATGACCCCAAAGTACGAGGCCATAAATGATGTGGCAGTGAAAAAGTCCGAAATATGCCGTAAGGAGATGAGAAGGTGTCACAATAACTTTAAGTTTTCTCAGGAGGTAGTTTACCCTGGACAATTTCCTGCAAACCTCGTCAATATGAGGGCCCCAGTTTAATTTACTGTCGAGGACAATGCCAAGCAGTTTCACAGCTGTTTGATCAGGTTTGATATCACCGACTTCAAGACGAGTCCATACGGAACAAAGCAGTGTAAGACTTTCTCGCTGTCGAAAAGCTGGGTGGCTTCGGACTTGATCAAAGAGATTTCATTTCCGGACGATATAAGTGTGGTGTAATCGGCATATATACTGTAACAGCTTTTTGGTCTAGATTCAGGTCATGCATTAAAACTAGAAACAGGATTGGCCCTAGTGCCAATTCCTGCACACACCAAAACAAGGATGTCGCACCATGAACAGTTAAAACTTGTCTACGATTGCTTAGGTAGGATTCAATTAGACTGATGACACTCCCTGCAAGGCCGTAGTTGGTGCGTTTTCGAAGAAGGATTCCTTGTGATACGCAGTCGAAAGCCTTGCTCAAATCACAAAGAGTCAGGAGGACGGACTCACCAGTCTCAAAAAAAGTGCGGATTTTGTGAGTCAAGGCCCCAACTGCGGACACAGTAGACATTCCTTTTCGGAAACCATGCTGCATGGGATTGAAGAGTTTGTGGCTCTCAAAGTGGTGATATTTATTATGTCTTCATATAGCTGTCTATTAATTAACTTCTCAAGAATCTTAGCTATAGCTGTGATTATACTAATTGGCCGAAAGCTGCTAATAAAGCTAAGATCTCCTTTCTTATACATAGGGACAGTTTTTGACAACTTTAATTTAATAGGGAAAACACCCTGTTCGAGACACATATTAATGACATTGGCAAGTGGTATGGCAATCGAGCCGACAATACATTTAATAAGGTCGGTGGAAA
The DNA here is from genome assembly GCA_030545055.2 of Neoaliturus tenellus. NCBI lineage: Eukaryota > Metazoa > Arthropoda > Insecta > Hemiptera > Cicadellidae > Neoaliturus > Neoaliturus tenellus. The sequence continues at coordinate 93,190,087 of CM061531.1, read as the reverse complement.
AACCATAAGCGTCAGTAGAAGGTGATTTCTTAAAGTTCATAGTTATATCAGTAATGTCCCTAGGAGGGACAAATTTCCATGGATTCCAGTTAATTCTGGTGGGGTTAGAAAAATTATTTCCTGCTTACAATGTGTTATCAGGCATACCAGAAACGGTATCCGAGACCACCTGGATAAAGTAATCATCCACTTCCATCTTATTGTTAAAAATTAATGGTGTAAATACCTGATTAATGGTAATCCTTTTGTTGCGACAGCAACTAGTTTCGGCTCACGTCGGAGTCATCATCGGGCTTGTACAAAGAAGTGAATTCTCTTCATATGAAGGTCGTCAAAATAATAAAAAGTTTAATAAATAAACACGGACACATATCACACAGAACGAACGACACGACGGACACGAACATAGACGTACGAAAAAACATTTAACGACGCAATCCCGGCGGCGGCAGAGTCTAGACTGGCCGGTGGACAGGTAGTCGGTGCATCGTTCACACTGTTGTCTCTTATCAGCTCGGGTTGCATTCCTTGTGCCCTCCCCCTCCCAGTACCTTGATAGCAGTATCGTAGATATAATTAGATGAAAATGAAAGTTTGTCATTCAAAACATTCTGATGGTCGGATCTCACTGCTTTATATATTTTAAATTCTTCCAATGTACTTATCTTAAATTCATCTTTCAAAAAATGTAATATATCCATGTTACTATTGATGCTATTGTAATTATGGTTAGATGAAACGAAATGTTCGGCAAAGGTGGAAGTTTGAGATGAAGTTGTTTTCTTTGGTATGTGTTCTTTGAAACGCTTTGTAAAAGAACTGGTAGTCTGGCCGATGAATATTTAGTACAATCAGTGCAATTAATCTTATAAACACCAGACTTTTCATAAGCTGGCGTCGCCATCTGTGGCCACTCTTTCAACAAAGACCCAAGGTTGTTTACAGTTTTGAAAGTAACGGTGATTTTTTCTAGCCATTTTTTTTTTTTTTTTAGCCATTGTATTTTTCAATTTATTGTTTAAATAGGTTCCGTATTATGCAGGTATGAATGTCTTTGGCTCTTTATTTTAAACTAAATTTTTATTTTTGTGTTTCGTTATTAGTTTGTCTATTAATGCACTTCTGAAACCATTTGAGACCGCTATGTGTTTGATGATGTCAACTTCTGTATCATAATCATTTTTGTTCATCGGTATAGTGAAAAGCCTATATACAAAACTGTTGTACGCTGCAACTTTTTGTGAATATGTTAAAATTGGTTACACTCACTTTTTTCATAAAAATAATTTTTTACAGGTTTTATGATCATATTTGTTGTGTCAATTATTTATTATGTCTTCTACAAAATTTGGATCATTTAACCTAAAGGTCATTTTCACTAAACATCATATAACAATCTAATCCACTGAATATATTTCATTAATCTTTATCTCACTAGACGTAAACAAATTCTGTCTGAGCGTGCAAAACAATAACAACATGAGGATGACTCAGCCGTCCGGTAGAACAGATGTTTCGAGATCAGTGATGGCAACCGACCAAACAGAAATTTTCCAAAGATATAAAAGTTATTATACAGTAACAATAATATTTATTTATGGCATAAGGTAACTATAGACAGCCAAGAAATAATTTTAAACACCTAAATGACGTTTTAATTTTTTAAAGTATATGTACGTCAAACACTCCTGATCTTCAAATTGAGTTGCGTATATATATATATACTTCAAACGCTCGGGAAGGGTTAATGGTTTTGTGGTGTTGTTATTCTGTTTAAATATTTCTTTCGTAAAAATTAAAATCGTAAAATAATACAAAAAATTTTTTTTTTAAGATTGGTCTTATGGACCAATGGAGTTAAAAATAAAAACAAAGAAATAATGAAACCAGTTGACTCAAATGTTAAAATATAGACCATGCATCACAGTATAAACATGTGGTTTTGCATTGAAGCCAGTTAGTAAATTATGAACCAAGTATGGAAAACGATATTTAACGAATGAACCAAAATTTAACCTTATATTTAACGATATGGATTTAACTTGGTCACTTGGTCTGATTTAAACACGCCATACGATAGAACAACTAACTTCATCACACTGAAGAACTCTGCTCCGCCGGAACATGATTGCTTAACATATTTGAATATATACGAGTATAGTTATACACATTTATTAATATTGTGGAATAACAAATAACAAATTAGGTGTGGGGATAGTAACCTAAGACAGCAATTAAAAAATATTGGTAGTAAACGGGAGGTGAGAGGAATGGTTCCTTATTTGACGGGTGTGTGAGTTGTCGTAAATAATAATGGAGGTGTGGCCTAGGAGGGACGTGGTCTAAGTGGACAGACAAGAAACTGTACAGTCAGGTGCATAAAGAGAGGTGAGAGAGAATCGTCAGGTTTTGACGGGTGCGTCAGGCGTCAAGTCAGGACGTTTTAAATCCGTCAGGTTTTGGCGGGTACGTCAGGCGTCAAAATAGGACGTTTTTAAATCCGTCAGGTTTTGACGGGTGTGTGAGGCGACAAGCCATGACGTTTTTAAAAACAGTTGAGGCTTGACGCCTGACGTACCCGACAAAACCTGACGAAAAAAGTGGTAGGTTTTGTCGCCGTCAGACTTCGTCGCCGTCAGACCTTGGCGCGGTCCCAATTCATCGACTACTTTATTTTGAGCTGTGTCGATTTGAGCGCCGCTATTGTTTGCAATACCATTTGTACTAGCCCTCAAATTGTTTTATAACTTACAATGTTTCTCAACAACTATTACCCTGTTATCCAGGTTAAAAAATTTAATTGTATTTTTTAAATTTCATCCCAGTTGAGTTGTAACTTGGTCTCCAGGCTGTTCTTTTGATCATTTACGGAACAGTCCTTCTACTTTCAATGTGTTGTGTAACCTCAATGTCGCACTGCTGCAGAACGATTTTGCTTTTTCACTTAATTCACCAAACATATAGCATTCTTTTTTTAATATTCCAGCGCAATCCGTCAATAAAGACAGTTGTTTGATAAGAAGTGACAGGAATTGTATCGACTGCCGATTGAAAATATATGTCCTAACCTCTAAAGTAATCTGGATAAGCTGAATGCATTCAGGAAATAAAACACAATCGCTTTGCGCAAAGAATAAGACTATTCAAATGCAGTTTTTTCATATGAATTTATATCGATAAGAGAAAACTAGAAACAATCAAAAATTTTCAATTTTTTTAGCCAACACCAGATTGGCTTTTAAAATATGGGCAATATTTTCGAAATAACTATATTTAAAATTGTTATATATGTTCCCTCCAGAGGTATAAACATACTCTGTGGCATTTACTTTCTCGTTGTACATTTCCTATTCTTGTTGGATTGGTTATTACGCCTGCTCTGTCGTCTCTAGTCTGGCCTACTAGCCTACTAATTGATCGTGTCTTTGTTTAATGGTAGTTGCCCTGGAAGTTTTATGAAATAAGTTTAGGATTTGAATTTAACCAAATATGAAGCACAAATAGTTTAGTTGTAAATAAATAATTAATAGTAATCATGAGTGATTCTAACACTGGCGATACCGCTCCAATGATGGCATCTGCCGCTTCAACAGTAGGCCTAACCTACTGCGGCTACGAGCGCCTGCTAAAAATAGTCTTTGAGTCCCACTTTGAATTTTTTCCATTAAGTTAAAACTTAGTTTGTTTTATATATTTAGGCAACGAATTGAAAAAAGACTGATACATCATGTAGGCTATAGGCTTTCTTTTTAAAATCTCTATTTATGTTTGCAAGTTTTTTATCAGCCAAAAATAAATCTATGTTTTTAATTATTGTTGTGATGCTGCTATTCACTTCATGTTCATTTTTACTACTGAGCATTAAACTGATATCACCATCATACATGCACAGGTGTGAAGTACAAGGACTTAAGCTTAAGTGATTAAGATATTTTCTTTATTAAAGTTGTAACCTAGCAAAATATGGTAAATGAGGTAATTAGGTATTTAAAGTGTTATCCATCGATGTTAATACCGCTTGGCCTATATTGACAAAGTGTACTGTACCGATTTTGTACCGAGAACTAAGGTACACAAAAAATTGTACCATACCGACCTGAAAATTGTTGCACCGCAGACCCTTACTTGCCAACCATTATGCCTATTATCTTGCTATCCAGTCCATTAGCTAGGGGGTTCTTTGGATTCTATTTCACCAAAAGATTATGTTAATTTATTTCAAAGGTAGTGATAGAGCCTAATAAATTTTTTTTAACTGAACTTTTGTACTAAAAGTTGTTACTGATCATTAATTGAAATGAAAGTGTTTTTTTTTTTTTTTTTTATTTCCACCAACAATCCAAACACAAAACGATCATTTATGAATATATCCTTTAAAGGCCCAAAGAAAAAGTAAAGAATGATGGATGTATCCATCCTTAGTTTGGGTAGAATTAATGCTATCTCTGCGTTGTTCCAGTTTGCTCGGCAGTACAGTAAGAACGAAGCTCTGACGTTTGACTGGCTGTGTCGCAACGTCGGCTGGCCTGTCACCATGCCTAAAACCATTCTGGACTTGGTACACCTGGAGGCTATCTTTGATGTTCTTGACTTGTACCTTTGGCTAAGGTTAGTGATCAAGCCTGATTTTTAAAATAAACACACAATGTAATTTTTATAAAATTGTTGTATTTCTTATTTTTGTTGTTGCTGACAAAAATATTTTATTGCATAAAAACTTGTAATAGTGACATTTTAAATTAATTTTCATGGTTTGCTTGGATGTATATTTTTTGCCTTGTTTGTGTCGGCAGCTACCGGTTCACGGACCTGTTTCCCGACGCCAAGCTCGTGCGCGACATGCAGACGGAGCTCGACGACGTGATACAGCGTGGTGTTGTGCAGCTGACCAAGCTGTTGCGCAACAGTGAGACTGGCGTCTCGACCGGCACAGGCACCGACACGCAGGAGCAGTTTGCACTGCAAACCAACAAACAGGCCTATCTCAGAGGTACCACATTCAACCGTCCAACCTCTTCATAATTTTAGTAGAATTGGACTTTTTCACTGCATTTTGTGATTGATCTATAGGACATGTTTTATAATTTAGGAAGACATGCCGGTTTTTATGTATAGTAGACCCACTAATATGACAGATTAAGGTGATACCAGATTTTTGAAAATGCCAGACTAATACAAATACAAATTCTTTATTGCATAAACACAACATTTTATGTTGGGCAATGTTTTAAAAAACAATAAATTTTGATAACTTTTTAATAAATTTTAATGGAAGGTTTAGTATTTAGTAAAACACTGTAACGGTGCAATTCGCGTGGGTGTTAAAATTGCACGCTACAGCCACGGAATCGCTCAATCGGGTCAAATGTCCAGGGTTCTAAATTGATTTAGCAAATCAATGTGATTTATTAGAGGGCTCAGACGCAAGGTAAAATGAACATCTAGTTCTCAAAGTAAATCCTTAGCTCATCATAGCCCTGGAATGTAGAAAAAAGTAAATTTAGATTCCCAGGTGAAATTCTGATTAAAATAATAAAAACTAAAACAAGCCACGCGGCAAAATGAAATAAACGAATTCTTCAACTAAAACGCAAGTAAGCCTATCAGGATTTCACCGTCAAGTTATCGCCAATTAATAAAATCGGGTTTCTATTGAATTAATTTAAATTACAAATATAATATTCAATTTAATTAGTAAAATTCCAAAGGGTTTTCCGGGAGCTGTTTCGCCCCGGGCCTAACGCTGATAAAAGACAATTTTCATTTAATTAATTTAAAATACAAATTATTTTATTCCCAGGGTTAGTTCACCTTTGGCCTACAAGTGGTTGGTGTGAATAGATTCGGAATAAAATAAAATATTAGACTCGCTCCGGTCCACCACGCGGTCTACCGGCTAACAAAGTATTCTTAAAGAGTGCGTAACACAATTCCTTATACAAGTTATTTAATCAACTTAAATAAAAGCAAATTTATAATAACGAGTCTGAAATTACAATGTACTACGCTGCAATATACGACTACTGTTACCGTACCTGAGCAATAACGCTTTGTCGGACGCCCGACGTTCGTTTAATTATTCTCGCTTCGCTCTCGGTCCACGTTGAGGAGAGTAAGACGGTGCGGCGGGCTGCTCGCCAGGCCGTGGCCGTGGACTGGTGGACCCTGTCGGCTACTCGCCTGACGGAAGACTGACGGCCGCTCTCCTTGGAGTCGGGACGACGGCTCTCTCCCCACCACCGCCGCGCATGCGCGGCGCGGCCACCAAGTAAAAGTCGGAACAGCTGATTCCAACCGGGCGGTCAACGTCAGCTGATCCTCGGAGGCGCGCGAATTCAAACCGCCCGAACGCTCGCTTCAATTTAGACCCTTACAACACTACAAACTCAATGCAAGGTTGTTAGCCTATTAAAGACAATTCCATTAGTAGTCATTGTTGAAATCGGTCTTGATTAGTCTTCATTGCCATTAGCACTATGAGCATGGCCTTGGCTAAGCATGCCACACGGTTCTGAGTTTTGTTCCTATGGTGGATTATCTTAAGGAATGTGTCCACAGAGGATGGACTGACCTAAGATACCAGTGACTCTCGGTGAATGAGCCATCTGACGTGATGGCACGCTAAGATGGCGTTTGACAGTATTAGTGACATCCGAAATACAAGCAATGGGGACTTTCATCCTACTTGATCCTATGAAGGAACTTTCGGAAGTACCAAGAAAAAGCTGGGTCATGTTAGTAATTGATCCACCTCCCCGTACTTCCTTTCTGTTCACTGGCTGATTGCAGTCCACCAACCTTTCAACTCGGAAAGCCAACTGACCTGCAACTTAGCTAGAGTGCGGTCATGTTCTTTGGAGGCGACAATATATCTATCAGCATAGAATCTCCTTTAACACAAAATATGGACGTAGGAACGTTCGGTGAATTTGAGTTTCTCAAAACCAATATTACTGATGGTACCGATAAAAGTGGCTGCTATCGATGGAACCATGTTAAACCTTTCAGTGCTACAGTATGATATATTGGATCAGAGTTTTTTTCATGAAAAGTTCTAAAAGCCGATTTATTGGATCTCATATTTCCTTAAAAAAATGCTAAGGTCTGATATACCATCTTGCTACCAATATTGGTTCTGCGGACTTAAAAGAGAATATCGGTTGCCTCAATTGTTATTTTGACACACCAATGATTTCATTTAATTCTCCAATCAAGATTTGGTAATGTCGATAGTTTTTTTCTGCTTAGGTTGGTGCCTGACAAGAAGACTAAATGTGCAGTTTCATTAAAAGATTATATCATTTTTAATAAAGTTATGAGTAGCCAACACATAATGAATAATTTAAATACAATCACAAATAAATCATACCAAAATGAATTTGAAACATCGTCTTATAGCACTTTAGGTTGAAAGTTAATTTTTTAAAGATTTTTTTTTCATGCTCCCGCCTCCACCCTCCTTAAAAGCCAAACACTTATCAGATGTTATATGAAATAGTCCAGCACTTTTCAAAATTTGTCTAAAATATATATTTGTTGCACCTGAAGGATTAGGCAACCTCAAATACTGATCAAACATTGTAATATACAGCCAGACTCTCAATAATTGGACACATATATGACCATGACCCTCTGGGATATAGAAGAATATGGATTACTGGCAGTACCGATATAGAAAGGCTGCAAATCTAGGAAAAGTGACAAAATGGGGTAAAAACTTATTAAATAAATTACACATAACAAACCTTTTAATACAATCATTTATTTAGCACATTAGCATAGAAACAAAATTTTAATCTTGAAAATCTATTACAACGATTTTGTGCAAATCAAAATAAATCACACTGACAAGTACAGGGTAGCCACTCAATCAGGAAACCGTGAAAACCAGGGATGTGCCGGGGATTTCTAATTAAAATTGTGAAAACCGGTTTTTTCTAAATAAACAAAATTTGTCAGTATTTTAATGTATTAGGTAGTCAGTTTTGACAATAAACAAAGAATCGAAAACAGATAAACAATTCTGATTTACTTTATTGTTTTTATATCAATTTAAAGATAAACAGAATTGAATGAAAAATGAGCAGATCCAAGGTTTCAGGAAAATAACAAAGTGATTTTAACCTTTGAAAGGTGGTTATTTTTGGTCAGAAGCCAGGGAGATAAGGAATGAAGAAAACAGGATGATGAAATCAAACAGTCTATTGTTCGGCGTCTGTTGACTGACACATGCACTGGCGCCTGGACCCAAACCCCTTGATGCTCGCTCGCCAATACGCTAGTAATAGCACCCATACGAAATTATTAAGTTTTACAAATACATTTAATACCTTGATACATTTATACTTGTAGTCGGCGGTAAAATCTGAGAAAAATAAGTATAGACTACCCGTTATTTTGGTAAAAGGTGTGAGGTAAAAGGTGTGTGTTAGTTTTTATGGCGGATAAGTTTTTTTTCTCATAATAACGTTGTGTTTGGAGTCATTATACTTGAAATTAAGCCGAGATTACAAATATATAATTTTTATTAGTGGAACTCATTATTTTAAGAAATTATCAGTTCCCAGAAATTATCCAGTTATATCCCTACCGCTACCGCTGGGCGAACTTTGAAAAGATCGCTCTCCATCTTATCATATGGGGCAGTTCACACCAGACTACCGCCGGTAGTACCGCCACTACCGCTCCTCGAGCGATTTTCTACCGCTACCGGCACGGTAGTTTTGGCTCGCGCATGCGCAGAGCGTCTCCAAACCAAGGTCGTCTGCAACCCTCTCACGCGCCACCACAACTGACCAGTACAAATTTCAGTTAACAACCATCAGTGATCTTGTTTAAAATATTTCACCGCATCACTTTATCCCATGAACTCTATTAAGACCCTCAAAATGCAGACTATATTTTTTCAAATAAAGGGCCTTATATATTTTTTACTAATATCTTTAAAACCACAAAATATGCTACTTCCAAAGTAGGGTGTAAATACTTTGGAAATACTAATTTGGCCTATTTAGGCCTAACAAATTAAACTACATAAACATTACTACAGATGAATTAATTTATCTAGAAGCGGTTAAAATATTCTGCTACTTTGTAGGCCTACTTTTTAAAAATGACGGCCAATTAATTGTAGTTTTGAAAGTTTAGTGGTTAAAAATTAATTATTGAAATTTTTTGTTGTAACTAGACTTGGAGTTCATTATGCTTGTTTTTATTATTGAGTACCATGGGGACCAAGCTTAAACTCGGTAAAATTATTACTTTCGTTTCTCACACAAAGCACGTTCGCTCCGCTCACTCGCCCTTTTCCTTTTAGACGAGCTCGTTCGCTTAGCTCACCCGCCAGGCCGAAGGACCCTGCACTTTGGTATAATTTTCCTAAACCACAGGTTAAAGATGGAACACTTTGGTTTATATCTGCAGTTGTCAGCTGATTTTTCTTTAATTTAAAAAGCTCCTTAAGGATGACATGGGATCTTTAAAGGGCTCTAATGAAACTCCCGCCTCCCGCATGGACGTGGTAGTTTTGGTGTGAAACGTCCGCGACCGAGGCGGTAGCGGTAGCCAATAGCGGTAGCCAATAGCGGTAGCCGGTGTGAAACGGCCTTAATCCCTCAGGTTGCTTCACTGAGCGGGTGGACTAAAATGTATTCAATATTTTTTATATATTGTAACTAAACGTATTTACTATACAAAAACAAATGTTGTTTATTGTTTTAATTATTTAATTGATGGGAACGTCAATGATATTTGTGCGATGTTCGGTTAAGATGTATAGAAGAGAGTTATTCCCGGTATGTGATTTTTAGTGTCACTTTGGATTAGTACTGTACTGTTAAATATTTTTATAACATTAGAGCCCGGTATTATTGAGGTAAAATAAGACCAGATATGTCTTGTGTCAATACAACACACTTAAGAAGGATACGTATAATAGAAGACATTACGATATATAACAACTGTTGAAAACTGTAGGCCTGTTGCTATGTTTTGGAACAGAATCACAACTAAAATGACTCGACTCTGGTCTATTCTAACCAAACTGCTGATAAAGGAAGTCTTGTGGGATCTGTGCAGTCTCCGTGGCACAACAATTTGGATACAATGCGTTGAGAGTACGTCATACAATGGGCGACGCGAACCCTTCCTTTTCGACGAAGCCAATGCCTCTTCAAGCCCATTTAATTTATTTATCTACTTGTTATTAAGTTATGTTTTATAGCGTTTTTGTTGTTGCATTAATCAAATTTAATAATAAATTTTTTGGTTAAAAGTTTTTAAAAAAAACATACTTTGGGGTTAAAGATATAATTAATCCATAATTTGTAATGTTGGTTGTTGCATTTCACTTTTTACATATTTTCTATCTATAAAGAAATCCTTCGGACTAACCACCATTTTGAACGAACGGGAGCTCTATGTGAATATAAATCTCGTCAATAATAGAAGTTGACTAATATTTCCTTCGTATTAAAATCATTTTAAATTAGTTTTTCTAACTTTTCCAGTTTTTTTTTTCTGTCACGACTTTTATAATATTTTCAAGAGTGTGATTTTGTATAGCTTACATTATTTAAAAAGATAAATAAGTGAATACTTAATTCATCATTTTAACACTCATCATGAAATTTCCTCTTTACTTTGATTGCAATAAACCAACTAAACAATATATTTTGGAATTTTTTTGTATGCTGTTTAAATTTTGCCCTACTAAATTGTTTTATTTCTTTTCCCTTTGGAAATGAAATTAAAAACTATAGCCAATATTTCTGCGCCTGTTATTTAATTGAGGATAAACATTGTTTACAGTTCAGTTGATTGCACGAGACATGAGACAGCCCGCCAAGATTTGTGCTACACATGGGCAGTATAACAGTCTGAATTTGAAATAAAGACCTTAGTAATGATTTTACTGTATATCATTATAATGATCAATCCACGCCAAGTTGCACGAGATATAGCCGACTTGCCCATATGTAGTACAAATTATGGCGAGCTGTCTCACGTTTCGTGCAACCAACTGTATGTGTTTTTCTTTGATTTATTACTTTTGTTTTCCTAATTATTGATACAGTAGTGCAAAATTATTTCATAGACTGTTAGAACCTTATTTGAGGGATTTAAACAACTGCAACTGGTTGTCAGTTAAACAACTTGACTATAAAATTTGAAATACACCCGGTAATCACCTACATGACGAGAGCAAGTAACTTGGGCCCCAAAAGTAGCAGCAAATATCGTCCAAGTCTATTGGAATAGTCATGTTATCCAATCACCCAGACTCCGTCTGCATCAAAGGCAGTTTTGACTATTTTTAATAACTGGGAAACCTACCGAGCTTTTGCGCAAGCGCTTCATGCCCTAACGCTTGTTCGCGCACCTATTTTTTGTAAGTTCCCCTAGAAAGAGAAAATAAAATAGTAACGAACTTGTTAATTAAATGTAAGATATTCCTACTTAATTCGTATTTTATATCGGTGTCACATTATACATTTTATTTAGGATTACGATACATTTGTATACATAATTCCAGCCCCCCCCTCACCATCTACGCTCCCCCACGCGACGGTATCCAACCGTGTGTGCCAAACAATGGACCCTATGATAAGAATTGGAAGTATGGGTACCATCTCCCACGAGTTATAATCAGCAAAAATATTGTCTTTGTTGGAGGTTCGTTGTTGATAATCTAAAATATTTACTTTTTGATAATCATGGCATTAACTAAAATTTTCTCTTAGTTATTCTTTTTACTTTAATTTATTTCCATGGCCTAAACATTAAAGTCTGTGACTTTTTACGACTTGTGAGACCGATAAAGACCCTATATACATTGTATGAGCAAATAACTAAAAATTAGCCAACCAGAATCGTTAGTAATCATTGTATATACGGTGGGAGTAATTTAAAATGTCGATTACTTGACCACCCCAGGCAATACAATACCATATTTTAGAAGATTTAGCGTTCCAAAGGACCGGAATTCAATCTGGAAAAACCGCAAAAAATGCAAAAAATGTGAAAAACAATTGAGAAATCAAGTTTGTGTGGCTACATTGACGAAATTGTTGTTGAGACATTGTTAGATTACAGAACATGTCAGGCCATACAATGTTGGCCGATCGAGAGTGTACTGTAGTCTATTAACTACGGTCAAACCGCGGTAAAACTGCCAAAGTAGCAACAGAATCATGTCCTTATTAATAATATATAACCAGGCTCTGTTAGCAATGGTGATTGGCGACATCCTGAAACCACTGGACTAATGGACAGCCGAATTGAGTGTTTCCAGCATCACAGAGGGTCTACTGTATGATTTGTGGGCCAAACCCATAACAGTTAATGCATATCAGGGGCTCTTATAACTCTACACCTATGCAACTGAAAGTTCATTTATGTTTACATAAGTTTTAGTTTAGATACATATTATTCATGGCTCACAGAGAAATTAGGAAGTTTATAGTTTATTTTATGATATTATGATTCATATTGTTGAAGAGAGCCTGAGTAAGAAATGAGATATGTGTGGGACTGTTTGCAGGAGAGAAGCAGAGTCGAAATGAGCCGGTTGGAAGAGGCCGGTTGACAGAGCGCCTCATCGCTCAGGGACTGTTGACCCCCAACATGTTACAGGAGCTGAGGCGCGAGTGGCAACAGGTAATTGAAACTGCAACCATTGGACCAAAATTCACCAGGTTATAAAGAAGTCAAAAATACAACACAACATTTGTCACGTCTCTGTTAGTTTCTGCTTGTCTGAGTGTATGTATTTTTTTGTTATTCCGTTATATTTAAAAAATTAAAAATTTTCAAAACTAGTACATAATGAAAACCGTTTTTTTTTCATCTTCTCAGAGTGAGAGGCTTACAACAAAGCAAACCTACCTAAATTTATTCCTATACTAGTACACGTGCTGCTCAAAATCGATCAATTTATTTTAATACAATAAAAGTGTTACTTTTAGTTCTAAATCAATGACATCCTACCAATCCAATATTGTGAATATCTGTAATCACCAATACCCCCGTCGCAGCAGACCTGCGTACTCAGCGAATTTCCAAATTAGTAGTATTAATTATGACCAGATAAACCTGTAAACCAAAAATCATCACAAGCTCATAAATAGGGAAATAAATGTTTATCTCCTTATGATAAATGTAGGGAAAGAGTATGCAGGTATGCTGCCATGGGGAACACTAAAAGTAGGTTTTTAGCATTAAAAAAAAATATTTTGACCATATCAAGCCATACACTAAATTTCATCAATATCTTTCCATTGCTAAAGGAGTTTGCCTATTCTCCATATGATTAACATGGGAAAAGAGTATGCAGGTTTGCTGCCATGATAAGCACAAAAACCAAGATTTTTTACCATAAATGGATGAATCTCAACAAAATGAAGCTGAATACCAAGTTTCATCCAAAAACATTGGTTAATAAGTGAAATATTAACACATCCTTATTCTCCATAAGATTAACATTGGAGCCTCAAAATACAACGTACTGTCTTTAGACTTTTTAATATCTCGGTAACCAATGGAGATAGAGCAAAGCTTCAAAATGCTAAATTGTGTGTTTTTTTGAGCTAAATCCAATGGTCAAAATAAAAATTTGAAATTTTTAAAAATTACATATGAAAAATGCAAAAAACCCATTTTTGGGGTACAAAACCCCCCAAAACTACCCCTTCCGATAGGTCGATATGTCTGGTTTACGAACTCATCCGAATAAACGTAGGATTACACATTTCTACCAAATTTGGTGTCGATCGGACCATTTTTACGAGAGTTATCGTGTCTAGGGACACATACATATATATATACATATATATATATATATATATACATATATACATATATATATATATAAAAATTTTAATGACTATTATTTTTGGTCTCTGGGCACCTGAAAACGAAAAAGTAACATGGTCCCGGGCTTAGGTCTTACCATGAGACCTACGGTAATAGCTTATTCCCTATGGGAAATTCGCTAATATTCCCTATGGGAAATTCGCTAAAAACTACACGTATTTACAGCTGGTCATTAACAGATGTTTAAACTGCTTTATTCAATCCCAATGTTATTTTAATGGGAAATTATGAGATTTCAATGGTGGATAATGCCTTTATTTTCAGTCCAATTCTCATCAGGTTTTGGCTGAAACAACTACAGACCAAGCCCTATCCAATGATACCAAAAACTTGAAAATCAGTTAGAAATTGTTGGAGGAGTTCTCTACACAAAAAAAACCCCCCTTAGCGTATTAAATAAGTATAGATTTTAAAGGAACTGCATTTCTGTTCCAATGTTTTCTGTTATCTGCTCTTTCGCATCCTCTCGTCTTTAGCTCACTTTTAACGATGTGACCTGAGAATCATGGGTGATGACTTTGATGCCAACTTATCACAAATTGGCGTACCATAAGTAATAAAGAAAATATTAAACTTCCAGATATTTAAAAAAATCACGTATTATTCACGGATGTTTTTGTATGTATGTAATTTTTGTATTATTCCATTATATTTTCAAAATTAAAAATCTTTAAAACTAACATGTAATGAAAACAGTTTTTTTAATCTTCTCAGAGTGAGGACATTACAACAAAGTAAGGCTACCTAACTTTAGGCCTATATTTTAAAGGTACTAAATTTCTGTTCCAATGTTTACTGTTATCTGCTCATTTGCATCCTCTCGTCTTTAAATTCACTTTTTAATGATGTGAACTAAGAATCATGGGTGGTGACAATAACGACTTTTGTGCCAACTTATAGCAATTTGGTGTAACATAAGTAATAATGAAAAATATTACAATTCCAGATCTTCCACAAATTAATGTATAATTCACGGATTTTTTCCGGTGAGCAATGTAATTCCAGGTTTCCCAGTCTTGTGGACACCCTGTAAGAGATGAGGGACAAACAATAATGACACTTTTTTGCCAAAAATATGTAAATTTTCACTCCCAGCTCATCAAAAAGTCTTAATAAAAAAATTAAATTGTTAAATTAATGGCAGAAAACTCTTAAAATAAAAATTGTCTTTCAAATTTTATTTGGTTCATTTAATAAATACTTATATTCAGGGTTGCCACAGACATTAAAAGTCAGGAAAAGTCAGGAATAGTCAGGATTTTTGGGTTTTGGTCAGGAAAATATTTGAAAAAATTCCGAAAGTCAGGAAAAAATAGGGAAAAAGTGCCAAAAGTCAGGAAAATTTACAGTGGCACAATCCGACTGTCTCGATTTTCGACCGCTCTCATAAATCAGAATTACTAAGTAGGCCTAGTGGGTAAAATTTATTTATTGTATACATTAATTACCTATTAATAATGTAGTTAAAGTATTGCGTTTTTCATTGTTATAATGTTAGTTTTTACATTATTATTGGAACACTTTGTTTTATTTTTAGCCAATTTTTCTACAGGGAATAGGGAATACACTATTACGATAATACTCATGGTAAGACCTAAGGCCGGGCCATATTACTTTTTTTTAGGTCCATAGGAGCCAAAAACACCGTTTGTTCAAATTCATACATATGTATATAATATCTATATGTGTCCGGTTACACAATTAATTTTGAAAGAGACCTTTTATTTCGATGAAATTTGGTAAGGTGTAAGACAGCGCTTTTCAGGTTAAGTTCAAAAACCAGGTTGATCGGAAAGTCGGAACAGGGTTTTATGGGGTTTCAAAAAGGTCAAAATAGGGGTTTTTGGTATTTTTCACCCTAAAAATTTTAATTCATCAATGTTTAAAGAAACCATTCAAAAGACCTTAAAAATAATTAATTTAGTATTTTGAATCATTTACTTAGTTTCACTGGTTACAGAGAAAATTTTAAAAACTAGTTTTCCATATTATTTTTATTGGAAACCAGTACAACCTGGTATATTGCTTATTTTTTAACATTTCCCATTAAAAATCTCAATAAGCTTAATTAATGCTATATGTAAATAACATTTTTTTATTTTCTTTAGTTAATTAACTAAACCATTGGAAATTTGCTGAGTATTTCGCAGCTACGGGGGTATTTCAAAAAAAATTTTAGCAATGGGCAACTATGGGGATGGAGGAGATTACATTAAAAAAATATTCCAAAGACAATTCGCTGAAAAAAACGAGTCTTTATTGTTAAAACCCTGCGGTTCTAAAAAATCAGGAAAAATCTCTCAGATTGGTCAGTAAAAGTCAGGAAAAGTCAGGAAAAAATTCCTAAAAAATTCTGTGGCAACCATGTAAATTAACATTGGCAACCAATGAAAGATAAGGTAATAATTTTTAATAATATGTAATAATAAGATGTAATAATTTTTGAACTGATGCATTATGAAACTAGTATACTTGTTGCTCGAAATTTAGCAGTTTTATTTAGACTGTCACATGTCTTTGCTAAAAATGTCACTTTTAGTCCTCAATTACTCCCGTCCAATCCAAAATTGTGGTTATCAGTATTTAAAACTACACATTTACAGATGTACATTAACAGATGTTTTAAATGCTCAACTTAATCCCAATGTTAGTCTAATGGAGAATTTCAAATTTCAATTATAGATAGCACCTCTTTATTTTAAGTCCGATTATCACCAATTTTTTGCGGAAACAACTACAGACCAAGCCCTATCCAACGAAACCAAAAACTTGAAAATCTGTTGAAAATTGAAAGAGAAGTTCTCTTAACAAAAAAGCCTTAGCGTATTAAATAAGTATAGATTAATAGTTTGCCAAATACTTTCAATCATTTACAGTAAATACCTATCATTTCGACAAAATATACTCGTTCACCATACTTCAGATTTTGTAATATTATGATATGGATTGTTACCCTTAAATACCCCCCCCCCCACATTACTAAATACCCTCAAAAATACCCTCAGGCCATAAAAATACCACCCTTAACTGACACCTCAGCCCTCAATCCCCTCTCCCTCCCCTCCCCAACCCACAATATCCTGAATAAGTCTAATCACAAGAGTCATCTTCACCTTCGGGCTAGTTGCGTACTCGGCAATGTAAACCATATGGTTCTGGCAAAACACGCTTTTGTATTCCACTACATTTCGGACGCAGTTTTTCAACCAATTTTTTTGAATCTTTGTAATCATTTAATTAAATAATTACATTAGGACTCTCATACCTTAAAAGTAAAAAAGTATAACTAACTCTCAGTGACGTAGAAAAGTAACTAATTTATTTACTTTTAATATTTTTTCTCATTTCTTGTTTAAATTAAGTAGTTGGCATATCAGTTGATCATTTAGAGTACAAAAAGTATCAATCAATTGTGAACATTCAATTTTTCATTTACTTAAGCAATAATTTTACATTCTAATCTTCATCAAAGCCCTGTCTTCTCCTTAGCATTGAACATCAGCGACAGTTGCCGATGTAATCAAGAAGCAAGAAGAATCAAGAATTTTTTTTTATTGTCGTTAAACACAGTGCTATGCAATTGACAAAGACTGGCATATAGATTTGCAAGAGTCATGATTCTTGGCTCTTTGAAAAAGGGTACACAAGACTCTACTGGATACATTTTTTATAACACTCACAGCTTTCTTTTGCCATTTAAAAGCCACCTGTGCATTGCAAGAATTACCTCAAAGAGTAATACCATACCTTAAGTGTGAGTGGAAAAAAGCATAGTAGGCAGTTATCAACATTTTTCAGTTATACAATTCTTTAATTTTCTAAGGAGATAAACTACTCTAGACAATTTTTTACACAACTGCTCTACATGACAATCCCAACTTAACCTACTATCAAGGTACATGTCTAATAATTTAACAGGTTTAATATCTTTGTAAATAGAAAATTCTAGAGAAAAAATATACGCTCAGTTTTTTTGTCATTAACAATTAAATAATTTGAATGAAACCATACCATCGCTACTTCTAGGGCTTGGTTCTCAGTTATTATTAGTTCATCTAGATGCTTATTGCTGTTGAGAAGTGTGGTATCATCTGCATAAAACACTGAGGGGCAAGGAACATTGTAAGCAAAGTCATTTACAGCAATAATAAATAAAATAGGCCCAAGAAACGAACCCTGGGGCACACCCATCAGTATCTTTTTAAAGTCAGATTTATCACTGCCCTGTACTACCATTTGTGAAATGTCATTCAGGTACGATTTGAATAGATTGAGCTCTTTGCCCCTGATACCATACTGAAAATTTTTTTCAACAGGAGCTAATGATTCATACAATCAAAAGCTTTAGTTAGATCAATGAGTAAGGCAGATGAAATTAGCTTATTTTCAAAGTTTTCCAACACTTTTTCTACCATAGTTTGTACAGCTTTAATTGTATTTCTACCTGGCATGAAACCATACTGTTCATCACAAAAAAAATTATTATTTATAAAAAACTTATTTAGTTGACCCTTTACACATGATTAAAATATTTTGACCAGAGATATTAACCGGTAGCTAACACAATTTGTCCCCTTTTTTGTAAACTGGTATTACCTTTGTCACTTTGAGTGCTTGAGGATATACACCTTGATCTAAGAACATATTAAATAGTAGAAATAATGGTGCAACTATTAAATGAATTATTTCTTTTATTACTCTTTTTGATAGACCATAATAATCTTTACTGCATGAGGAACTAAGGCTAGCAACAATTTTGATTACACCTTTTGTTTGATACTCTGCCACTCTAGAAATTCACAATCTCTTTTCCGTTCAAGCAAAAAATTATTAAAAAATTCTACTGCATTGTGTGATATTCTTATCAACAAATACACTTAAATTACTCACTACATTTACAAAAAAAATCATCAAAAGTTTCAGAATCAATAACACTTCTTGCTTATTAGTCAAGTTACAGCTTGATTCCTGTTTTATCGAATTCCAAGCTGCCTTACATTTATTTAAAAAATTCTTAATATACTTTTCATTTGCCAATTTTTTTTAAGCAATTGACTTTATGTTTTTACCTCTTTGTTATTTCCATGTATTGTTGTTTGAATGTCACTTCATTGTCTGTACCCTTGCTGTTATTATATCTATAATAAAAGCAGTTACATACATTTTAAAACTTTTTAATTCTGGTGAATACCATTTTAAATCAGGCTTCATACAAGTTTTCACCTTAACGTCCTTAATTCTACAGCATTCATCAAATGAATTTGTCAACATTAAATTAAAATGGTTAAAAGCCATATTGGCATCTTTTAAACTAAATAACTGTGTCCAGTCAATCTGTGATAAATTACTCTTGAAATTTATAAGTGCTGTAGGAGTCGAATATCTAACTTTTTTCCTCAAAACATTGCTGGGTTTTATGAGCCCCACAGAGATTGTAGGGAATTGTGCATATACCCCTGCATGATCAGATAGATGAGGTTCTCTCACACAACAAATTACTTTCTTTCTTTCAAAATTACATACAGTACACTCTCGTTCATCGGACTCGGCGACATCGGAACTCCGCTTCATCGGAACTGAAAATCTGGATATTATTAATTTTTTTTCTTACGAAATAAATAATTTTTCCGTTTTAGCGCCTTCAATTTCCATTCGTTCTATCCGCACAACAGTGAAGTATCACATTTTGCATCAAAAGTCATCAGGCGTTTTCCATAATCTGTACCCATCGATGTGATTTACGAGGCCGTGGAGTATTCGAACAAAAATAGAAAGAGGAAGCGGGCAGGAAGTGAATATCCGCGTCGACCGCTTCCCACACTGTCATTCAGTCTGTCTCACGTCGCGACTGCACCTGTGTTACGTGGAAGTCAGTTGACTGCTGGAATAATGGAATATGAGAATAAAGATTTTGGATCTTCATTTCCTGCGTTGTTTTTATTCCTATAGGTTCATTGTAACCATGTTCAAAGTCTGAGTGCCTTATTTTTATAAAATCTCTTGTGTTATCTTAAAAACAAGAGTGAATACAATCATAATAGGTCACCGTACGGGCGGAAATGATGACTCACGACGCTTTATTGGAATTTTTTGACATCCGAACCGGCCGTCCGCCACATTAGTTCCGATGAACGAGAGTGTACTGTACTATATTATCTTTACATTTTTCACCTCTTGTTGGTTCCTCATTCAACCAATATATGTCAAAAGAACGTAATAAATTTAAAAATGATTCTTTTTCTTGTGATTTAGTCAAAATATCTATATTAAAATCAGCTGAAATAATACACTTCAATCCAGAAAATTTTCTATTTAAATACAGCAACAAAGATTCAAATTGAATAAAAAATATATTGATGTTAGAGTCAGGAGTTCTATATAAGGTGCAAATAATTACATTAACATCAGGTAGTAAAATTGCCGTAACTTCAAAAATGCTATCACAATAAAATTGATTTACATCTACAGGTTTAGCCTCAATACCCTGCTTTACAAAAATAACACTTCCACCCTCTCTATTTTGTGAATTATTCCTAGCACAAATGTTACCTATGGTATATCCATTTGGTATGTGCCTGGCAAACCAAAAATATACACCAACTCGCCTACGGCTCTTAATTGTTGCCCCGAATTCGTAAGTCTCAAGTATTAAACAGACTAGTTCCACAGAAGTAATGGTAAGCCAAGCCAGTAACAGAAACGGCTAATACACACTACTCAAAAACATCAATTATAAATTTTCACCTAGATTCTACATTTCATTAGCCTCTGAAAAGTGATTCGTTGATCGTTCTAGTTACCAATGCTGATTACAGTTATATCAATATAAGAATATGTAATTTAATACTGTACCAATACAACAGCGAAGAAAGAAACCTGGTTTAATTTTAGTCTTAAGGAATTCAACCATTAAGACAAATATGGCGTTAATACATTAATTCACATTATACAAGCGGTCAAGCTCATTTTTTTACTATGCACTTGTTACAGCTAATTCATTAAATAAATACTTTGAAAGTTATTAAAACTACATTCACTGATTATCACTTCAACTTACAATAAATATATTGACAAACATTCTTTTAATTCCCAACACACCGGTAATGTAAAATGTATACAATTTTTGCATATTTAAAATAATTCAGATTTGGTTTTATGTGATCTAAGGCATGAAGACAGATTAGGGTTACCATACATCCTCTTTTCCCCGGACATGTTCTCTTTTTAGAGCATACAAACTGTCTGGGCGGATGTTTGAGAATCAGTCCATTTGTCCGGCTTTTTGGTAGCAACAAATTGAATATGTGTATTTATGTTTTACCAACTCATAAAAAGGTTTTGTATTTTGTTATTAATTCCAAATTTTTAATAAATCATAATTTATGTTTAAATGTTCAATGAAGAGTAAAAACTGTTGCTCTTTACATTAAACAGTTTGTATGATATTCCTTTTGACTTCAGCCCCAGTAGCCGGGTTTTAATTATTGTTATCAGCAGTCTATTGTAAGTGAGGTTATGTTTTAGCAGACATGTTATCGGCTTACCACGTAAGATGCACGAAAATAGTCCGAGGGCCATTTTAACAGCTGTGTCCCCCTCACCCCCTCTTGCCCTGCAATGTTGTCATTTGTGGTAATGTTTACCATGTGTTATACAGCATAAATATGTGTCTCAGAATAAATATGGCAACAATTTATTGACTCTCATTGGAATATTTTCGTGAATTCTACTATAGTTTCAGCTTAGTTTGATTCGTTTTCTGTTATAATTTCATTAGATTTTAGTGGCAAATAGTAAAATAGTATTTTAAAGTCACTAATAATCTATGAAAGTGACTGAGCCTCATCTTTGTTGTTTGAAATTAATTGAAACTTAACTTTATTATCACTAAGTATTATAATATTTAGCAACAATTTTTACTTTACTTTTATATAAGGTTATTTCAATTTAAGGTCAATCTTGAAAGAACTTCTTGTTATAAAGGAAAGCATTTTTTATTTTTGGATAATTCACATTGTTGGCATAACTACGTAATACTTAATTAGTGCCCGGCCACACGTGCGTTTTTTCACGCGGTGAAATGTAGCTTATTTTAACAACATGAGCTTGAAAACATCATTGTCATAACTTGAGCGTGAAAACAAGCTTCAAGAAATACACCACAACTCATTCTCTAGCGCGACCGCGGCGGGCGACCTTGAAAATGCTCCCGATACGCGGGAAAACACACCTCGTGTGGCATACCCCATTACATTTAATGCTGCTCATTTTTCTCGCGTGTTTTCATGCTGCGTTCGTGCGTGAAAAAAACGCCCGTGTGGCCGGGCACTTATAGTCCTGGACAGGCTTATTGGCGGGTGTCCGATCAGCTGTTACAACCTATTTCCTTTGTAAACTGTTTCTAGAAGGTAACAGTAGCTGCTTCAACCAGAATCAAAAAGTAACTTTATTCATTTTTGCCTCCAGGATTGATCAATGACTAATGATTAGGTTACGTACCTTGTGCCGTCGTCAATCCTTATAGTTATCCAGATTACTAGTTTCGGGACTGTTGTCCCATTTTAAAATCAGTAAGAACGTCGTCAAAACTTCAAAACACAGTCATATTTTACATTTAATACCACGACACATACACAACACACGCGCGAACAATTAACATTTAGTTTGAGGTTGGCCGGCCAAGACATGGAGGGTTACCGAACACGCGGCAGACGGGATGACGGATGCGACACGACTCATCCTGAGTAAACCCCTCCATGTCTTGGCCGGCCAACCTCAAACTAAATGTTAATTGTTCGCGCGTGTGTTGTGTATGTGTCGTGGTATTAAATGTAAAATATGACTGTGTTTTGAAGTTTTGACGACGTTCTTACTGATTTGAAAATGGGACAACAGTCCCGAAACTAGTAATCTGGAAAACTATAAGGATTGACGACGGCACAAGGTACGTAACCTAATCATTAGTCAAAAAGTAACAGTTACAAACATTTCATTGAATTTTAATGTCAGCTGTTATGAAAATACAACCTTCTTTCTAATTTGTTGTTAAACCATTGAACATTTTTTTTATACATTTTTACAAGCAATATCTTTAGAATTTATACAGTTTATCAAAAACATTTAACTTTACTAACGTATTTTGGTTAGTTCATCTTGAATGTTGCTCCTTACGTACTAATCACGCGTAGATCAAAGAGGAAGGCATCTCATGTAGGTTCGACGAGAAGTGTGAACAAGCCTCATAATTTTCTATTCTACACCTTGCCTACGAATAATATCATTTATGATTTATAGAATAGCTACTAAAAATTACACCGACGAGAAATATACTGTTTTTGATATCCAGTTGAGTTTGGATATTGATTTGGGAAAACATTTTACAGTGATACAATGTAAATCCTTACAGATCTCCTTCACGCCATACACTTTAACTATAGTATACGCGTTGCTCGAAATCGAGCAATTTATTTAAATACAGTACAAATGTTACTTTAGCTCTAAATCAATGACATTCGACCAATCCAATAATGTGAATATCTTTAATCGCCAATAACTATACGTATTTACAGCTGATTATTAACAGATGTTTCAAATGCTTTATTCGGTCCCCAATGTTATTTAAATGGGAAATTTTTAGATTTCAATGTTGGATAGCGCCTTTATTTTCAGTCCGATTCTCATCAATTTTTGGCGGAAACAACTACAGACCAAGCCCTATCCAACGACACCAAAAACTTGAAAATCGGTTGAAAATTGTAGGAGGAGTTCTCAAGACAAAAAAACCCTTAGCGTATTAAATAAGTATAGATAATATTCGTGTTTTTCAGTGGTCTGTCAGTTTTAGTGAAAAATCAAAATTACTACATTTTTTATATGTTAGGTTAATAGTACTTTACAACTAGGTTTTAGGTTAGGATATTTTTAAAAGGTTTTATATGTTACCTTCATTTATGCAACTTGTAATGCGTTTCCTCTCGATTTTACGTGTCCTATCGCCTACATTAATGTTTTCCTTTTCGTTTGTTTGTGGTAAGATAATAATTAATCTGCCCTCATATAATCATTCTATCTGTTTCACTCGATAAACAAGAAATAATTTATCAAATTAATCGATCACTAGGCAAAATATGTGCAAGAAAATAAAGGTAAAAGTGTATATAGTTACAAACAGTTACGTTATGATTCCAATAAATACAGTTACTGTTACCTTCTGGAAACAGTTTACTAAGGTAATAGGTTGCAACAGCTGGTCACCCACCCGCCAATAAGCCTGACCACAACTATAATTATGATCTATTGACATTTTGCAATTTTTTCATTTGTTTGTAGGTATTTCTTAGGAACTTATATCAAATAAATAACTAAGCCTAAGTAAAACTTACTGATTTGGCCAAATCTTATTACTTTCCTAAATGTTTAATTTATATGTTAAATATTTACACCTTATTTGGTATCATAAACAAATTAATTATTTGGAAAAAGGTAGGCTATATAGTTGTTTATTTAAACATTTGTTTGTTCCCCACTCTGTAGTATTTAATTGGAGGTGGGGGGGAATTCAGATTTTTGTGATTCCGACTCGCGATGAGTACTACTATCTGGTTGTCCTCTTTTTCATCCCTGAAAATATGGTAACCGCCTTAAAATTGTTTTTCTTTTTGTTTCAGGTTGGAAAGGAATCATTGTCCAGCAGCAATGAAGATGAAACAAAAACCAAGGCGAGAAGAAAAAGAAAACCAAAATCATAGTCTAAATAGAGATTAATTTTTGTAAGTCATATTGCTCCTTTTATTTACTACCTTCGCCTCTTACCATTTTAAAATTGCCTTAGCAATTTCAATTAAGAAATACCTCCGCCAGAGCAGTATTTTTCTATTTTCCCATATACACCATGGGAATGAGAATTAAGGTTTCATGCCATAGGGGTGTTGTAAACAAATAGACAATATTCCTTCCCGGTGCAGCTACTTGCTAAATTGTATCAAATTCTAATTTTTTTATTTTCCCCATAAACCCCATGGGGTTGAGTATGTAGGTTTGCCGCCACATAGGTGTTGTAAGCAAATATAAGTGACTACCTAGTGAATGTACATACCAAATTTTGTCAAGTTATGTCAATAAATAAGTGAGATGAGGGATTTGTTGATTTCCCATAAGAATAACGTGGAAAACGTATATTTAGATTTTCTCCATAATCTGTTAAGCCACATTAAAAATTCAAACTGCCAAATTGTTTGTTTTTTCAAGCTCTTTTGAATAGTTTTTGTTAAAATTGTAGAATTTAAAAAAATGGATCAAAAAATGCCAAAAACCCATTTTTGACCCTTTTGGAACCCCATAATTCCCTGTTCTCATGGTCTGATCTCGACGCCAACGCAACAATGGATCTCAAACTAAAACTGCTCCCGGGGAAGCGGTACGACCGTGACTAGCCTCAATGAAATCACTCTATCTCTCTTATTTTTTAACCAATTTCCATAATCTTTACATCGTTAGATTTTTAATTAAATTTTCTAAACAGTACATAAGGAAACTTTGCTACCTTATGTAGTTTTTATACAATTTAAGGTTAAAGTTTTTAAACAGCTGCCATTTTGAAAATATAAGCTGTAAAAAATTTATTATTTTTCTTCAATTAGACCTTTGCCTCAAAGAGTTGTATCAAGTTTTATCTTATTACAATAAACCATTCTTAAATTTTAAAATACACTTTTAAAAATGCAAAATGGCGGCTGTACGGTTAACTATGGAGTTTTGGAAATTTTAAATATGATATTTTGACTTGTCTTTAGGTCAGGAAGAATACCTTAAGACAGTGTTTCCCAACCTTTTGGTACCCGCGTACCACCTGAGGCTTTACAATTTTTTGGCGTACCACCCAAACTCATACACCCCCCCCCCCCCCCCCGTCTTACAAATACAGCCGGAGAAAGCCTAGGAGGTTATTGTTTTCCTTTTCATATATTTCAGTATAGGCCCCTAATTAGTAGTCTGACAAAAAATGAAACTCACATTAAAAACAATCAATTAAAAAAGTTACATTTTAATTGAAAAAAAAACATAAATTGGGATTGACATTTTATTTTTAAGGTAGGCCTATACAAATATTACTGTGATTATTAATTAACGTAATAGGCTAGTATAAGTAGGCCTATATCATGTTTTCCACTTTAAAACTAAAAATTGCTAGCTGCAGGCTTTATATAAACAAAGTGTCATAGGGGCTACAAATACAATTGAAACAAATTGTTTCAAATATACACAACTACAGCAAAAAAGGTTATTTTTCATTTCTACAAAAGTAACCAAAACAATAAAAATACAAAACTACCAAACTAATAAATAATATTAATAGCAAAACAGGTTGTTAATGGCAAACTTGCTGTTATTTCTTGCTCAGGAAATTATCTTTTTCAGGAGACTGATTAATAATCAGGAGTGATTTTACACATGCAGAAATAACGGTCACAACACAAACTTTTTTTACTTAACCGGATTTTGGCTTTACCAAACGAATACACCAACTACCAACGAACGAGGTTGGTTTAACCTTGTTGGAATACACAGAATGTGTTCCAGGGTTACCAAGTGATGAACTTCATATTCTCTGTGGATATGACCAAATTAATTTTCCCTCGCATTTCATTGTTTCTGCGGAGCATGTCTAGTAACTTCAAATAGTACAAGATAAATACAGAACTTAAAATATGCCTAATTCAAGGGTTCAGATGGGTACTGGACACAAAATCATTATTCATTAGTATAAATATGCTCGGAAGAGAGAGTCTTAACTTAAAATCATTTAAATTTGTTAACTTAGTACGAAATTGCTTTAGTAAGAAAGAGGTAAGGTTACCTGTTGCAGTCTCTCAAATTATGTGTAAATACGTTGTAACGCAGAACTGAGCTGACCAAAACTGCTGAGTTCAAAAGAGTTATTTTTTATTTTTCGTGTATTTAATTTTTTTCTTCCTTTGTCTCTCGCGTACCACCTGAAATGCTCTCGCGTACCACCAGTGGTACGCGTACCACCGGTTGAGAAACACTGCCTTAAGAGGTCGGTAGAGAGTTCAGAGACACCCTGTATAGTGTGGTTGAAAAGTCCCATAAGGGTGAAATATATTTTTTACAATTATAGATAAAGTTACAAGACTTGGTATGTCAATAATGGCCATAAATGTCTACTCTTTTAAGCTATTATCACATTTTTACCCCTTAAGGGGGACAGCCCACGAGGAGTCAGACAAAATTCTTAAATAGCAGCATAGGTCGAGTTTGGTATCAAATTAAAGGTCTAATTAACAGAGCACAATACAGCAAACTAGATTTGAAATGGATGACCGAGACAGAGATGGCAGGCAAACAAAGTTCCCATTAAAATGATATAAGTAAAACTTAAAAATGCAATAACTTTCTTTATACTCAACCTTTTGGCATCGAGTTTGTGGCTTTTTATTCCAAATTCAAAGACGTTTAAAACTATGTATGATGTGACAGAGGCCAGAGAAGTTTTAATTTAAACACCTTCTATGGGATATCCCCCTTGGAAGTCTTACAGAACTCTGCTGTGGCCTTTTTCAAATCATACTATACATCATATTAAATGTCTTTGCATTTGGAGTAATCAGCCACAAACCCGACGTTAAAAGGTTGAGTATAAAGAAAGTTATTGCATTTTTAAGTTTTACCCATATATTTCAATGGAGACTTTGTTTGCCTGCCATTTCCGTCTCGGTCATCCATTTGAAGCCTAGATTACGGCATTGTACTCTACTATGTGGGACCTTTGATTTGATACGAAACTCGACCTATGCTGCTATTTAAAAATTTTGTCTGACTCCTTATCTTTTCTTTGTTTTCTGGAATATGCTGTAATTTAAAAAAAGGCAAACAACTGAATTCTTAATCTGGTAGGTAATACCAACAAAAAATGTATAAGTCATAAATTCCGACCATGGGGGGGAGGGTTTCACATTGGTGGCTCATGGTCTATTAGCGTTTCCTATATTAACCTCATGATTTTTTTTATACTCAATATGGTCACATTTTACTTCCCATAGTTCAACTCTCCCCAAGTCCTCAAAGTGTCAAACTATCAAAGTTTTATGCACTTTTATTTTTAGTTTTTTATTATTAAAAAAATTTTTAATGTAAAGTTAAGCCCAACTAAGACTGTGACACAAATCATTCTGAAAAGATCAAAGAAATAAATAATTCAAAAATTCAAAAGTTATGATGGGTAACTGCCATTTCTTCTTTAAGTTTGAAAACGACTACATGGATAGTAGAAATATAACATTTTTATTAATGCATTAGTTTTACTATTTAGCTAATAAGTACTTTCAGGGTGAGTTACCTGTATCCTATCTCTTCCCTTCTCTGAAATGTCCAAGCCAATAGTACTTTTTCCTTAAATTCAAAATCTATCTGTACTCCTTAAAGCACAAACCCTTCCTTAACTTAACAATACTCTTTGCCAGTAGTATTTTTTTATTAAAAGATTTTGTAGCTACATTTTTTAAATATGTTTTTCACTGTAAATAATTATTACCATAAATTATTATTTTCATCACATTGCACGCAAAGTCTGCGTTTTGTCAGCCTCTTAAAAAAAGTGTACAGTAAAAACATCTCTTCATTTTCTAGGTGTGCTAACCTCAAAGGTTGTGCTTGTCTTAAAACAAAAATTTGTGCTAAGCCAAAAACAAATAAGGATAATGTAAATTAAAAATAAATATTCATAAGGATAATGTGGGAACTTTAGGATGAAAACCGGATTTTGCCAAGTTATGGGACCAACTCCAACCAACTCCTCATGGTCAAACGTTACGTAGTACGTAAAATAAAATGTTCTGTAAAAATGTCCATAAAAGAGTGCTTGTTTTTTAGTATAAGAACAAAAATTGGTTTGCTTTTTTCCAATTGTTGACATAAGATTTGTATGATGAGCATTTGTTTCAAAACCTCTTAACCATAAAAACACTAGATGAATACAAAAAATATTCCATTCCATAATAATATTTAACTATTTTAGGTCTGATTTGACTTGACAGGGAGTTTCTTGAATTAGTTTGATCAATAACCAATGCTAGGTTCAACATTGATTTAGAATAAATTGGAATAAAATAGAAGACTTAAAATACTACAATGTAAAGTCGAGAAAGAGCACTAAGGAGCTACTTTGTAGCTTTTCTAAGAATTAGGAAAGCAGGATAAAGTGCCTTAAAGTAGAGAATTATTATTGAGCAAAGTTACTGTTTGTTAAGGTTTATTCATGTTTCTCTCAAATCATAAGCTTCAGAAAAATTAAGTTTAAGAATAAACTTTGTAAAGAACCAGACAGGTTCGTAATAGTTTTTAAAGAAAGTTATAAATATGTTCTTAAACACAAAATACAATGTGTAATGTAATGAGGATGTAATGTAACTCTCTGGCAAATACTTCAGCCATTGCTCATCCTAGAATAAAAAATTTGGCTCAGTTATTAAAATTAGATAGTGGTTATAGAATTATTTTTCTTTACTAAAAATCCTTGTTTTGAAGTTTTTCAGGCATTATACTTGATAAATTAATGTTCATAATCACACAATGAGATGTTTGATATTTAATTTAGCATAACGGAAAGGGTATCATATTAGGTATAGTGTTTTATAAGCCTTAAGTTGCTATGTTTAATACTAAACAGAATGGTTGGACCTTGTCATTTGCCTTTTAACCTTATAAAAAGGGTAAATGTTGTAGAAGTGACAATCAATAATTCAAAACTCTTGGAACAAAATAGAAACAAAATTATAAAGTTTTAAAAATTTTACTAGAAAAAAATATAAATTTCAATTAAATCAGTAGTACAGTGTTACACGAGGTTGACAGTCTTGGTTTTCATCCTTAGTGATGTGATAGTAAGATACACACTTGAATACATCATTAGTATACTTATCCAGCTGAGCGACTAATATCTGAAACCCTGGTCTACCTTCAGGCTCCCTTTTCCAGCACAGTGCCATTACACTTTTGAGAGGCTCAGGGCAAAAGACAGGTGTGAGGAGGTGTTCACCACAGAGCACTTTCTGTCTCACTTGCTCGTTGGTGAGGCCTCGGTATGGCAACTCAGCGAGAGTGACAATTTCCCATAGTACAACACCGTAGCTCCAGATGTCCGATCGACTGGTGAATACACCATCTCTCAGACTCTCCGGGGCCATCCATCGTATAGGGAGCAACCCACCGTCTCCAGTTCTGTAGTAATCTGTCGAGTGTATGTCTCTGGTCAGACCAAAGTCTCCAACTTTCACAGTCAAGTCTTTATGTACCAAACAGTTCCTGGCTGCTAAATCTCGGTGTACAAATTTGTTTGATTCTAAAAAGAACATAGCATCAGCAATTTGTGCTGCCATCTGCAGGACTGTGGGCTCGGAGGGAGGTGTTTCTCGTACCGAGCGCAGATAACTTTTGAGATCTCCGAGAGGCAGTAGCTCCATCACAATCAGTGGGGGCCCTTCCTTGGAGACGACTCCCAACAGCTGCACTATATGATGGATCCCTGCTGCTCTCTTCATCACAGTTACCTCGTTGTGAAAAGCAGCTGATTGAGCTATTGTTGAATCAGTCACTACTTTAACTGCACAAGGAATATTTACAGATTTCAAGAACCCTTCATAGACATGACCAAACGTTCCTTTTCCGAGTTCTCTTAATAACTGTACCTGTTCCCTTGAAATTTGCCAAGAATCTTCTATGTATGGTGGGGATGACATTTGTTCATTGTTGATGGAACCTAAGAGAGCATCTAAATCAAATAATTGTCTTCGTTTTTTATAATAAATATAAAATGCTCCTCCGATAACAGAAGCTAGAGAAATTAATATAAAAAATAGAACTAAGACATAGGATTTACTGTTTACTTTTTGTATT
This sequence comes from Neoaliturus tenellus, assembly GCA_030545055.2. Classification (NCBI taxonomy): domain Eukaryota; kingdom Metazoa; phylum Arthropoda; class Insecta; order Hemiptera; family Cicadellidae; genus Neoaliturus; species Neoaliturus tenellus. The sequence continues at coordinate 93,159,304 of CM061531.1, read as the reverse complement.
TTAAAATCAAATTCTTCAGTGAAATTGCCTGGCCCTGCCAGGGAAATAGCTCTTATTTGGAAAATATATTTTCCTGGTTGCAAATTTTTAAGAGAAAAACTCCTACCGTTTTTTATGTAATCCTGATACGTTATACAATCAGTTAAATGCTTGGCATTTTCTAAATCTTTTCTTTTATGTTTTATTTCAAAAGCCACAACTAAACCATTCGGATCATCTGGTTCAACCCATCTTGCTAGGAGAAACTCATAACCATCTTCCTCAATAACTTCACGATGAACTAAATTACTGTTTATGTCATCAGCTCCATGATATTTCATTGTTCTTGTTGTAAGTATTTCAGGTTTACTACACCTTTCATCTTTGTCACGACTCTCATCTTTATAGGTTTCCCTGCATGCTTTAATAAAAATTGTGTACTTAGTGAAATGGTGCAGATTACTAATGGCTAAACTTGTTACACTACTTGGTACTAACATAAAAAACTTTCCTCCAGATTTAGTGTTTTGTATTTTATGGCGACTATGCATTACAGAGGAATTCATAATGACACTTTTGGAATTATTATTAAATTTACTCAGTTTTCCAGTCATGTCGGTTTTTACTCTTGGTTTAGCTCCAAAACTGTCTCGTTTTGCTAGGGAGTAATAATCAAAATTGTATCGATATTTTGAACAATCAGTAACCAAAAATTCTTCATCAGTTTCAAATGGCAGAGCGTGGTCTCCTGGATTGTCACATAACCTTCCATACAAACCTCTAGGTTTGTATGATATTTTGTTTTCTGGACAGCATGTTTTTGTTTCATTCTCTACATTGGTGAGTATATTCGGTATTAACAGTTCTTCATTATCTTCAACTAGTGGATGCTGACAATAATCTCTTTGATCCAATATCTCTCTTTCATCCCTCTGACTGAACCCTTCCACAGTATATTCAGATATAATGCCATTAGGTCTTTTGGGAGGTTCCCATTGAAGGACTATTGTTGAGCTGTCATTGGAAAAAGAAAGAATTAGAGATACCTGGGAAGGGCGTGAAGGAAGTGTTCGAATGTAATATATTGGGCTTTGTCCTCCAATACTATGAATTGTATAAGTTTTCACATAAAAGGCATACTGGGTAAACGGTTCAAGATTTGGCTGTATTGTAGATACCTGTTGAATATCAGAATCTACAAGTACATCCCTAACTTTCCAACTGTCATCATCACATTCATCAGTTTCTTCAAACACTGTCATATTCATGCTTTGGGCCTCAGTGTAATAAAGAACGTATCGCTGGAGAACTGGACGCATATTGTTTGGTAATATAATATCTACCACAGCTGCTGTAGATTCGATCTTGGGGAATGTCAGGTTCACCTTTGTGGTATTGCAAGAGAACTTATCACCATTTGAATCCCTGGCAACCTCGTAATGGTTTATTTCACTCATATTAGTGACAGAAATTAGATTTTTTATATAATAGAAACACAATTTAGGATTGTAATGAAAAAATATCTTACCATTCAAAATTTTGAAACTAGTGCAATTTTTATTTAGCTCCCACAACTCTTGGAGATTCTGATTATCCAAAACTATCAATGAGTATTTCCCATTTTCCAGAAGAAGTTCATCACCGTGGATTATTTCCAAACTTTTAAAAAACTTTAAATTTACCAGTGGAAAACACCTGATTATTTTTAAATAGCCCTTTATCTCTTCAATAGACTGGAGACTATCTTCTAGCTCTTGAGCCAGAATTTTGTGCTTACCATGTTTTATTGAAATTTCAAGCGAACCACTAATAAAGGTGCAGCCCCTCAAAGTTTGGGCAGCAGCGACATTTGTTATACTAGTTCCTGGGCAGACCTTGCGACATTTCCCATCACATTTTTCACAGCCTTTACGATCTGGTGTAAAATCATACCCTGGTGGACAGTTTTGGATACAGGTTCCATTGAAAACTACAAATTTTGACCCTCTGGAGTCAAGTTGGTGGTCTATCAGAGAAAGACAGTGATCTTTAGTGACACATCTACGATTCAGATGGATATACCTGTAAAACAACATTCATACATTAATATACTTTGTACATATATAGGTAAAATTATTATAGCTAGATACTAATTAATATAAAGGGTGTTAAGGATCTGTCCTCTGAATATTTTTGTTGGTTGTCAATAGATTTCTTAGGAAATTATTGTAAGAAGTTAAATATTTTAACATTGTCTGCCATTGAAGCATCCCTGAAATGGCAAACGGTTTCATATACCGCACTAAATATTCCTAAGTGATTATTAGTCTGTGCCAGTTTCAACAAACATCAAGCTTGGAGATGTAAAGTCACCACTGTGAAGAGATTGTCACAAAGTTTTTAAAGAGGTACATATACGACGGACAAACACAAAACAACAAATAAATACTGCACCTGGCCAAAGCAATTAATTAAAAATTCGAAGCGCAGCAGGTACAAGCCGTCGCCTTCCATGCATAAGGTCGTATCTAAAAAAATATAGGTTTTTGAGGTTATGCCAGTTTTTGAATCCCCAAGACAGCCTCCACACATCACACCAATCGTCGTATCTCTATCCCTCCTAGTTTAGAAGATACAGGCTATGTCCCATGAGTCGTATCTCAATAAATTTTAAATTTAAATCAAACAAATGTTCGTATCAAATGATACGACTGTTTGCCTGATATATTCAAACGGAGACCCAGTCAGGCCAAGTGTCGTATCTCAAAGATATGACCATTTGTCTGAACTATAACTAATAATTACTATCTTTTTGGAATTATTTGTATTTTTGCATCTTGCCACCATAAACCATGCTGTATTTTGTTGTTCTGGAACTGTGATATGCAATAAACAACGTCCACTAGACTTTACCATTGATGGGGGAGATGATGGCCATCAACCTCAAAATCTCCACTTAAAAATGAAAAGAAAATTGCAAAGACTTTAAAAAGTACAGGGCAAGAATATTTGAGCCCTCGAACTAACAAAACCGTTCCTGGAAAAATGCTTCAAGATGGTTGTTTGGATGAAACCTGCAGAAAATGGGGAAAGGACTATTAACAAATTGATGAAGTAGCTAGGCTTCAAATACTGATTGATTATTATGATTTTGAAAACATTCAATTAGAACAATAATTTTTGCACGACATCTTGAGTACATTGATAAAAAGACAGGAAAAGAAGTCTCATGCAGACAAAAAAATATAAAATATTATCACACATCAAAAGGATCTCGGCTGATAGTTTGTAAGAAAATGTTCTTAAATACTTTAGCGATTTCGGATAGATCAGTTAGGACAGTGTTGGGAAAACTTACAGAAACGCCTCAGATAGAAAAGTATAAAAGAGGAGACCACCAATCAAAAACAATAGAGGAAAAAGAAATTAAAAATCGACAAATCATAGATGCACATATTGAAAGATTCCCACATGTTGAGTCGCACTACTGCAGGGCCAGCAGTAGCAGAAATTACTTACATAAAGACTTTCTCTTCTTAAAATGTATGACATGTTTAAGATTGAATATAAGTATAAACTTAAAGAAGATTTGACAAGTACCGTATTTCCACCTTATTTGGTTGGGTATTTGCCCAAAAAAAAAAAAACTTATCATTTCATAGACCAAAAAAGATCAGTATTCACTCTGCTTGACTTATAGAACAGGTAATGAGTCTGTAAAAGCAAATATAATAGAACAATATAATAATTACATAAAAGAAACCATCTTATTTTCAGATTTGCCAGAAGAGATAACCCTTATCAAGTTCATAACTTAAACTACACTGATTTCCTAAACTTTAAAGGTCTTTCTCAGGAATTGAGGATCCTCCAAGAGTGAGAAGTTCAAGACGATTCATGCGACCAGCCACATTCAATTGGCAGAACATAAAATGTTCTTCACACAATTACCACATAAATCAACTGATTAAAAATTAAAATGTGTACATTGTGAAAAAAACACTAATCACGAAGACACTCCTGTGATCACTTCACTAATCACTTCAAAAACGGTACTGTGATTTGTGAGATCCTGATTATTGAATTTAAGACTGAAACAAAAGGCAAACATTTTTTATCTATTGCTACATTTTATTAGTAAACTAAAAGTACAAAAAGCCTGGAAGGCGACGAAGTTAGGCTTGCAAGTTTCCAAGATCCAATCTCAGTCTAGAATTCCAACCTACTCCAGAACTCAATTTCTGTACCAACACTCCAAATACCTCAACTGTTTAAATATTTGCACTTTAGTTTAGATTTGCTCTGAATATTAGTACCATCCAGTGTAAACTCTTTGATAGTCTTATATAAAGTCATTGATTTGTGTAAAAATATTTGTAATATTTAAGATGATAAAATACGCTAATTTAAAATGCACTTTAAAAAATAATTTAGGATAAACTTGAAATTTATTGTAAAATGAGCTCTTAAAATTAATTGGAAGTAAGTTTACAAATTTTCAAAAGATTGTCAGTTCATGTATCCAGTCAGTTCATGTGTACAGTACTGTAACCACGTTTTAAATCAAATTTGGACAAACAGAAGGAAAGACCAAGTATACACTATACTTATATGAATTTTTTTGTAACAAAAGAATTTTCTCTCAAATTTCAGAAGAAAGTTTCCAAAAACATCTGGTATATTAAAGTATAATTATATGAATTTATTTTTTATGCTGTTCAGTTAGCACCAACTATGTGTTACTTACGTGTCGTCGGGGCAGGTGCTGACACACTCTCCCTCCACCGTCAGGTATTTGCGGCACGAGTGACAGTCCGCGGGCCCCGGTCCCGAGCAGCCTCCCACACATTCCGGGTGGCAGTCCTTGTACAACTCACCTGGCTGTATCTACAACATAACACTTGTACAGATTGGAATTAAATAAGGAAAAAATATATGTTTCTTTAAAAGGATCATTTAAGCGCCTCCTTGGTGGATTTTTCAATAAGCTATATATAATCTTATCCGCGCTCACTACAATTTATTTATTTTTTGGCCGATTGATCCAACATAAATTGGGTTTAAAGCTTGATTAAATTTACTTTTTCATTTTGATCATTCAATTCTTTACATCTAGGTTTTTATTAAAACTTGGAAACAATTTAAGAGATAACTGGGCCCAGGAACTTTAGGTTAAAAAATGGAACAAATTAACAACTATCTGATTTTTGGTGTAGTGATATTATATGCATATGCTAAGATAAGTATTTTCTGAAAGTTCCGTTCATTTTCCTCGCTTGCTTTGCTCTTTACCACGTTGCAAATTATTCAACTTATTAAAAATACTAAATTATTAACTGTGCACCACCTATGACAACGATTTGAGTGGCCTTAATCAGAATGAAAGTATGCTATACTAAAAATAATAAATGAAGTGATCATTTTAAGGCATTTTGGCTTTTTCATTATTAAATTTTGATATTTTTTTGTAATTTGTAGTATTTTCACAGAATTTTGTTTCTTGCAATCACAAACCAACTTATTTTATTTCATTTGCCCTTTAAAATATGAACTATAAAGTAAATAGATCAACACAATAGATAACACTTCAGCATCCGCAGACTTGATCTGCCATCCATGACAATCGCTAACATTTCAAGATCTTTGATTGATGTTGTTTGCAGCAATCTCCTGCAACGGGACATAAAGTCGAGATAGTGCATGAACACTCTCCTAGATTTGTATGCTCTCCTAATATATTTATATCACTATTTGGAGACAGAGACCTTACATATTGGGTATTTTAACCTGAATATGAATGAGAGATGAGTGTATAGATTGATTGTGGCGCGATCTTGTAGTCTTGTTACCGACTAAGGCCGACGTTCTCCTTAGACAGGACTGTTAATTAATAGCCCAACAGCAATGGCATCTAGGGACCTACAGTTTAACGTGGGATCCGAACCACAATTTCAACCTCATATATATACGAATTGGTCTAATTATGAGGATGGTCTTAATGGATGAACTACTATTCACCAGTGCCCTACTATTAATCCCCACTATGGAATATCACATCAACAAGCCATCACTTACAACTATCCACAATTCGTGACCTACAAGTAGCTGGATTATAGGACGACACCATTGTCCCATTCCTCATCGAAGCAGCACAATTCAACCGACCTCCACTTTTAAGAATTTTAACAACCATAACTCAGCCCAGTTAAAGCCCTCTTTAATGAGACAGCGTAGGATACAGTCATTCAAACCGCAGATTTCAATGACTAAATATAAAATGTTATGAGATTGATTGTACCCACATTTGATGTCAAGATCAAAACAATTAGCACAAAGAACAGCTCATTATTGCCCAGAAGAGCATCAAACGAAGACAGACTACCTTGCAGCTCAGGATCATTATCTTCTTACTGGAAGGGAGGTTGAAAAAATCGTTTCATCCAGAGGAGGAAGCTTATGACTTGAAATTTAAATCTACTCGGCAGTAGGCAAGTGAGCAGTTAATCCCACAACATGTAAATCAAAATATAGCTTTATTATTGAATCAATCTGTTGGGTTACATTTTAGAGAAAGCAAGTTTTTCTTTAGATAAAATTTTGAAAATACACTTTTCCTTTTAAATACATTTTCTAAAACTGTCATCGTCTCTTTTGCTGTTTTTGAATCCTTAACCAAGTCTAAATGCTTATCAGTCAAACATTTAACTATTTCAGCTTTTGCCTTAGCGTCTTGTACTAAAAGTTTTTTCTTTTCATCACTATCTGTGATTTCATCTACATTTCTAACTAAAACCGAAAATTTCTAAATTTCCCTACTTGTTTTTCTTCTAATAAAGTTTTTACACGAAACTTCCAGTTATAGAAATTGTCATTGTGTAAGTTGAGGAAAATTGAAAGTTACTGTTGAACTCATTGTTTTTATAACCAGTAGTGGACAGTATAAGGAGAGGAGGGAGTTTGACACAGATTTGCTGGGAAATTTGAATACCTACAATAGTTTTAATGGATCAAGGTGAAGCCTGGTTTAATTTTGTTTTTTAAATTATTCAATAAGTGTTGTTTCCAGCATAAAATAATCTTGTATGAACCAATAATTTAATATAAAGTTATGCACATGTTCCAGTGGACAGTTAAAAAAGAGCATGTACCAGTAGTGGACAGACGCTTGTTCCACTGTGGACACCTCATTGAATCTTATTGGTTTTCTACCATTTTGTGTGGAAAATAGGTTGGTATGATAATTTGAATAAAGATAATAATATTTCTTAAGCAATAAACCCACGTATTTACAATTTTTCACAGCATTACTGGCCAATGGTTCATTCAATTAATTTTAACACAATACATGAAGACAACATAAAACATGATTGGAGAATTTCATTTTATTGTATGTGTCTATATTGTTTCTATTCTAACACTTGAGGATTTATTTAGACTACTTGTAAAATAAGTATGGTTTAGCAGGAAACTTGTTATCTATTTTTTTCATGTGTCTTTTTTAGCAAAAATATATTTAAAATTATATAGCTAGACCAAATAAACAACTTTTGAAGTTATTACGGTAAACAAGTTATAAAATTCCCCAAAACAACCTGAGAGATGTGCAGCTATCACCACAAATGGCACTGTAACATTTATATACACATACATACTAAGAATGTCAACCAAAACCTTAAAATAAGATGCGCTATACCACACTGTCCACTACTGGATTGTCATTGATATTCGTGTACCAGTAGTGGACAGTGTTTTATTCTTGCATTCATCCAAACTTCCAACTTATTACTTTAAAGTGAATCAAATTTTTCTGTGATTACATATTTATACAATTTATAAACCTATGTATCTTTAAACCTTACTAAAATTAAGAAATTCCAAACTCACCTCCTTATCAATTTGTATAAGAGTGACCTTTACAATGGCAAATTTCAGTAGGCCTCAAATAAAAATACTCTTAATCCCTTTAAAATAAAGCATAATTCATAGCCTTTTTTTATAAACAAGAGAAAAATAATCAAAGATTATGTCAACAAAAAACAATTCATTTTAGTTGAAAAATAAAGTAATTATTACCTTTCAAAGACGAAAGTGTTCACTACTGGTGTGTTTACCTTATGTTCTTTACTATTCACTTATTCAATTAAATCTTTGACTTTGTTGAAACACAGTCTCTTTATTTACTTTCAATATTTTTAAATGGCATCAGGCCGTCTGGGCCCATAACCAATGTTGTTGTGAGGTAGAAAATATAAAATGGTTTTTGTTATAAGTTCAAGAAAATAATAAAATGAAATAGTAATAGTTCCAGTTAATTTGTAAATATGTTAATGAGTTTAATAAAATAAAGTGTTCATTGAATTTAACAAATATTATTCAATGTAATGTAAGTATGGCAAATAAAAAGATTGCTTACTTAAAGTATAAATCATATATAGGTTTTTCTCATTCCCCAACACAATCAAGAACCTTGACACCTAAAATATTTTATAACTTACCCAAAACCGGGTTCTCGCCTTTTGGTGTCGCTAATTACGGTACACAGTGTTACCGGTTTCAGACCTATGATGGTCCATCTTCAGCCACTCCTCTTCTTATTTACATACTACTGCACACATTTTAACAACCACAAAAATATGTGCAGTAGTATGTAAATAAGAAGAGGAGTGGCTGATGATGGACCGTAATAGGTCTGAAACCGGTACCACTGTGTACCTTAATTAGCGACACCAAAAGGCGAGAACCCGGTTTTGGGTAAGTTATAAAATAACTCATTCAAAGATGAGAATTTTTCTTCACCATAGGAGATATCTTTCGCCTGCTGAAAAAAGCTGTGATTTGGTGGCAGAAGGATCGTTGAAGATTTTTACTTCTTGACATAGCGCTGCTGAATTGCTCAACAGTACTCAAACTATCTTCTTTCCCTTTTTTAATAAAGATAAGGTCATGTCATACCCGTATGCCGCATGAAAAGAGAGCAAGTTATCTCTTTCAAATATAAATTATACTTTGTAAATATTTTTACAAACTATACTTTTATATTTTACAAAACTTACAATCTGTAAGGTTTCAAAATTATAAATTTAAAGATCAACCAGTGGATTTTTTTCAATATCAGATAGCAATTAAAAATGTGCAGAGTAGGGGAGAGCGGGGCAAGACGGGTTTGAGGGCAAGGCGGGGTTTTACATTTTTTTTTTTTTTTTCTCCGGCAGATGTCACAGTATATCGGCAAATAGTTGAACTAATAGCCTGTTGCCATGTGAATGTCTGATAGTGCTACCAGCCATTTTGAGCAGACCGTTCCGAGAATATGGATTTAAATGTGTTTTTATGATGTGACGAGCTAATTTTCTCAGAGCACCGAAACTGCGATCCTAGTTTTAATCCTCAAAAGGGTTCGCTAATCCCACAACCGAAACTGCGATCCTGGCACAGCGGCCCACCAACAGGTAGCGGAGGGTCCAGCGGGATTCCAGCGTCCGGTGTAGGCTTGGCTCTAGAATGTTTCGCCGTCCGACGTGTCGCTCAAGTCACTTTTCAACTAATGCCAATGAACTGGGACTTCCAAGTTGTACTAAACTCGCACATACCACCCCCTTAAGAGTCATCTTCACCCCTGGGCCAGTAGCCCATTGTTGCGCAGTCAGCAATGTTAACTAGGCCTATACGGCTTTTAATGCAAAACAAGGTATTTGATTCCCCTTTTTCGGACTCCGTTTTACAAACGATTTTCTTTAAACTTGGTAAGTGTTTAGTTGAATAGTTACATTAGGTCCCTCATACCTCGAAATTTTGAAAATTTAACAAATATTACTCTCTGTGACGTTGCAAAGTAACTCGATTTTCCTTAGTAATATTTCAAAATTTAGTAAAATGGCAAATATTACTAAGGAAAATCGAGTTACTTTGCGACGTCACAGAGAGTAATATTTGTATAAAAGTTGCAGGTGCATCAGTGTGTGTAACTTTATTTGGATTGAACTAGCAATATCCTACATCATACTAATGATTGTTTTAAGTGTTATGTTGATATTTTTACTTTATTGTTAACATTTTATAGGACAAGTCGGATTTTTGACTGCATGATAACAAATCCTGCAAAAAAGGTACAAATTTAAAAAAAAATCTAAAATTAATAATAATAAAGCCAAAAAAGTCCTTAAAATGCCAAGATTCTTGCATTTATTACTATTTGGCATAGCAAACTTTCATTCTGAATAAGTTAAAACCATAACCACTCAAATTGGTGTCATAGGTGGTGCACACTTAATAATTTAGTACAGTATTTTAAATAAGTTGAATAATTTGTAATTTTAATTCAAATAAAGGTAATAAATGGGAAAGCACTTCACAATGAATTTTTAACCCGCGAGACCTCAGAATGGTCGTGCAACAATGCGAAACGTATTATTCCGGTAGTTAGCGCAACGGCCAGTTGTCTGCGCAAGGCTCTACCCCTTTAGCCCCCTCTAAAAAAGTTGATTGGTTATCATTGTTTACAAGCTTTAGTAGATTTAAATACCGGGTGTCCATATAATATTCATCCTGTTTTAAAATACTTTATTGAACTTACAGATACATGAACACTACTACAAATTGCATGAATTGAAAGATAAATCTGTCAAGTTTTGTTTTATAACACTAAAGTTGCTCAAAATGCTGCCCGTTTACAGCGAAACACGTTTCTAGTCTATGTTGCAACTCTGCCCAAACGTTGGTAAGCATATCCCGGCTTACTGTTGTCACTGTAACACGAATCCTTTCTCGGAGCTCTGGCAGGGTTTGAGTACTGCCATTTTTTTCCCGACCGTTATATTTAGGTCGGGTTTACGGCATTATACTCTAAATTTTAAGACCTTTAATTTGATATATATAAACGTTCTGGAATGTAATCAAATTTAGTATGCTTAGTATCAAAATTTATTTTAACTCCTTAAAGGCCAACCCCTAATTTTTTAGCATGATCCCCACATGGGATTTCAGGGGACTTTTCGGAGGAAGGTCAGGGGATGCCATAGAACACATTTCAAAAGAAATTAGCTTTCCAAAAATTATTTAATTTTTCCCGACTAATTTTACTACACTAATATGGTGCAGTTGTGTGCGTTATTGTTAAAAGGCGGAAGAGAAGAAGAATGCGAAATGTGTGGGTTAAGGATAGGTTGTTAAAGAGGGAACAGTATTATAGAAAATAAAGTTTAAGAAGTATAGAAAATAAAGTATAGAAAACAGTAAGTTAGTATAGAAAACAAAGCAGTGGTCTGTTGTTGTGCGGGGCAGACGGCTGGCAGGTGCGCGGAGCTACGTACATTGAGCATGCGCAAATGGCTGGACTGAGCGACTAAACTGAGGTGACCATACACACGGTGCGTTCGAACTGCTGTCAGTTCGATCTGTCAGTTAGATTTATTGAAATTTCATCAGTCCATCAGTTCAGTTTTTTGGTCTGAGCTCAGTCCAAATCCTGCATACAGACGATCAGTTTTAACTGTCAGTTCTTAACTGTCAGTTCTAACTGACAGTTAAGAACTGACAGTTAAAACTGATCGTCTGTAGCGGGCTTTAATGGCGGGATGTATACGTGCCCTCCTTCACATAGCCCCAGAGAAAGGAATCGCATAGAGTAAGGTCCGGGAAACGGGGTGGCCACCTTAGAAGAGATAAGTCATTCCCAGCACAACGACATATCCAACCATCAGGAAGTCTCTCATTCAAAAAACTTGGGACATCGTTGTACCAATGAGCTGGTTCCCGCAAAATGCTCTGATTAATTGGAGCATGTCTTCCAAAATGTGTGAAAAACTCACGCTTGACAGTTATTAAAGAAAAACAACCATGATATCCTTAAGACATAGAAGGGTTTTTCTTCAATTGTAGGCATTTCATGTAAAACAATTATTTTGTTTCAATGGTTTCAATTGTACATATGAAAGTAAACAAAAAGCGTAACAATCAACAATAAACATATGCTCATAAAACTTAGAAAAATTCTTTTTAATCACATGTGAGTCACAGTGTTGTGGAACAAAAATTAAGTGAGATATATGTTTTTAAAATAGGATGAATATTTTATGGACACCCGGTATTATTGCTTGTTACAATAATATCTGTTATGTCTGTTAATCTACGATTTTATTTCAAACTGTCTTTACAAAAAAGAATATTAAGAAAATAGAGGTGGGTGGATACCGGTGGGAAAAAATACTGTTGAGTTCATAAAGAGAAAATACATCTTAAAAATAGGTTTACTTTGGTGGAAAGTAAATAAATTCAGCTGACATAAAGTTATAACTCGCAGCGGTTAATTTATTTATTACCTGAGAGCGAGTGATACCCCATCAAGAATGACGAGTAATTTTAAATATTTATTATTTATTTACTCAAAAAAATTATATATTACTTTATAAGTTTTATTGGTCACAGAGTTTCCTGGAACTCTTGAGACTAAATCGAATAGTCTTCTATATAATTTGTACCATTAATTTCGCAACATGACGGTACATTAGTGAGAACATTATAATATTAAATTTACCTGAGAATAAAAGCCTACATGACCATCTCAAATTTTAAATCCGCAGCAGCAGACTTTCCTACTTAGTAAATGTCCAATGGAATTTTTGATACTTTTTATTCACCCCATAAACGCCATATGGGCATGAATGTGTAGGTTTTCCGCCATGTAGGTGTTGTAAGTAAAGTTAAGTTGATTTCTAAATTGTAAAAAGTATATGGCAATTTTATTGAGTTAGGTTAAAAAAAAAATGGGTTTCGTTCATTTCCGAGGAGAATAACATAAAAAAATGATCTATTATGTTGAGGTGTTGTTATATTTTTCATCTAAAAGTTTATTAGCTGATTATTAATATTAAAACATAAGTGTAAGCAAATCAGTTTATAAAGATTGGGGATGTGTTGATGGTATCATGATATGTTTGACAGTTTTGGAGGCGTAATGAGGTGGTAATGTTGGCAAACCTGACAGTCCAAGGTGAAAAGAAGTGGCAATGGTTGGGTTCACGTTCATCCACCGCATCCGGGATTTAGATTATCACGTGACAAATCCCAATGGCCACGTGATAAATCCCGGTGGATCGTAGTCACGTCATTTTGCTGCCGTCTTATAAATTCCACCGGGATTTTAATTTTTAACGTTCACGTGCCTTTTTTGCTAACCGTAAAAAAATCCACCGAATCCCGGTTGCGGTGGATAAACGTGAACCCAACCAATGTAGATACGGTTAGGGATGGAATACGGTGGTAGTGTTGTGGTATACCTGACTAACCTAACAGTCGGATGTGGTCCAGCACAGCTGTAGCGGGCAGCCTGCCTCCTGGCACACTTCAGGTCCGGGACACTCGGCGAGGTTCTTGTTGTACATGATTGTAATGTTGTGGTATACCTGACAGTCGGATGTGGTCCAGCACAGCTGTAGCGGGCAGCCTGCCTCCTGGCACACTCCAGGTCCGGGACACTCGGCGAGGTTCTTGTTGTACATGATTGTAATGTTGTGGTATACCTGACAGTCGGATGTGGTCCAGCACAGCTGTAGCGGTCAGCCTGCCTCCTGGCACACTCCAGGTCCGGGACACTCGGCGAGGTTCTTGTTGTACATGATTGTAATGTTGTGGTATACCTGACAGTCGGATGTGGTCCAGCACAGCTGTAGCGGTCAGCCTGCCTCCTGGCACACTCCAGGTCCGGGACACTCGGCGAGGTTCTTGTTGTACATGATTGTAATGTTGTGGTATACCAGACAGTCGGATGTAGTCCAGCACAGCTGTAGCGGTCAGCCTGCCTCCTGGCACACTTCAGGTCCGGGACACTCGGCGAGGTTCTTGTTGTACATGATTGTAATGTTGTGGTATACCTGACAGTCGGATGTGGTCCAGCACAGCTGTAGCGGTCAGCCTGCCTCCTGGCACACTCCAGGTCCGGGACACTCGGCGAGGTTCTTGTTGTACATGATTGTAATGTTGTGGTATACCTGACAGTCGGATGTGGTCCAGCACAGCTGTAGCGGGCAGCCTGCCTCCTGGCACACTCCAGGTCCGGGACACTCGGCGAGGTTCTTGTTGTACATGATTGTAATGTTGTGGTATACCTGACAGTCGGATGTGGTCCAGCACAGCTGTAGCGGTCAGCCTGCCTCCTGGCACACTTCAGGTCCGGGACACTCGGCGAGGTTCTTGTTGTACATGATTGTAATGTTGTGGTATACCTGACAGTCGGATGTGGTCCAGCACAGCTGTAGCGGGCAGCCTGCCTCCTGGCACACTCCAGGTCCGGGACACTCGGCGAGGTTCTTGTTGTACATGATTGTAATGTTGTGGTATACCTGACAGTCGGATGTGGTCCAGCACAGCTGTAGCGGTCAGCCTGCCTCCTGGCACACTCCAGGTCCGGGACACTCGGCGAGGTTCTTGTTGTACGAGATATGATTGTAATGTTGTGGTATACCTGACAGTCGGATGTGGTCCAGCACAGCTGTAGCGGTCAGCCTGCCTCCTGGCACACTCCAGGTCCGGGACACTCGGCGAGGTTCTTGTTGTACGAGATATGATTGTAATGTTGTGGTATACCTGACAGTCGGATGTGGTCCAGCACAGCTGTAGCGGTCAGCCTGCCTCCTGGCACACTCCAGGTCCGGGACACTCGGCGAGGTTCTTGTTGTACGAGATATGATTGTAATGTTGTGGTATACCTGACAGTCGGATGTGGTCCAGCACAGCTGTAGCGGTCAGCCTGCCTCCTGGCACACTCCAGGTCCGGGACACTCGGCGAGGTTCTTGTTGTACGAGATATGATTGTAATGTTGTGGTATACCTGACAGTCGGATGTGGTCCAGCACAGCTGTAGCGGGCAGCCTGCCTCCTGGCACACTCCAGGTCCGGGACACTCGGCGAGGTTCTTGTTGTACATGATTGTAATGTTGTGGTATACCTGACAGTCGGATGTAGTCCAGCACAGCTGTAGTGGGCAGCCTGCCTCCTGGCACACTCCAGGTCCGGGACACTCGGCGAGGTTCTTGTTGTACATGATTGTAATGTTGTGGTATACCTGACAGTCGGATGTGGTCCAGCACAGCTGTAGCGGGCAGCCTGCCTCCTGGCACACTCCAGGTCCGGGACACTCGGCGAGGTTCTTGTTGTACGAGATATGATTGTAATGTTGTGGTATACCTGACAGTCGGATGTAGTCCAGCACAGCTGTAGTGGGCAGCCTGCCTCCTGGCACACTCCAGGTCCGGGACACTCGGCGAGGTTCTTGTTGTACATGATTGTAATGTTGTGGTATACCTGACAGTCGGATGTGGTCCAGCACAGCTGTAGCGGGCAGCCTGCCTCCTGGCACACTCCAGGTCCGGGACACTCGGCGAGGTTCTTGTTGTACGAGATGTAGTTCTTGACGGCGTCCCACCGCGCGATCAGGTCCCAGTTGACGGTGTTTAGGAAACACAGACCTGCAACATCACGAGCTGTACTGTACACAAAATTGCTTCAGTAGTGTGTATGCAAGCTACAATTAAATGTCTGTTAAAACTTGCCGCCTCGGTAAATATGGGCTTATGAAATATAGACCCTATATATTTACAAATTTGTTTCAATGAACGTTCATTAAAGTTCATATGTTTGCCACCAAATATAAATTAATACTTTTTCCCTCGAGGCACTAGTATGAGCATATGGTAAATTGAAATTAAATATCTTGTCAAGCAGCAGTTTTTATTTTTTTTTATTCATACAGTTAAAGATTGTGTAACCTTTTTTTGTTAATGAAATAGTAAAATAAGTTTATCTACTAAATAAATAACAGGTTAGTGCATAGTAAATAAGGTTTAGATAATCAAACACGAATTGATTTGTTTCGAAATACCTTTCCTTATGTCAACGATAACTTTTCCTAAAGATCGAATAAAAATAATATTACAGCAATGGAAAAGTACTAAAACGATTTTTGCGGATAGACCAATGCTCTGATCACGAATTGATCAATCTTTGATTCGTTGGCTATTTAACGGCAATAGCCTGCAATATCGAGAGTCTCGGGCCAATCGACGGGTCAAGTGGCTGTGGGCGAGCGGCCGTGACGCCATACCTGCGAGCCAACACAAGCTTACAAAATACTAAATCTTGAAACTTTTCTTCTTTCTTTACCTGATGAAAGTCTTCATTTTCTAATCCCTACGCATAAATTTGTGGCTGACAAAAGTGGTTGTCTAATGTTCTATAAAAAACGTAAGTTAAATAATATTGACATCGATTATCAGAAAAGAAACATTTAAAAAGATTGTTTCTTTTTTTTTATTAATTGCCAAAAATAGCCGATAAGACACATTCATCCCAAGAAGAGCCCACGGGCCATGAGATAGTTATTTGAGCTATAAAGAGCAGATTTTTCGTACGACCATTTTCCTGACCCGGAAAAATCCATCTCCTGGTTTCAATAAATAAGCAATGTATTCAATTTTGTGTGCGTGTAACTAACCTCGAAACCCGGAACTTTAATTATTGCCAGCGCATAATCAGCTGCCTTTCAGCTTCAGCTTCGGATATTAAGATAAGGTTGCCAGTTTTCACCGCACTGTATTTCCAGATTGTCAATGTTATTCTCACTGGTTTACTTTGTCTCTCTTAGGGAGATTACTTATAATTTTTAATTTTTAAATATTAATCCATCATTCAAAAGATTAAATTTATATTTCCCGCAAAGTAAATGATAAATTACCTTTTCGTTACTTCTTTACTGGACCGGAATTATATGGGTGTTCAGCAAGTTGTCATCAAGCAATCGTTGTTAATTAAGAAAAAAAATTAAAGAATTTATTCCTTGGATGAATTAAACAAATATTCGGTATTGAAAAAAATGTTATGGTGAAGAATATTACTTTAATAGTTTAAAATATTTTTACAGTTAAATCCCCTTAAAACCCTTTTATTATCTTTCCTTAATAGGGGACACACTATTTAAGTTGTAGGTAGAGTAAGATTCAGGGCCCGGGTCCATGATCCAGTATATGTTTCTACCTATCTGTTATCATTGTTTTGTTCTACAGCAATTTTAAGAACTATTGGGGATTAATTGTCCTTTATGAAGTTAACCAACCGCCAAACGTCAACCTTGTGACGTGACTGTGATATACAACCAGATATTGATAACAAGAGGATCGGTTGGTCACCGCTGAAAGGCTTGCTGAGTATAGAACAGTGTAGCGGTATTATTTTGAGTACAGACGCGTAAAATTGCCCTCGGCCTCGTACAGCATTTTTACTATAGTAAACTTACGTTGGAAATTCTTCTGTTTGCAAATTTCTTGTAGTTCATACAGAACCGATCCCTCCCTGATTAACAGGTTCACGTCTTTTGTTTTAAGTTCATTATTGGTGATTTACTTACCCGGCAATGCTGGTTACGGTTGGCTCGCGTGTTTTTCCGTCTCTACAGATTGGTGCAGTTTTTTTTGTGTGTGTTATATTCTGACTGCTTTCACAATTTTCTGTTTAAGCTTAGTGCATTTATTCGTATTTTGTTTTACGTTACTGTCTTTTCTGTTTTCAGATTACGGACTCATCCAGGTTTTCACCTGGTGTGTTTGTACTAACTTTGTTGTTTTCTTAGTACTTCTTCTACCTAGAGACGGTATCAGATTCCAGATCCCGAAACGTTGTGAATTTGTTTAAACTAATAAATGATAGAAAATGTGCGCAATAATTTACTAATTTAATAACAGGTCCACGGTCCAAATTCACGGGGTAATCAAAATAATTGTATAACAAACCAAAACCAACTGTATTTCCGACATTGTCGAACCCCCTGTAGCTCGACTAGTGTCCACGTGACCAGTAGTGACGTCACGTAACAGCGTGTCGCGGTCCGACATGAGTCACGCCCTTGAACCTCGTGTCGCCGGCGATAATGTGGTTCTGGATCACCCATTCAATTACACTTACATCTCCACAACACGTCCCTTCATTGTCTCCTCACATCGGGATTTGATTGATGAAACTAGATTTTCACAGATAAGACACGACTTCAAAAACTCCTGTTTTTGTACCCATTGATCGTAGACTGAATGAGTGTAAAATGTTCGAATTATAATAGATTGATATGTTTTTAATTGATTAAAAAACTCTTATACTATTATTGTAAGTATATGTAGGATAGGTATTTTATCTTGCAAGGAAACAAGGCAAGACTAATCGTGCCGTTATTATCTTTTCATTCAGAGTTTAGTTTTTCCTCAAAACCAAGAAAAAAATAGACTACTTTGTATTCATAGAAATGTTAAGTTCGCAATATACAAGTTAAACAAACAATGATATTAGAAGGTGGTGCTTTCTCTGACAATGCTCATTCTCTGATACATTTACATTACAATTTCATTAATAATATTCATGCAGAGTCCACCTTTCTCACCTGCCTTTAACAATCTAAGTTACTTCTTAAAATAAATTCTAAAACTAACAACAATAAACTCCCTTCTCGAGAGTGGGCCACATTCATTTTATCTTTAAAAAGGTTTCACAATTCAATAATTACATTCCCTATTCATTCACATCCACAATTCTACCGTTCTACGAATGGGCCAATGCCGAAGGTCCGCCACCTTTCCATTTGGACTTCATTTTCTTATTGTGGAAACGCAGCACATGCTGCGCCAACTTATTAACATCCGCGTAGATCGTAGATTCCCTGCTTATTATTTATAGGAACTAGATACATACTCATCCCTGTGAGTGCATATGAACATATTTCTTTTGCTTATAAGTTAGATACAAAAATATAAAACTACCGGATTTGGGATTTTAAAATCATTCAAGTTATTCTATATTGAAAGCCAGTAAATCAGAGCTCTGATATTACAAAAAAAACCACAATCTCTCAAACAAATTTTTAATACAAAAGGTATAAGGAACAATGAGAATAAATATCAGCTAAATCAATGGAATTGTAAAGACACGGAAGACTCTGGCTCATTTTGATGTAATCCTAATTACCAATGCCAAAAAATTGTACATAACAAATTATTGTACTAATTTACTTAACTACAATGATTGAAATTTAATTCTATGGGTGGAAAAATTGTACAACAAGTATTACTTAAGAATGAATAATTCTGTAATTGTTTTCTATGGAAACGAGTTCACTTTTGGTTGATTCCTCAAAACATATAGCAGCATTCGAATTTCTCGCATTCTCGTTCACAAAAACTTATGTAGTATAGCACTATACTAAGGGTCTAACGAAGAGTAGATGCTCTAACCTCCTAAAAGAAGATCTCGTTTGAGAGAAAGTGCTGCTAATGTTTAGAGGAAACAGCCACAGGATACAACCTTGGGCTGAGTTGTTAACACTGAAGATTTAGATCGGAGTTTAGATATGGGGCTACTGAGCCTGCTGGATTGAAGCTTAGCAGGAAGCTTTGAGGAAAGCTCTGTTTAGTGTTTCAGACTTGGTGAAACCTCTAGAAGGGTGCCCGGCAGATTGAAAAATCTGCAGGACACACTGCAAAAGGTCTCTGTCAGACTTAATGGGCCTATTCCAAGATACTCTAGAATGGATTGCCCAGAAGGAAAGCTGTCATCGTGTTAGCCATTTTGAGTGCTGCCTGGTGCCTTATTTGTATTACTATGCAACTATGCAGCATTGAGTCTACAACCAGAAAACATTTTGAGTATGTACCTTATCTTATGTCCTTATGTACCTTAGAATATACATATCGTTATATTTAGGTTCCCATTGTTTTTAACAATGATCATGAATTTAAAGAGTTCGAAACATAGTGCAACAAATCTTATTTGATAGCCACTTAGCACTGACACATCTGTACTGTCAAAATCTGCTTTGAAGACAGGTTTATACGACGTTCAAGCTGCTGGGATCCACATACAGAAAGCCCCCCTTTCAGAAGCAACTCTTAATGCATTCTACAAACCTCTGAGGGTAATCTGCAGACTATCATGTTAGCAATCTAAGTCTCTATATTTTTGACATTATATAAGATTACTTAACCCCATTGTTCCAACTAACGAGTGACTCACCAGGGTTCTTCTCGATGCGCACGGCGCCGCGCGTG
Organism: Neoaliturus tenellus; assembly: GCA_030545055.2. NCBI lineage: Eukaryota > Metazoa > Arthropoda > Insecta > Hemiptera > Cicadellidae > Neoaliturus > Neoaliturus tenellus. The sequence continues at coordinate 93,139,271 of CM061531.1, read as the reverse complement.
ATCTCCGCGAGGCTACGCAGTCCCACGTCCTGCAAGTGGAACATCTCGTAGATGACGAGCGCGTAGTCCTGGAACACGGCATTGCCGCGGATCACGGCCAGCGAGGGGAACAGCTGACCGACGCTGCGCAGCCCAGACACACGGTACAGCAGCAGGTAGTGCGTGATCTCGCGAAGCTCCGGGAACGAGAACTGGTCGTAGTCCGTGTCGTTGGCGTGGTCGATCAGCACAACTTGCAGGAAGCCCTCGATCACGTGGCAACCGCGCAGCGCCGCTAGGTTCGACACCTGCCACAGGACAGACATTGTAGTCAATCAGCACGACCTGAAGGGAGCGAACGATCTCGTGGCAATCCCGCAACGCCGCTAGGTTCGACACCTACCACAGGACAGACATTGTAGTCAATCAGCACGACCTGAAGGGAGCGAACGATCACGTGGCAATCCCGCAACGCCGCTAGGTTCGACACCTGCCACAGGACAGACATTGTAGTCAATCAGCACGACCTGAAGGGAGCGAACGATCTCGTGGCAATCCCGCAGCGCCGCTAGGTTCGACACCTGCCACAGGACAGACATTGTAGTCAATCAGCACGACCTGAAGGGAGCGAACGATCTCGTGGCTATCCCGCAACGCCGCTAGGTTCGACACCTGCCACAGGACAGACATTGTAGTCAATCAGCACGACCTGAAGGGAGCGAACGATCTCGTGGCAATCCCGCAACGCCGCTAGGTTCGACACCTGCCACAGGACAGACATTGTAGTCAATCAGCACGACCTGAAGGGAGCGAACGATCTCGTGGCAATCCCGCAACGCCGCTAGGTTCGACACCTGGCACAGGACAGACATTGTAGTCAATCAGCACGACCTGAAGGGAGCGAACGATCTCGTGGCAATCCCGCAACGCCGCTAGGTTCGACACCTACCACAGGACAGACATTGTAGTCAATCAGCACGACCTGAAGGGAGCGAACGATCTCGTGGCAATCCCGCAACGCCGCTAGGTTCGACACCTGCCACAGGACAGACATTGTAGTCAATTATCATGACCTGAAGGGAGCGAACGATCTCGTGGCAATCCCGCAACGCCGCTAGGTTCGACACCTACCACAGGACAGACATTGTAGTCAATCAGCACGACCTGAAGGGAGCGAACGATCTCGTGGCAATCCCGCAACGCCGCTAGGTTCGACACCTGGCACAGGACAGACATTGTAGTCAATCAGCACGACCTGAAGGGAGCGAACGATCTCGTGGCAATCCCGCAACGCCGCTAGGTTCGACACCTGGCACAGGACAGACATTGTAGTCAATCAGCACGACCTGAAGGGAGCGAACGATCTCGTGGCAATCCCGCAACGCCGCTAGGTTCGACACCTGCCACAGGACAGACATTGTAGTCAATCAGCACGACCTGAAGGGAGCGAACGATCTCGTGGCAATCCCGCAACGCCGCTAGGTTCGACACCTGGCACAGGACAGACATTGTAGTCAATCAGCACGACCTGAAGGGAGCGAACGATCTCGTGGCAATCCCGCAACGCCGCTAGGTTCGACACCTGCCACAGGACAGACATTGTAGTCAATCAGCACGACCTGAAGGGAGCGAACGATCTCGTGGCAATCCCGCAACGCCGCTAGGTTCGACACCTGGCACAGGACAGACATTGTAGTCAATCAGCACGACCTGAAGGGAGCGAACGATCTCGTGGCAATCCCGCAACGCCGCTAGGTTCGACACCTGCTACAGGACAGATATTGTAGTCTAGGATGACTAATAATCTCAATGCAGACCCTTTAGCTTTTCACTGAAAATTTAAAAATCAAGAAAAGCTGTTGCCAAATATGATATCTACGGTTCAGTCTGTTAACGTACAACCCTTTATATGAGATTTTGAAAATAATTTTGTCCATTCTGTAAAATATATACAGTCCACTGACCTTGTTCCTGACATCGGTGCTTCCACATATCCTGGTGCCGTTGGTGCTGGTGTAAGTGAAGTTTGTGGAATACTCGTCCAGTCCTAATGTAAGTGCCAGGTCAGCGGAGGAGAGGCTACTGGTGTTGCTACCGTTACTGGTGGAACCATTGTTGGTGTAGCTGTTGTTGGTGTAGCTGGTATTGGTGTTGGTGTAGTCGTCCATTCCCATTGTCAGTTCCAAGTCACTAGATGAGAAGTTGCTGGTGTTGTCTTCGTGGCACCAACTGACGTTCACCAACACTAACAGATGCAGTAAATGTTTCAACATGTCAAAGTCCTTGAAGGTCGACTCAGAGATTTAGCTTGATCACTTAACTGCCTTATGCAACCCATATTTATTCTACAGTTTTTTTTCTTGGTCAATTATAACCTTTATTTAAACCCCTTCAATTTTCTTTCCTATAGTTAAATATCAATTTTCGGAAGCGACATAACGCACTTTTGAGAAATTTTTCTTTCAAATTACCCGGGATTAATTTCTTTGGCGAGGCGTGCCTTAGATAAAACGATTTTATGTCAAAAATCTCGCTATAGTCGGTTGGAACTGGAATTAGCGAACGAAATCTAGAGTCAAATACTGCTACAAGCCTATGGATTGCTTACAGTGCGGAGAAAAGACAGAAAACATACCTGATCTGAGAGGCCTAATTTACAAACCCAACACAGTTTCTTTGACAAAATTTCATGTTTTTAATCTCTGAAAGGGGATATATTACCCCTCTTTTCAGATTAAAGATTTTTAAATCCCTTAAATGAAAGAGCCAAATATTTTGAAACCTCTTTCAGTATTCTATCACATTTATTTGTTGATACATCATGTAAAATTTAAACAAATTTTAACTTAATGTCTTATGGGAAATTTCCATTTTCCATAACATTTAAAAAAATGCATGTGTATACTAAGAAAGGGACGAATATTTTCATTTATGAAGACAGTAATAATATAATTTTTTAAACATACGTTTAACAATATATCTGCATTCTTTACATTTTGGGCCTAAAAAATCCTGATTACTGATGAAAAATATCAGAAAAAAGGTTTATATCTTTTACAACGCCTTATGAAAAGAATTTTATAGGCCAAATTTGATGTAGATCGGAAATACAACCAAATACAACCATATAAATAATAATGTATACAAAAACTGTAGTCCCAATAGAAGTACTTCGGAATCCAAAGAACCTAAATAATTTATCTTGATATTTTTCTTAAATACATTTACAACAAACTGACTTAAGTTTGTATGTTTGTTGTGCTTTCCGTACAGGGCTCATGTGAAATGCACAAGGAGCGTAACAATATTTTTTCGTTTTTTGTGTTTTTATTTTAGTTTTTATTATTTTGGTTATTTTTTATTTTTTAAGCAATTAGGTTTTATTGATAGATTTTGATGAAGCTAGTAAAACTTATGAAATGCCCCTAATTGAGAGCATTATTATTAGTAACATAAACAAAAATGGACATGTATCCCATCGCAGCAGACCTGCGTACTCAGCGAATTTCCAATGGAATTTCAGATTATTTACTATACCCATAAAAACACCATAGGATGGAGTATTTAGGTTTGTCGCCATATGGGTTTTGTAAGCAAGTATAAGTTAAGCCCTATCTCGATAATGTACGTAGCAAATTTTTTATTAAATTATGTCAATAAATAAGCAAGATATAGGGGTTTCTTGATTTCCCATAAGAATAACATGAGAAACACATTTTTGGATTTTCTCCGTAACTAGTTATGCTAAGATAGTCTAATAATTAAAAATACCAAATTGTTTTTTAAGCTCTTTTAAATGGTTTCAGTTAAAATTGATGAATTTTGAAAATTGAGGTCCAAAAATGCCAAAAACACATTTTTGACCCTTTTGAAACCCCATAAAACCCCGTTCCCATAACCCGACAATGCTACTCATTAAACGAAATTTTGAGCGAAGAGCAATTTGGATTTATATATTCGTTACAAATGCATTAATAAACCTTGTCAACAAAATATCCTCTTAGAACTTAGAAAACAAAATATATATTTATACATGATCTGATCTTACAGTATACAATCTGAAAAACCTTTGAAAGCATAAATCATAAAATATTATTCGAACTTGAAAGTTATGACAGTAAAAGGAATTGCAAATGACATTTTTTCATTATAAGATACGTTTATAAAAGTGATGAATCATTTTTAGTACAGGACCATTTAAATACACACAATTTAAAACCACATTCTTAATGTTGGAGCAGGCAGGTCAATTTTTTTTTTTTTTTTTTTTTTTTTTTTTTTTTTTTTTTTTATGAGACATGACAAACATTATGTTAACTTTTTTTTTAAATCCAAGATAACAACGAAATAAATGTTAATCTAGTATAGTGTCTAGTTTAGCCTACATGTTATTTTCATTCCATATACGAAAATTTGGATAAAATACAAAAATGTTTCTCGAATTTTATAGGATATATTGCACTGCAACCCAACTAATAACTTTCTTAATACAAAGTCGGTTTTTTAATACTCACGAGCATTACCAAAGACCCTTTAGAGTCAAACCTTAAATTTTGTACTTTATAAATTATACTTGTACATTACTGGAGGTAAGTTTAAAACTATTTACAAACAACGAATAACCTGCAGAGATTTGCACTGTAACCGCACAACGTTCGAGGATGACGTAGTTGCAACAATGCACCGAACAGCTGAGTCAACCGAGCCAGCTGCCCAGCTGATCACCACTGACTGGCCGGCCGGCAGGCGACATGACCTACCACCTCCGTCACTCAGTGTAATGCACAGCGTTACTCCGCTTTAATTGGCAACTACCAATGTCACGTGGTATACTCATTGATATAAATAATTACATCTGGATCGGTAACACAATGTTACAAATACCCCCGTCGCAGCAGACCTGCGTACTCAGCGAATTTCCAAACGATCTTGAGATATTGTATTTTCCCCATTAACACCATAGGAAAGGGTATGTAGGTTGGCTGCATTGGGATGTTGTTAGAAAATGTTAGTTTTGTCAGAAAATGTAATTGTTACATTAGGTAAATGTCAAACTATATCAATTTTCAGCACTTTTTTAATTTTCCCCATAAGCCCCATGGGGGTGAGTAAGTAGGTTTGCCGCCATATGGGTGTTGTAAGCAAATATCAGTTAAATCCTACCTAGTGAATGTACATACCAAATTTTATCAAGTTATTCCAATAAATAAGCGAGATACAGGGTTTTGTTGATTTCCCATAAGATTAACATGGAAAACCTATTTTTGGCTTTTCTCCGTAACCTGTTAGGCCAAGATAAAAATTCAAAATATTAAATTGTTTTTTTTAAGCTCTTTTAAATGGTTTTAGTTAAAATTGTTGAATTTTGAAAATTATGCTCCAAAAATGTAAAAAAACCCATTTTTGACCCCTTTGAAACCCCATAAAACCCCGTTCCCATAACCCGATCATGCTGGTTCGCGAACTCATGAAAATATACCTAGCCTTACACCTTCATACCAAATTTCATCAAAATCGGAGGTCCCCTTCAAAAGTTATCAGTACCACGGACATATATATATATATATATATATATATATATATATATATATATATATATATATATATATATATATATATATATGAACGAACCGTGTTTTTGGCTTCTGGGGACCTCAAAATGAAAAAGTAACATGGTCCCGGGCTTTGGTCTTACCATGGCTACTACCGTAATAGCGTATTCCCTATAGGGAAATTCGCTAAAACTAGCCGTTACCCCCACCACTAGTAGGGGTTAATCGAAGGCGATCCACCAATAATAACGATTTCAGCTGAAATAAAAGAATGTAAACAAAGCAGACGCACCAATAATAACGAAAAACGATGCTAGCTGACATCAGGCGCGGCGTGGCGTCGGCGGTAATCCCAACTAGTGGTGGGGGGAGCCGGCTCGTTTTTAGCATTATTCCGCCATCTCAGTTACAGATCCAGATGTAATTGTTTATATCTACGGGTATACTACTTTTATCCAACATTTCCACGATGTTGATAAAGTGACTGTTGTTAGCCATATATTCCCTCCTAGCAATTAACTTATTATTGGGTGCAATATTAAATATATTTTTCATCAACATGATATATTACATTTTGTCTGCATATAATTTGTATGGGCAATATAGCACTGTGTAATGTTTTACCATTTTTATATTATGACACTTTCCAGACTTCCTACTATCTCAAGACTTAATAACCATCGAAAATTATTTTATAAATAGTTTCTTAATGCGGCCATTTTGCATTTGTTGCTCACGTCTGTTTTTGCTTTTGTAAGGGTGTAAAAATCAAAACAATTCAAATTTTTTTTTAAAGAAAATGAAGTTATTTTACTATCTGCTTTCTTGATGTGATAATATAAGCAGAAACGCCATGAAACATGCAGCAAAACTGATCTAAGCGAGCTCTTCAACTAGATGGACATTTTATCAACTTCTGCTTAGATTCAAAATTTTCATTTAACCCCTTGTGGACGTTCCCCATGAGTCATCCGGCCGGTATGACCGATACATTGGTTACTGTTAGCAATAATAATGCGTGAACCTTGGTTCCCCGTCGTTGTTAAAAAACATTGAAAAATCTTGAAATACCCCCGTCACAGCAGACCTGCATACTCATCGTTTATCCAACAGGATTCAATATTTTTTTTTAACTTCCCTCATGTAGTTTGCTACCACGTAGGTATTGTAAGTAGATATAGGAAAATCCCTTCCCAGTGCACGTTAATACTAAATTGCACCAAATTCCGATATTTTTATCATTCTTCATGAACCCAATGGTGGTGAATAGGTAGATTTGCCACCATATGGGAGCTGTAAGTAAATATAAGTTAAACCCTACTTAGTGAATGTATATACCACATTTTATCAAGCTATGCCAATAAATATCTAAGATACAGGGAGTTGTCAATCTATCTATATCTATAAAAGAGGAAGAATGTATATATATTTGTATATATATATATATATAAATATATATGTATGTTGCCTAGAGACTCCGAAACCGCTCAATAGATTGCAATGAAACTTTCAGGCATTATTAAGCAGTATTCAAGGATGGTTTGTGTGAAGTTTAGTGCAAATCTGTCCAAAGGGCTCTGACCCAGAGGGCATACAATGGTGCAGTGTCAGGTTTTAGAAATTTAGTGTTTACAAATGAACAGCTGTAATTACAAAATTTGAAAGTTCATTCAAGCAGATGCTTATAATCATAGAAGTAACCAGGTGTGAGGTATAATGTTGATGTTTGTGTTGTCTTTATGGCTCCGCCCTACGGAAGCTCACAATTACTCTAAAAGCCTACAGGTGGTGAAATTTGACATGGACGATTCTTTGTCCATAGGTGCACCATAGGTCCATAGGTTTTGCAAATAGTTTTGCAATATAGTTTTTTAAGCACTTTAGGGCTCCAACCCACTGGACTTCAAAATTACTTTAGGGCCACTGGGGTTGAAATTTGATGGACGATTCTCTTTACCCATAGGTACACACTAAGAAACGATTTTGCAAATATAGTTTTTTAAGCACTTTAGGGCTCTGCCCCACTGGACTTTAAAATCACTTTAGGGCCACCGGTGTTGAAATTATATGGATGATTCTTTTTGTTCATAGGTGCTCACTAAGAAAAGGTTTTGCACATATCGTTTTTAAGCACTTTAGTGCTCCTCCCCACTGGACTTTAAAATTACTTTAGGGCCACCGGGGTTGAAATTTGATGTATGATTCTTTTTGTTCATAGCTACTCACTAGGAAACGGTTTTGCAAATATAATTTTTAAGCTCTTTAGGGCTCCGCCCCACTGGACTTTAAATTACTTTAGGGCCACCATGGTTGTAATTTTACTTGGACATGCCTCTTTGCTCATAGGTACTCACCAAGAATGGTTTTGCAAATATATTTTTTAGTAGGGCTGTGCTCCACAGGACTTTAAAATTAATTTAGGGCCTCCGGGGTTGAAATTTGACATGGACGTGCCTCTTTGCTCATAGGTGCTCTTTCATTTGCAATTACGATCAATAAGATACAAGGCAAACTTTGACTATTCTGGGTTTAAATTTGCAAAATGCCTTTTTATCCTTTGGCCTTACAGGAATATTAATATACTTACTTTCCATGCCATTGACTTTTTTTGTTATATTAAAAAACATAAAACTTAACTTATCTTTTTTTGTTATATTAAAATAGCTTTATTTATGTAAACAACTTAATTTGAGCGCAGCAACGCGCGCCAGGTAACTGCTAGTTTCCTATAAAAATAACATGGAAACCCTATTTTTCGATTTTCTCCGTAACATGTTAAGCCAAGTTAAAAATTCAAAATACTAAATTGTTTTTTTAAGCTATTTTAAATGGTTTAGTTAAAATCGTCGAATTTTGAATTTTTTGTTATAAAATGCCAAAACCCCATTTTTGACCTTTTTGAAACCCCATAAAACCCCTCTGCAAAGAAAATCTCATCTTGTAATTCCTCAGCATAATACAAAATTTTTCCAACGTCATTTACATTACCAAGTAATTAAATTATACAATAAGTTGCCGAAAGATTAAAAAAATAAAATGGATATTAGAGTTTTTAAGAAGAGAATTAAATTCATTTTGTCGGAAAATGAATTATATAAAATTGAGGATTTAATAAAAAAAATTTATTAACTGACATGAAAAATACATCCTGGAAACAATTAATATTATAATATAGGTTAAGTTAATTTTAAATTATTTATATAAAAATCATGTATTTTGCAATGCTATTTATTGTCATGCAAAAAATATTATTATTATTAGGTAAATACTAGCGATCGCCTAATGGTAGGAATTCAACCAAAACCTCAGTTAAGAGTCATCTTCACCTCTGGGCCATTAGCCCATTGTTGCGCAGTCGGTAATGTTAACCATACGGCTTTTAATGCAAAACATGGTATCGCATTCCCCTGTTTCGGACGCCGTTTTTCAACAGATTTTCTTTAAAATTGGTAAGTGTTTAGTTGAATAGTTATACTATGTCGCTCATACCTCGGAATTTTGAAAATTTTACTAAATTTTGAAATATTCCTAAGGAAAATCGAGTTACTTTGCGACGTCTCAAAGAGTAATATTTGTTAAATTTTCAAAATTAGTAGCTAATATTTGTCTCATAGCACCATAAAAGAGTAACAAAAATTTCAATATACTTAACTTAAGCTGTTTTCGTATGAAAATGGACGAAGTAAGGCCCATGAGCGCTACAGTCAGACAGAAAAACGGAGAGACAGACATTTAGATACCACCACTTTTGGATTCTGCGATGCATGACACGTTAAAATGGCCAAAGATTTTAAGATTCTAAACTATGCACAGACAAAACTCTAATTTTGTTAACAAATATTTATAACTTTGTATTAAAAGAAATATTTCTAATCGTTAATGTCATAAGGATGTTTATTTTTATTTCCTTGGATGTAATTAAATGTTACAAGAAACACACGGTCGAACAACTCAAGAACAAAGCTGACATCTCCGTCTCCATGGAAAACACGCCTCAGATGAAAGGCTTGACTGCGTCCTCAGACAGGTCCAGTGATTGTCGTATTTTATGAGTTTTTTTTATAATTTGCTCCACAATATATTTTATCTTTATGTTCCTAATTTTGAAACCAAAAAATTATTTACTTAATTTTTCATCCACAGCAAATTTCGTGTTCGTAAAATCCTGGGCAATTATTTCTGAACGATGCACAATACAATAGACCTCTTTGCAAATGGAGGTTCTTGTTTAAAATTAACTGTTAGTTTTATAAGGTGATGTCATTATTTAAGAACTTACTGTGAACGCCTTCCTGCAGATAAAAACGATTATTACGGTTCAGGATCTTTTTTTAGGGAGAGGAGAAATAAAGCTTTTACTCACACAAGAGTCCAGGCTGTAGTGTCAGATTAATTCAATATACACCCGTCTCAACAGACGAGCGTACTTAGCGAATTTCCCATGGCTGTTAATGTTTAATCAATAAAATATTTTGGTTTTATGAGTGAGTAATGCTGTATATTGAATTGATGTATCAATCAATCAATCAATCAAAAAGTCTTTATTCATTTCATGCACAGATGTACAATAAATAGTGTCAATGTAGGATAAATTATTTCCATGCTTAAGCTACAGTACAGGATTACACTTTAAACATAAATAAAACAAAATAAACTATACATTTTCATTATAAGTTAAATCACAGAATTCTTCTATCGAATAAAAGGCTTTTCTAATAAGAATTCCTTTAGTTTATTTTTGAATTTTTTGTTTTCTTCAATATTTTTTATTTCTTTTGGCACAAATTTTAAAAACTTTATTCCAGCATAGGAGGTTTTCTTAGTGAAAAATGTTAATTTATGGCTAGGGATCACCTTTTCATGCTTATGTCTGGTGTTATAATAATGATTGTCAGAATTGCTTTTAAATTGGCATTGATTGATTTTTGTGTACATAATGCACTCCAAGATATATAGACTGTGAACTGTTAATATATTTAAGTTACTAAAATGTTGTTTAACAGAATCTTCATTTTTCAAATGTAACATAATTCTTATTGCCCTCTTTTGCAAAGTTAGGATCTTTTTTAAATTTTGATTTGATGTCCCTCCATACACACTTATGCCATATGCCACATGAGAGTGTATGTGAGCAAAATATATGGTTTTTAATACGGATAAATTACATAAATATGACATTTTCTTGAGAGCAAAGATTCCTGAATTTATTTTTTTAACTATGTGATTGATATGCAAATCCCAACTGAGAGTTTTGTCTATCACCAGACCAAGAAATTTTGTATCATCTAACCTCTCCAACTCAGTATTATCAGCTAAAATAAAGGGATTGGGATTCTTTCGATTTTGTTTTGTGTGAAACGATATGAAATTAGTTTTATTGGTATTCAAAATCAATTTATTTTCTGTGAAAAAAGTTTTAATTTTTGAGAGGTTGACGTGGGCTGCTATTTCAAGTTCTGGTTCTGTTTTATCGGACAATATCAAATTGGAATCGTCCGCATACAAAAAAAGTTGTTGTTTTATGTTGATGTGCCTATCTAAACATTCTGGCATACCCCTCAAATAACAAATGAACAACAGAGGACCCAAAATTGAGCCTTGTGGAACTCCGTTTTTAATAAACTGCAAATTTGACTTAAATTTGATCAATTTATTTTGTTTCATTTTGGTTATTTCAACAAACTGTGTTCTACCCGATAAATAGGAGTAAAACCACTGCAGATAATTTTTATCAATTCCCAGATTTTTTAGTTTTTGAAGAAGTAAACTGTGAGATATACGATCGAAAGCTTTTGTCAGATCCATAAAAATTCCAACTGTCTGTTCATTTTTGTCTATTGAGTCTATTAAAGACTCTGTAAATTGAATTAAAGCTGTAGAAGTTGATTTATTTTTGCGAAAACCATGTTGTTCATCATCAAAAAGTTGGTATTTATCAAGGTGTGTGTAAAGACGATTGTACATTGCTTTTTCAAAGATTTTTGAAATCGAAGGTAGGATTGAGACAGGGCGATAGTTTTGAATGTCCATTTTACTTTCTTTTTTATAAATGGGAATAACTTTAGAAACTTTTAATTTTTCAGGGAATACACCACTGATAAAAGAAGAATTTATTAAATGCAATAACGGTTTGACAAGCTGGAATTTGATTCTTTTTAATACCTTGACTGGTAAATCGTCAAAGCCGCTAGACCACTTGTTTTTCAAACCGTCAATAATTTGTATTACTTCAGATTCTTCTAAACTGGGACATTGAAATTTTGCTACTGTTTAAAAGTTAATGCTATTACCACTGGGCTTTATCGGAGGGAGATCTTTGAGTGCATTATCTACTTCATTGATAAAATAGTCATTGAAAGAGTTGCTTACAAGTATCGGATCCTTAATAAGTGTATTATTAATATGTAAAACTATATTATCATAACACTGTTTGGAATTTCTTTTGACCTCACCATTTACAATACTCCATGTAGTTTTACAAATATTATCAGAATTTTTTATTTTACAGTCAAAATATTCTCTCTTTGCCTCCAATAACTTCTTATTATACAGCTTATTTCTAAGTTTAACTTCGTTCCTAAGTGTTTCTGATTTATCTTTCCTTGCAAGTTTACTCAAATAAAATAAATTTTCTTTTTCCTCTTTCAACTCCTTTGTCAACCATGCATTCTTTCTGTGATATTGTTTTACAGTAACTATGGGAAAACATATCTCAAAATTATACTGAAAAATTGAATTAAAACAGTCATACTTTTTCTGTACAGGTGAACAGAACACTGATAACCAGTCTTCTTTATCTAGTAAAGTTTTAAAAAGTTCAATATTTTCAGATGAAAATTTTCTTTTGGTAACATAATAATGATTATTTTTCACCAATTTCCTATTTAAAAGCTCTAGTACCTGTGCATCATGGTCTGACAACAATGTTATTAAACCCGAAGCATGAAGTTCATTTTTAGTATTGGTAAAAAAATTGTCAATACATGATTGTGATGTTTCGGTAACACGAGTTGGGAAATCTATCAAGAAACTCATTCCATGACTAACAAGTATGTTTTTTAAATTTTTAGGATAGAGAGAATCCTCTAACAAATCTATATTAAAATCTCCTGAAATAATAACATATTTTTCAATCTTTAAAAGAAACCCAATTAATAAATCTAACCTATCCAAAAATTCCCTTGTTTTGAACTGAGGCTTTCTATAAACTCCTGCTAATAGAAAACAAAATTTATTAATTTTAAATTTCGCTACACAACATTCAAATAACTTATCCTCACACAGTTTCTCTATAAAAGGAGAAGCCAAATGCCTTCCATTCAAACCAATCCGTGACAGAATTAAAACACCACCTCCAGAAGTAGTGGTGCGTGAGTAGTGAGAAACTGTGACATAGTGATCAATATTCAAACGCTCTAATTCTATTTGTTTCATATTATGTTCAGTCAAGATTAATATATCTGGATCTGTTTCTTGCACAGATACTTCTAATGCTTCAATGCGCGACTTTAAATCCATGATATTTTGATGAAATAGTTTTATGCCATTAGATTGATTTGATTCTATCTTATAATCTTTTTTCTTATCATCTAACTTAATATTACTTTTTACACAGGGGCTAAAAAAACATTTTTCTCTTCAGTGCTTGCTTGGAGCTCACTATTCACTATGCATTTTTCACTTGGCACAACACTCACAGGGTTGATATTGACTGGTGAAAGCAGAGGGTCCATGAGTGCACCTTTCTGGGGCGAGAAGTCATCGATCGGGTATGGTGATGAGGCAGCAACACATGGTGATGTAGGGAGGCCAGCAGGATGAGGCGATGGGAAGGCAGCATCAGCAGCAGTACGCGGCACGGTCGGTGACTTAGGAGATTCCAGCGTGTGGGAGTTCGAGGCAGGAGACAATTGGTTTGCAGATTCAGGGGGAGTGTCCTGGTTCAACTCTTGGGCAATACTACTCTTTAACAATTTTAAGAAATCAGTATGATCTAATCCATTTCTAAGAGTTCTAGTTGCTCGCTCGTTACTTACGACCACACTAACTGTAGCTCTAGTTTTACGGTGAAACTCAACAATATTTTCGCAAAGAGAATGGGTGGAATTAAATCTCTCACGCACCCCATTGGTGAGCAAATCAATCTCTTAAAATTCTTTGATTGAAAATCTTCTGTCAGACGGAGGAAAGCGTTGTCATAAGAAGCTTTTGTAGGCTTTCCGGAGTACAAATCCTTCGTAACAAGACCATAGACAGCAGCTTGTTTTTCAGACTGTTGCAATGTTAGGTATTGATTTAATCTGTCGGTGATTTTAGGACGCCCATAACGTATTTTGAAGGCCACTGCCACTCCCGCATGTAAAAACTCAACTATTAATTCATACTATAAAATATCCCATTATATTCACAATAATTATTGACATTAATTCATAATCACATTCATTACAGATATAATTAGTTTTAAGAACATAGATGAGCATAGCTGGAGTTAATATGCAATACCCCGTCACAGCAGACCTTCGTACTTAGAATTTCCAATGTAATAAACAAATTTTTTTTTGTTTAATAAGTGTGTACTTTGTTGTTAAGGTTTTGTAAAATACTTTAAATTATTACTTAAATTGTTAATCCATACAAGAAGATGTGGTATTTCATTACATATTAACTTATATGTATTTACATTAATTACACATAATCACATTAATTACAGATAGAATTAGTTTTAAGAACATAAAAAATTTGCATAGTGAGAGGTACACAATTCACAAAGAATGGTCTGTTTATGAACCCCAAAATCTATACTTATTTAATACGCTAAGGGGTTATTTGTCTTGAGAACTCCTCCTACAATTTTCAACCGATTTTCAAGTTTTTGGTGTCGTTGGATAGGGCTTGGTCTGCAGTGGTTTCCACCAAAAACTGATGAGAATCTGAGGGAAAATAAAGGCGTTATCCACCATTGAAATCTCAAAATTTCCCATTTAAATAACATTGGGATTGAATAAAGCATTTTAAACATCTCTGTTAATAATCAGCTGTAAATACGTGTAGTTTTGGTGATTGCAGATATTCACAATATTGGATTGTTCGGACGTCAATGATTTAGATATAAATAGTACAGTAAAATAAGGCCAAAAATGACCTTTTAATCGGCAACTGATGTGCGTCCATGAAATTTTCAGGAGACCTTCTTTTAAGCTCTAGAAAAAGAGATTTGATGAGTCCCCAAAAAATAAAGTTTTTTTAGACCCATAAAATCACTTTTCAAAATGGCGGTTCTATTGTAATGGGATAAATGTTGATAAAGCTTCCTTTTTTCATTTTTTACGTGCATATCATCAATATTAAGTTGTGGGACCAACGCCAATAATTGTTGAGTGCTAAATACTTTATTTTTAACGGACTTTATTTTTTGGCCGCCATCTTGGATCCGCCATATTGGATACAAGTTGGTTTTTTCTAATGTGAAGATAGTGTTGTGACACATAATTTCAGAGTAGATTTTTTTGCTGATTACAATGCCGCAATCCGTTTTTGAAAATATATTTCCGTTTCAAAGATATACGGAAATTAAAATTCTTCTCTATAAATTTCTTATGGACGTTTCAAATTTTGAATTTATTCATTTTTTATTTTTCTTCATATATACTGTTCTAATTGAGATAGTCTGTTAATTTTAGTATCAGATCACTCATTGGATCATTGGGCTTCTTTAGAGTTTTTGTTCGTTTGAATTGGCTTGGTTTGAAACGGTTTGAAAATTTTAAACTTTACTCAAATTTTAGAAATGGAAGTACTTTTTTTTTAAAAGTTTATAATATCACATTTTAAACGTATCCAATTTTTACAATCAATATATGAAATTAAAGCCAATAATGTACCGTGTAATTTAAGACCAAAACGAACCTTGAATCTCATTTACAACTTGAGTTGTACGTCTTTAACTGAAGATGAATTTCATGAACCAATAAATTTTATGTTGATTAGACAGTTATAAGCCACTTAAAATCCAACGATTTTCAATGGTAAATAACTCAAATTAAAGACATTGATGTACTAACTGCTTTAAGACCAGAATTAACTTTGTATCTCATTTAGGACTTGAGATATTAATCTTTAACTAAAAGCGAATTTTAAAAAAAATTGAAGTTTCTATTAATAGAACGATATAACTCGTCTCAAAATCCTCCAAATTTAGTGAAGAATAGCTCAAATTAATGCCGGAATATTATTTCGTATTTTAAAGTCACAATGAACAGCATTCCTCAATTAGAAACTAGATATAAAAGAAAAATAATGCAAAATAAATTTAAAGTTCGAAATGTCCATAAGAAATTTATAGGGATGAATTTTAATTTGAGTGTATCTTTAAAACGAACCGAGATTTTCAAAAACGGATTGCGGCATTGTAATCAGCGGTAAAAATCTACTTTGAAATGATGTGTCACAACACTATCTTTACTTTAGAAAAAAATAACTTTCATTCAGTATGGCGGATCCAAGATGGCGGCCAAAAATTAGAGACCGGTCAAAATGAACTATTTCTCATTCAAAATTTATCACTGGTGGTGCCACAACATTATATTGAGAAATGCAGTTGAAAAATAAAAATAAATATATTTTTTCAAAATGTATCCCATTAACAAAAACCCGCCATTTTGAAAAGTGATTTTATATGTGAAAAACAACTTTATTTTTTGGGGACTCATCGGATCTTGAATTAGAGTGCTTAAAAGAAGCTCTTATCAAATTTTTGTGAATGCACATCAGTTAACGATCTAAAACCCTAATTTTACTGTACTAAAAAGTAACAGCTGTATTTTATTCAAATAAATTGCTCGATTTCGAGCAACACGTTTACTAGTGTAAACATTAATATGACAAATGCAGAAAGTTAGATAATCAGCTGATTATGTTTAGACACCTCTTCCTATTGCTTCTCCCATTATACATTTACTAGTATACGTGTT
The DNA here is from genome assembly GCA_030545055.2 of Neoaliturus tenellus. Lineage (NCBI taxonomy): Eukaryota > Metazoa > Arthropoda > Insecta > Hemiptera > Cicadellidae > Neoaliturus > Neoaliturus tenellus. The sequence continues at coordinate 93,122,770 of CM061531.1, read as the reverse complement.
GCTCGAAATAAAGGAAATTATTTTAATACAATAAAAATGTTACTGTTACTAAATCAATGACATCCGACCAATCCAATATTGTGGAATCTCTTTAATCAACAAAACTACACGTATTTACAGCTGATTATTAACAGATGTTTAAAATGCTTTATTCAATCCCAATGTTATTTAAAGGGAAATTTTGAGATTTCAATGGTGGATAGGGCCTTTATTTTCAGTCCGATTCTCATGAGTTTTTGGCTGAAACAACTACAGACCAAGCCCTATCCAACGACACAAAAAACTTGAAAATCGGTTGATAATTGTAGGAGGAGTTCTCAACACAAAAAACCCCTCAGCTTATTAAATAAGTATAGATATAGATTTCATTTATTTTCCATTAAAATGCCATGGGTATTTATATACAAGTTTGCTGCCATAGGGGTTTTTGACCAAATATATTAGTTACTCATCACCTAATGAAGGTACGTACAACATTTTTTAAAAAGTGTTCAAAAAATAAGCGATATAACATATTTTCTTAATTTCCCATAAGAATAACATAAAAAACCTTTTTGGTATTTTCCTCGTAACCAGTGAAGCTAAGTTAATTATTAAAAATACTAAATTGACTATTTCATAAAGCTCTTTTAAATAGTCTCTTTAAAAATTGATACATTTTTTAATTAAGGGTGAAAAACGCCAAAAACCCAATTTTGACCCTTTTGAAACCCCATAAGACCTCGTTCCCATAATCTGATCATCCTTGTTTTCAAACTTAACCTGAAGACTGCTGGCTTACACCTCTGTACCAAATTTCATCGAAATCGGAGGTTCCGTTCGAGAGTTATGGTGTTAACGGACACATATATGCAATATGCATATATAAATATATATGAATTCGAACGAGCGGTGTTTTTAGCTTCTAGGGACCTCAAAACGAAAAAAATAACATGGTCCTTTAGGTCTTACCGTGAGTACTACCGTAATAGCGTATTTCCTATAGGGAAATTCGCTAAAAGAATGATCAATTTATTAATCCTCAAATATAAACATAATATGACAAATGCAGAAAGCCAGTTGATCCGGGACCACGGAAATCCGCAACAGTTCTTAGTCGCTATAAAAACCAATGAAAGTCCGAACCTGTCACGCCGGTTCCTCCTTCCACTTTTATCACCCCTCTTGCTCTTATCCCGCCATCACTATTCTCTAACACTAACAAATGACCTCACGACCCTCGGTGAATACTTTGAAGCCTGGAAGCTTAATCCAAACCCAACAAAAACTGAGGTTGCTTGCTTCCACTTGAATAATAGACTGGCCAACCAAAATCTTAAAATCGTATTCAACGGTGTTGAGCTAAAACATAATGACCACCCACAGTATCTGGGAGTCACTTTAGATCGGTCTCTCACGTTTAAAAGCCACTTACAAAAAACGGCAGCTAAGGTGAGAACCAGGACTAACATTGTCCATCACCTTGCTGGCTCCACATGGGGAGCTAACGCACAAGTTCTGCGAACCACTGCTCTGTTATTGGTATATTCAACTGCTGAGTACTATGCTCCCGTGTGGTTAAATAGTGTGCACGTTAGAGAGATCGACGTCCAGCTAAACAAGACCATGAGAGCTATTAGTGGTACCCTCGTGGCAACCCCTGTACCCTGGCTCCCCGTGCTGTGTAATATCGCTCCTCCTGAAATAAGACGAAGGGATGCACTCATTAGGGAATACACAAAGATCTTATCTGCTCAACAGCTGCCCATCCATGATTACCTACCCCCAGAATGCGGGTCGATTGAGGTCCCGAAAACCACCGCTACGAACAGCCTCCCAGTTGATGGACACGAACTTCACCATCCATACTAACTGGACTTCCTCCTTGGACGCTTTTCAAGGTCGTAATCACTTCTTGATAGCTGACCCGACCGTAGCGGTAGGTGGTATGAATCTTCCTCGGAAGCAGTGGACTATACTCAATCGTTTCCGCACTGGAGTGGGAAGATGTAATTATTGGAATTACAAATGGGGAATGACACAAGACCAGTCATGCGACTGCGGAGCAGAGTATCAAACTATGGAACACATAGTCGAAGAGTGCCCACTGAGTGCCTTCCCCGAAGGATTGGCCGGTCTGCATAGCTCAAGTGAAGCTGGGCTGCAATGGCTGAGTGCCCTGGATTTAGCTCTATAAAGAGAGATCTGATTTTTATTTTAGTGTTTAGATTTTTACTTATACTGACTCAGGTGCTATGCACCGCAGAATTTATTTATTATTCTTAAACCATGGTGGCTGGCTAAATGAGCCATACGATATATATATATATATATATATATATATATATATATATATATATATATATATATATATTACTATTCTCTCCCTGAACAGTACCCCATATGATAGAAGTTATATTACACAAAGAATAATTATGCCTATGAAGAAAAACAACTTAGTTCCGACTTGAGATTAGCTTTTAGGTAAAATTTATGTTGAAACAACAAATCAGTAATAATGTAATGTACATTAAAAACAACTTTTTTACAGCTCTTAAGACACTGTTTTCGTACTACGGTATTTCCTTTCTTTTCATAAAATACCTTATTACCTAAAAACTCATATAGATGGCGTATTAAATCGTTTTATTTAAGCAAAAGATTCAGATTTAACTAATAACTGTTAACAAATTTTTAACGAAATTGTTTACAAAATAAAAAATTATATATATATAATTGAATTTTTTACCTCTATGGAACATAGAGTATAAAATTCTTTTAGACCGACTTTAAATTTCTCTTAGGCAAATTCTCTAGCCAAAAGGCTTTTTTATTCCTAATTTGATTTCAATGAAATTCTCAGGTTAGATTTTAAGTATTTTAAACTAGGTAATAAACTATAATCGAGCAATTATTTTCAAGTATTAAAAAAGCTTATTTTTCGGAATTTTTGACAGAACTTTAGTTGTTTAGGCTACATGATTTGACTAATGTAGTTGCTATGATCAGTTTATTTTCCCCCATTGCAGCTGAGTTGTCGATGTGTATGCTGAAAACAATATAACCTCTTGATTTGTTTACATCTGCTCGCCGTTATGTTACGTTTTTAAATAAAATTTAATTGATATTTTGACAGAAATATCTGTTAAATTAAATAGATCAACACCGATGTATACTTGTCGAAGTTATAAATTGTGCAAAAAGATAGGCATGTTGTGGAATGAATTGCTATCGAACGGAATTATGCGAGTAACTAATTTATGGGATACATCTAATATCTGTAAAAAGATTTAAATGGAACAAGTAATAATTAGAAAGTGTTGTGCCATTGTAGCCTATGTCTCAGGTAAGAAAATATGCATTAAGTGTTAAGTAAGCGTAATTCTACAATACTTACATAACTTGATTTTTATTAATTTGCAATCATGGATTTTAAATTGCATTGTTTTTTCGCTCTACAATCTATTTTTCTTTAATTTATAAGCATAATTATTATTAAGTTACTTGCTTATTTTGAGGTCTTAGCTAAAATCATAGTTTGTATGTATTTATTTGTAGGCTAGGCCTAGGATGTACGCCGGTTGACTTCGGACGGTTAGATGACGTTCCACTCTTCACATTCGAGGAAATGGAAACCTCCGTTCTCTCCCTAAAGAGCAACAAGGCTCCTGACCCGGACGGATTCCCAGCGAGGCTTTAAAGAAAGTATTTTCAATTAATGCTGACTTGTTGAGAATATGAACAACGCCTGTTTGGTAGAAGGGGTGTTTCCGGCTCCCTGGAAAACCACCAGACTTGTACTCATCAGCAAGGGCAAAGGTGATCCCGAGCTGCCGTCGTCCCACAGGCCTTTTTGCATGTTGGACACGGCTGGGAAGCTGTCCAAGAAGCTGATCCGTTCCCGCCTGACGTCTGCCGTGGAAGCTGCCTGGTACTTATGCCTCCGTCAGTACGGCTTCAGAAAGGGACGGTCAACGATTGACGCTATCACCGAAGTCCAGAGAGCTGTGAAGAGAGCCGAGAGCCACAACCATTTCTCTGGCTGAGTAGTGCTTCTTGTTACGCTTATGTCAAGAATGCCTTTAACTCGGCGAGGTGGGTCGATATGCTGGATGCGCTTCGCAACACCTTTCGCGTTCCTGCATATCTGTTGCGACTCATCTTGTTGCGGATTATTTCCGCTCCCGAAGCCTGATTTACGACACAAGGGACGGAACGTGGACGATGGAAGTCACTTCTGGTGCCGCGCAAGATTCAATACTCGGCCAGGATCTCTGGAACGTTGCCTATGACAGCCTCCTGAGGTCGGAGATGCCTGAGGAAACCACTTTGGTTGGGTACGCCGATGATGTCGCAGCTCTCATTGTTGCACGCAACGTTGAGCTGACCCAACTAAAGTTGAACCGAGTCATGCGTGTGGTCAACACATGGATGTCCGATCACGGTATCTCGCTTGCTCTCCGTAAGACGGAGATTGTGATCCTTACGAAGAAGAGGATGGTCACCGTCGTTCCGTTCCAAGTGGGAAGGGAGGTGGTCCAATCAACTCGTGCTGCTAAGTACTTCGGGATTATGGTGGACACCAAGTTAAGCTGGAGGGATCAGATATTCCGTACGGCGGACAAGGCCGCTAAGGTAGTCACGTACCTTAGTAGGCTGATGGCCAATGTCGGGGTTCCACGATTCGACAGAAGACGTCTGTTGATGTCCGCGGTTCAGTCCGTGCTTTTTTATGGAGCAGAGGTGTAGGCAGACGCTCTCGATAAAGAGTAGTACAGGTTGCGACTCGCCCGGGTTCAACGTCGAGCGGCGCTCGGGATGTGTTCTGCCTACCGGACAGTGTCCGAGCCTGCCGTCCTGGTGGTCGCCGGAGTTATCCCTGTCAAGCTCTTGGCAGGAGAGAGGAAGGCAATTTATCAGAGACAAGGCTAGATTAAAAGAACACGGCAAGAACAGAAGAGCGCTCCAGAACCTTCCAGCAGTGGGAACACAGCTGGGAGCACGACACCCGAGGACGATGGACTGCGCGACTTATCAAGCACGTCCAACCATGGGTGGAACGGCGGCCAATTCTTGACAATTCACGGCTATCTCGGTCGTACCTGAACCGGATGGGCAAGACCGGTTCACCAGACTGCATTTATTGCTCGGGCGTTCCCGACGATGCGGAACACACATTCTTCCGCTGCCCCCGTTGGGAAGGGCCCCGCCTGAAGGCCACACAAATTTTTTGGTGCATTTTTGGTGGATTTCGGTCTGCCAAAAGATCTTGGAGGATGAGGGCAACTGGGATTGTTTATCACAGTTCGTCCGGGGCATCCTCCTGGAAAAGAAACATGATCTGGACGGCGAAGTGGCCCAGATCCCTTGATCGAGTGGCTGGATAAGGAGTGAGCCCCACGGGCATAAGCCAAATTTAGGCCTAGCCTGACGTAATGTAATAAACAACTCCAGGTTAGAATCCTAAAGAGTAGAGGCGAGGTTTTTTAGTGGGTAAACCCGTTTTTAGGGGAGCCCCACACTACAGGCTTGCCACCTGTGTGCGTAATGAATTTTTCTCACCTCTCCCTCCAAAACAAAGCGTCACCTAATAACTCAAAAAGTGAGTAAAAAATTCTTGTACGGGACGGACATCGGAGCGTATTCCTAGTCTGAAAATATAAACATACCATGTGTCTCATGTAAGGTGTCTCAAATTGATTACAGACCAACAGTTTGTCCTACAATATTAAAAAATTAAAAAAACGAAAAATACCCCCGTCGCAGCAGACCTGCGTACTCAGCGAATTTCCAAAGAATTATTGTTTCAACATCAAAGAACTTTGTGGCTATCTTATACAATTAATAATCTTTATAAGGAAATATAATATATTTAATGGTATTATATTTCTGAGTAAATTATTTTTATTTAATAATTTATATATTAATATTTATATTGAAATAAACGACTTTTTTAACAGTAATAAAAGTGCATATCCAAGCCTTCCATTCAAAATGAATGATTTGTTTACAAATAACAAAACATAAACATTTCAAATTTGACAAATATGCAGAAGACAGCTGATCAGCTGATTAGGAACAGATACCTTATTATCTCCATCTCTCTTGCTCCCATTATACTTTTATTTTCCATAAAAATACCCTGGGATTTTGCATGTAGGTTTGCTGCCATGTGGGTTTTTGATCAAATCTTAATTACTCACCACCTAGTTAAGGTTCATACAAATTCTTATTAAGATTTGTTGATAAATAAGCGATATATAACTTTTTAAAGATTTACCCATAAGAATAACATGGGAAACTTAATTTGAATTTTCTATATAACCAGTTAAGCTATTTAAAAGATTCAAAATACTAAATTGTTTGTTTTTTTAAGCTCTTTTGAATGGTTTTAGTTAAAATTGATGAATTTTGAAAATTTAGGTCCAAAAATGCCAAAAACCCATTTTTGACCCCTTTGAAACCCCATAAAACCCCGTTCCCATAACCCGACAATGCTGGTTCGCGAACTCATGAAAATAGACCTGGTCTTAAACCTTCATACCAAATTTGATCAAAATCGGAGGTCCGCTTCAAAAGTTATCGGTACCACGGACATATATATATATATATATAACTAAAAATAAACTAATATAACTATATATAAAACTATTTAAAAACTATTTTTAGCGAATTTCCCTATAGGGAATACGCTATTACGGTAGTAGCCATGGTAAGACCTAAGCCCGGGACCACTTTACTTTTTCATTTTGAGGTCCCCAGAAGCCAAAAACACCGTTCGTTCATTTTCATATATATGTATATATATATATATATATATATATATATATATATATATATATATACAATATAATATATATTGTATACATATATATGAAAATTATTATATATGTTACATACATAATTGTTATACATAATTGTTATACATATATATGAAAATGAACGAACGGTGTTTTTGGCTTCTGGGGACCTCAAAATGAAAAAGTAAAGTGGTCCCGGGCTTAGGTCTTACCATGGCTACTACCGTAATAGCGTATTCCCTATAGGGAAATTCGCTAAAAATAGTTTTTAAATAGTTTTAACGTTTTATACAAGCAGAGTGTACAAAAACTGGTTGTCGCAGGATTGAATCTTGGGAATTTCAAACACTAACTAACATATTTCATATTAAAAATATTTTGAAAGGTCTACTCAATAAAAAAAACTTTGGTGAACTCAATTTAGTTGTCTTGATTTGTTAAACTTTATATTGTTATACTATTAATCAGTTTCATTGTTTCTTCATGGGAGGCTGTAGGCCTAAGTGTTATCTTATCCGTTACTTTATATATTTCCAGATGCAGGACAAAAACTGTAACAAACTTAGGGCTATAGCTTCTTACGTCATCTAACGCACCGCTTACAAAAATTTAAGTACATTAGTACACATATCGTATTACCTAAAAAAAACTTACCGGTTATTTATTGATTGAAAAGTAACAAATTACTGTCTCAGTATGTTGTCTTTATTTCACAACCTGTCTTGAGGAACGAGTTTCATTATTTCTTTGTTTTTTATTTAAACTCCGTTAGACCAACGTAAAAAAAATTTCAATGAAAGAATAAAGATCATTACGAAATAAGATTTTTTTCTGCCATAGACACCTGTATTTATATCATTTTTATCCCAATACTAAGGTATTTGCAAAGTTAAAGGATAATTGTTCTAGCCGATTTTGATATCCGTTAGCAAACATACATACAAATATACCTTACTCGAACTAAGGTATAGGATTTCTCAAGGGCGTATGTCTTTAATGAAGCAAAACTGAACAGTCATTATTCTTTGGAAGCCTAGCAAATTCATTCATCTTCAAACTACGTGTATGAATGAAGCAATAAAGTGAACTCATATAACGTTACTCTATGGATCAACAATGATTTTTGTTATTACAACGTAACGTGCGACTATTAAAGTTATTTTAGTGTTTTATTGTATCATGAAATTATTGAAGTTTATATTGGTAGCTTTTCTGTATGCACAGAAAATCGGTCCAAAATGTGGGTTCATAAGGTGTGAATCAATGTTAAATGTGTATACAGGGTGGAAGAAAAGTCTGAAAACGATTTAATATTTTTTAAAGTCTTTAAGTAAAAAAACTAAAACTTTGCAAATTAATTTTGATTAACTAAAACCACTTCCTAATGTACTTCGTGGCCTTGGACTTTATAGGGGGGACGGTCCACAAGGAGTAAGAAGAAAATCTCAAACGTAAGAATAGGTAAATATGTACATCTATAATTAATACGCTAAGGGGTTTTTGTGTTGAGAACTCCTCCTACAATTTTCAACCGATATTCAAGTTTTTGGCGTCGTTGGATAGGGCTTGGTCTTTAGTTGTTTCCGCCAAAAATTGATCAAAATCGCACATAAAATAAGGCCGCTATTCACAAATAAAATTTGAAAATTTCCCATTAGAATAACATTGGGTTTGGGTTGAACATTTTAAACATCTGTTAATGTACAGGTGTACGTAAATACTTGTAGTTTTTTGTGATTACTGATATTCACAAAATTGAATTGGTGGGATGTCGTTGATTTAGATCTAAATGTTACTTTTGTATTGTATCAAAATAAATTGCTTGGTTTCGAGCAGCAAGTAGGATAGTCAAATTAAGGTATCTGAGGAGAATAGTGCCTCAGTTATTGGTTTGATTTTTTGTAAACAAATATGCTCATTTTGACATTTGAGAGGTAGAAAGAGCGCTTCCCGTGAAGTAAGGAGAAGTAATCCGAGCATCAGCGCTTTATTTTCCTCTGTTTTCGGGGCCAAAACTAAAATTTTTTAACATGGGATGTCCCTACTTATTGGGTTCTGCATATTGTTCATACTTATCTTAAACTACCTATGTAGTTTGGTCGCCATTTCAATAAAGGTATTAAAGTATTTTATCTTATATTTAGGGTGTTAAAAGCTCACTCGAAGTAATTTAATAATCCTATTTTATCGACCAATTCCGGCTTAGTTGTTTGAATTTATTTGTATTTAAAATATGTATAGAGACCGAATTCAATCATGAGTTGTGTGGTTACAAATACACCCCAGCCTAAATTTAATTTATCGAGTATAGTCAACGATTGTGTTAAGAAGTTTCATAAATCTTTCAGATGATTTAGTCTTTCTATGGCAAACAAATTCACCTATCGACAGAGAATATGTTACGCGCTTTTATTTTAAACAAAAAAAAAAAAATAAGGATTTGAAATTTTATCAATAATTCAAAATACAGAATCTAAAACATTAGTGAAAATTACGAAGGACTAGTGTACCTCGGCCATGACAGTTTAAAATGTATGACACAAATAAGTATTTAAGCCTGCAAACACAAAAAAACAACAACAAATATTTAAAGCCTGCAAACGATGCTAATTTTTATCAAGACATTTTAAATTAAGAACACGAGCGATGATACACGTAATAATTTTAAATGAGGAAAAGAGACATTCTAAAAAAAAATATTTAAAACACGCTTTATAATTATGACAATATGTATAGGCTATTTAATATGAATAAAATATAATTATGTATAATGTTAGGAAGTGGTTCCACTCTCATAACAATAAGAACACTAAAAAAGTAGTATGTTTTGGTCACACCTAAACTGCAACATGTCTCTAAAGGTCAAGTGTGCATCTTACGATACCAACACCATTACAACTTTTGAACAACTCGAAGATTTAACCAACGAAATGCGAGTTTTACTTACCGGTGGTTATCACTTAACTGTTGATGTTAGTGCTACTAATACAAGGATGTTCACTAAAACAAAATATTGCGATGATGAAATATTTATTTCTACACAACCTACAACTTCTTCATCACCTACTGGTCAACATAACATCAAGTTCCAAAAATATTACCAATGTTGAATAACTTTTGACAAACAAAACTACAACTATAGAATCACGTGTTGAATGTGAGTTAATAAAAAGGATGTGATACTTGGATAAATAATCATTCGCTTCTCAGCTCTCACCACGACAAGACCTATTCAAGAAAATGTTGTACAGAATGATGATTCAACTTGATGGAAAAATCTATGGAAAAGATTACAACACTGTTGAACAAATGACTAAAGATATAGATGTATTAGCTAAAGAAGGATACCAAGCTAAATTAATTTTGAAATTTCCTGAAGTACATCCGCTATCAATAGAAGAACTAGTTGCTATGGCTAAAGCTGAGAAAGATAAAAAGTCTGAAGAAAACAAAGAGAAACAAACTTCTTAAGTATCAACATTCCTTACATTAGTAAGGTATAATTTTTTAAAACTCCGTTTGGATGACCTTGAAATTACCCCCACCACTTTTGACAGTACATAAAACTCGCTATTCAACACTATACACTCTTATTCTTTCACTGGACTCCGCAGCGTCAACATGGAAGAGCAAAAATACAAGTACAAACCTCGTTACTGTTGTAAACAACAATGTACAGATTTAGGACCAATGATGGTGGATGGGTTAGCTTGTACTAAATGCGAATTCTTCGGATCTTGTTACTGCAAATGCAAAACAAAACAACTACCGCCACCGGAATTGCGAACTTTGAAACTTTACAAATCAAGATATTTTCATACATGTTGTCCTCAAAGATGTTTCAAATTTCACCCTCTCGATCTTGCTCATTGTCAACGCACCAATTCTCATCAAGATGATTTTTGTACACATATGATAAAAAGATGTAAATACAGGTCAGATTGGTATTCCGATCCTGTAGAACCATCAAATGTGTAATTTCAGTTTTATACTCTTTTTTAAAACTTCAATTGGATGACCTTGAGATTTCCCCCACTACCGGTTGTAATTTTTAAATAATATTATATTCAACTTTAAATCATTTCACTTCCAACACTCTAACTAACAACATGGAAGCAAAATTTATCAAGTTTGAACATATAATAACTGAGAGGGAGGAGATGGAAGAATTGTTTCAAAATTTACTTTCTATCATGGACAAATATCCTATGAGATGGTTCAGAATTGTGGTTCAATATTTAAATCCTGGTGAGTTATTTTCTTCATCGTCATCATCACAGAGTGAGGAAGACGAAACAACTAATCCAGTTAGAATAATTGAATTAAAAGATGAAGAAGAAGAACTTAACGCTTTAGTTGATCATAAGCTCAAGGTCGCCGTTATATAAGCCTCCCTATGCGCCGATCCTCATTCAATCACCGACTCTCAAACGATGAACAACTCTCCGTTGGCCCGAATGAATTCTAGTTTTGAAGTAAACTCTAAAGAAGAGTTACACGACATTTTTAATATTTTACTAGAACTTGTAGATAATGTTACAACCATCAAAATGAATTTGGAAATAACATACGATTGTCCTATTTGTGATAAGGTTGAAAGTTCGGACGAAGACAATTTACTAAATCTAACTCCTGCACTATCTGACACTACTGATGGTAATAATGAAGAGCAACTTCTTTCCCCCACCACTTCTTTGTAATTCATATTTCCCCCCACCACTTCTTTATTTAACTAACGTTTCTCGCTTTCACTTCTCATTCCGTCTTCGACTTTTGAACTATCAACATCACTAAAATTTCAAACACTAACACAATCATGATGGATATGATGGATGAAGTTCCCTTCATAACTAGAATGGAAGAGGATAAATTGAAATTGGAAATTAAACGATTGGAAATGGAACGGGAAAACCAACTCGAAATGTTACATTTGTTCAAGCTTTTCAAATACATCATCTGGGGACTCTGCTTTTACCTTCTCATCGTCGTCGGTGTTTGCATTTACAACTCTGTAGTAAATCACAAAAGTTTAACTTGTTTAAACTCTGCTGTTGCACATTAATTGTATGTTCACTAATAAAATTCAAAAGTTACTTCAACCTATCCCGCTATCACCAACTAGTTCAACTTTGAACTATTTTTGGTGGTAGTTGGGTAGGCTTTTTTAAAACTTACTCTGGATGACCTTGACATACTTTCCAGATCCCAGTTATACATTTGAATTTCAGTTTTGAATTAACTTTTAGTTTTGTTCAACTATTAGAGTTTTGTTAAAACCGTCGAATTTCAGTTTTCAACTAACTTTTAATTTATGCGCACTTTTAGTTCAACCCCAGTTACTTTATTCGCAAATTCAGTTCAACCGACCGCCAACGCTATCGCCATCTCCACCCCAATATTTCAACATCTCTGCCCCCGACACCTGCCCGAACATCTGCCCGTAGGGGCAGCTGCCCGGACATCTGTTCGGTTTTAAAAATATAAAAGGAAGGTAAAGGAGTGGAGGTGGCGCATGCTCACCAATGCAAAACTAAGGTTTGAGGTTAGAATTATCCATGGCGGCTGCCATGTTTAGTTCAGTTTCACCACATAGAGTCGGCGACCGGTTATTGGTCTAAAGGAGTTGGGGAAGGGGTGGTGGGGGGAAGGTTGCCATTTTATAAGCCCTCTCCCTAGGCGGCGCTTCTCATTCGATTGCCAACTTTCAAACGATAAACACCTCTCCCATGGCACAAATAAATTATCCCGCTATCACCAACTACTTCAACTTAGAACTATTTCTGGTGGTAGTTGGATAGGCTTTTTTAAAACTTACTCTGGATAACCTTGACATATTTTCCATATCCCAGTTATAAGTTTGAATTTCAGTTTTGAACTAACTCTTAATTTTTGTTCAACTGTTAGAGTTTCGTTAACACCGACGAATTTCAATTTTGAACTAACTTTTAATTTATGCACACTAGTAGTGTCAAATTGTTGGTGCTGGCTCAGTTCAAGGTCACCTGAGGGATGACGTCATCGAGGTCAATGACCTCACCGATGACGTCAACGATGACGTCATCGATTGCGTCATCGATGACGTCATCACCAATGACGTCATTTCTATGACGTCACACCCATGACGTCACAGAAATGACGTGCTGATGTCGTCATCACCCCTTACGTCATCAAAATGACGTCACCGACGCCACTGAGGTCAAGGTCACGCCGAAACTTAAAATTTTTGGCACTTTTTGCCGTTTCTCGCACTACGCTCCGAGTTTCAGTCAGAGTCCCCGTGACCTTGACCACTTGGAGCGAATTTTCGACGAGAACGGCAAAAGTGCCAAGTTAAACTCGAGTTTCTGACATGACCCTGCCTAAATGGGCAATCGGTTATCCCTCAGGTGACCTTGAACCAGCACAACACCAACAATTTGATATTACTGTGACCTTGAAAACCTAACCAACGGAGCGCCGACACCGATGCGCACCCCACGACAGCCACCGAGTTACTGACTGTCAGGCTCTGTGTATGCTAGGTATATCGGCTTGAGAGACTAAGACTCTAAACTGTCAGGAATGGGAGTAACTAACTGAATTTGCAAGGAAAAGTCATTTCATCCAATATTTTAAACAAATCCTCATCAGTAAAACTGGACATTAGTCTGTTTTGTATAAAACTTAGGGTGTCCGCGCAACAGTTTGCGCCACTTAGCTAAAGTCGAAACTCTCTTAACTTTGAGTGGTGGACAGTGAGCAACTAATAAAGCCTTAACACGGCTAAGTTTCTTACCTAAAGTGTCCCGGCGACATGGCTTCCCCCTCACAAAAGTCCGCACAATACTGAGAGACTGCTCGTAGCGCATGAGTCAAGGGAAAAGAGGTGGGGAAACAACAGGAGTGGGGGAAGGTCACAGTGGTGGGGGAAGGTGAGGTAGTACGCTGGAGTATCGCATCACTTCACCATGAGCTGTCCTACAGTCAACACACTGTTCTCTTGGCCCGAGTTGGCACTAGAAGAAACATTTCTGTACAGCTTAGGCTGTGAGAGCCGAGGAAGCAAAGTCAAAGTGAAATTGTGTTAAACTCCAAGATGAAGAGTCTCCTAAATAAACTAATTGTATCCTTGCAATCTCCTATAACTTTAGAGAAATACCACTTTATTAAGCGACACCTTATACTTTGGCAAAACGAAGCGGAAATGGAAAAGATTACAGTAAAATTAATTTAACTTAAAACTTGGACTGGACACTCATGGCGATACCACGTGGCGTGAAAACGCCACCCTAAACATTACAAGTTAGGTTATTGAGCACCTCTGGTACGATAACCGATGTGCTAGAGTTAAAGTGTGATGACCTTGAGTCAAAACACTGAAATACTACAAGTCGATATCGTCCCAGATTAAAGTGTAGTGACCTACATTCAGAACTTGTAAAATTACTTACATATAGAGAGCTAGAGAACAGCGAGACGCACCGCATGGAAGCCGGAGACATACTGGCGAAGCGGTGTTGTGCAGCCCTAGGGACCCAGTTGTGGTGGGGGTATAGCCAACACTTAGAGTACAAGTGTTGTGGGGACCTTGACCCACATAACTTACCTGACCCCCCCCCCCGACAAAAAGTGCGAACCCCCCCCCCCCCGACAAAAAGTGCGAACCCCCCCCCCCCCGACAAAAGTGCGAACCCCCCCCCCCCCCGACAAAAAGTGCGAACCCCCCCCCGACAAAAGTGCGAACCCCCCCCCCCCCGACAAAAGTGCGAACCCCCCCCCCACCCCCACCCCCACCCCCACCCCCACCCCCACCCCCCACCCCCACCCCTGATATCCTGGGCGTGGCAGCCCCGGTGGGGATATAAGGGGGCCCAGCCAGAGCCGGCTCGCAGTCCGCTCCCGCGCGTTGAACGTGAACGATCGGGACGGACCGCCATAGGCATCACTAAACATGAATGGCGCCTTCAGTGTTTAGCGAAGTCTACTCTAACTTTAAGACTTGTATTTAGTTGTAAGATATTGCGCTTGCGTTTGGGTATTGCGAATTGTTTTATATGAGAGTGTTTTACTTGTACCTTATGTCTCCTGTGTGTCTTTTATCCTTTGTGTCTTGTTCGTTATATGTGTTTAACATGTATGTGCTTGTTCCAGCATTGACTACGTTGAGCTCAATTGTGTGTTGTAAGTGTGTTATATGTTTCTAAAGTGTATACGCTTGTTTTAGCAATCCCCCCTTGAGCTTTTGCAATGCTCAAAGTAAATTGTAAAGACAGGGAACGGGAGTAGGCCCCCGTGTAAAGGTACTTTTGTATAATTGTTAGGCTCCTCTCATGCATGCTTTAATGCGGCTGAGAAATAGGAGCGTCCGTTTGTACGCCTATATGGGGGTAATAAGCCGATGGCCTCTGCACTCGGACCGAGGACGTAAGCCACTAGGGTGTCCTCAGTTAGTTTCCCTTCTGGAAACTCAAAATATGTAAATGAAACTTTATTAGCTATTTGTGTTTTTTTTGTCCCCAAGGCCCCCGAACATTCGTGGTTCGCCATGGATGTACGGGGGCCGAATTTTTTTAATGTCCGTGTGGCCTTGACCCACATAGGACTTGTAAAAATTTACTGCATTGCTAAATTAAAAATATTAAAGATAGGGTTACGGGAGTAGGCCCCCGTGTAAAGCCACTTTTTTTTTATAATTGTTAGGCTCCTCTCATGCATGCTTCAATTGCGGCTGAGAAATAGGAGGTGGTCCGTTTGTACGCTTATACGGGGGTAATGAGCCGATGGCCTCTGCACTCGGACCGAGGACGTAAGCCACTTAGGGCGTCCTCAGTTTCTTTCAAAATTATGTAAATGACATTTCGTTAGCTATTGGAAAAGTTATTAGTTGGAAATGCAGTAAATGTTTACAAGTCTCGCGTGGCGAAGGGTACACGACATTGGATGTTGCCTTGTTGTCATAGTTGGGTCTCTTCGGAGGCTACAGCGATGACAACCCAAGTGCCCCACAACCCCCATAGGGGGGTGTGGGGCTTAATTTTTTAAAAGTTTTTTCGTGACCTTGACCTAAATATAAAAGTTTTCAAAATCTTTAACAGTCAGATCTTACTAACACAGTTTATATATATATAGAGGTCTTTAAAAGTTAACAGTTAGGTATTAGTAACGCACAAGTTTGGAATTGTTTATAGTTGGGTCTCTTGGGAGGCTTCAGCGATGGCAACATAAATGTCCCAAGTGGGGTTTATTTTTGAAAAAAGTGCGAGCCCCCCCCCCCCCCGACAAAAAGTGTGA
Organism: Neoaliturus tenellus; assembly: GCA_030545055.2. Taxonomy (NCBI): domain Eukaryota; kingdom Metazoa; phylum Arthropoda; class Insecta; order Hemiptera; family Cicadellidae; genus Neoaliturus; species Neoaliturus tenellus. The sequence goes on along the minus strand of CM061531.1, from coordinate 93,106,721 downwards.
GCCCCCCCCCCCCCCGACAAAAGTGTGAGCCCCCCCCCCCCCCGACAAAAAGTGTGAGCCCCCCCCCCCACCCCACCCCCACCCCACCCCCACCCCCACCCCCACCCCTGATATTCTGGGCGTGGGCAGCCCCGGTGGGGATATAAGACGGCCCGCTGCATGCACTTCTCATTCCCGTCCAAGCTCCCGTACGGACAGGTTCTCTCTTGTTCTTGAGATCATTTTTAATAACTTCACTTTTTTATTCTCATCTATTCTTTTCATTAAGTCCATTCATTACAATGGGTAAAATGGGCCTTAAACTGAAAAACTACCCGCCAGCTTCAACCTCAACCGACACGACTCAACCTCCATCATTCCTCCACCTCGATCATGGAATAATCTGATGACTGCAAACATCTTGAGCTGCCTGACGATGCCACCACCGCCGCCGCCGCCACCACAGCCCGCCTCAATGCCCAGCCTGTCGCCATTACCGCCGACAGTGGAAGAGGCCGGTGCACCTCCACCATCGTCAGGAAAACTCAGCGGTCGAGTCCCGGTAGCCTCTCCAGCACTCTCGCTGCTATCGGACTCAGGATCGGAGTCTGCAGTCTTCGAAGAGACGTCCAGGTCGAGGATAACCCCCTACAGCAGAACCCGAAAAATCCTATCCTATACCAAATCACAATGTCCTCACCCATATCCCCCATGCCATCCACACCAACCAAAGCACCCCCGTAAATCCATCTTTTCCCCTGAACTTCCCTCCATAGACCTAACACGCTCTCCTACCCCACCCAAAATTGTTTGCTCCATTCCTTTTGACCAATCTCTGCCTCTTTCCACCCCCTTCCACCCCTATTTCTTCTAGCCCAGCCTAATTCGGAGAAGCTCCAAAACACTAAGAGTCCAACACAAAAGAAACGTAATCGTGTTAAATGCCCTGCTGGCAAGCGTGATAAATGCGATTATGTTTGGTTTAGCAGAGAGGCTGTGGTTCTTTGTTGTCCGAGTTTTGCTCTTCCAGAAAAGATCGTTGCCAACGACACTTGAATAAGAAAATCAAAATTCCGACACCAAAGCCCTATAGCCTTAATATTATGCCTGAAAAGTCCAAGTTCAAACACCCCAACAGTCCGCAGAATCTGAAAATTAATAGGCTCAAGAGGGACAAAAATATTATTTCATTGTTCAAGCTTATGGAGCATTTAACATAAATGTGCAAATCATTCTAAAAGGTGATGGCCGCCTTCATAGAATGAAAGTACCACCTGCGATGGTACAAAGAGAATTTTTTGTCCCCGGGGCTTATTTAATTCGAAGAAAAGGATGCCTATCTGTTTGGGAAATGGACTAGGACATGGGCTCACCAAAAAACCAAAATGTTAGGTTGTGTTGGACAATATTTAAAAGTCTTTTTCCAAATTATTTTTCCAAATTTAGTCTTAACCCTCTTAAAGTAGGGAGAGGGGTATTATACAAGTCAAGTAATAAAAAAAAAAAACACTTGACTTGTATAATACTTTAACCTGGCGGTGATGTAAAGTCACTGGGACAATCTCAAACCGTGTCCTTGAGGGTGAAGACTAAGTTACAAAAATCTTTAACAAATAAAAACTTACCTCCAACACTTGTAGCTTGCTACAAGTGTTTGGAGGTAAAAATTTTCAAAGTTTGAATGACCTGACCCATATAAATTACTGTTAAAGTAAAGTGCTAACCTTACAACTAATGTTGTGTATCACGTGATACCCCCACTCTAACGCTCTTACTAAGCTTGTATGAGCCGTTCATTTGCTTCAGTCTGTTTCTGTGCTCCGTGGTAAACATGTCATGGTACAATTACAAAGGTGGTGACTTCTTGATAGATCAACACAATGCTTGGGAAGTGCTAAACCAGCATAGAATGGAAGTTGAGTATTGTATAAGACGAGACGGGTCTACATTTTATCTATGTATTATAAACAACCAAACTCATAAGTATGAACACTGGACAAAAATTAATTATAACAACATAGATGAGCTGTTTGCTTGGGTGTTTGAGGTGTGTAAAGTTATTGAAGAAACCAAAATAATGGGTGTGCTAAAGGTATGTAAAACTGATGACCGGGAAGACTAAGCAAAATTTTTATTAACCCCCCCCCCCCCGTGTTATCCCCACCACTAGAAATGGGTATATATAGGAGTGGTGATCAACCGTCCTCTCATTCTGCTTTACACCGTTAAGCTGAACACCACCATGTCTGCTATGAACGTCCCAGCCTCTACCTCTGGCCCGGTCGCCTCCAACTCCAGCCCGAGCATTGGACCAATCCGATCGGGGCCTTCGTCAAGGAGTCGTGTCCGATTCTCCGGCTTTGGTCCTGTGAGGAAGGAGTTGCGGAGCAGCGGAGCGTCTCAACCAACCACGACGGATGCATCAACTCAGACTCCACCAAACATCATCGAGTGGTACGACGAAGTGATAGAGCAAAGGGACAGAATGCTAGAGAATACTAGCAGGGAGCTACTTTATGTCAGGAGTAAGTGGGAAAAACTGATTAAGAAGTGTGAAAGCCTGTTGGACAGTGATGATAGTGAGGATGAGAGTGGATAGGTGTGTGGGTAAAGACTTGGACTGGGACTTGTGTGTATGTATGAATGTGTGCGTGAATGTGAAATACAGAGCGGGGGATAGATCACTCTGTGGCAATGGACTAACATGCCACTTAGTGATCTATCCCCCGTTCTGGTAATGTTTTTGGATGGCCTTGACCCACTTTACCAAGGCTAGCTAGTACCCCCACCACTGATAAGTGTATATATACGGGTATTGATGTGCAGTTTGGTTATTCTGCTTTGTATCGCTTAGCTGAATACCTCACTTCAACATGGCTTCCAACTGCAAAACTTCTCAGGCTTCCTCTTCTTCTTCAAGAAGGCGTGCTGCCAACGTCCTGCCTGCTACTCGTGGACCTGCTCGACCATTCCACAGCATAACTGTTGCTCGGGCAAACGCCTGCAAAGCTCCAATGCTACGGACCTTGCTGGAGGTGAGCCAAGACGGGCAAGGCTTGCTCAGTCCTGGTCAACGGCAGGAGCAAGAAAGGCGTATGGCGTACTACAGGCTGCAGGGTGTAGTTCCCAGCTTGAAGTTAGGCGATCCGAGAGTAGCAAGCATCAACGAGGCAGCGGACTACATATCACACCTTCACAGTGTTTTAGAAGTAAAGGACCAACAAATTGAAAACTTAAAAGAACAATTGAAACAATTTAACTTTAATCCTGTGGAGTTTGTGGAAGCAGTGATGAGTGATAGTGATGATGAAGGAACTGAATATATATTGGGTATGTAATGAAAGACTTGGACAGGGACATGTGTGTGTGTGTGTGTGTGTGTGTGTAGAATACAGAGCGGGGGATAGACTACTTTGCGGCAATGGACTAGCATGCTGCTTAGTGGTCTATCCCCCGCTCAAAGGGTAACATTGGATGACCTTGACCCACTTTACAGCAAGGACAACCGGTTAACTGGTATAAAAGAGGGGGGTCTGTACATCCCGACTTCATTCTGCTTTGAACCTTCCAGTGGAACGCTAGAAAATGAGTGGATCACTGATCATTGGTAAGGAGTGGGAGTATGTAACCATAAACTATTTAAACTGTAGAGGGATGTTGAAGAAGGTGTATGATAATGTTAAAAGAATGGTTGTTGAAGAAGGTAGGGTAGTGATTGTAGCGTGGAAGAAGAAGCAGTATACAGGACAACAAGTGAGAGCAAGTGACTTTGGGGGGAATAGTGTGTTTCAAATTGGACGAGCGAACTTGGTTAATTTGGACATTGTGTTTTGGGACTTGGAAAGGTTAATTGAAAATAGTGGCAAACATGGGGAACTCTTAATTGGCAGGGAGGACAGAGTATATGAGTAAGTGTAAAAGACTGGGGGGCTTATGTGTGTGTAAAGACTAGGACTTGTGTGGAATACAGAGCGGGGGATAGATCACTTTGCGGCAATGGACTAGCATGCTGCTTAGTGGTCTATCCCCCGCTCAAAGGGTATTATTGGATGGCCTTGACCTATATAAAGGTAGAGGGGGAATGGGTAATAGGAGGGGGAAATTGGTATATATGTAGGACTGATGAATAAAGTATTTAGTCAAGCATTTGTCTAGACACTATCAACAACAACAATGGAGAGCTTCAGTGTTGAGTTCATCCTCTTGGAAGAAGACATCAACGAAGTGGTGGAACTTATAGAGGATAAGACCAGCCAGGGCACATTGGAACTTGTGAATTGCGAACCGTTGGACAATGCCGCAATCGATAAGATTGCATATTTCATGATGCATTTGTATAACGAACAAACAACCAATATGGAGTTTGTGCAGTACCTTTATCAAAACCAAGTAAATGTGCGAGTGACAATTACTTGGTGGCAGTAATAATAAAGTGTAACATATGGATGTGGACTTGGATGTGGACTTGGACTTGAGTGTGGTCTGCGGAATAGAGCGGGGGATAGATCACTTTGCGGCAATGGACTAGCATGCTGCTTAGTGGTCTATCCCCCGCTCAAAGGGTATCTTTACGTGACCTTGACCCACATAAATTGTATAGTTGGTGGGGGTATAAAAAGGGTAAGCAAATTGGATGGATACAACACTTCCATACCATGGCTCCACTTGACAACACCGTGTTCCATCGCAACAGAATTGTCTCTATTCTGGAGGTAATACCTCTAGAAATTATAGAAGTAGAGGACCAACTACCTGCGGTTGATCAAGAAGAGGAGGAGGAAGAGATAATGGATATTGAAACGGACTCTGACGAAGCTGGTTCAACGGACAATGAGGTGGACTTGCACGCCTACGAAACATTAGAGTCGTCATCTGAGTCGGAAATGGAATTTCAATTGGAAATCGAAGAAGAAGAAGAACAAGAACAAGACACTCCCCATCGTCCAATGGATAGGATGTTAGTTGCCAGAAGAATTATGTATTGTCATCGCTGCCTATTCCGTGATGAGGATGATTCCGACTCTGATGGTGATGTTTCACCCTTGTAAAAAGTTTAAACAAAAAGTTAAAAAAGAATGTGAGCGGGGGATAGAGCACTTTGTAGTAAATGATGCTGCTTAGTGCTCTATCCCCCGCTCAAAATAATAATTCCAAATGACCTTGACCTACATAAACTTGCTCAAACAGACGTCTTTGAAAAAACTTGTACAAATTATTGAATCTAGACCAAATATCATCAATTTATCAAGCCTACTGATAAATGTATTACAAACGGTTGTGTAAAGGCTAAATTTAGCACATGAGTGATAACCTGTTTCCATATGACGTCACTTTCCCCACCTATCTGCCTCGGATATAAAGGGTCCCGGTGGAGTGCGCTGCTCATTATTGCGTGGACATTCACAGAGTGTGCATTTAAAGCCAAACTGTTTGAAATGGCTCTTTGCGACATTTGTGGGGAAATCTTTCAAGACGAAGATCTTTTCACCATACACAGAGAATTACATGAAGACGAAGATAGAAAAGAAGATATTACCATGGATGAAATAGACTTAGACTCAATTGACCGGTTTTTGGAAGAGCACCAGAAGCAGACGGACTACTGGGACAGCTATCTACAGCAAATGCAAAGAAGAAGACCTAGTGTGATCCAATTTGCTGGTGCTGGACCATCTACTGCTACAAGACCTATTGAAGAAGAGGACACCGAAGAAGAGGACACCGAAGAAGAGGATATGGAAGAAGAAGAACTGGAAGATGTAAGACAACTGCGCACCACGGCCTTGCCAGGACGAGTTGTAACACATTTCAAAATTAATAACGTTCAATTGGAATTGGAAACATTCATAACCCAGGCTAAGGAACTTGTTGGTCAAACGTTGAGGGAAGAATTACAAAGGCTAAATTTTATTAAATTTGGAATGGTGTTAGAGGCTATGTTTAACAATACTGATGGTGAAACAGCATTGAGAGCATTCATTACCAAAAATCGAACCCTTACCTTCACCTCCGACATTGATAATATTATTGAAGAATGCTTGGAGGAACTTATAACCAAACTCCAAGAACATGAAGGAAGAGGATCTGGATGGACTTTGTCATCAATCGAAGGTATGGATGTTAGGGTTCATAAACATGGATATGGTTTAAGAGGTAGTAGTTTTATCCCTCTACCAAAGAAAATCCAAAACACTAACTCGTGTAGAAATGTTCAAAATGAGGGTAATGAATGTTTCAAGTATGCAATGTTAACCAAGTATGTTAAAAACAATCCTTGTAGAGTTGGTAGAGAATACTACGAAAATGAACACCGCTACAACTTTCAAGGTCTTACTTACCCAGTTACTTTAAAAGATATTGACAAATTTGAAAAGAAAAATCCTGGCGTTTCAGTCAATGTTTTTGGTCTGGATGATTCCAACAATGTTTATCCTTTGCGGGTAGTAAAGGTTGAGCAAAGAAACCATACGGATTTGCTATTGATAACCAAGGGTGAAATTTCCCATTATGTATGGATAAAAGACTTTGAAGCGTTAGTTGTAAAACAATTGACCAAAAGAGTAAATAGGATTACAGTTTGCAAGAGATGTTTCTGCTTTTCTTGGAAAGATTCAAGACGTGGAGGATTGGACTGGTTATTGGAACATAAAAGACTTTGCAACGAGAACTATGAAGTAAAGATAAGTCTTCCACCGCCTACCCGAGCTTCAATACAATTTAACAAGACAGTTCACCAATACCGAATTCCACTAGTGGTCTATGCAGATTTTGAATCAACGTTAGTACCACAGGAGCTGCCGGACGGCGAAGTGACTAGAAGAACAAAATATCAGTTGCATCAGCCCAACAGTTTTTGTTTACTAGTTAAATCAACCTTGTCTGAAAACCAATTGCAAGACTATGGTTTAACATCCACTCCAATACTCTACCGTGGTGAAGAAGCCGCTAAGTATTTTGTAGACCAACTGTACGATATTGCTGGAAAGGTTCAACGCTTGTTCGGTAATATTGTACCTATGGAACCTTTAAACCAAAATCAACAAGAAGAATACAACTTAGCGACAAGATGCTATTTATGCAAGAAGATGTTCAGTGAAGAAAATCCAAAAGTAAGAGATCACGATCACCTGACAGGGTTATACAGAGGAGCTGCTTGTAATTCATGCAATATAAATTACAAACTGCCAAACTTTATTCCTGTCGTTTTACACAATCTTAGCGGCTACGACTCCCACTTTATTATCCCGGAGTTAGGAAGAGATGACGGTAAAATTGATGTTCTTGCTACAACATTGGAAAAGTACATCAGCTTTTCAAAAACAGTAGGTAAAATTAAACTTCGCTTCGTAGACTCTTACAGATTTATGGCATCTAGTTTAGCCAAATTGTCAGAGAACCTAAGAAGAGAAGACCTAAAAGAAACCAGAAAAATTGTACCTGAAGATAAATTAGACCTAGTATTACGGAAAGGAGTGTTCCCCTACGATTACATAACTTCTACAGAAAAATTTGAAGAAACCAGTCTACCGCCGATTGAAGCCTTCAACAGCAAATTAAACGAAAGTGAAATCTCCGTTGAAGACTACAATCATGCATGTAATGTTTGGAACCAACTAAACATTCAAACCTTAGGGGAATATTCTGACTTTTATATAAAATTGGACGTAACTCTGCTGTGCGATGTGATGGAAGAATTCAGAAACACCTGCTTCTCCGCCTATGGACTGGACCCTCTACACTCGTACACATCTCCAGGATTAGCATGGCAAGCTATGCTAAAGTCAACCAACTGTCGACTGGAACTTCTAACGGATATTGATATGGTGCTCATGATGGAATCTGGTGTACGGGGCGGTTTGACACAAGCTGTAACACGTCATGTCAAAGCCAACAACAAGTACATCCCCGGCTTCGACGAGCAACAACCATCGGTCTACCTTGGCTATTTTGATGCAAACAACCTTTATGGTTGGGCAATGTCAAATCCGCTTCCCTACGCTGACTTCAAGTGGATCGACCCGGCCACCATCGGAGACATCTCACAGATTCCAAAGGATGGTCCAAAAGGCTATATTTTGGACTGTGATTTTGAATACCCGGAGCACCTTCATGACCATCACTACGACTTGCCTCTCCTAGCCAAGACTGAAGTTTCACCGACAGGAAGATGGCCAAAATTGATGATGACCTTGGAGAATAAAGATCGCTATGTGGCTCACTACTGGGTAGTTCAACAGGCTCTTGAATTGGGTCTACGTATAGTGAGAATTCATAGAGCAATTGAATTCACCCAATCTTGTTGGTTGAAACCATACATTGATTCCAACACTACAAGAAGAGCTGCAGCAACAACAGCATTTGAAAAGGACTTCTATAAATTAATGAACAACGCCATCTTTGGGAAGACCTTGGAGAACAAAAGAAAACATAAAAATGTAAAATTAGTGAGTGATCCTAGAAAATTGGAAAAATTAGTGCAAAAACCAAATTTCGGAACATCCATGATTATAAACGAAAATCTAGTCGCTGTCAGTATGAAGAAAACAACAATAGTCATGGACCGTCCGTTATACATAGGTATGTCGATTTTGGATATAAGTAAAACCCTGATGTATGATTTCCATTATAACAAAATGGTTAAACATTACGGAAGGGAAAACATTGGAGTCGCATACATGGATACGGACGCGTTTATCTACTGGATAAAGACTTTGGACATGTATGAAGACCTAAGGACTTTTCCATACAAAGAAGATTTCGATTTTTCTGACTATCCGAAGAACCATCCAAATTTTAATGAAAAATATAAAAAAGTAATTGGAAAATTCAAAGATGAAGCAAATGGAATGCCTTTAGAGGAAATAGTGGCGCTGATGGCGAAATTGTATTCATTTAAGATGTACCACGAGAACAACACACCGACAGTGAAGAAAGCAAAAGGAGTGAAGACATCTTATTTGAAAAAACACGTGACATTTGACCACTACAAGACTTGTTTGTTTGAAGATACTACGATATCAGCAACATTCAACAATATCCGAAGCTTCAAGCATCAAGTCTACAGTGTCACCGAAATTAAAAAAGCGTTGTCAGCTCGGGATGATAAAAGATACATTATGCCCGACAAAATCCACACTCTTCCTTTTGGCCACTACTCTCTAAACCCTATCAACTAGTAACCTATTCTTCGTCCCTCTACAACTACGACCTTATTCCTTTCTCCTTCCGTAAAAAAATGGGGAACACGGCAAGTCCAACGCCGTGTTCCCCATTTTTTTTACACAAGTTTGGATGACCTTGACCCATATAAATGATGTGAATATTTAAAACAACATTCATTGTGATTATACATGTGATACAACAAACATTGAAACCTGCAATATGAAGGACTTGAAGCAACAAATTGTCAACGAACTTCATAAACCTGCAAGAAGAAAGTTTCCACGAAGAAATACGGTGATAAAAGGAATTAATGATTTATATCAAGCGGATTTAATCGAAATGATTCCTTATAGCAAACAAAATAAAGGATATAAATACATATTGACTGTTATTAACTGTTTTTCAAAAATGGCAGATGCTTTACCACTAAAAGATAAAAGTGGCAAAAGTGTTACAAAAGCAATGGAAACAGCTATACAAAGAGACAAACATACTATTAAACATTTACAAACAGATGATGGAAAAGAATATTTTAATAAGGAATTTGCAAATTTAATGAAAAAACACAATATAAACCATTACTCAACCAATTCAGAGGTAAAAGCCTCAATAATCGAAAGATTCAACAGAACTTTAAAAAGTGCAATGTATAAAATGTTTTCCAACAGAGGATCACACATATGGATTGATATGTTACCAAAACTTATAAACGATTACAATAACAAATTTCATAGGACTATCGGGATGAAACCAAACCAAGTAACTAGTAAAAATGAAAACCTTGTATTAAAACGTATAAAAACGAATACTAAACCAAAAGTTGAAAAACTAAAGCCTAAAAAATTTAATGTGGGTGATAAAGTGCGAATAAGTAAATATAAAGGTGTATTCAGTAAAAGATACCTGCCAAATTGGACCAATGAGGTTTTTACTGTATTCAAAGTACAACCTACAGTACCTGAGACATATATTTTAAAAGATAATAAAGGACAATTGCTTGAAGGAGGGTTTTATGGACATGAAATGTTAAAATCAACAGTAGGCGATGTATATTTAGTTGAAAAGGTGTTGCAACGGAAAAAAGATAAGGTCAAAGTACGATGGTTAGGATTTAATAAGACGGAAGATTCTTGGATACCTAAAAAGGATTTGATATAACGATAGAGAATCATTTTAGGTTGAACCATTACAAAGGATGGAGATAGTACCACAAAAAGAGAGTTTTACTATTAATAATATAGATGAACTCACAGTGAATAATTCAGAATTCAATAGTGGGAAACATGGCAATTTGTTACCAAACACCGTTCGTTGTCTGGTTACCGGACCTTCCAACTGTGGAAAAACTAATGTAGTATTCAATTTGATTACAAACCCTAAAGGATTACGATTTAACAATCTATATGTATTTTCAAAATCACTACAACAACCAAAGTATCAATTATTGGAAAAGATACTGACTAATGTGCCTGAAGTTAAATATTTAAAGTTTAATGCAAGCGAGAGTGTCATGCAGCCACAAGAAGCTAAACCATTCTCCGTGTTTATATTCGACGATGTATCTTGTGAAAACCAAAACACAATAAGGAATTACTTCGCTATGGGTCGACATAACAACATAGATAGCATTTATATTGGCCAAACTTACAGCAAAATACCTAAACAACTCATTAGAGACAATGCAAACATGTTAATTGTATTTAAACAGGACGAAACCAACCTAAAACATATATATTTTGATCATGTAAATGCGGATATGACATTTGAACGATTTAAAGAGTTGTGTGGAAAGGCTTGGGCTGAAAAGTATGGGTTCCTAACAATTATGAAGGAACAAACGCTAAACAATGGTCGATACAGGATAGGATTTGATAAATTTATATTAATACATTAAACGCGGTATAACACATTCATTGTTGTACAACACGTCTTGCTACAAACATGGTTAACCAAGAAAAATTAGTAAAAGAAATAAAATCACTTAGTGATTCTATTCGGGCTAAAAACAGAGCATTGAAACTAGGTATTAGCGAGAGGGAGAAATTCCTTGAATCTACTTTTAAACCTATTACTGAACCCTTGAAACAATTAAACAAAAAATTTGCTAAACCTGTATTGGAAGGAGATGCGATTGCACCTATTACGAAGTTTGAAAGAGAAAATGTAAAATCAGAAGAGTTTAGTGATGAAGACCCGGAATCCTCTACGTATAGTGGTTTTACCGGTGGAGAACCCGAAAGAGAGCTAGAATCACCGGACTATAGTGGAATAAAAGAATTATATGAAGTAAAAGCCAAAAAAGGACATGAAGTTGTATCAACTGCTAGTGAAGAGGAAAAAGAAGAAGAGACAAGGGAAGGTCCGTCAAACATAAGCTTGTTGGGTGAAAACATTCATAACAAAGGACCTTTAGGAAGGAAATACATGGTAAAAATGTTACTCGGAACAATTCCTAATAAGAATTACCATAGTTATGGAGCGAGATTAACAGAAGACGGTTTAATGATAGGTAATAGCCCGTTAAACGTTGACGAACATGATAATATTGTCATTGGTGATCAAAGGTATAAGGGCACAAAAGGATTATTTGAATTATTATTTGAAAATAAGCCTTCAGTATCGGTAGTGAAAGAAAAAGACATGGAAGCATATAAAAATATTTTGGAACAGACAAATGCATATAGAAGAAAGTATTTACCTGACCAGCCTCCTTTTAGATCTAAGTCTTTAAAATATAAAGAATTTGTATCCAAGTTAATACCAACTAGAAGACAAACAATGCCGTTAACACAAAGAAAACCTGTAAAACGAAGATTTATGGCATCCACTTTGGATGTAAGTGCTCAGGAACGAAGAAAAAGAAGTAAGTCCGTTACGGGTACAGGTTTAATGAAGGAACTATATAACACAAATGTGATTTATTACAATAATATCAATAAATTGGTGGATAGAATGAAACTAATACATGAAGCTAAAGAAGCGGGTCATACTGGATTGGAAAACGAATGGGTGGCTTTAGTGGATGAACTCCGAAACCGTGGGGTAATCTCATAAAAATGCGTTACTCCCTAGAATACTATTCAGTTGCACCATGAGTGTCGACAAGTTCGGACGTTACTCCTCGGATGGGTTATATTATGCCAATAGTTTAAAAAGAAGTGCTGGTTTACCACAAACACCTGATGGAGATTATGATATGAGTAATAAAAGGTTAAAAAACATAAAAGATCCTTCGGATGAAAACGATGCAATAAACTTAAAAATATTAAAGGAAAAGATATCGCCAACATTAAAACTACAAAATAACACATATGACGCAGAAGATCATAGAATTATCAACGTTGGTAAACCAAATCAAAACGGTGATGCGATAAACAAAGGTTATTTGTCATCTGAATTAAAAAATACGTTAAAATTCAATGGGAAAACGTATAGTGCCAACAATAAACGTATATCCAACGTAGATGACCCTAAAGATGCAAAAGACAGCGTAAATAGACGCTATTTACATTCTTTGATACCTGAAAAGACAAAAGATGGATTTTCTTTTTATAAATTTGTTATTAATGATATAGGTTATCCAAAAACTGAAAACGATGCTGTAAATCTAAAATATATTAAAGATCATTGTATCATACGTGATGTAGGGGTTATAGATTGTTTTAATAATTGTTTAGCAAATGTTAAAGATGGTTCGGCGCCATCAGATGGAGCAACAGTGGGTCAAATGATGGAAACCTTAAAACAAGAAACAACCTCTTTTGTAAAACAAGATCAAGTAGTATCGAAGCAAGGGGATGACTTTGTTCAAGGTAATGAAATATTTAATTTATTAACATACAAAAATAATGCTTGGGATTGCATGGGTAAAGGGTTATCAAATATGAGATTGGGTTACACTGCTCAAGATGCAGCTGCTTTATCACAAACCGTACATCTAGATCCAAATCATTCTTTTAGATTCTTTACATGTAATAATAAAGTAATAAAAAACTTGCATAATGGAAGGGATCCAAATGATGCTGCAACTGTAGGACAAACCATCACAACATCATTAAAGGATAGTATAGTGTATGATTGTAATAATAAACGTATAACAAACCTTAAAGACCCTGAACATGTAGATAATGCTGTCACCGTTAATTTTCTTGTAAAAGTTTTAGGTAATGCGATATTTGATTTACACAATCATTTTACACCAGATATTCTTCAAGGAAAATCAGGTCATAATACTTATGCTGAATCCATGAGAGGTGAGTATATTAAACGAGAAATTTATAATAAATACTTTACTAACCCTAAAACGAAACAGTTTAGATCATCAGATTGGGGTGATATTGATATTTAAGTAAATAACTCAATAAATGACTTCATTTATGTGCAACCTGTCATAGAGTTAACACATGAGTTGCACATTGCCATTATAAAAGGACAATAATGACGTTCAAGTACATCAGTCCATATCGAGACACTGCAAGAAAAGGAGGTGGGATCACGTCCACAGCGGTTTCTCTGTTAAGTAAAGCTTTAAAACAAATTCCAGTAGGATCCATAGTAAATAGAGCAATAGACGCATTACCATACGAATTTCATATACCAGGAGGTTATCAGTATTGCGGACCAGGAACTAAATTGAAAAAACGACTGGAAAGAGGCGATCCTGGCATAAACAAGTTAGATCAGGCTTGTAAAGAACACGATATCGCATATTCCACGTTTGCCGATTCAAAAAATAGATCAATAGCTGACAAAAAGCTTGCGGACATAGCTTGGCAACGAGTAAAATCAAGTGACGCTAGCATAGCAGAAAAAGCAGCAGCTTTAGCAGTAACAGCAGGTATGAAGGCTAAAACAGCAGTAGGAGGTGGAAGAAGGAGGAGAAGGAGAGTAAAAAGGAGGTCAACCACAAGAAAACATGGAGGAAATATAAAAAGAAGACGACGATCTACAAGAAAAGGCAGGAAGAAGCCCACCGTGTGGTCAATGGTAAAAAAACGGGGCAGGTCTTTACCTAAGACCTTATCGTGCATATTAAATGAAAGAAATCAATTGGTCATACCACATAAAGCATTAACCAATATTGAATTATTTAAATATATTTCCTGTTTAAAAATACCATTTTTCCGCGGTGTGTTTATGAAAGACAGTTTACCAAAGAAAATGTGGCAAAATGAGACTGGAATTGTAAATTTGGATAATACTGAAGGGCCTGGCACCCATTGGGTTTGTTATAAGAAACTAAATAACAATGTATATTATTTTGATAGTTTCGGTAATTTGCCACCACCAAAAGAACTTCAAAATTACTTTAAATCTGCTAAAAACATATATTATAACTATAAAAGAGAACAACCTGATAATACTTCAATATGCGGCCATTTATGTTTGGAATTTCTAGCTAAAAGTATCAGTCACTATTGAGATGTCTTCCTATACGGTATCATTAACAGGAAAATCGTCCACTTTACGAAGTATCCTTTTTCCAGCGTTACGCTTGCAAAAAGGAAGGTTTTGGGAGGCGGCACTATTGGATTTTACAACGTACAACTCTATTCCCAATGTTACGGAAGGTAAAAATAACATATTGCATTATTATAAGGGAAAGGATGCCAGTGGAAAATTTACAGACTTACAAGAGTGCAGGTTACCCACAGGTTCTTATGAAATTGATCATATAAATGAATTTTTGCAAACTAAAATGGGAAAAGACAATATAACATTAAAAGGTAATAATAATACGATGAAAGCTGAAATTACTTCCAAATATTATATAGATTTCACTCAACCAAACTCAATTGGTGATTTATTAGGATTTTCCAACGATGGGCCTGTATTAGGACCAGATGTAACACATTCCGGTAAGAAAACAGTAACAATATTAAAAGTCAATAGTATAGACATAACTTGTAACATTATACAAGGTGCTTACAGGGATGGGGCTAACACCCACATCATACATACTTTTTACCCAAGTGTACCACCTGGATTTAAAATTGTTGAAAAGCCACAAAACCTGGTATATCTACCGTTGAACACCACTTTCATTTCAGACATCGTGTTGAGCGTATTGGATCAAGACGGTAACTTGGTAGACTTCAGAGAAGAGCCTATTACGATTAGATTACATTTAAAATCAACACTTTAATACAAAACCATGGGTTTAACATTTAAAAGCGAACAACCTACGGGAAACCGCATTAGTAGCTCTTCAGCTGTGGAGGAGTTAACACGCGAGAACATCCGTTTCTTAGAGAGAATTGGATTAAAATTAACCGATTATGGATATACTGGATATAGCGCAGGGTCCAACATTCGACGAAACCCTATGGGAAAAAGAATATCACACCCACAACCCTTACACTTCATCGAAATTAAACAATAACGATGAAATTCGTATTCCCATACAAAATCAAGACATTTACACATTACCATGTGAAAGTTACTTGTACATTGAAGGACAAGTTACTAAAAAGGACGGTACTACTGTTGGTACAACAGTTCCATTTATAAATAATCCTATGGCTTTCCTATTTGATGAAATTAGATATGAAATATCAGGTGTAACAGTTGATTCCACTAAAAAAGTAGGTATTACGACAACTTTAAAAGGATTAACATCTATAACACCCAATGAAACCAATTTACTTAAACCTGCCGGATGGGTATTACCTACGATTGACACGATCACTCCAAATCCAAATGGATATTTTGATTTTCATATTCCATTACGTTTGTTGCTTGGTTTTGCTGAAGATTATAGGAAAATAATATTAAATGTTAAACAAGAATTAGTTTTGTTGAGATCTTCTAACGATAAAGACATTATTAAAGCTGCAGATGCTACTACAGATGCGACTTTAGAATGGAAATTAAAATTAGACAAAATTGTATGGAGAGTTCCACATGTTAAATTGGCTGACGAGCATAGAATGCTACTTTTAAGGAAATTAAAAGCCGATCGTGATATTGTTATTCCATTTAGAAGTTGGGAATTTCATGAGCATCCCAGTTTACCTACTACGGATCGACACACTTGGACTGTTAAAACATCAAATTATGTAGAACGAGCCAGGTATATTATATTTGGTTTACAAACAGGTAGAAGAGACGCCATTACTAAACATGCAGGACAATTTGATCATTGTAACTTGAAAAATATTAAAGTTTATTTAAATTCACAATTCTTTCCATACGACAATTTAAATGTGTCATTCACTAAGAAGAAATACAGTATATTGTACGATATGTACGCGAGATTCCAAAGTTCATATTACGGTAAAACAAATACACCTTTATTATCACCTGACAAATATTTCGATGCCTACCCAATAGTTGTAATCGATTGTTCTAAACAAAATGAATCAGTAAAGTCATCAAGTGTGGATATAAAAATAGAAATGGAATTCAACGATGCTATACCGGCTAATACAACTGCATACTGTTTAATTCTACATGATAAAATCGTAACATACACACCTTTAACTGGAATTGTTAAAAATGTATTGTAAGAACCGGTTTTGTTTCATTCCGCGAGTATAAAAGCAGAGCGTACAGACCGCTCCTCATCAGTTTGTTGCCTACTGTTGTATGGGTAGCATCGTATTCAATATGGCTTCTCCTAGTGGTACACCTGAAAATGTGGTAGATATTGAGAAGGAGATATCTGAGTTTTTAGATCCTCAAGGTCACCAGGAAGGAGGTGAACAAAACGTTTGCGGACAACTTCACGCCAGTAATAATGTTGAAGAAAAAGGTAAAAGAAGAAAGACTATACAAAAGAGAAAAAGGGATATTGAAGATAATATTTCTCCAAACATATTGAGTGAGGTATTTTTGCGAATATTTTACCCAATCTCTTCCAGTTTGGATAAAAGTGTTTTAATCGGTGTTATGAAATCTACAGATTATTCCCCTACTGTAATTTTAACTCATGGACCCAAAATGATTTTGTTTACGGACAGTGCTTGGGAATCGTTTATGAAACATTTGCATCTGCTAGAATGCTATTTAAGTAGTAACATGTTTGGAAGAAAGACAAGGGTAGGACTTTTGGATTCAAATGTGGAAATTGATATTATTAAACAACGTGGTGATCATCAGCTACGGTTTAGAGACACAACAAGACATGATAACAAAATTCAACTTAATCGAGAGGAGTTTTTCATTTTAACTTGTGCTACTGAACCTATAACAAGATACTTGAGACAACTGGTGTTTTCAAGTTCGATTATTAAAGATTATCTGGAAGACACTTTGGACAAACAACCGGACGCACCTATATTATACGGACCTGTAGATACTTCTATATTTAATAGAGTTCCTCATGAAGTACAGATGTGGAGACAATTGGAAAAGTACGCTCAACTACATAAGAAATCAGTAAAACAGGAAGAAGAGGAAGATGGAGGAGAAGAATCAAGTGTTAGTGATGAAAATGAAAACAAGGAAAATATAAAGATGGAAACTTAAATAACAATGGTTAGTTTTTAAAACAATAACCAAAATTTTGTGGGGTTAGGCCTATTGGGGACGGTGCCCACGTTAAATATACACCAACGCGCCAACAACTGTACGGCCGGGTATAAAAGTAGTACCTACCGTGGTGTGGAAATCAGTTGACCTCCTGACTTCGTAATGAGCAGACGTGTGACCTTCAAAATGGACAAGGGAGAAGAACAACAAGTAAAGTCCAAGCCTGGTATTATTGAGTTTCAAGCGTTTCGTGGTAATGATGATAGATTCATTATAAAAGAACTTGTGTTTTTGGACATGAATACAAGTGTTCCTTATTCGTCTTTATTTAAACCACCATGTTCTTATTCGTCTTTAACTAGTAAAGCCGCTACTACCAACAGATGGATTTCAAAACACTTCCATCATATCGATTGGTATGATGGTTTTACAAGTTACACGGACTTGTATCACATTATGCATCACTTTTCAGACAAGTTTACCAATATTTACACAAAGGGGCTGGAAAAGAAAAGATGGATCGAAGGATTTACTCATGTTCCGGTTAATGATGTGGAATTGGATAAGAATTATCAATACATGCTGGAAACCATATGTATTTGTACAAAAAGCCCAGAACATGATAAAGATAGACATTGCGCTTTGAAAAATGCCTATAAACTCGCCTCTTACCTTCAAAATGGGGAAGTGGGGAGTGGTGGGGGTAACGGAGAGTATATAAGTGGGGAGCAGACAGGGACCTGGCATGAGTATTACTCGAGATTCCGAGACGACAACATCTCCGAGCAAGAAGACGATCTGTAACCTGACCATGGCATCTCACCAGTTCCTTCAGACTTTGGTCGAGCAGTTCAATGCTCACTCCAAGTCAACAATATTACCTGTAAAGAAGTGCTCGGAACTAAAAGACGAGAAGCACTACATAATCCATGCTATGAAGAAGATGGAGACTACAGTTGGGGAGGCCATCTGCTGCAGTCTCAGCGAGGCACCGTTTACTCCGGGGGATGAACCAAAGTTCCAGGTGTACCTGCCCAAGAGATTCGTCCATCTTCTACAAAACGAGGATCTTCGCTCTATTCAACCCGGGTGTCTATACCTGGTGTCGCACGGCTGCACGGGTAGCAATTCTACAGAGTTGACCATCCACATCGCTGACAAGCAGCAGTGTTAGATTTAAGTTTTAATGTTGTAAATATGTTGTTGTTGTAATGTTTTATAAATAAACGAATCATAAAAGACAAAAAAATTAAAAAAAAACAAAAAATGCAACATATCAATATGTGACAAACTTCACGTATTGATATGTTGCATTTTTTTTTTAAACTTCGCGGGTGACCTTGACCTTTGACCTTTGCATTTCACAACTACCCCCACTACCGTAATTACCCCCACTACCGCACTAGGATTCAAACCTGCTTGGATGCGAAAAACGGTCATTCTGTTGCCAACTAGCAAACGATGAGCACCTTGTACGAGCTTTGCTTACAACGAGTTATAACTGACGCATCTTTATTCCAGATGGCTTTACGAGATAATATCCCTATAACAGTAAAGCAGGATATCGAGGAGTACAAGAAAGATAATAGAGGGTATTCGGGATACTCCTGGTATAGGTTCCAAGACGGGGAAAAGTTTTGTAGGCCTTGTGGCAATGCTGCCGTCAGAGACCTTCGACGGTTCGTACAGGAAGGTGGTAGAAAACAGTTTGGATTTCTAGCACCAATGTTTAGATTTGAAAACTACAAGGACACCTGTGCTATTTGTTCCATCCCTTTGTATCAATGGAAAAAGTTTAGAAGTGTTTAATTGCATCTTCCATACCCCCACCACCATCACCCCCACCACTTTTCCATGTACCTCCAAACGCTGTGCCTCGGCTTCATTTCTACTCCAGCAGCCAACCTAGCAACATCAGGATGTCTCTCAACGTCAGTTGCGCAAGTTACGAGGAGGTGAGCATCAAGACTCAGCAGGAGCTAAACGACTTATACAAGGAGTTGCAGCTGATGGTGGCACGAGGCTACCGTATAAATGTGCAAGTTTACGCTTGCAATATACGGAACACCCGGCAGTCAAAGGAAGAGCCTGGACACTCCTCGACGGCTTCCTCACCAGCGTCCATGAAGACCGAGCCAGACAACTTGGACTACTTCAGCTGACTAGCAGTTGTATTTCTTGTCCTAACCATTGTAGAATATGTATATTTTTTCATTATATTAAAGAAGTAAAAGAGCAAAAACACCTATCTTGTTACTGACATATAAGCTCAGTAACAAGATAGGTTTTTTTAAAACACAATTTGGATGACCTTGAAACTTCCCCCTCCACTGCTTTGTTACCCCCACCACTTGACTATTGGTGTACATGGCACATCGCAATTGGAAACCTCATTCCATCTTCAACAGCCACACCGACAACATCAACAATGGCAAACCTACCAACAGATGAAAGATGTCCTCACGCATGTTGTGACTTCGTCCACGAGTTGGAGAAGAGGATGCAGGAGAGGGCGATAAGAAGAAAACAGATCCACTCAGAAAATATCATGATAGTCAACGGCTATCTTTTATTGTTCGGCCTTATTATGGTTGTACTTTTCATACTGTACGGCATAGTCACATGTGTCGGCAAGGTTGCAGAAGAAAACGCTCGCCACCATCAATTGGAAAGTTTCAATGTTACTTTGTAAGTTTTCCTTTTTTTTTAAAACTCCGTTTGGATGACCTTGAAAATTCCCCCACTACTCCACCACACCCCCCACCACTTCACCATGTTCCTGCATGAGCATCACATCAACCGTCATTCCTTGTCCGACAAGCAACCATGGCAGACAACAACACCATCAGCCAAGCTGACTCCACTACTGATGTCGGTACAAGTACGGGTTGGACACTGTCGATCGATAGTGTACACTATTTGGAGTCAATTTGCGAACGTATGAAGGAAATACTGCGGGACAACCCTGGGATCATAATACAAATGAATTTAAATTATGATTGGTCCCAAGTTAGAATGCAAGGGGACGACAACAACGGTCAACAATCTACACAATATTCGCCCATGTCCCCGATCTATCCTTACGGCGAGTCTGACGTCGATGAAGATGAGGCTGATGAAGATGCAGGGGACAACGAGGCTGAAGAGGAGTAAGCTTCATTCCTTTTTTTAAAACCTAAATTGGATGACCTTGAGAATTCCCCCTCCACTATTTCCTTTTTTTAAAACCCAAATTAAATGACCTTGAAAATACCCCCTCCACGTACTTTTGGTTTACCCCCTCTACTTTTCAATACTGTTACCACAGTCTGTAGCTCACATCATTCCTTGCTTAGCTATCATGGCGGACAGCACTCTTTCTCGAGTTGACTCCACTACGGATGAAGAATGGCCATTTTCCTGGAATGTTCATCTGCAAGACTCGGCAGAAGTGGATATGTTGCATGAGAAATTGGTGTATGTATTAAACGAAAACCCCAACATTGAATGTAGAATGACTATGGATTTCGATGCGACAGGGGTCCACACTCAACCTTCCACTTCCAGCCAGCCTGAACCTCAGCTACAGCCAAAGAACTTTACACATCTTTACACTCCAATACGGCCGGAGGATGTGGTTATCAGCGAGGCAGACTCTACTACAAGTTATATTGAACCAACGAATTGGAAGCTTGTTGTTGACACCTTACACAAGGTCGACTTAGTATGTGACAAATTAAAGGAATTGATGATGCAAGATCCTGGTCTTCGTTTTAAAATTGATTTGTTTTTCATCTGGGGAGCACCTGCACGGGGCTCTTCGTCTGACAGCTCTCTAAATACAACGGATGAGGAGGAGGAGGAGGACGACTAGTTATCTTTTTTAAAACTCCGTTTGGATGGCCTTGACCTTTCCCCCTCCACTGAGTTTATTTAAGGTGCACTCTCAATGACTGCAGCATCATTTCATCGCGCACCTTCACCACAGCAACATGGAGAGTCAACTCAACTACTGTTGCGAACGGAAATGTTTTTCATGGCCGAATGACATTGATGTTGCGGATGGCCTGGCGTGTAGAAAATGTGAAGCTTTTGGTCAATGCATGTGTAAGTGCAAGTCTTGGAAGAAGCCGAAACCGGAGTTGAAGACATTCCATGTGTACCAGATGAGAGGGCATAAGTACACTTGTTGCCCTGAACGTTGCATTGAATTCACATTAAAACAGCTAACTGGCTGCAAATTGTGCAACAATCATTTTGCAGGTTTTTGCAAACATTATTTAGGAGCCTGTCAGTACAGATCAACTTGGCATACAGAAGCACTCACTATCAATGAAATCGCTATAGATACACAAGAGTAGTCTTTCTACTCTTTTCTTTTTTAAAACTCCATTTGGATGACCTTGACCTTTCCCCCTCCACCCACCTTAGTTTATATAAACCCCATTCCCACTGACCACAGCATCACTTCATCGTGCTCCCTCGTCAAAGCAACATCAGCTATGGAAAGTAAGCGCATCTCATGTTGCGAGCATAGGTGTTTGGAGATACAAGGCGTCACATATTGTGCAAAGAAGCGTTGGGAGGAAGAGACGGGGACAACCTATTGCTGTGAGGATAAGTGTTTCCTCTTACCAAAGTGGCAAGTGGATGGGCTGGCCTGCCGGCAATGTGAATGCTTCGGATGTTGCAGGTGTAGATGCAAGAACCAACAGCTGCCACCACCGGTACTACAAACTTTCAAAATCTACAAATCCAAATACTTTTATACTTGTTGTCCGCAGCGGTGTATTAAATTTCACTTCTCCAATCTTACCAATTGTCGGAAGTGCTACGGACAACCTGATGGGTGGTGCACCTGTTTTCTAGACTCCTGCCGCTACAGATCGGATTGGTTTACAGATCCGTTGGAAATTGATGAGGTCGCCCAGGAAGCACAAGAGTAGTCTTTCTACTCTTCAACTTTTTTAAAACTCAATTTGGATGACCTTGAGATTTCCCCCTCCACTTCCCCATATACCTAGAGTACACAGAGCCTGATAGTCAGTCACTCGGTGGCTGTCGTGGGGTGCGCATCGGTGTCGGCGCTCCGTTGTTAGGTTTTCAAGGTCACAGTAATATCAAATTGTTGGTGTTGTGCTGGTTCAAGGTCACCTGAGGAATAACCGATTGCCCATTTAGGCAGAGTCATGTCAGAAACTCGAGTTTAACTTGGCACTTTTGCCGTTTCTCGTCGAAAATTCGCTCCAAGTGGTCAAGGTCACGGGGACTCTGACTGAAACTCGGAGCGTAGTGCGAGAAACGGCAAAAGTGCCAAAAAATTTTAAGTTTCGGCGTGACCTTGACCTCAGTGGCGTCGGTGACGTCATTTTGATGACGTAAGGTGTGATGACGTCATCAGCACGTCATTTCTGTGACGTCATGGGTGTGACGTCATAGAAATGACGTCATTGGTGATGACGTCATCGGTGACGCAATCGATGACGTCATCGATGACGTCATCGGTGAGGTCATTGACCTCGATGACGTCATCCCTCAGGTGACCTTGAACTGAGCCAGCACCAACAATTTGACACTACTCACACTTTTATTTCAACCCCACTTTATGCGCAAATTCACTTCACCCGAACGCCAACACTATCGCCATCTCCACCCCAACCTATATAGCATAACATATAACTACAGCATCTGATATATACCCTCTGCCCCCCACCGGAAGCTATATGACATGGCAGCTGGCGCCAGCTGCCCGGTCAACTGCTCGCGAGCAGCTGCTCGGGCGGATGTCACGACTTCCGGTCTAGGTGTGCCCAAAACACACTACTTAAAAAAGTATCGATATACCCCTGTTACGGACGGTGTTTACAAAATGTATCAATGTATGTTACAATATATGTTTTTTTATGTAGATTAAGGTTGGGTCTAGGGCTTTCATACCTGTAAAATTAAATTATATTAGAACAAGCTAATCTCAAAAGAAAGTAAAAATTAAGCTACTTTATATGTCACTGAGAGTTATACTTTCACTTTTCAGACTTTGGTACACTGGGTGTCCAAAACAGGAGAATAAACTACCACGTTTGGCCCAAAAGGCGTATGCTTAACATAGCCGACAGTGCTAGAAACCCTAAACTGAAAATTGATTAATCTTAAGTGTTTTATTTGGGTGTTACGATGTCTGAAAAGGGACTATAAGTATTTTCTCACAAGAACGACGAAATGACTCGGGAATAATAATGGACTTTCTTGGAATTGAAGAAACATGAGTGCTTCATCCATCTACTGCTCACTAATTATTACGAGCTTTGATGATACAAGAAATCAATTCAAAACAGTTCAGCTTACAGCGATAATTAAGCAATTGGATTTAACATTGAATAATTCATTAAAATAAAAATTAAGAATAAAATTACAATTATTTGTTTTATCCAAATTTTATATGAACAAATCAGTCTTATAATCTCAAAATTACTAGAACCAGTAGGTTTATCTATAAATAGATAGTTTCTATTTAGTACCAATGATGATGTAAGAACGAAACAGGAAAAATCAGGGTCGCTCTATATGTATGTTGATCGTAGTGGTGAAAAGTAACAAAGTAAGGAGTTAGTGAGGATCCCACCGATAGATTTATCTGTGAATGAGAAATTTGGAGGAAACAGAGAAATATTTTTTTTACTGTTGTATTGATTTTATTCCAAATCACCGATATAGATAATTATTATCATGTCTGATACACCGGGGGTGGTAGCGATGTAATGTTGTATGGTGATAACAGTGAGGGGGCGGCAGGGGGCGCCGCGCGGTCCACGGTGCTCCAGTGTGGTGATAACAGTGAGGGGGCGGCAGGGGGCCCCGCGCGGTCCACGGTGCTCCAGTGTGGTGATAACAGTGAGGGGGCGGCAGGGGGCGCCGCGCGGTCCACGGTGCTCCAGTGTGGT
Source organism: Neoaliturus tenellus (assembly GCA_030545055.2). Classification (NCBI taxonomy): domain Eukaryota; kingdom Metazoa; phylum Arthropoda; class Insecta; order Hemiptera; family Cicadellidae; genus Neoaliturus; species Neoaliturus tenellus. The sequence goes on along the minus strand of CM061531.1, from coordinate 93,082,188 downwards.
GATAACAGTGAGGGGGCGGCAGGGGGCCCCGCACGGTCCACGGTGCTCCAGTGTGGTGATAACAGTGAGGGGGCAGCAGGGGGCGCCGCGCGGTCCACGGTGCTCCAGTGTGGTGATAACAGTGAGGGGGCGGCAGGGGGCGCCGCGCGGTCCACGGTGCTCCAGTGTGGTGATAACAGTGAGGGGGCGGCATGGAGCGCCGCGCGGTCCACGGTGCTCCAGTGTGGTGATAACAGTGAGGGGGCGGCAGGGGGCGCCGCGCGGTCCACGGTGCTCCAGTGTGGTGATAACAGTGAGGGGGTGGCAGGGGGCGCCGCGCGGTCCACGGTGCTCCAGTGTGGTAATAACAGTGAGGGGGCGGCAGGGGGCGCCGCGCGGTCCACGGTGCTCCAGTGTGGTGATAACAGCGAGGGGGCGGCAGGGGGCGCCGCACGGTCCACGGTGCTCCAGTGTGGTGATAACAGCGAGGGGTCGGCAGGGGGCGCCGCACGGTCCACGGTGCTCCAGTGTGGTGATAACAGTGAGGGGGCGGCAGGGGGCCCCGCGCGGTCCACGGTGCTCCAGTGTGTTGATAACAGTGAGGGGGCGGCAGGGGGCGCCGCACGGTTCACGGTGCTCCAGTGTGGTGATAACAGTGAGGGGGCGGCAGGGGCCCCGCACGGTTCACGGTGCTCCAGTGTGGTGATAACAGTGAGGGGGCGGCCGGGGGCGCCGCACGGTCCACGGTGCTCCATTGTGGTGATAACAGTGAGGGGGCGGCAGGGGGAGCCGCGCGGTCCACGGTGCTCCAGTGTGGTGATAACAGTGAGGGGGCGGCAGGGGGCGCCGCGCGGTCCACGGTGCTCCAGTGTGGTGATAACAGTGAGGGGGCGGCAGGGGGCGCCGCGCGGTCCACGGTGTTCCAGTGTGGTGATATCAGTGAGGGGGCGGCAGGGGGCCCCGCACGGTTCACGGTGCTCCAGTGTGGTGATAACAGTGAGGGGGCGGCAGGGGGCGCCGCGCGGTCCACGGTGCTCCAGTGTGGTGATACAGCGAGGGGGCGGCAGGGGGCGCCGCACGGTCCACGGTGCTCCAGTGTGGTGATAACAGCGAGGGGTCGGCAGGGGGCGCCGCACGGTCCACGGTGCTCCAGTGTGGTGATAACAGTGAGGGGGCGGCAGGGGGCCCCGCGCGGTCCACGGTGCTCCAGTGTGGTGATAACAGTGAGGGGGCGGCAGGGGGCCCCGCGCGGTCCACGGTGCTCCAGTGTGTTGATAACAGTGAGGGGGCGGCAGGGGGCGCCGCGCGGTCCACGGTGTTCCAGTGTGGTGATAACAGTGAGGGGGCGGCAGGGGGCCCCGCACGGTTCACGGTGCTCCAGTGTTGTGATAACAGTGAGGGGGCGGCAGGGGGCCCCGCACGGTCCACGGTGCTCCAGTGTGGTGATAACAGTGAGGGGGCGGCAGGGGGCGCCGCGCGGTCCACGGTGTTCCAGTGTGGTGATAACAGTGAGGGGCGGCAGGGGGCGCCGCGCGGTCCACGGTGCTCCAGTGTGGTGATAACAGTGAGGGGGCGGCAGGGGGCGCCGCGCGGTTCACGGTGCTCCAGTGTGGTGATAACAGTGAGGGGGCGACAGGGGACGCCGCGCGGTTCACGGTGCTCCAGTGTGGTGATAACAGTGAGGGGGCGGCAGGGGGCGCCGCGCGGTCCACGGTGCTCCAGTGTGGTGATAACAGTGAGGGGGCGGCAGGGGGCGCCGCGCGGTTCACAGTGCTCCAGTGTGGTGATAACAGTGAGGGGCGGCAGGGGGCGCCGCGCGGTCCACGGTGCTCCAGTGTGGTGATAACAGTGAGAGGGCGGCAGGGGGCGCCGCGCGGTTCACGGTGCTCCAGTGTGGTGATAACAGTGAGGGGGCGGCAGGGGGCCCCGCGCGGTCCACGGTGCTCCAGTGTGGTGATAACAGTGAGGGGGCGGCAGGGGACGCCGCGTGGTCCACGGTGCTCCAGTGTGGTGATAACAGTGAGGGGGCGGCAGGGGGCCCCGCGCGGTCCACGGTGCTCCAGTGTGGTGATAACAGTGAGGGGGCGGCAGGGGACGCCGCGCGGTCCACGGTGCTCCAGTGTGGTGATAACAGTGAGGGGGCGGCATGGGGCGCCGCGCGGTCCACGGTGCTCCAGTGTGGTGTTAACAGTGAGGGGGCGGCAGGGGGCGCCACACGGTCCACGGTGCTCTAGTGTGGTGATAACAGTGAGGGGGCGGCAGGGGGCCCCGCACGGTCCACGGTGCTCCAGTGTGGTGATAACAGTGAGGGGGCGGCAGGGGGCGCCGCGCGGTCCACGGTGCTCCAGTGTGGTGATAACAGTGAGGGGCGGCAGGGGGCGCCGCGCGGTCCACGGTGCTCCAGTGTGGTGATAACAGTGAGGGGGCGGCAGAGGGCGCCGCGCGGTCCACGGTGCTCCAGTGTGGTGATAACAGTGAGGGGGCGGCATGGGGCGCCGCGCGGTCCACGGTGCTCCAGTGTGGTGTTAACAGTGAGGGGGCGGCAGGGGGCGCCGCACGGTCCACGGTGCTCTAGTGTGGTGATAACAGTGAGGGGGCGGCAGGGGGCCCCGCACGGTCCACGGTGCTCCAGTGTGGTGATAACAGTGAGGGGGCGGCAGGGGGCGCCGCGCGGTCCACGGTGCTCCAGTGTGGTGATAACAGTGAGGGGGCGGCAGGGGGCGCCGCGCGGTCCACGGTGCTCCAGTGTGGTGATAACAGTGAGGGGGCGGCAGGGGGCGCCGCGCGGTCCACGGTGTTCCAGTGTGGTGATAACAGTGAGGGGGCGGCAGGGGGCCCCGCACGGTTCACGGTGCTCCAGTGTGGTGATAACAGTGAGGGGGCGGCAGGGGACCCCGCACGGTCCACGGTGTTCCAGTGTGGTGATAACAGTGAGGGGGTGGCATGGGGTGCCGCACGGTCCACGGTGCTCCAGTGTGGTGATAACAGTGAGGGGGTGGCATGGGGCGCCGCGCGGTCCACGGTGCTCCAGTGTGGTGATAATAGTGAGGGGGCGGCAGGGGGCCCCGCACGGTCCACGGTGCTCCAGTGTGGTGATAACAGTGAGGGGGCGGCAGGGGGCCCCGCACGGTTTACGGTGCTCCAGTGTGGTGATAACAGTGAGGGGGCGGCATGGGGCGCCGCACGGTCCATGGTGCTCCAGTGTGGTGATAACAGTGAGGGGGCGGCATGGGGCGCCGCACGGTCCACGGTGCTCCAGTGTGGTGATAACAGTGAGGGGGTGGAATGGGGCGCCGCACGGTCCACGGTGCTCCAGTGTGGTGATAACAGTGAGGGGGTGGCAGGGGGCCCCGCACGGTTCACGGTGCTCCAGTGTGGTGATAACAGTGAGGGGGCGGCATGGGGCGCCGCACGGTCCACGGTGCTCCAGTGTGGTGATAACAGTGAGGGGGCGGCAGGGGGCCCCGCACGGTTCACGGTGCTCCAGTGTGGTGATAACAGTGAGGGGGCGGCATGGGGCGCCGCACGGTCCACGGTACTCCAGTGTGGTGATAACAGTGAGGGGGCGGCAGGGGGCGCCGCACGGTCCACGGTGCTCCATTGTGGTGATAACAATGAGGGGGTGGCATGGGGCGCCGCACGGTCCACGGTGCTCCAGTGTGGTGATAACAGTGAGGGGGCGGCAGGGGGCGCCGCGCGGTCCACGGTGCTCCAGTGTGGTGATAACAGTGAGGGGGTGGCATGGGGCGCCGCACGGTCCACGGTGCTCCAGTGTGGTGATAACAGTGAGGGGGCGGCAGGGGGCGCCGCACGGTCCACGGTGCTCCAGTGTGGTGATAACAGTGAGGGGGCGGCAGGGGGCGCCGCGCGGTCCACGGTGCTCCAGTGTGGTGATAACAGTGAGGGGGCGGCAGGGGGCGCCGCGCGGTCCACGGTGCTCCAGTGTGGTGATAACAGTGAGTGGGCGGCAGGGGGCGCCGCGCGGTCCACGGTGTTCCAGTGTGGTGATAACAGTGAGGGGGCGGCAGGGGGCGCCGCGCGGTCCACGGTGCTCCAGTGTGGTGATAACAGTGAGGGGGCGGCAGGGGGCGCCGCGCGGTCCACGGTGCTCCAGTGTGGTGATAACAGTGAGGGGGCGGCAGGGGGCGCCGCGCGGTCCACGGTGCTCCAGTGTGGTGATAACAGTGAGGGGGCGGCAGGGGGCGCCGCGCGGTCCACGGTGCTCCAGTGTGGTGATAACAGTGAGGGGGTGGCAGGGGGCGCCGCGCGGTCCACGGTGCTCCAGTGTGGTGATAACAGTGAGGGGGTGGCAGGGGGCGCCGCGCGGTCCACGGTGCTCCAGTGTGGTGATAACAGCGAGGGGGTGGCAGGGGGCGCCGCGCGGTCCACGGTGCTCCAGTGTGGTGATAACAGTGAGGGGGTGGCAGGGGGCGCCGCGCGGTCCACGGTGCTCCAGTGTGGCGACGGCAGTCGTGGTGCGTCTGGGCTGAATGTGACATTACAACCCGTCCTGTTCCACATACGACGCTTCCTGGGTTTGTAAATTACTTGAATTAAAAAATTACCTAAATTAGTTACTGTCTTTGAATTTTTTTATAATTTACTCCTAGATTTCTCTTAAATATATTAAAATTTAAAAAATTCAGTTTTTTTCAAATTTATTTGAACTGTAAAGAATTCAAAGTGTCCCCCTTTTTTTACCAGTTAGGAAATTCTGTACTAGTTAGGAGCCTTAGTTTTCAGTACCTAAAATATTTTACTAACGCAGATTAGGCCTATAGTGGTGGAAACAAAAGATTTTCAGAAGTTATTCAGTTTCAACTCAGTTTCAGTTGAGTTATTCAGAATGTAGCACTATGCTATGATAAATATTTTTTCTATGCTAACATTTGTAACAAAATGTAGGTGTTGAGTACATTTACAACTTGTTTTCTATCTTATTTTTATGAAAATGTTGTTGGTGTTTTATTTAAATAAATACACAAGATTTAATTCCTCTCTAAAACTTTTTTAATCTATAGCCACATTTAGATGCCATCGGTTGTCATTTAGGTTTTATATGGCTTACTAAAGTTAAACGATTTCCACTATAATATGTTTGTAGAGAAGGAGATTTTTTTATCCTGAATAATTTTAACAATGGAAAATTAATGTGAGTTTAATTATTGATTGAAGCCCGTCCTCGTAATCATAAAGAGCTTTGTAAGGTTTTATAGTCTGTAATATAAGGAGAAATCAAAGTGTTTCCTTCTTGTAAGCGTTTTTATATGTCACTCTAGTTTCATTTCAAAGGATCTTCTATTTGGATTCGGTAGTTCAATTATCGTCTTCTATCATCAGATCATTTTCAATCCTTTTCTCTATTTTAGGTCGGATTTACTTGTTTGTGCTTTAATTTTATTTAAAGACGTACAAGATTTAAATATGTTTTATTTCGCACAAAACTCACTTATCTCTAAATGTAAACATAAAAAAATTATCACCAGGACAATAATATCTTCAGGTAATCAAAGCCATTAAAAGACATTACACATCCTTTCCTCCTCTGAAAGTTATGACAGAAACCTTAATTGATCAGCATGTCTCCTATTAATATTTTCAGCTATGTAGGAATTTATGCCGATCCTCTCAACAGTGTAGCTTTCAGTGCACCCTTTTTTATCGTTGTTTAGAACCCACATAGGTTGATCACATTGAAATTCTCCCACCTCTTTCGCACTCCATGAAATCAAAGTGATCTCAGGATCAGATAGTCTGTTTTCTTAGCCGCTTTACAGGTTTTAACTATAATTTATATGTCTTTGACAATGTTGCGCCAACAAACATAAAATAGTCTTGCAAAAGATTTCATTGCTGTTACACCTGGACGTCCTTCGTGTAATATTTTTAAAAAAAAGGACTGTAGTGTTTTATGACCTACAATTCGTCTTTTCAACTACAAAATTCTTTCTTCAAATGAAATGTCTTCTAAACTAAGTTTTCATTAAATATATTTCTCAGGCTATCCGTTCTTAACCCAATTTACGACTTACTGTAATGTCATATCTTCATAAGTTTCATCACGTAATATTTTTCGAGATAACTTGGCCTTCAGGGCAGATATAGTTTCCCCAAATTATGAACACTCGCTGCCTTCTATTTCCGGTAATGATAAACGTGTTAGGGTATCAGCTATCGTGTTGATTTTTACTTCTAACATATACATACTATATCATTGACAGGTTATATGAAGTACCAGATTAACCGAGCCTTGCTCATTGCTTTTAATTCAGTTTTGATATAGTGTCATGGTGATAAAACTATTAAATATCCACCAACAACCACCTCTTCACAGTTAACAGCTGTTTCACAAGGTCTGCTTAACATTACTGTTCCTTTATTGTTGTATACCTTTCGTTGTTATTTCTTCACGAAAATAGCAACCCATAAGACCAATTTTAAAAAATACGATTTTTCAACTTAAATATAGACCAAACTCGATTTTTCCTGGAATTGAGGCTGTTTCTAAACTTATTTTTGGGCCAAAACACTCTTAAATGCAAAGTTTAAGCAAAATCTACCCGCTAGATTTCGAAATCGTGGAACACACATCCCTTCAGACATTGCTCGTATTATATTATAGGATTAAGTACCCAACACCCATTTAGTCATTCGATCCTATGTTACTTTTGTAAGTCTCCAATGTTCACAAAATAGTCGTATTAAAGGCTAGCTGCCAGTTTTGAAAACGATTCAATGTCCATATCGATACCTTGGATATCTCGGATTGCTTTTATGTGTTCTGTCGGATGTATTCCGTGTTTGTCTAGTCGATGTCCAAAATAAGTAACTAAATCCTGAAGCCATTCGCACTTTTTCAGGTTTTAGCCAAATTCCAGCTTTCTCCAACTTGCTAAGTACTACCTTAAGTCGCTCAGCGTGTTCCTCGGTTGTTTTTTCGGTTCCTATGATGTAGTCTAAAAACTATCTAACTCCAGGAATTACAGTTAAAATATGATTCATCTAAGTCTGGAAAGCTGCAGTGGCAGAAACAACACCTTATATAATTATTTTGTACTTTAAAATCCGAGATAATGTGAAATGACCAATAGCTCTTGTGAATCTGGGTGCACAGGCAATTTCAAATAAGCGTCTTTCAAAAACCAGTGTACTAAACTGTTCTTCTCCCTTTAGTTTAACGATCATTTCTTCAAATCGTTTCAATGGATGAGGCTCCACATAGATATGTGGATTTATTGTGACCTTAAAATCACCACATATTACTTGATTGTTTGGTTTTAGTACTAATAGGTGAAAATAGGTGATAATAGATGAAGCTCATTTAACTGGTGTGACATTGTGTCCACGAGTTCCAACATACCACATGATATACTAGTCGAGATAATTCTTTCTCAACAGCTTCTCTCAATTAAAATGGGACTTGATATTTAATCAAGAAATCCCTAGGTGATGCTTGGTTTGTGATGTGAATTACTGCTGTGTATACTTTCATAGATCTGAGCTATGAGAAGTAAATGGAGGAGTACGTTTTTGTGATGTCACTAACTACTTGATCCGGTTTCGTTTCGGGTGCTTGTACTGTACATAGCCAAGCTCCCGGAGGAATTTGGAGGTCAAACGCTAAGAATAAATCCATGCCGAAAAGTGGAACATCGCTCTTATCCCACTGTAGCATTAAACGTAATCCAAAGGCACGCATCCGGATCTTCGTTTCACCTAAAAACTTGGTGAAAAATACATGCGTGCGTTAGTGTGGTGGGACATCAGTGTACGCTGTCAATGTTTGTAGTATTTAAGTTCTGGGGAGCAAATTTTCTACCACAAGTTTTCACTAATAACTGATGATAACTCACCGGGGTCCTACAGCATTTGTATGCTGATCACATTTAATTTTGCCATTATCATTGCTCTGGATTCCTGATAAAGAGATTAGGTTCAGGTTAGATTTGTAGCTACATGAACTTTATGAATCTGGAGTTACTGTTATTCACCATGTTATAGGCCTAACTGTTCACGTTATTCACTCTAAATTTCAAGTTCTTTAAGATAACTCGTTTTTTTAGCTATCCGTCCACTACTTATTGGTGATAAAAGAATGCAGGGTATTAAATACTGAAAAAGGATTAGTGAAGTTTCATCCCTCTAAGTCATTACGTGTATTATTTAAACATTTCAAAGCAAATAGAAGTTAAAATAAATTTAAAATAGTAGTTCATACGTTGATTTGTATGTAAAAATTCTATTATTTCAGGGTACCCAGAAGAAAAGCTTAAACTTAATAAATGTCTTATTAACCGTTACCCACGGCTTTGAAATATGAACTCATTTTTACTCCAAACGCTACTGAAACCGTTTCTAATGATGCCACATAACACTTTACACCAGTCGTAATTCTAACTGCCCCTTAAAGAAAGAGTGGGCATACATTTAAAACAATCCAGGGGTCAAATTAGACGAAAATATATGCATAGGTATATTTGTATCTAACACTAATAGTATCTTCAAATAGTCATAAGAAAAGCTTTTTTTAAATTCCTCACTGGTTGCACCAGAAATATGCTAAAAATAGCATATGTGCTACTTGCTATTTTTCTCATATCTGGTTAAAGCGAAAATTGACTATACACTAATCAAATCAAATCTAATCAAAATCCATTTATTTCGTTAAAAATAAGGAAGTAAATACAAATACAGTTTTCAAATATTACTAAAATAAACCCGCATGTGTCGATATCGACCTGTGCGCGGGCGAGTTCTTAGAAAATTAAAATAATACTGACGATTTTCCAAATTAATTAAACACTTAGTATAGATAACAGATTGTATAAAAAATAGAAGAAATATGGACAGCTACTGAATGAAATTTAATACTACATTACAGCAAGGATTAGATGATAATTACATTATTATACGATAATTAGAAAAATTCAGTTGATTTAGAAAGTTATCTTAAGAAGTCATTAGGCTGTACAGAGCAAGACGTCAGTAACATAAAGAAAAAAGAAAACAAGGCAAAGAAACTAAAACTAAAACTCGCTCAGATTTAAACATACTGTGTTTTATATGCAAATTACTTACCAACACATAGTAATGATAAAAGTTTTATGCTACAATTCAGCAGCCTATTTGCGTAATTGCTACAATGCGACCAATCACTGTATAGGTGGCGTTTTGAGGTCCTTAAAAGTGCACTCAGAGAGATATTTGTAAATGGTATAAATATTCGCTGTAAAACAGGTGTCGTCTTTGGTTGTAAAATCCTTTGTGGACTAAGGAAATAATTAAAATTTCTAGTTATACAGCGCGCAAAGGACTCAATCGCAAAATAAACAAAACTTTGTTGCTGATAACAAATAAATGGAATCATTCAAACTAATTAAGTTGTAAGAGAATATTAAACAATTTCTGTCGTGGTGTGTAATAAAGAGAAATTGTAACATGAACACAGGCAATCACATCAATATTATCTGCCAATTCATTTTACAGAAATGTTAGAATGGGTTTGCAAATTACACATTGTAATTAATATCAGAAAATTTTTATTGAATATCGGAAAAAACAGTGAAGTTTGGCATTCTGGTGAGTTATTATCATGACAAACAAAATTTAAATTTGTATGCTGACTTAAGCATTTGGAAATGTAGACATTTGAATGTGCGTTGCTTAAAATTAGATAAGAATTGTTTTAAGAATTGTACCGTGCAAATCTTCAATGTTCTACTAAAAAAATTAAGAGTCAAAACAATTTTAAAAAGTAATTAAAATTAGATCAAAGTGACATTCAAATAAAAATAAACCGGAAATTAAAAATCCCAGCGTAATTATAAGATCGCTGTTCTTTGAAGTAAACCTGTCTTGGCCAAAAGATTAGTTACACAGGTGGCATCAGACGATAACACATGACGTATAATTGAAATACGTCACGAATGCAATGTAAAACTTTGAATAAGATAAAATGTCATTATGTAAATTAAGATTTTTTATGACGGCCCAACTCTGTTACATCCTAATCATCCTAGCACAACACGGAAATAGCATATTGAGCCAGAAAATGTTTTCTCTACGCAGCATACCCATGGTTAGACTTGATTAACTATGAAAGCTATCAATAGCGTATTTATTCTGTATGCCACATTGCAACTAGCCAGTAAATAGGTTATTATGTTGAGTAATATTGTCTATTTTGTCACAAAAGCAGTTCAGTTGAATTCTGTTCGACAGTAATACACAAACATTCCAACTCCACGTGGTTATATTATGGAATTATCGCTTTTTAAATAGAATTTTGAATCATAAAATTCGCTGATATAGTCTATTTTCTTAAAAAAAAGCAGTTTTTTGGAATTATGTTCAACTTTAATACACAATCATTCTAATTTCACGTAGTTATACTATAAAATGATATTTTGTAAATAGAAAACAATATTAATAAAAGAAACTGAGTATCCTATGATGTTTTGTATGATGTTATGAGTATGATGTTTTGTAAATAGAATTTTGATTAATAAAATTATAATATCATGGAGAAGTATAACGTAGCAGGTCGTCTGTTTATACATTTATGATACGCAACATGGGTATTTTTGTGCATAGAGTTTGTCCTACAGTTTTCAACTGAACTCAAATTATTATGTTAATGGAAAGAGCTTGCCTTGAAGTTGTTTCTAAATTAGATAGATAATACCAATCCTAACATAAGGGCCCTACAAGCCGTTGAAGATAATTACTTCCCCATTTGATTGACATTGGCAAGGAAATTAAATTTTTTTAAGTTTAACAGTTATAAAGATTAAGGATAGTACACCAGCGAGAAAATCGATCGATCCATACCAAAGAGGTTGTGTTAAAGCATGGAGGGTACCCTATAAATTGCGAGCTTAAACAGTAAAAAAATATAATCTCACATGAAGATTTATTTTTTTATCAATTTCCAAAATAAATGGCTCAGTTTCAAGCACTCTTCGTTATACACAAAAATTTATTGAAAACGTTGCATTTTTAAAACAAACCTTTTTCTTTGTTTGTTGAATTTTTAAATTGCAACGAGTCTACATAAATTACTTTGTCAAACCTTATCTCACATAGGTAAGTGTATGTTGTTTGATTGTAACAATTTTTGTAGCAGTACTTTTTCTTCTTAAATTAATAAATTTGAAGCCCAAAGAATAATTTATATTGAAGATTTATTTTTTTATCAATTTCCAAAATAAATGGCTCAGTTTCAAGCACTCTTCGTTATACACAAAAATTTATTGAAAACGTTGCATTTTTAAAACAAACCTTTTTCTTTGTTTGTTGAATTTTTAAATTGCAATGAGTCTACATAAATTACTTTGTCAAACCTTATCTCACATAGGTAAGTGTATGTTGTTTGATTGTAACAATTTTTGTAGCAGTACTTTTTCTTCTTAAATTAATAAATTTGAAGCCCAAAGAATAATTTATATATTTTTAATGAAACGAGTAATAAAGGTTATTTTAAACCACTTTCTAATAATGTCGAAGTTGATTTTAAACAGGTTAATAAAATGTTCACAATTTCCTAGACATAAATGGACAACTTAAAATAAACTGCGACTGATAGCCTAATCCTAGCTTACCAAGATATTACACCCACATAATTTTACTTGGAAGTTACTTTGATAGAGATCCTTTAACGGGTAGCATACACCTAATTAGAAGAGTTCAATATCTGAAAAAGGTATTACAAACCTGACCTCGAAATATACTATTATGAAAATATATCGTGTAAAGAATTTTCCCCATATTAATCAATAAAATCGCCTTTACGTCAAACTTGCATAGTACAGTTTCTTGAGTCTTGTTTTGTTAAAGTAATGACAATAATTGAATTTATCATTGGAAATTACACGCAATATATAGCTTACTGAATACAAGAGTCGTGTAGTATACATTGATATTTTGATACTTTGTTTGGACACGAACGCAACCTAGATCATATGTTTAGGGGGCTATGACTCAAGTGTGCGTGTGATGGATCTAATGAGTCTTTGCTTTGTTGCTTTTTTAAGAACCGGGGACCAAGCTCCCAAAGCAATAGTGCAGTGTAAATACAGTGTAATGTTAAGCAATGCATGACTTAACATATTTTTATTCTAGTTCACTGTCATGAGTCGGTTTAACTACTTTGGTTTACATTTCGTGGACTTTCCCTCGCCTACATGGCAACTCATAAGCGCAATTTTATTTTATTTTTATTTTCAACAAGTTTTGGTTAGTCTAATGTCTTAACAAATGTAGATGCTCGATTGTTCAATTTACTCCTCTCAACGTTCCCTATACACGAAGTCATAACAAAAAGTGTAGAACGTAAGAAAGAAAGGTGTAAAGATACAAGCATTGAACATGATGTGTCAAAAAGAATTAACTAGAGTTGAAGAGGTGGGCATGGAAACCCCTAGAGACATGAATTGCCAGTCGGTCGGTTGGCCCGTTAGAGGGTAGACCTGACCACCTGTTTTAGCCTGAAAATCATTTGTCACAGGAGCATGGGAGTGGGACTTCTGAAATGTCAATCAGCCGTTTGCTGTTTCGCTTCTCACCATTTCTCTTTTTCAATACATCCTTCCGGGGGCTTGCCCAAAATGTCCTTTAGAGGCAGACTCGCTTAAAGGTTCGACCAGGCTATCGTTATCCACAAATAGCTATGACATACCAACAACAACATTCTAGATATAAAAGATTGAGAATAAAACGTATAAAATGTAAAACTGCCAGTTTCAAACTTTAACCGAAGAAATTATTCGGATCTTTTAATCTGCTGATTAAAACTTGGTGTATTTTTTCAAGCTTTAATAATTTTTCCTTCAAGATGTCATAATAATGTTAGGTTTATGAATGACACTAAGACTCTAATTATAAATTATTTGTTTTGCCACTCGTATGTACAGGTTCTGAATCTTCTGTTTTGAAGTGGATGGTTTTTATTTGTGAATGTCCTAGTAAAAGGATTGCCATTCGATATGACAAGAGCGAAGAACTTGATCAGAGACATGGAGGAGGTTAAGAACATGCGGCCCGAGGTGCTGGGCCTGGTGATCCAGTGGCTGGAGGGGGCGGGGGGCGGCCGCAACCTGACAGGGACACCGCATCTCCGGCCCGCGCTCAGCGACCTCTACCCCGTGGTGCTGGCCATGTACAGTCCCGTGCTGGTGGCCGCCGTGCTCGTCAACTGCTGCCTCACGCTGTTCGCCTACAGACACAGACTGTACCTGCTGCTCAACCTCGGACTCGGCAACTTGGCCCTCGGCTGCCCGCTGCTGCCACCTACTGTCGCTGTGCTCATCTTCCACGACTGGCTGCTCGGCCGCCAAGCCTGCCTCCTGCTGCCGCTACTGCAGGTAACTGCAAGCGGTTTAGTAAATGAATGATTTATTGTATCACTAATGCGCTGATACAATGTGCTTGAAAATTACTAAGAAAAGAGACCCCATCTTACCAACTATGGAAGAGTAAATGGTATTTTGTTTTAAAAGAGATTAGCCGCTTTAAAATTGAAAAATCGTGTATATTTACTGGCAGCACCATTTTATTAAAAAATCAAACATTTTTAGTTGTCAAACTTTGATATATAAGTTGGCCAAACATATTAGAAGTTAATTGCGGTTTTGTAGACTATAGTGTACTTAAATAAGATTTTCCTTTCTTTAGGGTATGTTTATTCTGAGGTTTTAACACGAATCTGTTTAACTGAGGGGAGAAACTCAGTTCTTTTTTTAAGTGACGACTACAAACTCTGCCTTTATGAGTAAAACCTTAAATTTGTCATTATTGAGCGGAGCCAGCGAAGCGAGCAAAGCTCCTATACTACACTCTGGCTTTTTATTTACACGTACTCCTCCTGAACGGCTGGAGTGATCCTCATGAAATTTTGCTCGGTCATAGTAACCATCTATGGGAAGGTATAAGTTAAAGTTATCATTTATTTAAAGTTATCCTTTAAAGTTACCATTTATTTTAATAGGAGAAAATAGTTTATTTGGTTTGTTTACAGTATGTTGATTATAAGGATCTAATTTAACTGCAGACTGTTACTATCAGCTGTTTGTGAATAAAGTAGTTTTATGTGAAATTGTTGTTTTGTTTATTTTAGTGGATTGTTTACCTATTGTACGTGAATGAAATGCCACGTTTACGGAGAGGAGGTGCAAATCTTGGACGAACGACCATTCCAACCATATATATGTGTCTTGTAAACATATAATACCCCATCGCAGCAAACCTGCGTACTCAAAAATTATTAGAGTATTACAGACTTGTGGCGTGTAAGCGCAGCGAACAACCTAAATCTGGCGACGAGTGTGTGCAGCGAATGAGCTGACCCAAAAGGTGAGTGAGCGCAGCGAACAAACTGAATTGACGGCAAGTGAGCGTAGCGAACGAGCTGATCGAAATGGCGAGTGAGCACAGCGAACGAGCTAAACTCTGACGGCGAGTGGGCGTAGCGAACGAGCTGACCCAAAAGGTAAGTGACCGTAGCGAACGAGCTCACTTGAATTACCTATAAAACATTTGCTGTTATTGATTTAAAAAATAGTCGCTCCGCTCAATATTGCAAGCAAAAAAAACTGCATTGTATACCTAGTTATTAATATACTTGAATATTGAAAACCCAAATTATTTGCATGCTATAGGCCTACGATTTAAAAACATATATGATTTCTCACAGCTATCGCAAGAGAACATGACGTGTTTTACTGCAAATAGTATGTGCTCCACAGCAAGACTGCAGTACGTAAATAAGGGATTACCACCGAGTACCCAGACAACACAGAAAAACTACTAAAATAGTATATTCATTCCTCTCCTTGGAAACAAGAAACAATTATAAACTACACATGCTAATGAAATATATTCTTTCATCTAAATTTAATTGATGAATAATATCTTTACGCAAAGATGGTTGTGGCAACCGGCTTTTTAATCAACAGATCAATCCTTTGTACTGTTTACTATAGAATAGAATGATCCAGACGTAATACTTGTTTAAATTAATTTTTACGAAGGAGTGTGTACATACCCCGTCACATTGTTTGATGAAACTAAATTACCGTATCAATCCTTTCCTTGCTTTCCAATGCTTAGAAACAGGAAAATAAATGTGTGGTTATAATGATGGTTTATTGTAAATTAACTAAAAATACTGTACGCCACATAGCCCAATTTATATTGAGCATCAATTTACGAGTAGCTAAATGGTTTTTAAGTTTTAAAATATCATATCTCCTTAAATTCCCAGATGGCCTCCTTGATCCCCTAGCGGGATGATAAGTTATTCACCCAAACCATTCTCTATTTCAACGAAGGATACTCGCTGGTAAACCACTTCCCTACAAGTTAACTAAATATTCATCAATTCACCTTATTCACAAGCCTTGACCCAACATAGGTTATCGGTATGTTAGACCCCTTTTACATTGTAATAAGACACAAAGGGTCCCATTCTCAGTACAGCATCCTTTGGGTAAAAGGAAACAAAGGAATCAATACAGACAATTCTCTATTGAATTGAAAAGGTCGTTGTATTGTGAACCTAAAAAAGCCACTAATCTAAAACGAAAGTTCACTTTAAATTAAACGTCAACTGCCAAAGATAAATCATGCTTTTGGTGCACCAGCGATACTTCAAACCATACTTCAAACCAAGAAATCTAGAATGAGAAGGAGGTAGGTGACATCAACAAAAACAATAACAATATCAATGACGTCAAAGGTGCAGCACTTAAAATATTCAAAGAAAACCACTCATGTGACAAGACAAACAACATGCCTTCAAAGGTACAGGAGATACTCTAAAATACTTCAGCCAGCTTTTGGTGTCATTTACCTTGGTTTGTTCTAGATACATTGCTTCAAACTATACTTCGGTACACCGAGTTTTAGTAAAATACTTTGTTAGCCATTCAGATCCCCTTGTTGAACCCCTACAGCTGTTAACGTTTTTCTTTTTAAGGTTAACAGAAATTGATCCATAACAATAACAGAATTTAATGTAATAACCAAAGGATATAGTACTTACCTACAATCCTAAAGTTACCTCTTTAATTCCCGAAATGACCGATTGTCCCCCAGTTGCGATATGTCCTTGGGCTTTTAATAAATGTTGCTATTTAATAACAGTTCGTAGTTACATAGTAACGAAACCAAGACTTCCAAGGCTCCCAAGACATGTACCGTCAGCTGCACGGCCAAGTCAGGACTCCCTGCTAATGCTATGTTGGCTGCCCAGGACATGTCTCTACACCTGACCGTGCTGAGTCACCTGGTGATGGCCGTGGACACGTACCGTCAGCTGCACGGCCAGGTCAGGACTCCCTGCTAATGCTATGTTGGCTGCCCAGGACATGTATCTACACCTGACCGTGCTGAGTCACCTGGTGATGGCCGTGGACACGTACCGTCAGCTGCACGGCCAGGTCAGGACTCCCTGCTAATGCTATGTTGGCTGCCCAGGACATGTATCTACACCTGACCGTGCTGAGTCACCTGGTGATGGCCGTGGACACGTACCGTCAGCTGCGCGGCCAGGTCAGGACTCCCTGCTAATGCTATGTTGGCTGCCCAGGACATGTATCTACACCTGACCGTGCTGAGTCACCTGGTGATGGCCGTGGACACGTACCGTCAGCTGCGCGGCCAGGTCAGGACTCCCTGCTAATGCTATGTTGGCTGCCCAGGACATGTCTCTACACCTGACCGTGCTGAGTCACCTGGTGATGGCCGTGGACATGTACCGTCAGCTGCACGGCCAGGTCAGGACTCCCTGCTAATGCTATGTTGGCTGCCCAGGACATGTCTCTACACCTGACCGTGCTGAGTCACCTGGTGATGGCCGTGGACACGTACCGTCAGCTGCACGGCCAAGTCAGGACTCCCTGCTAATGCTATGTTGGCTGCCCAGGACATGTCTCTACACCTGACCGTGCTGAGTCACCTGGTGATGGCCGTGGACACGTACCGTCAGCTGCATGGCCAGGTCAGGACTCCCTGCTAATGCTATGTTGGCTGCCCAGGACATGTCTCTACACCTGACCGTGCTGAGTCACCTGGTGATGGCCGTGGACACGTACCGTCAGCTGCATGGCCAGGTCAGGACTCCCTGCTAATGCTATGTTGGCTGCCCAGGACATGTCTCTACACCTGACCGTGCTGAGTCACCTGGTGATGGCCGTGGACACGTACCGTCAGCTGCATGGCCAGTTCAGGCTGCCTCCCATCATCACATCGTCTGCTGTGTGGTGTATTGCTCTACTTTTAGTTTTGCCGTACCGACCCTACATCGTTTACACGGATTTGACAGTAAGTTACATTTTACATTTTTCTAATAAAAAATTTTACACTCCAAAAAATTTAAGATTATTATCACAATAAAATTTTATCTTTTCAACTTTAATATACGATGTATGTTCGTCTCACCTTGCAATTTAAAGAATTTGCATATCTAGCTGTGCTAGTAAACTCTTTTTTGGTGCTTTTTATCCCAATTGTTTACCTTTTCATCCCAACAAACTTAGAGATTTTGATTTTGGGTTTATGATGTTTAGTTGATGTATTATTAATTTATTTTATCATACAAACTATAAGAAGTTATTTGTCAGGTGTTATAGGTAAACTGTTGCATCATACTGATTCTTTTCAGATTCTTTAAAGGCACTATTTTATGTATTAACAAGACTTGGCTGACAAGGTGATGGTGTTCGCAGGTGCTGGGCCCCCGCATGGGCGTCTGCACGGCCGCACTGACCGCCCACATCCGAGAGTACATCAGAACCGTCGTCCTCGTGGCGTAAGTGCAACACTAACACGTCTCATATTTTTTTTTTAATATTTGAAATTCTTCACACATCATCGTTCCGGTAAATACATTTCAGAAATAACATTACTCTGAAATGAAAACAAACACAACGTTGCATATTTAAATAAATTTAATTTTAAAGCCATTAGTAAGGAACAAAATTTAAAAATATTCATTTTTCTTGAGCTTTAATATTTATAGCATTTTCCCGAATGGTCAGTGGCAACAGGTTGTAATATGTCAATAAAAAGACAATTTGGCATATTATCAATGCCCTTAAATGATTAACAGACAGTAAATTTTTTGACCTTGTGTAGAGGTCTTGAGTTTTTTTTATTTTTTATGAAATATAGAAAATGATTGGTAAAAAATACAAGCGTTAAAATCCACAATTTCCCCAATCATTAATGTTTAATTTTACCTGTGAGGTCCACGTCAATTTGTCAGGTTATTCTACTCGTTGCTCGGTGATGCTTTTTAAAAAATTCATAAACCCATGTGCTGTGAATACGAGTATCTTGCTTATGAATCCCGATAATATCCTATCATGTTTAAATATATTTGTTATGAAAGAGGTATTCTTGGGTAAAACTTTAAACATTTCTTGAAACCACTAAGAGCACAAAGACTGATTTTTTGTATACGTAGTCTACATTATCAACTCCTCTGCCCTAGGTTCAGATAGTAAGATATCCACGGCTGTCACCAAATGAAGGAAGAAAATTACTTCGCTCACCCACCTCAGACACAAACCAATGCGTGACGCATTATAAGGCATATGTCTTCCGACTATCGGGGTATTATACAAGAAACTACACACTATACGACTACTGGAGATTCCGTGGTGTCGCAGAGACTTACAAGACACATCTAAACGACTTCCGGCTCGATTAATTAGCGCTGAGCTTCATATGTCTCATCAAAGATATTACGAGAGTTAAACCTCCCTGTGGGTCTGTTTGCTGCTTCATCACTATAATGAGCGGGGAAGCAACGCGATTATCACTTACTATTAGCTGAGTGTTTAGCTGAAAATCACCCGTGACAGTAAATATGAAGAGGAAGAATTATTAACATTTCCACTAGTAAACTAGGAGTAAAAAAATAACATATAAAAGTTTTAAATGTAAAAAATGTTAACCTTTTTAAAGTTTTAATATAAAATAACACAAAATAACGTTATTTTTGTCGCACATGTACATTTTCAAAATAACGGCATGCTGGTATGCAAACAATAGTCTGTTATTAACGTCCCTGTCATCGTTCTGCACACTTTGTCGATGGCAAAACATTAAAGTGTATAAAAAAAACTCCCACCTGTGTAAAATCATCTCTGATATGTTTAATGATATTAGAGATATACATTATATGAAAAATATATCCGAACCGAGAAAATTGGCAACCTCGAAAAACCTTCTTTTAGTGTTACAGAATGGATCTTTTATTGTACAGTTGATCCACCTTTGAGTTGAAAAACAGCGGGGATTGTCGAGGGGGGGGGGAGATTGGATACTTTTCCAAAAACATCGAGCTTACGTTAAATGCAAATTTTCATAGAACAGCTGATTATCCAATAATTATTCTAACTGAATATTAGTGCAAATTCATTCGTCAAGTTATGTGGCGAGGGTTATAGCATTGACTTTGTACACTAACGTTAGTGTACATATAGTCAATGGTTATAGGGTGAACATATTTGTTTATTTTTGTGCCTACCGCATCGTTGACAGGTATTGTCTGCCGGTGAGCGCCATGTTTGTCCTGTACCTCCGCATGAGGCGCAGACTCGCACATGATAGCGACGCTGGCGCTGCTGCGGCTGAACATGGACCTGGCTCGGAGTCGGCCGACACCGATCACAATACTAGGTAGTGTGTGGCATTCAACCAACACAGCTTCGTAAAACAACTATATGTATTTTCTAATATCCCTTGTATACCTTTTCATATTAATTTCAACTCCATACCTTATAAACGATTGGATGTCGAACATGGTTGATTGCGATATTTAAAGTAAACAATAGTTTTACCACTTTGTATGTTATAGCTTTGATTAGTTGTCACTAAAGGAGTTCCTTGTGTGAATCGTTTAATCAGCAATGTTTTGTTTGCGCTACTAATATATATATATATATATATATATATATATATATATATATATATATATATATATATATATCACTGAAAATGTTATTCCTTGTCTGATGCAATATCAGCGCCGCGAACACATATATCAGCTTTTACAGTTATTTCTTACCAGCTGAATACTCCTGTTTCTCTTCAGAGAACAAAATGCTACTGAAGAGACAAAAATTTAGTTATAATATTACAGCGAGCCAAGTCGCCCATTAGTTACTATTGCAGCTCCTCTCACCTGTTACGAGTGCTGATTTATTTTGTATACTTTTTAAGTATCTTGATCTTTAAAATATGTGTTGAAGTAAACATGATCCTTAGAGATGGCGTGGGTTTTTTTTCAGGATATTCAACATAATAAACGATAACGAAATAAAAACATTGAACATACTTTTGGGCTCTTATTTTAATGTTATGGCATTTGGATCAAAATTCAAATGAATGCAGTTTGATATGGTCGAACTTGATGGTCCAAATTGTTACGTTGAGTAAGTTTCAAATGTTATCATAAAGCTAACCTAAAACATGAAGTCGTCAATGTTTACCAACCACATGCATTTTATAATTGTTGTCAGAGCTTCCTTATAAATAAACTAGCAGTTACCCGGCGCGCGTTGCTGCGCTCAAATTAAGTTGTTTACATAAATAAAGCTATTTTAATACAACAAAAAAAAGATAAGTTAAGTTTTAAGTTTTTTAATATAACAAAAAAAGTCAATGGGATAGAAATTAAGTATATTAATATTACTGTAAGGCCAAAGGATAAACAGGCATTTTGCAAATTTAAACCCAGAGTAGTCAAAGTTTGCCTTGTATCTTATTGATCGTAATTGCAAATGCAAGAGCACCTATGAGCAAAGAGGCACGTCCATGTCAAATTTCAATCCCGGAGGCCCTAAATTAATTTTAAAGTCCAGTGGAGTACAGCCATACTAAAAAATATATTTGCAAAAGCATTCTTGGTGAGTACCTATGAGCAAAGAGGCAAGTAAAAGTAAAATTTCAACCATGGTGGCCCTAAAGTAATTTTAAGTCCAGTGGGGCGGAGCCCTAAAGAGCTTAAAAATTATATTTGCAAAACCGTTTCCTAGTGAGTAGCTATGAACAAAAAGAATAGTACATCAAATTTCAACCCCGGTGGCCCTAAAGTAATTTTAAATTCCAGTGGGGCGGAGCCCTAAAGTGCTTAAAAACTATATGGGCAAAACCGTTTATAAGTGAGCACCTATGAACAAAAAGAATCATCCATATAATTTCAACCCCGGTGGCCCTAAAGTGATTTTAAAGTCCAGTGGGGCGGAGCTCTAAAGATTTTAAAAAACTATATTTGCAAAACTGGTTCTTAGTAAGCACCTAAGAGTAGCTTAAAGAGAATCGTCTGTCAAATTTCAACCCTGGTGGCCTTAAAGTAATTTCGAAGCCCAGTGGGGCGGAGCCCTAAAGAACTTAAAAAACTATATTAGCAAAACCGTTTCTTGGTGAATACCTATGAGCAAAGAGGCACGTCCATGTTAAATTTCAACCCTGGTGGCCTTGAAGTAATTTTGAAGTCCAGTGGGCATACTAAAGGGTGGAGCCCTAAAGAGCTTAAAAAACTATATTTGCAAAACCGTTTCCTAGTGAGTACCTATGAACAAAAAGGATCGCCCATGTCAAATTTCAGCTCCGGAGGTCCTAAAGTAATTTCAATGTCCAGTGGGGCGGAGCCCTAAAGTGCTTAAAAACTATATGGGCAAAACCGTTTCTTAGTGAGCACCTATGAACAAAAAGAATCATCCATATGATTTCAACCCCGGTGGCCCTAAAGTGATTTTAAAGTCCAGTGGGGCGGAGCTCTAAAGATCTTAAAAAACTATATTTCAAAACTGGTTCTTAGTAAGCACCTAAGAGTAAAGAGAATCGTCTGTCAAATTTCAACCCCAGTGGCCCTAAAGTAATTTTGAAGCCCAGTGGGGCGGAGCCCTAAAGAACTTAAAAAACTATATTAGCAAAACCGTTTCTTGGTGAATACCTATGAGCAAAGAGGCACCTCCATGTTAAATTTCAACCCTGGTGGCCCTGAAGTAATTTTGAAGTCCAATGGGGCAGAGCCCTAAATAGCTTAAAAAACTATATTTGCAAAACCGTTTCCTAGTGAGTACCTATTAGCAAAGAGAATCGTCCATGTCAAATTTCAGCTCCGGAGGTCCTAAAGTAATTTCAATGTCCAGTGAGGCGGAGCCCTAAAGTGCTTAAAAAAACTATATTTGCAAAATCGTTTCTTAGTGAGTACCTATGGGTAAAGAGCATCGTCCATCAAATTTCAACCCCGGTGGCCCCAAAGTAATTTTGAAGTCCAGTGGGGTGGAGCCCTAAAGAGCTTAAAAAACTATATTTGCAAAACCGTTTCCTAGTGAGTACCTATTAGCAAAGAGAATCGTCCATGTCAAATTTCAGCTCCGGAGGTCCTAAAGTAATTTCAATGTCCAGTGAGGCGGAGCCCTAAAGTGCTTAAAAAAACTATATTTGCAAAATTGTTTCTTAGTGAGTACCTATGGGTAAAGAGCATCGTCCATCAAATTTCAACCCCGGTGGCCCTAAAATAATTTTGAAGTCCAGTGGGGTGGAGCACTAAAGAGTTTAAAAAACTATATTTGCAAAAACGTTTCCTAGTGAGTACCTATTAGCAAAGAGAATCGTCCATGTCAAATTTCAGCTCCGGAGGTCCTAACGTAATTTCAATGTCCAGTGAGGCGGAGCCCTAAAGTGCTTAAAAAAACTATATTTGCAAAATTGTTTCTTAGTGAGTACCTATGGGTAAAGAGCATCGTCCATCAAATTTCAACCCCGGTGACCCTAAAGTAATTTTGAAGTCCAGTGGGGTGGAGCACTAAAGAGTTTAAAAAACTATATTTGCAAAACCGTTTCCTAGTGAGTACCTATGAGCAAATAGAATCGTCCATGTCAAATTTCAGCTCCGGAGGTCCTAAAGTAATTTCAATGTCAAGTGAGTCGGAGCCCTAAAGTACTTAAAAAACTATATTTGCAAAATCGTTTCTTAGTGAGTACCAATGGGTAAAGAGCATCGTCCATCAAATTTCAACCCCGGTGGCCCTAAAATAATTTTGAAGTCCAGTGGGGTGGAGCACTAAAGAGTTTAAAAAACTATATTTGCAAAAACGTTTCCTAGTGAGTACCTATTAGCAAAGAGAATCGTCCATGTCAAATTTCAGCTCCGGAGGTCCTAAAGTAATTCCAATGTCCAGTGAGGCGGAGCCCTAAAGTGCTTAAAAAAACTATATTTGCAAAATTGTTTCTTAGTGAGTACCTATGGGTAAAGAGCATCGTCCATCAAATTTCAACCCCGGTGACCCTAAAGTAATTTTGAAGTCCAGTGGGGTGGAGCACTAAAGAGTTTAAAAAACTATATTTGCAAAACCGTTTCCTAGTGAGTACCTATGAGCAAATAGAATCGTCCATGTCAAATTTCAGCTCCGGAGGTCCTAAAGTAATTTCAATGTCAAGTGAGTCGGAGCCCTAAAGTACTTAAAAAACTATATTTGCAAAATCGTTTCTTAGTGAGTACCAATGGGTAAAGAGCATCGTCCATCAAATTTCAACCCCGGTGGCCCTAAAGTAATTTTGAAGCCCAGTGGGGCGGAGCCCTAAAGAACTTAAAAAACTATATTAGCAAAACCGTTTCTTGGTGAATACCTATGAGCAAAGAGGCACGTCCATGTTAAATTTCAACCCTGGTGGCCCTGAAGTAATTTTGAAGTCCAATGGGGCAGAGCCCTAAAGAGCTTAAAAAACTATATTTGCAAAACCGTTTCCTAGTGAGTACCTATTAGCAAAGAGAATCGTCCATGTCAAATTTCAGCTCCGGAGGTCCTAAAGTAATTTCAATGTCCAGTGAGGCGGAGCCCTAAAGTGCTTAAAAAACTATATTTGCAAAATTGTTTCTTAGTGAGTACCTATGGGTAAAGAGCATCGTCCATCAAATTTCAACCCCGGTGGCCCTAAAGTAATTTTGAAGTCCAGTGGGGTGGAGCCCTAAAGAGCTTAAAAAACTATATTTGCAAAACCGTTTCCTAGTGAGTACCTATTAGCAAAGAGAATCGTCCATGTCAAATTTCAGCTCAGGAGGTCCTAAAGTAATTTCAATGTCCAGTGAGGCGGAGCCCTAAAGTGCTTAAAAAAACTATATTTGCAAAATTGTTTCTTAGTGAGTACCTATGGGTAAAGAGCATCGTCCATCAAATTTCAACCCCGGTGACCCTAAAGTAATTTTGAAGTCCAGTGGGGTGGAGCACTAAAGAGTTTAAAAAACTATATTTGCAAAACCGTTTCCTAGTGAGTACCTATGAGCAAATAGAATCGTCCATGTCAAATTTCAGCTCCGGAGGTCCTAAAGTAATTTCAATGTCAAGTGAGTCGGAGCCCTAAAGTACTTAAAAAACTATATTTGCAAAATCGTTTCTTAGTGAGTACCAATGGGTAAAGAGCATCGTCCATCAAATTTCAACCCCGGTGGCCCTAAAATAATTTTGAAGTCCAGTGGGGTGGAGCACTAAAGAGTTTAAAAAACTATATTTGCAAAAACGTTTCCTAGTGAGTACCTATTAGCAAAGAGAATCGTCCATGTCAAATTTCAGCTCCGGAGGTCCTAAAGTAATTCCAATGTCCAGTGAGGCGGAGCCCTAAAGTGCTTAAAAAAACTATATTTGCAAAATTGTTTCTTAGTGAGTACCTATGGGTAAAGAGCATCGTCCATCAAATTTCAACCCCGGTGACCCTAAAGTAATTTTGAAGTCCAGTGGGGTGGAGCACTAAAGAGTTTAAAAAACTATATTTGCAAAACCGTTTCCTAGTGAGTACCTATGAGCAAATAGAATCGTCCATGTCAAATTTCAGCTCCGGAGGTCCTAAAGTAATTTCAATGTCAAGTGAGTCGGAGCCCTAAAGTACTTAAAAAACTATATTTGCAAAATCGTTTCTTAGTGAGTACCAATGGGTAAAGAGCATCGTCCATCAAATTTCAACCCCGGTGGCCCTAAAGTAATTTTGAAGCCCAGTGGGGCGGAGCCCTAAAGAACTTAAAAAACTATATTAGCAAAACCGTTTCTTGGTGAATACCTATGAGCAAAGAGGCACGTCCATGTTAAATTTCAACCCTGGTGGCCCTGAAGTAATTTTGAAGTCCAATGGGGCAGAGCCCTAAAGAGCTTAAAAAACTATATTTGCAAAACCGTTTCCTAGTGAGTACCTATTAGCAAAGAGAATCGTCCATGTCAAATTTCAGCTCCGGAGGTCCTAAAGTAATTTCAATGTCCAGTGAGGCGGAGCCCTAAAGTGCTTAAAAAAACTATATTTGCAAAATTGTTTCTTAGTGAGTACCTATGGGTAAAGAGCATCGTCCATCAAATTTCAACCCCGGTTTCCCTAAAGTAATTTTGAAGCCCAGTGGGGCGGAGCCCTAAAGAACTTAAAAAACTATATTAGCAAAACCGTTTCTTGGTGAATACCTATGAGCAAAGAGGCACGTCCATGTTAAATTTCAACCCTGGTGGCCCTGAAGTAATTTTGAAGTCCAATGGGGCAGAGCCCTAAAGAGCTTAAAAAACTATATTTGCAAAACCGTTTCCTAGTGAGTACCTATTAGCAAAGAGAATCGTCCATGTCAAATTTCAGCTCCGGAGGTCCTAAAGTAATTTCAATGTCCAGTGAGGCGGAGCCCTAAAGTGCTTAAAAAACTATATTTGCAAAATTGTTTCTTAGTGAGTACCTATGGGTAAAGAGCATCGTCCATCAAATTTCAACCCCGGTGGCCCTAAAGTAATTTTTAAGTCCAGTGGGGTGGAGCCCTAAAGAGCTTAAAAAACTATATTTGCAAAACCGTTTCCTAGTGAGTACCTATTAGCAAAGAGAATCGTCCATGTCAAATTTCAGCTCCGGAGGTCCTAAAGTAATTTCAATGTCCAGTGAGGCGGAGCCCTAAAGTGCTTAAAAAAACTATATTTGCAAAATTGTTTTTTAGTGAGTACCTATGGGTAAAGAGCATCGTCCATCAAATTTCAACCCCGGTGACCCTAAAGTAATTTTGAAGTCCAGTGGGGTGGAGCACTAAAGAGTTTAAAAAACTATATTTGCAAAACCGTTTCCTAGTGAGTACCTATGAGCAAATAGAATCGTCCATGTCAAATTTCAGCTCCGGAGGTCCTAAAGTAATTTCAATGTCAAGTGAGGCGGAGCCCTAAAGTACTTAAAAAACTATATTTGCAAAATCGTTTCTTAGTGAGTACCAATGGGTAAAGAGCATCGTCCATCAAATTTCAAACCCGGTTTCCCTAATGGAATTTTGAAGTCCAGTGGGGTGGAGCCCTAAAGAGCTTAAAAAAACTATATATGCAAAACCGTTTCCTAGTGAGTACCTATGAGCAAAGAGAATCGTCCATGTCAAATTTCAGCTCCGGAGGTCCTAAAGTAATTTCAATGTCCAGTGAGGCGGAGCCCTAAAGTGCTTAAAAAAACTATATTTGCAAAATTTTTTCTTAGTGAGTACCTATGGGTAAAGAGC
The DNA here is from genome assembly GCA_030545055.2 of Neoaliturus tenellus. NCBI lineage: Eukaryota > Metazoa > Arthropoda > Insecta > Hemiptera > Cicadellidae > Neoaliturus > Neoaliturus tenellus. Next base: position 93,055,703 of record CM061531.1, on the reverse strand, counting down.
ATCGTCCATCAAATTTCAACCCTGGTGGCCCTGAAGTAATTTTGAAGTCCAATGAGGCAGAGCCCTAAAGAGCTTAAAAAACTATATTTGCAAAACCGTTTCCTAGTGAGTACCTATTAGCAAAGAGAATCGTCCATGTCAAATTTCAGCTCCGGAGGTCCTAAAGTAATTTCAATGTTCAGTGAGGCGGAGCCCTAAAGTGCTTAAAAAAACTATATTTGCAAAATTGTTTCTTAGTGAGTACCTATGGGTAAAGAGCATCGTCCATCAAATTTCAACCCCGGTGACCCTAAAGTAATTTTGAAGTCCAGTGGGGTGGAGCACTAAAGAGTTTAAAAAACTATATTTGCAAAACCGTTTCCTAGTGAGTACCTATGAGCAAATAGAATCGTCCATGTCAAATTTCAGCTCCGGAGGTCCTAAAGTAATTTCAATGTCAAGTGAGTCGGAGCCCTAAAGTACTTAAAAAACTATATTTGCAAAATCGTTTCTTAGTGAGTACCAATGGGTAAAGAGCATCGTCCATTAAATTTCAACCTCGGTTTCCCTAAAGGAATTTTGAAGTCCAGTGGGGTGGAGCCCTAAAGAGCTTAAAAAACTATATATGCAAAACCGTTTCCTAGTGAGTACCTATTAGCAAAGAGAATCGTCCATGTCAAATTTCAGCTCCGGAGGTCCTAAAGTAATTTCAATGTCCAGTGAGGCGGAGCCCTAAAGTGCTTAAAAAACTATATTTGCAAAATCGTTTCTTAGTGAGTACTTATGGGTAAAGAGCATCGTCCATCAAATTTCAACCCCGGTGACCCTAAAGTAATTTTGAAGTCCAGTGGGGTGGAGCCCTAAAGAGCTTAAAAAACTATATTTGCAAAACCTATGGACCTATGGTGCACCTATGGACAAAGAGAATCGACTAATGTCAAATTTCACCACCTGTAGGCTTTTAAGTGTAATTGTGAGCTTCCGTAGGGCGGAGCCATAAAGACAACACAAACATCAACATTATACCTCACACCTGGTTACCTCCATGATTATAAGCATCTGCTTGAATGAAACTTTCAAATTTTTTAATTACAGCAGTTCATTTTGTAAACACTAAATTTCTAAAACCTGACACTGCACCATTGTATGCCCTCTGGGTCAGAGCCCTTTGGACAGATTTGCACCAAACTTCACACAAACCATCCTCGAATAATGCTTACTAATGTCTGAAAGTTTGATTACGATCCTTTGAGCGGTTTCGGAGTCTATAAGCAACAAACATATATATTTATATACAAATATATATACATACTTCCTCTTTTATAGATATAGATTCCTCAACAAACAGAATACATTCGAATATTGTTCCATTAGAAACAATTAATAAAGATAATACTGGAATTTTTATTTAGTTTTTGTCTTTTAAAAACTTCTATATATTTAAAATACAGTAATTCTGTTATTTTGGTAATAATTTGCCATTTTCACGTATTTAAAAGCAATTATTTGTGTTAATAAATTATTCATAACATGCATTAAATATGCTATAGATAGATATATAGATATTTCCAAAATTCAAGATCGGTTTATCAATTGAAGTAATATAGGAATAAATTACCGGTAAATGATTTCAAAGCGGCAATAGAGAGTTTTAGTTACATATTAATTAATTAGTTTAAATTCACTGAAATAAAGTTTTTCAATAACTCAAATAATGATAAAGGATCAAAAATACTGATACAGCAGTTAGAAGTAGCCAATCACTAAATGTAAATATTCAGCGTATTGGATGGTTTTCAATATAGAAATTAAAAGCAGGATAGTATTAATATGTGAGTTCTATCCATTAAATATTGTTATATTTTAAATCTAGTTATTTAAGAGAAATGAAAACGATGGACGAATTATTCTCTAATGTCTGTAACATATATATAAAACATTTTTAGATTTTCGCAGCAGATGTTTTAACTCTCAAAAAATTAACTATACCGCATTAACAATCAACACAATATTGTTTATATCCTTAAGATTATTAACCAACTGGTTAAAAAAATAAAGTAACAAGGGGAGAAAACTATATTAAGCACATTTGTAACTATGCAGGAAGCTCCTAACAGTAAACCGTTTCCATCAGTAAGTACTCTTCCATCAGTCCAATGCTCCGCATGGGTTTTTGTCATAGTCGTAATTGGCAATTTAATATTTTCTTTAACTTAATGCATGGTAACTAAAGAAAAAATCTTCTTCTTAACTCTTCTTCATCTCTTCTTCTTCTTAAAATAAATAAATATATATATATATATATATATATATATATATATATATATATAATATATTAAAATATATTAAAATAATATTAAATATATTAAAATATATTAAAATATATTTTCTTCTTCTTCTTAAAAATCTTCTTCTTAAAATAAGTAAGGACACATCGTCAATATTTATCCCTCACTTAAAATTGATTTTCATTCGTGTTATAATTTGTCTAAAGTATAGTTTACGAATCAGTTTTCTCTTTTAGAAACGACACGGGCAAATCACAGTCCGTGTTGGGGCCCAGAGTCTCGGCTCGACAAGGGCACATTAACGTTGAACATCTCGGTGTCGTCCTGGCTACATGTTCCGCATGTCTCTGCCCCCTCATGGTGCTCAGGTAGGTTACAGCAATGCTTGGAATAGTAAATTAATAACGTTATGGCACATTGAGAAGTAGAGAGAGATTACAAATTAACAATTAACAAGAGATCGCCTACAGGTCGATATTCGACCAAAATTTAACTTGATATGGACACAGTTAATTATTCAAAAAGATTTTATAACAAAAACATCTGTTCTTTCTGATTACTAGCATTTGTTATTACAACAGCTGTCTAACAATTTTCCAACCACCCTTCTTTCATAAGATTAACATTGAAACTTTGATAGCCTGTTGGGCGTAGCCCTGTGGGCCGATGTGAATTATAATGTGATTTTGCTCATCTACAGGACTCTATCTTTCTAACGGTATGCGTGGATTTCTCCTACGATACACACGAGCTGAGAAAAAAGGAGGAAAAAAAACATGCTTGCCTATTAATATATAGAAGATTGCATCAGTGTTCTTCTATAATAATCCAACTGTATCATTATAACGGGAAAACGAAAGGAAGGGTGATACTTTTAGTCTTTATTGATTAGCCTACCACTGCAACTCCAAAGCTCTGATGAATTGATTAACAAGTTTGAAATAGGTTTGTTTGACTGGAAAACTTCATATTTCGAGATGAGAATTAATGTTTAGGCGTTAATCTAATCTTCTGTCAGTATGAATTCAAAACAGGATTAGAAAAAGATGTTTACACAGGCTTTATGTTTTTGTTTACAAAAAAGGCTTTTGGTATATATATATATATATATATATATATATATATATATATATATATATATATATATATATATTTGGCATCTATGGACAAGGAAACCACTGGATCTTTTTTAAGCCATTGTTTTTTATAGCCCTCAGGGCTTAGCCCCAGGGCCTAGAATTGCAATAGGCCTATATTAAATAATGGAAATATACAATAAAAAGCAAACAAATACATTTGCCAGCAGAACATGACCTACGGATAATGCACTGAAACTAATAACACAAGTTATAGAACTCAATAAAAGCTATTATAACAAATACAGATAAAACAGTAAGATTGAAAAACAAAACTAAGAACAAATTCAAAAACAGAATAAACAACGATCGTCCAAACGTCGATATTAAATAAAAGCATAGATCGATCTGATCACCTAATTTAAAATCTCTATTATTAGAGCATTGTTATTGCCATGAATCCGACCTTGAAAGATTGATCTAGTCTATCAAACTCTTCATTAAATTCTGTCGCTGACATAAAAAAGGTTAATAACTCCCGGAGTGAGTATTCGACCTTCTATGTTCGGGTTTGTGACAAATTGCTTACAATGCAAAGCCCTTTCCAATTACGTGTTATGTGATACAGACTGATAGTTTTACGTATCACTTCCCCTTGATTACTTCTCCTAATGGAAGTCTAAGGAAAAACGTAATTTTCAATGTCAAATAATCTTTATTCTCAAAAACATACAATCATATTATAACAAGAAGTAATTAATAGAGAATGTCACCACACGATCAGAGCCTGTGCCTGGAGGCCGTTCCAAAAGTAACTGACTCAGAATGAGAAAAAAATGCGATAAACACATAACGATTCACTGAATGGACCTACATATATATTAAATTAAAAATATAAGTAGTGTACAAATAAAACATAGGCTGAAAATACAATAGTTATTTGTGCTTCTAGGGACTAAAGTACAATGTTTTCTCCCTGAAGGGAAAGTGTTGTCGCCCGAAGGCGAAGCCGAGGGCGACAATTTCCCTGAGGGAGAAAAGTACTTTAGTCCCTTGATGCACACAACATTTTTCCTCCACCTACACGAATAAAATTTAGGCCTAATAGGCCTACCGTAGATAATTTAACTTTACCTTCATAATATGATCCCTTGCTCCGTCAAGCTGGACCTGTCACATCAACATAAAAAACACACAAGGTATAGGCCATATCAATTTTAAAGAACACGAAAAAACAAAATATAATTTAAGCATAGTCAAAAGTCACTTATGTTTTGGAATTCTTAGTTTAATAGCCTACCCAAGCGAAATGTAAACAAACACCTACACTGCCACGGCCATCTCTAGTACTAGAGATGCTGCTCACCCACTGCTGACTGAATGGTCAGCAGTGAGTGAGCAGCAGCTACAGCTGCTATTAGTCAACAATGAGTAACGAAACAAATACAAGTAACAGCTGACTGTGGCTCATGTTCTTTTTAATCTCTCTTTTAATGTTATTCTTATGTAACTAACTTTAGCCCCGTGGTACGGAAAACTTGAGTTTTCCCTAGGTAGAAAGATTAAGTATTCAAGTCACATGGGATAGAAATTAGTACTTTACTACTCTATTCCAAGGAGTAAAATACGGCTTTAGATAGTAGGTGGAGGAAAAATAATTCTTAGTTAATTAATTAGCACACACTCAAAGTTAAATTAATTAGCACGCACTCAATCAAAAAGAACAACATAATGCACAAATAAAACTGGAACATCAACACTGCTGGACAAACGATGCAAAAATACATTTTCTACTTACGCTGACTACACCCTCCACCTATCTAAGTTTTTCACTCACACACACACGCACGCATGCACGCACGCACGCACATTCTGTTTAGGCACTCATGCAGCTCCATCCCCATTCCCATTCGTTCCACATACACACGCAAACATGCATACACATACACTCACAGTTTGACCACACAAGGATTACCCTTTCTTATGTCATATGAAATATAATTTTAAATGGCTTATTCTGAGTAATAAGCCATTAATCCAACCTCAGAAGTTAGATTATTCCTGGAATTATTGTTTGTGTTAATTTTGGCAACTATTATTTTACTAAAAAAGATTGACTGACTTCCATTTTAGAATTTGTCATCCTCTCAGGGTTGAAGTTGCGACATTTTTCTATACTAATTTTATTTATGTGTCGACCTATGCTCACGTTTAACATTTTATTCTTATAACCTATGACCCGTCCCCCTGAGAGGTTAAAATCCCTATATCTGAAAAATATTAAAATTTTATGTACGAATCTCTATTACTTAGTCTAGAATAGACAAACAACTCATAGAAATTATAAAAATTAACTCTAAATCTGTTTAAGTATTACCTAGCTGTTTCTAGAATTTGGTAGCACACAACATACATCAATAGAGTTTATTAATATCTAAATATTATATTTCACGATAAAATGGCACAACAAGAGCCTAGGATCATAAAAGAAGATATTATTCCATGATAATCGGCAATCTCATGCTGTAACTCATTCTTGCAATTCATTCACAACTCATTCATCATGCAATTCCAATTAAAAGAAATCTTTTACTTTCGTTAGCCTATATGTATATTGTTACATAAAGGAAACATGTGACAAACCTCTTCTTCTTTAAATACAATATTCAAATTTTAGCACTCCTTCAGGACAAAAAGAACCATACACCAGAACGGATACACTTCCCTATGGGGTACATCTTATCATAACTTGTTTTGATCTGAAATACTCAAATGAACCGGAACCACGGGAAGAATCTATTTACTTTCACAATTTTCATACCCCGGCGGCAGTAGACGAAAAAAAGAAATTTATGTTAAGAATAAATTAATGTTCGGCATTTATATTATTTCCTGCTACACCAGCTTGTATGTTTGTTGTAAGGTAGATACCAAACAGACGTGACACCATTCTCCAGCGTACTGTACATTTCGACTTGCAGTGCTACTTGTATTGTTGCAGGGTGGTCAAGACCAGGCTGTTGGAAACGTCGGACTCGAGCGTACATTTCGACCTGCTCTACTGCGTGGTCGTGTGGCTCGCTTTTCTTCCTACTATATCCTCACCGCTACTGCTACTATACAGCGAATGGCTCAGGTAGGGACGGATGATATTCGTTTGAAGCTTCAAATAGAATATTTGGAAAAAAGTAGAATTTATTTTACTTTAGATGTGATTGAATTATATCAGAACGCTATCCCCGAGAGAGTTCCATCGCAGAATTACAGAACTACATAGAGCAAGTTTTGCCCCTTGTGACTGTTCTGTTTAATAGTTAGGTTTAATTAAATTTAACCGCTATCCCTTGGATCGACTAATAACTAGTAATATTGATTGCTGAGTGTCACAAGTTATTTTGGGTCTTAATTAATATAGACTCTTATAATATTTAGCCCTCCAGGAAAATACTGATTTTAAGAAAAAAATGTACATACATTCTATTACATTTCGAGCAGTAGAACCACAACGTCACTAGGCTTAAAAAGCACTCAAAAGACAGTGTTTTATCGAATAAAAATTACCATCAATTTGATAAGATCTTTCGACTGTTACTGTATTTGACTATAGAGGTAGATAAAAATACCCCCGTCGCAGCAGACCTGCGTACTCAGCGAATTTCCAAAGAATTATTGTTTCAACATCAAAGAACTTTAATTATAATAAATAATCTTAACAAGGAAATATAATATATTTAATGGCATTATATTTCTGAGTGAATTATTTTTATTTAATAATTTATATATTAAAATTTATATTGCAATAAATGACTTTTTTAAACAGTAATAAAAGTGCATATCCAAAGCTTTCATGCAAAAGGAATGATTTATTTACAAATAACAAAACATAAACATTTCAAATTTGACAAATATGCAGAAGACAGCTGATCAGCTGATTAGGAACAGATACCTTATTATCTCCATCTCTCTTGCTCCCATTATACACCTATTTTCCATGAGAATACCATGGGATTTAGCATGTAGGTTTGCTGCCATGTGGGGTTTTGATCAAATCTTAATTACTCACCACCTAGTGAAGGTTCATAAAATTTTTTAGTAAGATATGTCGATAAATAAGCGATATATAACTTTTTAAAGATTTACCCATAAGAATAACATGGGAAACTTGATTTGAATTTTCTCTATAACCAGTTAAGCTATTTTAAAGATTCAAAATACTAAATTGTTTGTTTTTTAAGCTCTTTTAAATGGTTTTAGATAGAATTGATGAATTTTGAAAATTTAGGTCCAAAAGTGCCAAAAACCCCTTTGAAACCCATAAAACCCCGTTCCCATAACCCGATCATGCTGGTTCGCGAACTCATGAAAATAGACCTGGTCTTACACTTTCATACCAAATTTGATCAAGATCGGAGGTCCCCTTCAAAAGTTATCGGTACCACGGACACATATATATATATATAGATATATATATATATATATATATATATACATATATATGAAAATGAACGAACGGTGTTTTTGGCTTCTGGGGACCTCAAAATGAAAAAGTAACATGGTCCCGGGCTTAGGTCTTACCATGGCTACTACCGTAATAGCGTATTCCCTATAGGGAAATTCGCTAAAAGGATAAAACTTTGTATTATAGGAATATTAAAACTTATGTAACAAGTATTTTTAAATAACAAATGATTAAATAACATACTTTCGTGGAAAACGAGGGCTAAAAATATGATTTCCAGACCGCCAAATTCTGTAACGCACGAGTGATTCAATCATATTTGGGTTGTCTCTAAACATTGCAGCTTCGGAACAGAACGGCATAGAGATAGCGTGAAGAAAACTTGAAAAGCTAAGAGACTCCAGATACATTATGTATACTCCTAATTAATAATGTAATCAATTTTAACATTTATACCCCTATAGTAGGGGAAAAATAGACTTTGACCTCGGACAAATTGTACTCCCAAATTTTAATGTTTTATTGAGATAGTAGATGTAAAATCAATAACATATCAAAAGTTTACCGAAATTCCTCCATAGGAAGTTCGCCATTTTGACCAATTTTCAAAATGGCGGACAATACCTATTTTTAACAACTTATTCCGAGTTTACTTCAATAAAACCCCACTGTAAATCAAGTTTCTTGATTCATTTGAGTCCATAAAGATAATTAGTAACTGTATGAAGTAAAAAAGCATCCATGTATGTCTAGCAGCAGACCTGCGTAATCAATAAAATAGAAAAACGATTTTAAAATAGTTTTTAACTTTCAAGAAACCAAGCATAAGTGCAGTTGTGTGTAGGTTTGCTGAATTTGGAAAGTTTTATGCAATCACAATTAATTAAATACCAGTGAAAATAGGCTACAAAAAATTTTTTGTTAAAATTTATTCATTAATAAGAGAAATGTACCATTTTATTGTTTTTCATAGAAATAACACATGGATCTTCATATTCCGTTTTTAAGGTACTTCCTTATTTCTAACCGTAATAAAAAAATGTAATATAACAAATTGTTCATTTTTTAAGATTACCGAGTATAATAAAAATAATTATAACATGGACTACCGTCGCGTCAGACCTGCGTACTCAGCGAATTTTCAATGGAATTCGGTATTTTTTGTTTTCTCTAAAAACACCATGGGAATAAGTATAGAGGTTTACTACCATGGAGGTGTAGCCAAATATAAGTCAAATCCTTCCTAGTGAATATACATATAGAAAACTATATTCAGTTATATTAATAAATAAACGAGATACGTTACAGGGTTGTGTTGATTTCCCATTAGAATAACATGGGAAACATATTATTGTACTTTCTCCGTAATCAGTTAAGCCAAGTTTCAAGTTAAAAATTACTAAATTCTTTGTTTTTCAATCCCTTTTAAATAGCTTCATTAAAATTGTTATTTTTAAATATTAGTTATAAAATATTAGAGAGTTTTTGCAACATACGGCAAATCTTACGGTAAACGCTAAACGCTATTTTTAAGCTGGCAAATTTACGCATTTACGTTTCACAGGATAGTTCAACTGTGTGAATGGTGTCTAATGGTTACTATTGATCGATTTTCAACGGAGCTTTTATTTATTTATTTATTTACGGCAAAACGCCAATTCACAGAGATGATAACAAATTCAATTCATAATTTACATAACTATACAGTTCATGCTGTAGTGTGATGAAATCAATAACAATAAATTGACAATAATAACTCACAATAACAATAATTAATAGCCTATAACAAAAGAAACAATAATTAACAATAATATAGCTCGCAATAACAATAACTAATAGCCTATAACAAAAGAAACAATAGATTAACCATAAAATTAACAATGGCAATACATTAACAATAGCAATAATTGAAAATGGCAATAACTAACAATGCACTTATTTATAATAGCAAAAATTTAACAATAACAATAAATTAACAATACAATAAGTTCAACAGACGGATACAATAGTCAACAATACATTTTAATTCTGATAAATATACAAAACGAAAAATTTAACAATGATTCAGCAATGTGAACAATAATACGGCAATGACCTGAGAAGAAAAACATGAAAAATTGTAAAAATGAGAACTAGAACCTAGAGTGACTTAAAAGTAATTTTCAATTTATTATTGCTTTCATGGAAGAAGTCATGGAGAGGTGATATCAAGTTCCCAGTTCTGTGAAGTCTAGGGATGGTGCTATGGTGTTCATATCCAGTAGAGTACGCCCGATGACCAAACAGATGTAAGGAGCGAGTTTGACTTGGGATTCTGATGTCGATCAGACTGAGTAGTCGTGGACAGTCCATATCACCAACAAGAAGACGTTGTAGGAACATCAAGTCCAGTAGTTGTCGTCTCTTCAGCAACGGCTCCAATCCAACCAACTCACCGATGACATCCAGAGGGGCAGTCCGGTATTCAAAACCCAGCCTGACTGCAATAATCCTTTTGTACCTTCAAGCAGCAGAAGTACCTTAATCTGCAGTTATTTAAATAGCGTTCAGCGTTTATCGTATTCATTTACCGTATGTGTAAATACTCTCTACTAGTTATATTTAAATTAGTTATAAAAATATGAAGAAAAATCTTTTTTACCCTTTTGAAAAATCATAAACCTGTTCGAAAAAACAATTATATTGGATGGGAAACTCATGAAAATAGATTTTAGTACTACATCTTCCTAGAGTAGGCTACTTCATTAAAATCAGAAGTACCTTTCAAAAGTTATTAGTACCATCCGGACACATATATGTTGCATTTTATTTGTTATTACATTGTAATATTTTTATTAAGTTTGTGATTTAACTGCAAAATTTGATCATCTGCCATTTCGGGCTCAATTGTCCTTTTTAGGTCGGGTTTGCGGCACTGTATTCTACCAAACAAGACCTTTAATTTGATGTACATATCAATCTGTGCTTACATTGAGGAATTTCTTCTGACTCCTGGTGGGCCGTCCCTCATTAGGACTATAATGTTATGAAATGTCTCAAAATTTAGCATTGACGACACAAATAAGATATTTAAAGTTTAATTTCTCTAACTAATTTCACAAATAACCTAAGAAGGGTGAAGTGCTTCATAAGCCACCGAACCCATTAACATGGTAGGTATATGGGATTTTAAAAATGGTGGTTTTTTACCAATTTCCCATGGTCCGATTTTGGTAAACTTTTTTTTCCACGTTTACTACTTGTCACTTGACCCATCAACAACAAAATATTTGGGAGTACAATTTGTCCGAGGTTCGGCCCTATTTTCTCGTAAATTTCCCTGACTACTATGGAATATAACTAGAACATTCCTAAAATAAACCATTTTAAGGATGTAAATCTTTTTCGAATTTTAAAATATAACGTTGGTAACGATATAATCATTATGAGCATTGAAAAACAATGAAAAGCAAATAAAAACTAATAACAGATATTTTAAATTCCAGTTCTTTTTGCATCGGAATTATTTGATTAATATGTTTTGTAATGTTACCTTACCATGACTATAGTAGTGAAAATTTCTCTCAAAAGAGATTTCGGGTTCGAAAACCCATCATCAGTTGAGGACCAGGACAAACTAATTAAAAACTTTCTATCCGGTGGACATAGTTACATTTAAAATAATCACATTTAACACATATGACATTAAAAACATTGATCATGACGATGAAACACTTATTAAAACTGAGAAAATGGTTCTCAACTTGTTGCCTAACAAATTTAGTAACCTAACCTCAATTTTCAAAAAAGCATATTGTTACAACTAGGGTGATAACATGTGGACAGGTTAGGTGTTAGGTTAGGATATTGTCCATGTGTCCCATACCGAAGTTGTGCCAATGTTCCAGGCTGGGGCGGAGCAGTGTCCTGTGGCGACTGTGTGATGACTGTAAGTGTCCGCAGGCCCATGTGTTTCATACAGAAGATGTGCCAATGTTCCAGGCTGGCGCGGGGCAGTGTCCTGTGGCGACTGTGTGATGACTGTAAGTGTCCGCAGGCCCATGTGTCCCATAACGACGGTGTGCCAATGTTCCAGGCTGGCGCGGGGCAGTGTCCTGTGGCGACTGTGTGATGACTGTAAGTGTCCGCAGGCCCAGGTGTCCCATACCGAAGTTGTGCCAATGTTCCAGGCTGGCGCGGGGCAGTGTCCTGTGGCGACTGTGTGATGACTGTAAGTGTCCGCAGGCCCAGGTGTCCCATACCGAAGTTGTGCCAATGTTCCAGGCTGGCGCGGGGCAGTGTCCTGTGGCGACTGTGTGATGACTGTAAGTGTCCGCAGGCCCAGGTGTCCCATACCGAAGTTGTGCCAATGTTCCAGGCTGGCGCGGGGCAGTGTCCTGTGGCGACTGTGTGATGACTGTAAGTGTCCGCAGGCCCAGGTGTCCCATACCGAAGTTGTGCCAATGTTCCAGGCTGGCGCGGGGCAGTGTCCTGTGGCGACTGTGTGATGACTGTAAGTGTCCGCAGGCCCATGTGTCACATAACGACGTTGTGCCAATGTTCCAGGCTGGGGCGGGGCAGTGTCCTGCGGCGACTGTGTGGTGACTGTAAGTGTCCCAGGGCCCATGTGTCCCAGGTGTCCTGCCGGCTAGGGGACACCTCGGCCAGCGTCCAGCGAGTGGCCACCAGCCCTGGACTGACCACAAGCTGTCGGTGAAACAACAACAACAGGAACATTATTCTCATATCTGTGCTCGATGTGCCTCTATGTAATTAAGAATGATTAACATAAATTATACTTAACTGTAGTTGGTATTTTATGTTAAACCAAAACATGTTTTTGATTGATTTTAAACATGATATTCTTATTATTATTCTTTATTATTCCGTTGTAGTTTACCTGTTTTATTTAAAAAAATTATACGTTCAATTCCAGTATTATTTTGTACATAATCTCACAAGGTCATATTAGAATTGACATCTTTGTACACTGTTAAAACCATACTGCCTGGTCAAAGTTAAAATACACTTCAAGTAATACGTTACGTTATCTCCAACGTATTTTATATATTCAATTGCATAAAATACAATTAACGAATGATATTTTGAAACATGATTTTGCCATATACTGTTTAACAGAATAAAACTACTCGCCAAGTTATTCTTTTAAATAGCTTTATCAAATTCCATTTGTTTAGCCACATATGTTTGTGATATGAATGCTATTACAACTCCATGAAATTTTATGTTTGATGAAGACGATATGTAGGTGATTAGGAATTGCTAAAAATAATAAATAATAAATTAATATCGATAACATCTATAGGATAATTATTTGAAAACTATTAAGTAAATCGTGTTTCCGAGAATCTTTAATCACAAACTTATTTTCAAATTAAAATTATATTTTAAACAATTGACTTTTTTCTTTTATCAACATCATGCATGATTCAGAGATTAATTTTTAGACGTGAAGTCTTCACATACTTCAAAAGGCGACTTATGCTTGAAACAATACGTTCACTCAAATGCGTCGTCCTTTTGTCTCGATATCATGAGGTAGCGGTTTTCGTCAGGAGATAACATAAAAACACCCACCACACAATGACGTACCTACACTACCTAACAACAACTTTTTTTCTCGCCAATGTTAGTTATGTAAAAATTGATTAAATAGTCAAATAAGTTCCTACCTACTAGTAATAATATTAATATACTATTAATATTTTTAATTTGAATGTCCTGTTCGTTAGACTTTCACGTGAAAACTACTCAACCGAACATCATGAAACTTTGTACACATATTTTGGGAGGTATCAGAAGTAACATAAGATACGTTTTATTTTAAAAGAATTATATTTTAAGAAAGACTAAATAAATGTGTAGAAAAAATCTGAAAATTGATTTTATTTTGTTTTATTGGTTTCTAGGAAACAAATTCATTGAAAAGTTCTTAAAAAGTTCTTCAAATATTTGCTATTGAAGCGATTTTTTAAATTTAGGGGTCTTTTTTGGAATGCCCCCGCATTTTTAAACAATTTTCTGTTGAGTTCCAACATAATGGAAATGGTTATCAGTAAGATTATCTTTGGGTCCTTCACCTGCTTATCGGTAGGCTGATAAAAGGTTGCGCGCTCGGCTTACATATTCAGTCATCATGTTTCTAGTTTATAATTTTATCCTGCAGTACATTCCTTAGACATGTTGAAGGCAATAGAAAATTGTTTAAAAATGCGGGGACATTCCAACCTAACCTAACCTAACCTAACTGCCCCGCGGCTCTCCCGGCGGGTCAGTCGCGGGATAGCTGTGGGACGGCCTAGGTTAGGTTAGGTTAGGTTAGGTTTCTTCCATTTCCATTATGTGGGAACTCAATAGAAAATTGTTAAAAAAATGCGGGGACATTCCAAAAAAGACCCAAATTTAGGATGAGCGTGACGGCGAGTGAGCGTAGCGAACGAGGTAAACCTGGCGGTGAGTAACGCGAGCGAAGCCGCGGGAAAAAGCTAGTATTTCGTAAAGCTGAGGCTGGATAAGTTTATACCTTACAGTACCGGAAAATTATTACGGTAATCAATTATGCACTGTTAGATTTTCCTGAATGCGTCAAAGTTTCTCTTTAGTTATAGAGATTGTGCTTGTTACTAAAAGCGTTTTTACTTCGTGGGCTGACCTTTAACACCTAACAGATTCAAGGAATTTCATTTATTGAAATGGAAGTTTGCAAGTGAAACTTCGGCTACAGTTTGTCAAGTCCTAATTTGTTTATCATTAATTACTGGATAAAATCTACACCACGGCAATAACGCAATATGATTTGATTTTAATTGCTTGCTTGAGTTCACACAAAATTATAAATAATCCCCCTTTCTATAAGAATTCGTTTTCAGATTTAACAGACAGTAACTCTATAATCACGCCTGTAGTCAATTTCATTTTCAAAGATCCAACATAATCCACATTTCTAACAAAATCATTCATAAATACCTTAATATAATTTATTACTAAGTTATTAATTTATTTTTCTCTGGCTTCCAAGCCAGCAGACGCTGGTTCGATCTCGGGTCAGGAACGAACATGAACGGCCACCTCTGGCTAGCCTTTGTAGCCTTAGCCGTTGATGCCACAACGGTATATACATCGCTGTCTTTATATCACCCCATAGATCATGGTGACAGACAGTGAAGATTTTAATAAACCTGTTATTTCTGAATTTTATATCTAAACAAACTTTACAATGCATGAACTCGCGATAATAATATGCGGTTGTATTGTTAAATGTACACCTACAAACCTTACACACTAGCTTTTAAATCATTACTAGCTAATCACCTGTGCACCGCTACGGGAATATCAGTAATCTATATCCATCTATATATTAATAGGCAAACATATTTCGTTTCCTCCTTTTTTTTCTCAGCTCGTAGGAGAAATCCGCGCATTCCGTTAAAAAGGTAGGGTCCTGTAGATGAGCAGAATCCCATTCTAATTCACATTGGACTCAAGGGAAAGAACATTAACGCTAGGACTTTGAAAGTCCCACAGGCTTTCAAAGTTCCAATGTTAATCTTATGGAGAAAGGATAATTGATTGAATCATTATACAGCTGTTGTAAAACAACTGATATAAAAAAAGGAAGAACAAATTTTTCAGTTATTATAGTAGTTTTCATCACTAGGAGCAGAAGTGGGTCTTTTTGGTGGGCAATCGTGTTTTAAAAACGAGGCGCAGCCGAGTTTTTAAAAACGATTAAGCATCAAAAAGACACTTTTGCTCCGAGTGATGAACAACGTTTTTTATCATAATGCGAAATTAGACGTTTGATCTTTAAAAATTATAACTATAAAGATGTATTTTCGAGGTTATATTTACAAAGTTAGTAATAGGCAGTGTTTACATTTATGTTATTTACAAACAATGCTCTTTATAACGTTTGAATTTCAAAATTGTGCTCCTCTACATTAATAAACGAATAATAATATACATAGCAAACAGCTGACTTTTCAGTACTAGGACCTAAAAAATTCTCCAGATGATTTTTCAGTCCTAGGACAATAAAGAATCGGTTTTGGTACAGTTTGAGAGAACAAAAAACAGGCTGATTTCGTGCAGAATGATAAAAAATCTTTTTTTATATACATACTTATGGTTATATTAAAAAATCTGCCCTTCATCATGTAAAAGTATTTAGAGTAAAAGTATTTAAAAAGATGTAAAAGTATTTAGGTGGAAAATATGAAATATTCATTTATTGGTTACGGTACGAGATTTGTTTTGCTACAACAATGAATTGAGTGCTATTGATGACTCAAAAGATTCACTTACGGCAAGAGAAACTTTTAGGAAGATATAAAACTTTGTACAGTCTTTTAAAGAAGGAACATTGGGAAACCGAAGAAAAATGTAAAACAACAAGTTAACAGATTTCTAAAAATGTTCGCTAAAATATAGGGATCAATTTCAGTAAAGTAATTTATATAAATTAAATCTTTAACTCAATAATGAACCCTTGTATTAATTAACAAATAAAAAGTGATATTAAATAGTTAATATTTTTATATAAATTAAATCTTTAACTCAATAAATTAACCCTTATATTAATTAACAAAGAAAAAGTGATATTAAATAGTTAATATTATGAGTTTAAAAATACACACTCATTTAACTATTGTTCATAAAATTTTTCTAGTACTTTGCTACATATAGTCGAACTTCCCTCTGTGTTGAATTAGTATCCACAACAAAGCATTCCTAATGTAATTTCAGCCGTGCGTCCATAATGTTTAATCATGAATGCTTTGCTTTGTGGTCATACCCCGTTAAGCTTTGAATCCCAAAGTGATGTCGCTTGGTGGTATAGTATCATTTAAAATCATCGACGATTTTATCAAATCTATAATTATTTCATACGCTAAGGAATTTAAAAAAAAATTAAAACTCCTCTCACAATTAATTCCTAATTGATTATACAGATTTTGGTGTCGTTGGATAGGGCTTGGTCTGTAGTTGTTTCTGCCAAAGATTGATGAGAAAGCTATAACCTGTGTCATCAACCTTTGATGTGTCAGTGGTATGGGATCTATCACATAATTCTACAGTCGCGCCATAATCTACAAGAAAACATATATTTTACATTAAATATTCAAAAACACCGTCCAAGACAGGGGAATGCGGAGGAATATGTTTTCAGTGTTTTTACAAGGGTGAAGATGACTCTTAAAGCTACGCTTTTGAAATTTCAACTACGCATGCTTTTCGGTTATGCTGTCTGTAGTGGCACAATATTTCAAACAGTATCTTTGTTATTTCGTCGATACTTCCAATTTCCCTATACGATGCATGTTTCACTTGCATGACAGAGATATAACACAACTTTGACAGTAATATCACTCCGCGGTCATAAAGTTGCACTTTTAGTTTAGCCCAACGAGATTAAATAGATACAGAGTGCTCACCACATGTTAATTTTGTGTCCCTTTTTGATTTGCGCCATTTTACCCATAATGCCCGCCGTTTCCTTGGCAACCATCCCACACTTTACTCTCGTTTCCTTGGTTACTAGTTTTAGCTATTTTGATTGGTCGCTACAAGCTTCAAAAATTAGTGATGATAGTTTTAAAACATATGTTTATTTGTTGTTTGTTTTTAAATTAATTTGATTTGATGGTCTGTGAGCAGGCTATTGAAGTTGGTTACCATAGAAACGTTAGGTAGGTGTGGGTAACATGGTAAATTACTGTTGAGAAAGTGTAAACAAAAGGACTGGTTACCAAGGAAACGGCGGGAATCGTGGGTAAAATGACGCCAATCAAAAAGGGACACTTTTCCCTATCTGGTGAGCACTCTATATCTATTTAATGTCGTTGGTTTAGCCTTATTCGCTATATAGGCTAAAAAAAAAAAAAAAAAAAAAAAAAAAAAAAAAAAAAAAATAGCTGAGACTGTAATCTAGCAACCAACTTAATTATTTAGAGTCGCCATACAACAAAATAAAGTATTTGGGAAAAGGTCAAATTCCTATGTAAAAAAAATATATATATATACCCCCGTCGCAGCAGACCTGCGTACTCAACGAATTTTCAAACAATCTTGAGATATTGTATTTTCCCCATAAACACCATAGGAATGGGAATGTAGGTTTGCTGCCTTGGGATGTTGTTAGAAAATGTTAGTTTTGTTAGGAAATGTAATAATTACATTAGGTAAATGTCAAACTGTATCAATATTCGCCACTTTTTAATTTTTCCCATAAACCCCATGGGGGTGAGTATGTAGGTTTGCCGCCATATGGGTGTTGTAAGCAAATATCAGTTGAACCCTACCAAGTGAATGTATATACCAAATTTTATCAAATTATTCCAATAAATAAGCGAGATACAGGGTTTTGTTGATTTCCCATAAGATTCACATGGAAAACCTATTTTTGGCTTTTCTCCGTAACCTGTTAAGCCAAGTTAAAAATTCAAAATAGTACATTGTTTGTTTTTTTAAGCTCTTTTAAATGGTTTCAGTTAAAATGGTTGAATTTTGAAAATTATGCTCCAAAACTGTAAAAAACCCATTTTGACCCCTTTGAAACCCCATAAAACCACGGGATAGAACGTTAATTTTGCCTGCGCAATCAAGAGGCCGTTGTGGAAACTACCTGAATACTAATGACTTCTCATTGGTCATACTGAGGGCTTAAGACAATATCCAGTATTCGGTGTAAAACACTGTGGCTAAAGAAACGCTGCTGCAATTCAGCACGTGTGAGACCCAAGAAGGTTATGATGTTGAGAGAGGAGATTTGGCCGCGAAAAGTAAGCCTCTTAATTAAGTACATGCTATTCATTGACTACGTTTTTAGCCTGCGCAACCAGCAGTTTCAGCGGCTGCCGATAGAGGCTGTCAGTATCGGGGGTCTCGAAGATAAAAAATTCTCGTGCTCTCATTTTGCGCCTTTATTTTTAGCCTTTTTTCTTTCATTTAAAAACCCTAATACTATTGGACTAAAAATTAAGGTGCAAACTGGGAGCATATGAAGCACTGCATGACGTTCTGAAAGGGGACCTTCAGCTCTCTCAACTATATTTTACCCGTCAAATTTACTATTATGGCAAATGTTACATGAAACACACCTTCCAATACGCTGCTTTATTGGCTTGTAATTTTCTTTTTATTCCTTGGTTTATGTCATAGTATAAATACGTAACAATCTTTGTCCGTAAGTAATAAGTAAAATTTATTCATAATGAGGGCAACACACTATAAAACTATTAGTCTATTACAATGTATTTTTATTTTAATTTTATAAAATTTAAGAAATTTCTAGAAATAAATATGCAATGGATGAATGTGATTGATAATGACCTATTAAATTTGTTAACATTGATAAAAAAACCAACTAGTTAATTGTCCTGACCCCCTAGCTGGGATTCCCTCAAAGATTTGATTAGTTTTGAGGGACAGCTTTCCCTTTAAACGTTTTTCAGTGTTCACGTATCATCAATGTACTGGCGTCGACTCAGCTGAAAACCTATAAAAAAAGATTACAATGGAAATATAGCACTACATTTTTAGTAATTTGAAACGATATTACTTTGACCGTTATTACCTCACTAAACAAACACAGGATCTTTTAAGAGCCACAAGCAATTTACAGTTTAACTTTGTGTCGATGAAACATAAGGGCTGTTTGACCCTAATGAATTCTTATATGATACAACAGAGAAAACACAGGACTGAAAAAAACCAATTTAACAAATATTAGTTAAATTTTCAAGTAACAACATTTCTGCTTTTTTGACATTGCACACTTTAAACTTGTTGTTTTAGTTTTTAAGTGTTTTCTTTGGATAACGTCAACGAATCTTCGGATTTATAAGGCTGCAAGTAACCCATATAAGGACATTAAATAGGTGCATTTAAGCAGATTTTCAGTATTGGAAAGCAATGACAAGAATGATTAAAAAGTGAATTAATTGAAATAATCTTACATAGAAAGTATTACTAAAGAGGATACTGTGAGGTGAAGCAAAGGAGGTTTTTAAGGAGGTCTTCAACAAATTCAAGCTAGGTAAAAAACAAAGGTTTATATTTCAACTATATTGCTTCTTTAGTTAACAATTCATGATGGATGGAATGCAAAAAATATTTTCGTAGCACAAGTCAAGAAAAAAGTAGGTTTACGGATCACCTAGCGTTTAACTGTGTGATTCAACTCCGTTAGCTACCTTGCTCTTTTGTGATCACCGATATAGGATTGTTCTGGTAGGATGATGTGGTAAACAAATTAGAAACTTTTACATACATCTGGGTACGTTTAACAGTTGATCTGCCTAATGATCGAAATAAGCAAACATTTTTATCCATGGAAACGGAGAGGTAATATCTTGCTCTGTATTCAGAACTATACAAAGCACCTACTATATTTAAAAAGATACTGACGAGGGGTTCACTCTTACATTTGCCGAAACACATTCCATATACACATAGACAAGAAATATTCCCAACAGCATATTAATACAGTAATGCATATTGGAAACATGTTAACAATTTCCATCATGTAAGAAAAAATGCCATCGTAAAATTGCACGTCAAATTTATTATTTTTCTTAAGTTGAGACAAAATATTATAGGCAACATTGACATTGTAGCAAATTATTTCATCTTAAGTAATAGTAAAAATTATTATTCTTATAAAATTTCTTTGATAAATCAGTGTTTTAAGCTATAGTATACTTACAACATTTCACAAAAACACTCTATCATATTAATATAAGTTCAACCTTGTTTTGATATACAAACATTTTAATGTAAGCTGTAAAACTATAAGTAAAGAAACTTATCAATGTAATTTGCACTAAATTATGGTGACTAAGCCTTTAGGCAATCAGGTAAAATTGATTTGGAAGCCTTACCAGACGCTTGATGGCTGGATGCTAAAAATAAATGCAATAAAACGCAGAATGTCCATAAATGTCTTGATTAAATGTGACTTCTTTCTTGATCTTTTATAGATCCATATCCCCACATCCTGATTTAGCATACCGTACTACGATGTTCAATAAACAACGTGATGCAATTTATTATTTATGTGCACTGTGAAGGGATTTCCCCATATCTTCTTAAAATATCCCCATGGCAGCAAACCTACATACTCGTTCTCATGGTGTTTATGAGGAAAGTTAAAAAATATCGAATCGTTTTGGAAATTCGCTGAGTATGCAGGTCTGCAGCGACGGGGAATTTACTATTGATTGTGAATTATGTGTATTAGACGGTTTTGTTACTGTCTTGGCTGTCCAGTTATTCCTATTTAATACTTGACTTTTAATTAATTTACGAATCTAGGCAAACCCCTAAGGGGGCATGGGGGCTGACCCCCGCCGAGCCGTAGGTATGAGGGTATCGCACCTGGGGCTAGCCTCCGGAGTTGGTTTTCTAGAAGCTGTCAAACGCAATTGAATTTTTATAATTTTTTTAAACACAAGATAAAAATCTTTTAAGCGAATTTCCTTATAGGAAATACGCTATTACGGTAGCGTTCATGGTAAGACCTAAGCCCGGGACCATGTTTTTTTTTTCGTTTTGAGGTCCCTAGAAGCTAAAAACACAGTTCTTTAAAATTCATATATATGTATGTCCGTGTTCGATAACATGATAACTTTTGAAAGAAATCTTCGAGATCGATGGAATTTGATAAGAAGGTGTAGGGTAGCGTTCTTCAGGTTAAGTTTGAAAACCAGGATGATCGGACTATGGGAACGGGGTTCTATGGGGTTTCAATTAGGTCAAAATTGGGTTTTTCACCTCTAGTTTTTTTTTATTTACCCATTTTTAAAGAGACCATTAAAAAAGCTTTAAAAAGAATAATTTATTATTTGAATCATTAACTTAGCTTCACTGGTAACGGAGAAATTACCAAAAAGGTTTTGCATGTTATTCTTATGGGAAATCAACAAATCTTATATATTGCTTAATTTTTTTACATTTTTCAATAAAATTTGGTATATACATTCATTAGTTGATGAATAACTAATATTTGGTAAAAAATCCCTATGGCAGCAAACCTTTATATTAAATACTATTGAATTTTAATGGGAGAAGGAATAGACTGAGGTATCTGTACATTATCAGCTGATGATTTGACTTTCTGCATTTGCCATAAAAATATTTTTATCATTCTGCACGAAATCAGCCTGTTTTTTGCTCTCTCAACTGTACCAAAACCGATTCTTTATTGTCCTAGGACTGAAAAATCATCTAAAGAATTTTTTAGGTCCTAGTACTGAAAAGTCAGCTGTTTGCTATGTATATTATTATTTATTTATTAATGTTGAGGAGCAGAATTTTGAAATTCAAACGTTATAAAGAGCATTGTTTGTAAATAATATAAATGTAAACACTGCATATTACTAACTTTGTAAATATAACCTCGAAAATACATCTTTATAGTTATAATTTTTAATGATCAAAAGTCTAATTTCGCATTATGATAAAAAACGTTGTTCATCACTCGGAGCAAAAGTGTCTTTTTGATGCTTAATCGTTTTTAAAAACTCGGCTGCGCCTCGTTTTTAAAACACGATTGCGCACCAAAAAGACCCACTTTTGCTCCTAGTGATGAAAACTACTATTTTATCATTCTGCACGAAATCAGCCTGTTTTTTGTTCTCTCAACTGTACCAAAACCGATTCTTTATTGTCCTAGGACTGAAAAATCATCTGGAGAATTTTTTAGGTCCTAGTACTGAAAAGTCAGCTGTTTGCTATGTATATTATTATTCATTTATTAATGTTGAGGAGCAAAATTTTGAAATTCAAACGTTATAAAGAGCATTGTTTGTAAATAACATAAATGTAAACACTGCATATTACTAACTTTGTAAATATAACCTCGAAAATACCTCTTTATAGTTAATATTTTTAATGATCAAAAGTCTAATTTCGCATTATGATAAAAAACGTTGTTCATCACTCGGAGCAAAAGTGTCTTTTTGATGCTTAATCGTTTTTAAAAACTCGGCTGCGCCTCGTTTTTAAAACACGATTACGCACCAAAAAGACCCACTTTTGCTCCTAGTGATGAAAACTACTATTACATTTTGAGGTTTAAAAAATATCATTCTTTGTGCATTGCACCTCTTGCTATGCATATTTAACTAAAGATACAAACTTTAGCTCATTGTCTCATTAGATAGATTGCATTAGCTCATTAGAATGATTAAATGTTAATAATTAATGTAAATGCCTGTAAAACTGTATTCCCTTGTAAAATAAAGTCAGAAACCCAGTTTAAAACTCATTTTTATTACAAGAACAAAACCAAAACATTGTACAATTAAAAACAATAACATTCAACAAAACATATCAGCTGATCAGCTGATTGACAAATGCTACACTTTTCCCCCACCATCGTAAATGGCACCTTCTCTCTTTCGCAATTGATCCGAATGTTTCCGCTGCAACACACCTCCCGACAACACCTCATATGAATACAGTCCACTGCATTTCTTTACAGTTCCAGCTTTCCATCCTTGACCACTTTCATTTTTTACCCATACTTCTTCTCCTTCTTCAAATGTCCTAAAAGAGGTTCTTTTAGTGGTCTCTTTCTGTTCTTTCCACAGTCGGACTTCCATTTGTTTCCTAAGATTAGGTTTTAGATTGTCGAGTGTAGTTGACATTCGTCTCCCAAGAAATATTTCTGCAGGGGCTCGTCCGGTAGTCTTCTGAGGCGCATTTCTGTAGCTAAACAAGACATTTTGCAAAGCCAAAGAAGAATCTTTAATTTCCTGCTTTGTTGTTTTATAACGCCTTTTAAGGGTCCGAATAAGACGCTCAACTAAGCCATTACTCCTCGGGTGGTATGTAGTCGTTCTTATGTGTCTTATTGAATGTCTGTCGAAAAATGCTTCAATCTCGGCAGACACAAACTGCGGACCATTATCAGTTACCACTTGCGATGGTATACCATATCTACTCATCCAACTTCTCAGTCTTTGAATTATGACCGCCGAAGTAGTAGTTCTCAAACACTCCACTTCTGCCCACTTAGACAACGCATCGATCCCCACTAACCACATCACTCCATCAACTGGACCAGCCAAATCCAAATGAACCCTTTCCCACACTTTGTCTGGAATATCCCATGGGTAAACAGGCACCTCTTCAATGTTTTCACGATTTTCTTGTCATGCTTCACAACTTTTCACATACATTTCTACATCTTTGTCGATACCAGGCCACCACACATAGTACCTGGAAATGGACCTCATGGCTGATATCCCTGGATGGCCACAGTGCAAGATTCGCAGAACTTTACTCCTCATGGTTTTCGGCACTACGACCCTACCAAACCACATTAAAACACCATCTTCTAACGATTTAACTCCTCTTTCCTCTGTTTGAAAGGCTTTAGGGTTTCAGGGATCGTCTCTGGCCAAGCATTTTGCACATAACTTTGAACTAACTTGATTTCTTTGTCCAGTTGGCTGTTTTGTTTGAGTTCCTTATACGATAACACTGTTTCAAGCTTATCCAAATTTAAAAATTTGATCTCCCTCAGATCTTCAATTGGGTCTTCTTTACTTTCTATAGGAAGACGAGAAAGTGCATCAGCACAAACATTTTCTTCTCCTTTACGATATTGAATCTGAAAATTGTACTGATTTAATTCCAATGCCCAGCGAACTAATCGATTATTCATCACTTTGGGAAGGTTTCTAGTTTCACCAAACAGTCTTTGAAGTGGTTTGTGGTCCGTTACAAGTGTAAAACTTCGTCCATACAAATATTGATGAAACTTTCTCACTCCAAACAAAATCGAAAGTGCTTCTCTGTCAATATTTGAGTACCTTTTTTCTGTCTCTGACAGTGTCCTACTTGCATAAGCAATTGGTTTTTCCAGTCCATCGTCAAACTTATGCATTAGAACACACCCAAGTCCATCTTCCGATGCATCACACACTAGAACTATAGGTCGTGATTCATCATAAGGAACCACCGTGTCCTCTTCAGACAAAATCATCTTCACTTTTGTAAATATTTCATCTTCTTCCTTAGTCCAGACCCATTTGGTCCTTTTCCCAGTAAGTCTGTGTAATTTCGAACAAAGAGCATGTAGTCTTGGGATGAATCTCTCATAGTAATTTATTGATCCTAAAAAAGACCTCAGCTGCTTAACATTTTTAGGTGCAGGTGCCTTTTGAATTGCCTCCACCTTATCCGACGTTGGGTGTATGCCACTGTCATCGATGACATGTCCTAGATATGTTACTGAACTTTGCATAAACTTACATTTTTCTCTCTTAGCTCGTAACCCTGCATTTTTCATTCGTCTTAAAACCTCATTCAAATTCTTCAAATGTTCTTCTTTGTTACGTCCTGTAATTATCACATCATCCAAAAGCACCCCCACTTGTGGTATATCCTCTAGAAGTCTTTCCATATACTCTTGAAAAATACCTGGGCTGGATGTCACACCAAATGGCAGTCTCTTGTATCGGAAAAATCCAACGTGGGTTGCTATGACCAAATATTTTCTGTCTTCCTCAGATACTTCCATTTGGAGATATGCATCTCTTAAGTCGATAACAGAATACTGTTTTCCTTGCGCTATTTTGTTTGTCAGCTCCTCAAATGTTGGCAGAAGAGTTCTATGTGAAATCATGCTTGGATTTAATGTCACCCGGAAGTCTCCACATATTCTAATAGAACCATTGTCCTTTTCAACATTCACCGTCGGAGTGGCCCATTCGATTGGGGTAATGGAAGGATCTACTTTTTCCAAGACACCATCACTTACAAGTCTGTTTAGTTCTTGCTCAACTCGTTTTTTTAACGGAATTGGAACTCTACGAGCAGGAAAACACTTAGGTTCAGCATCACTTCTTACATGGATTCTTGCCTGGTATCCATTAATTGTTCCTAACTCATTTTTAAAAACACCATCATACTGTATTAACACCCGGTTAATCTCTTGCTCCGTTATGGTTGAAGGTACTTCTTTGCCTATGTTATCTAATGTGCGAACTGTTACACTTGGGGGTAATCTCATATTAAAGGCTAATATCCACGGTAATCCAAATAAAGGACATTCGTTACCGTTTACTACTGCAACTTTTAGTGTCCTTTCCTGTCCATTGACTTTGACATTAACCATACATTCTCCTAACACATCTAAAGTGTTATTTCCATAAGCAACAAACTTGGTTTTGCACGTCTTCAATGAAGGCGATCCTATCTTATTCCAAAGAGGTGTGCCTATCATTGAGGCTCTTGCCCCTGAATCAAACTCCATTGTCAAAGGTATCCCGTTTAATAAAACGTTAATTTGTGCTCTAGGGATCTTCTTGCCAGGTTTAAGCTCCGAAATTTGTAATTCTTCCCCGGATTCTGATTGACTGTCCGACCCATTATTCTGGTCGATCTTCTTGACTCTGCAACGACTAGAAACATGTCCATTCTTTCCACAAGTATAACACTGCGGAAGTCTCTTGAATCTACATTGCCGAGCAAAATGACCTTGTTTTCCACATGAATAGCACTTTACATTTTTAGCTCGACAATATTCTTCATTGTGTAACATCCCGCAATCATGACATACATCAGAAGTTTTATTTTTCACTTGTTTCTTCTGAAAAACGTTTCTGTTACTGCCTTTTACCTTATTTATTGCAGGTACTACGTCTTCTATGGGCTTATTGTTCATTTCATTCTGAGCCCTTTCCATCGATTCAGCTAAAGACACTAATTCATTCAAAGTCAGACTAGACCCATCCTTATTCACGCCTTCAGGCCATCTTTGCCTTATTTCAATCTCAAACTGAGGAAAATTGACACCACCAGCAAACCTATCTCTTACCCTTTCCTCAAAATGTCTTTCATATTTACAAAAAGAAGCTAACTCTTTCAATCGTAAAACAAAATTGGAAAAACTCTCGTTATTTTCTCTGACACATTTTTCAAAATCTAGTCTTGCTGCGAAAATAGTTTTACTTGGCCTGTAAACCCTTCTAAAAGCTTCTATCAATTCTGCCCACGATATATCATTAATTTTTTTAGGTAATATGTAGTTTTTCACCTTCTTTAGGGGTGTAGGTCCCACATACGCAAGTAATAGGCTTTTCCTACCTTCTTGTGCTTCATCACTGTCTTCCCCCAGTCCTTTCACTTTACACATTAAAAGGAAGTGAACCTCATAATCTTCCCAGTGTAACTTCTCATCATAGGGTTCAATTGAAAACTTTTCCATCTTCTTTTGAATGCTTCCATCATTAAAAACAACTTCCCCATCACTTCTTTGGGTTCTTTTTGTTTTTCTATTCATCGTCGCCAATAAAATAAAGTCAGAAACCCAGTTTAAAACTCATTTTTATTACAAGAACAAAACCAAAACATTGTACAATTAAAAACAATAACATTCAACAAAACATATCAGCTGATCAGCTGATTGACAAATGCTACACCTTGTATGAATTAGAAATTTAAGTAATAATTGAAAGTATTTCTACATATCTTTAATACATTAACTTACTCACTCATAAAACCAAATATTTTTTTATTAAACAATAACAACCATTGGAAATTCGCTAAGTACGCAGGTCTGCTGCGAATGGGGTGTTTAGTGTATAGCCCCTGCATTATACACTTGACGTGGTCTGGTTAGAATACCTCATTTTTAGGTTGCTTTTTAGCGAATTTCCCATCGGGAAGAAGCTATTACCGTAGGTCTCATGGTAAGACCTAAGCCCGGGACCATGTTACGTTTTCGTTTTGAGGTGCACAGAGACAAAAAATAATAGTAGTTTTGGGGGGTTTTGTACACCAAAAATGGGTATTTTTCATTTGTAATTAAAAAAAAATTAAATTTTGATTTTCACCACTGTAGTTAGCTAAAAAACACACACAATTTAATATTTTGAAGCTTTGCTCTATCTCCATGGGTTACCGAGATATTAAAAAGTCTAAAGACAGTAGGTACATTGTATTTTTGGGCTCCAATGTTAATCTTATGGAGAGTTAGGATATGTTAATATTTTACTTGTTAACCAATATTTTTGTATGAAACTTGGAATTTAGCTTCATTTGGTTGGGATTCATCCATTTATGGTAAAAAATGTTGGTTTTTTACTTATCATGGCAGCAAACCTGCATACTCTTTTCCCATGTTAATCATATGGAGAATAGGCAAACTCATTTATTTATGGAAGATATTGATGAACCTTAGTCAATACCTTATTATATATGGCTTCATATGGTCGAAATAAAACTTTTTTATGGTAAATTTCTACTTTTAGTGTTAACCATGGCAGCATACCTGCATACTCTAAGAAACTCCAAGAAAACTGGTGACAGATGTTTTGCTGATATGGGATACATTCACTCGCTTGACTTAAAATATGAATTGGTATTAGAAATATAATATAAATGCTTTGAAAAATCACTTAAACAAATAATTTGATTTATATGATCGGCACAATTTAGTTTGTTATCTAACAATCACTACTCGACTGCTTATTATTTAAGTGTGCCTATTTTGTTTCACACAATGTTCTTCGTTTCAAGCACAATGCAAACTTGCCTGATCGCCTTATACCAACACAATAGGGCTTTGTAAATTTATACGTATCAATGTTCCATTCCAAGAAGATTCCAAAGATACGTTCAGTTTAATTGTTTCTAGTGCAGATAATGAATATATTTTAGGTGGTATATAAGTCACTATAATCATACACGCATAATTACATAACATTTAAATGTGATTGTTTAACATATAAAACTCTGACAATGGATTTTGACATATGTAAAAAATGTTTTTATGTAATTTTAAATAAACAATACAAATAAACTGGGTGAAGTGTATTCCTCGTTTAGGTAAATGGTATGCAGCGTCACATCACTTAGGTGGCTTTGATGCCGTGATCGTGACTGAGAAGGACCGCATTGCTCGTCCCCGCTCCTCATCCCCAACCAGGAGAGGTCTGAGCTCAACATAATGATAGCAACATTAGATAAAGCAAAAATACAAGTTAATAAAAAATAACATAACTGATATTGATTTTTTAGAAATAAAATAAAACAGTAATTAATTGTTCTTTTTAGGTTCAGGATTAATGAAATCGGAGTATTCCCAAAGCCGCTAAATTAATTATTCATAAATGGTTTTCAATGCATGTATTTTTCTAAGAAAAATTCCAATAAAATCAGAATATCTAATGAAAATTTTGACAGATATGAAATTATGGTGGAACCCGAAAATCGATATAAGACTTTGTTGTGGGTATATTCTGAGTGTTGTTGGTTTGGTCGAGACTGGATACTGTCTTACTTTCCACCAAAACTTGCCGATTCCTGTCTGGTCGATCGCTTCTGTTTGTATTAGCATATATAAACAGCTTAAGGACATTTCAGGTAAGAACAACCCGTTGGACTTTTTTGAATCAAAGAATTACTTAGGTTCTTAGGTAATAAAAAAACTCAAAACCAAATCAGCGTTCAACCAACTATCCTTCATCTGATTCATTGCACACGTTACACTCATCCTTCAGCAATTTTCACATTAAAATTGTCTCATTTAGTACTTCGGTGCCTTATCAAATGTAACTATATAACATTCAGAAACCACACTTTGGCATATGCTTAAACAGATCAATTCAATTTTAAAAAATAACAATAATAATAAAGTATGGAATTGTTATAAAATATAAAAGCTTAATCTTTTTTATCCAAAACCGTCTATTTTCAATACATACTGAATTGGCCATTTCGTATAATGTGAGGATTTAAAAAAGGTACGGTATTAATGAAAAACCTGAATATTTTATACTTAATCAATGTAAAATATTGCTGTAGGCTTCGTTAACCGTAGTTGAAGCGTTGAAAGAATAATACTTCTTTTGATATTTAGCCGGGGATGTGATATAAATTGACAGTGAAATATTTTGTTCCCTGTATTTTAACCTTTCGTGAAAATGTTTTCTTGTAGTTATATAACTTCTGGGTAAAGTTTCCAAAACCAATTTCAGGAGTCAATTCACGGATATAATCGTGATGTAACACGTGGTTTGTCCACATTTCAAATTACGTTTCTCCTTGGGTGTATTTTCAAATTATTGAAATCGAACGCAATAAAAACTCTGCTGTGTTCAGCCACATTCCTGTTCATGCACGAATATTAAAACATCTTTTATATTGAGTTGATTACGTTAATCCTTGTTTTTTAAGGATTAACGTTTACTTTTTAGCTAAAAATTAAAGATAACCAATCCTTGATTTAGTATACATATATTATATAGTGTAACAATACTTTCTATTTCACTACGACAAAAAATACCATAACTGCAAAGCTTAAGTGAAATATTTTATTTGCCACCCAAAAATAGATAATTTTTTATTACAACGGCTCTACTTAAAAATAAAATAAGGCTATAAAATAATAACCATACTATCCATATTTAATTTTTATACAAAATTATAGTGTACATTATTTTTAACGCGAAACAAGATTATAATTAAATTCTAGCTTCAAGATGTGGCCCATGAGTAGAAGTACATATTCCCAGAGCTAAGACATGAGTGCGCGATGTGGCACATTTACATCTGACGTTCGAGATACTCTTAACTCTGATTCTGACTTCAAGCGTGGATTTCTAAACCAAAGGTGCCAACGATAACTTAACAGGAATTTGTAGTCGTAATCAGAATAATTATAATTTTAAATACATATTCTATTTTATTTACTATTAAAAGTCATTTTAAGTTTAACAAAAACATATCTACTGTTGTCAATTAATTTTCATACAAATAACTGGGTTACAAATTATTTCTAAAGTAACATGCAGTTTGATAGGTGAGAGAGAATCTAAGAAGGGGTATTGATTGCACGACTTCAAATATTGAAGGTTTGTATATTGCAAAATTCTCATCCCACACCAAAAGTATTTTACTTTAAACTTTTAAATGTAAATAAAATGTATTCTATCATATTATATGAATAATTATATAAAGCTCTTTGAGCATTAAGAGATGGGGATGTGCGCCATTGCGCCTCGAAAAAGTCGAATTAAAAAATACGGAACAATAACAAAATATAATGGAATGAAATATTCTATATTTTATCATGTGGTTTATTGTATTGCCGCAATACCTTTTGTCGATGAAACAAAATGACGTCTGCTGCTACAAGAGTAATTATTCGTTTTTAATTCATAGACCTGAAATAAGTATGATCAATCAGTTAACCTTCTTTTACACTACTATTTCTACTATTCATAATGTGATTTAAGTAATTTTTGCTAGCTCATTTTTGGAGCTGTGCTGTCATAAATATATGCTTTTTCTAAAATAATTAAATGGATTACAATGTTAGATACGCCAATTAAATTATAGTTTGTGAATCAGTGAATAGATGGAATCAATTATTGCCTTTTAGCTGCTTAATATCCAAACAGTACCACCAACATCACTTGCTGATACTAATCATGATACCAAACTTAATGAATAACTTTTAACCTTCAAATTTAATTATAAAGGTCATGGGAATAGGCAATTTAGTTGGATAGAATCTGTTCAATATCTGTTAACATTGGAAGACACATCCAGATTTCTAAGCTCCACATTCAAATTCAAAATTCAAATCTCCCGCCATAATCAACATCTGTTCCCAAGAGGCAACAGTGCAAGTTTCAAAGATCAGCTGATCTACCTTGGGATCTCCCAGTTGTACACCGCACCGCTTAGAGTGAGTTTGTGTCTCCTCCATCAATATATTTTTAAAGTATTATTTCACCGCATTATCAATATTACACATTTTTTGGTCCTTTATGAGCCGGATTAAATAGTGAATCAGCATTTTATGGAGTGATTTACAGTTGAATAAATATTTTATTATAAATAATTCAATACAAAAGGACTTGTAAGTAAGTGGAAAACCAAGTTTTATAATCCTCAAGAGTATTTATTACTGGACACTATTTTTCAACATATTACATCTATAAATATTAGTCTAATTTCAATAAAGTATTTTTTACCATAACCTTTTTAAGAAAAACATTTTGCATTCCATTTGTCGTTTCATGGACAGACAGGACAGACATACATGAATTTACAGGATGTCTTTTGAGCAGAGCAAAAGTGAAAGCACAGTAGTTTCAGAGCTTATCTATAACAAAGAAGTCTGGAGCATACCTTCAATGCCATTCTTTGCATTCCTTTTCTTGTTGGACTATTGATTATTCTGGGTTGAATTCTATTTTGATTTTCTGGAGAAGTGAAGATGTATAATATTCACATTAAATTCAATCCTCATAGAGAATAAATATTTTTTCTTTATTGAAATTATATTAATGAGTGGTTTAATTTACTGAAGTGAAGTACTGTGCTATAAAACTATGTTATAAAATTTAAGTGGATATATCCTTCATTCTTTATTTTTTGTAATTATTAAAATATTGTGATTTTTAATATTTGTTTTCAAAATGACTGACAAAACTAAAAGGGATCTGGAGCTTTTAGGCTTCAAAAGGTCCAGTTTAATGAAAAAGGTTACCACTTTACACCAATTAAGTTTACAGATTGTAATTGAGTCAGATGACAATTCCGACTTTGAAGTTAGGTTTGGCAAGCTGGAAAACAATTATGAAGCCATTAATAGATGCCAAGCTGAAATTGTGAAGAACTTAATAGCCTTAGGAGAAGAGGATCAAATTGAACGGGAAGAAAAGGCTATTGAACAACTAGATTAAATGTACATCCGCATTTTGGCAACTCATAAAAGGCTTCATGACAAAAACCTAAATCAAACTGTAAGCTTACAACCTCAATCGCAACAGCAGGTAAGATTACCGAAAATAGATTTACCTACATTTAGTGGTAATTTAAAGGATTGGCCACATTTCAGAGATATGTTTGTTTCATTGATTCATAATAATGAATCCCTACCAGAAGTTGAAAAATTCCATTATTTGGTTTCTTGCCTTCGAAGTGAACCTTTGTCGTTGGCTAAAACATTGCCCATGACTGCTCAAAATTATTCCTATAATTTGGAATCAGTTAAAAGATAGATATGACAACAAACGCTTGTTAGCGACTTGTTATTTAGAGGAAATTCTTAATGCACCTTGCTTACCAAATGAGTCGCCTAAAAAACTGAGACAGTTTTTAGACTTATTTACTGAAAATGTCACCGCTCTCTGTGCTATGCGTTTTCCAGTTGATTATGGGGATTTCATTTTAAGTCATGTTATTTTACAAAAACTAGACAAACACACCCGCCAACTATTTGAAAGAAAATATTCAGCCGTTGAATTTCCTACATATGAAAACATGGTAAATTTCTTGAAAGATCATTGTAAATCACTTGAAGCTGCATCATTGACTGAAAAGGGGCAGTTTTCACCTGGAGGAGCTAGTAAACCCAAAGCAGGTCAATCTTCAAAATTTCTGGGAAATAAAACTTCACATTCTGCACCTACCTCCGCTGTTCGACATTCATTTCTGTCGACAAACCATCAACCACAGAACTGCAAGCACCCATGCTTATACTGTAATGAAAATAATTTTATCTATCGATGCCCAAGTTTTTCTGCTTTACCTGTCAATGAACGCAGAGACTTTATTAAGAAAAAACAAGCTTGTTTTAATTGTTTGTCTCATGGCCATGCTTCTCAGGCCTGTATATCCAGTACTGTGTGCAAGAAATGTTCCAGAAAGCATCACACTATGTTACATGAATCACCACCCGCTCCGATGTCTTCAACCGCACCGCCTTCGACACCAGTAAGCCGTCCTGCTCCGACTCAACCTTCTACAACGCTATCGAGCTCTACGTCAGCTCATGCCGCTTCGCATTTGGAATCATCAGGATTTACCACTCTGCTGGGGACTGCAGCCATCCAGGTACAGGACTTGGGCGGAAATTACCACATGGTACGTGCACTTTTAGATCCTGGGTCTCAAATGTCATTCATCTCTGAAGATTGTGTGAATAGGCTGTCACTGCCACGCAAAGAGTTTACCGCATCTATCTCTGGAATTTCTGAAAGTAATGTTAATTCTTCAAAGGGTTTGGTTACCTGTGTGATTAAGCCTAGGTTTAGAGAGCATCCTCGTGTACAAGCCTCAGCTGCTATTCTAAATACAATCACCGCTGCGCTCCCGGCAATGCCACTTCCACCAAATGTCAAAGCTCAGTTTAGTAAGTTAGAATTGGCCGATCCATATTTTGATGTCCCAGGAAAAGTTGACTTTCTGATCGGAGCTGATCTCTACCCGGAAGTCTGTGACGGTGGGCGGCTCAAATCACCTGCAGGGTACCCCACTCCATTCAGAACAATATTTGGATGGGTTTTACTAGGCAAAACTGCTTGCACAGTACCTAGCACATATTCTAAGCCTATTGTTTTGTCTAATCTCTCTGTTACTCAAGCTCACAATTTACAACAATCTCTTAGAAAGTTTTGGGAAATTGAAGAACTACCGCAGAACAAAGCTCATATCAGTCCTGAAGATGAACGCTGTGAGTCAATTTATTTGTCCACTTTCAGACGTACTCCATCTGGTCGATTTGAGGTAAATCTTCCATTCAAGAATGACCCGCCCAACATTGGTGACTCCTATGACAGAGCAAAAGGTTGTCTTTTATCGCTAGAAAAGAAGTTCAAACAAAACCCTGAATTTAAATCAGCTTACTGTTCCTTTATGGAAGAGTATAAAGACTTAGGCCATATGAAACTCGTGGAAGTTTCTGAAAAACAGGCCTACTACATTCCGCACCATGGTATATTTAAAAGTAACAGTCAAACCGCTAAGTTGCGAGTAGTATTCAACGCATCATCACCTTCCTCTTCTGGTCGTTCATTGAACGATGAATTGCTGGTAGGCCCTAAACTCCAGACTGACATTTGTAAAATCTTGTCTCTCTTTCGGCTTCATTCTTATGTCTTCACTACCGACATCGAGAAGATGTACCGTCAGATACTGGTGAATCCTCAGCAGATCAAGTATCAAACAATATTGTGGAGGGACAGCCCTGAAAAACCAATTTCTACATTCCATCTTAGCTCAGTGACTTATGGGGTATCTAGTTCCCCATTTCTAGCCTTGCGTACTCTACACCAGCTTACAGCTGATCATGCCGAACAATTTCCATTGGCAAGCGAAGTTGTTCTAAATTCCATGTTTGTTGATGATGTTCTTACAGGAGGTGATTCTTTGGAGATCGTTCAAAAGGTGAAATCAGAACTTATCAGTCTTTTGAGCTTAGGTGGATTTAAGTTGCGAAAATGGTCGAGTAACTCACTCGAACTCTTGAAGGATGTACCTGCTCATCACCAAGAACTGATTTTTCAAGAAGATAAGTTGGACAACCCTTCAATAAAAGTCTTGGGCCTTAAGCGGAACCCTGTTTCAGATGTTTTTTCGTATGAAGTACATGTAGGCCACATACCAATGACTAAGCGGAATATCCTCTCTCAAATATCAAAGGTTTATGACCCTCTAGGATTAATTACTCCAATAGTTTTATGGGCCAAATTCTTAATTCAAAGGTTATGGATTCTAGGCCTTGAGTGGGACCAGATGCCCCCACCTGATATTATCAGTCAGTCAAACAAGTTTTTTGAGAAACTTCCGCAGCTCAGTAAACTAGCCATTCCTCGACAAGTTGTCCTGTCGGATTTTGTTGAGGTTCAGCTCCATGGTTTCTGCGATGCCTCCGAGCTTGGCTATGGATGTGCTGTCTACTTACGTACAGTTGACAAAGACAAAAGAGTTTCCGTTAAATTGCTAATGGCTAAGTCAAAGGTTGCACCGCTAAAGAAAATCTCTATTCCTCGACTGGAACTTTGTGGAGCGGTTCTACTGGGTAAAACAATGAATTTCTGCCAGGACATTTTGCATTCCAAACTGGGAATAATTCCTGCATTTGCTTGGTCAGACTCTCTTGTCGCTCTACATTGGATTCGTACGGCTCCGCATCAGTTGAAAACCTTTGTGGCCAATCGAGTTTCCGAGTTACAGTCATATCTTGAACCCGCTAACTGGCGACACACTCCCGCTACAACTAACCCTGCTGACTACGCATCTAGAGGACTTTAACCTGATGAAATTATACACAATTCATTGTGGTTCCATGGACCTGAATGGCTCCACCAAGATCGCTCGGCATGGCCGCAACAACCTACTCTTCTGAAAACACCTGACGAATCATTGATTGAGTTTAAACCCTCAACTTCGCATGTAGGCCTAGTGGTTGATGATGAAAAGCCTACCAATGATATAATTAAGTTGATTGAAACATTTTCAAATTTTCATAGACTCCAGTCATGTCTGGGATGGATTCTAAGGTTTATAAACAATGTTAGAAAAGGTAAAGAAAAAGTTGATTCGCCATACCTCACTGCAAAGGAACGCTTATCATCGCTGAATCTACTAGTAAAACTCACACAGGCACATCACTTTCCAGCTTACTGTGATTCAGTGCCTTCTAAACAGCCATTCTCACCCTCTCTTCAACGCCTGAATCCTTTTTTGGATAAAGAAGGAATCCTCAGAGTTGGTGGTCGCATTGAAAAGGCTGAACTGAGCTATAACCTTAAACATCCAATGTTGCTACCAAAAAAATCACACCTGACTTACCTGCTCATTGACCACTTCCATGTTAAATACTTACACGTAGGACCGAGGTCTTTGCAATCTTTTTTATCTAGGCAGTTTTGGATTATCTCAGCGAGGCAAGTCATTCGTCACCGCCTTTCGAAATGCCTCATCTGTACAAAACTGAAAGGAAATTCTCTTCAGCCTTACATGGGAAATTTACCGGCAGCCCGTTTGAAGCAAACCCGGCCCTTTCTTAATGTTGGTGTTGATTTTGGTGGTCCGTTCATGACTAAATCTGACAAGTTACGTAAGCCGCAAACGCTCAAAAGTTATGTTTGTCTTTTCATATGCTTCAGCACCAAAGCAATTCACCTTGAATTGGTTTCATCGCTTTCCACAGAAGCCTTTCTTGCTTGTCTAGACAGATTTGTTTCTCGAAGAGGCCTTTGCTCCAACATATACTCTGATCAGGCAACGAACTTCATAGGAGCTGATCGTGAACTAAAAGATCTCTACAATCTCCTTAGCAAGCCAGAAACTTCAAATATCATCTTTTCAAAGCTGTCCTCTCTCGGAATCAGTTGGCACTTCAATCCACCTGCTGCTCCGCACTTTGGTGGATTGTGGGAAAGCGGAATTAAATCTACAAAGTACCACCTGAAGCGAGTTCTAGGAAACCAGGTTTTAACCTTTGAAGAGTTCTCAACATTATTGGCAAAAGTTGAAGCCATTCTTAACTCAAGACCTCTGTGTAGTCTCTCCTCGGACCCTAATGAATTTGAGACACTGACACCAGGACATTTTCTGATTGGTGAGCCGTTAGTTGCAATGCCTCAGTCAGATCTAACTTTGGTTCCACAAAATCGTCTCTCTCGCTGGCAATTACTTCAACAAACACAGCGGGCATTTTGGAAAACTTGGAGCACCGACTACTTACATCAACTGCAGCAACGTTATAAGTGGACCAAACACTCACCGAACCTGAAGACAAACGACCTTGTCTTGATAAAAGACAAGAATACTCCGCCTTTGAATTGGATTACTGCTCGGGTAACTGAGACTCATCCTGGGGAAGATGGTGTAGTCCGAGTCGTCACACTGAAAACTCCCAACGGACAGCTCAAGAGGCCAGTAGTACAACTCTGTCCTCTTCCTCAAGAAAATTAGTTATATTATTTTTCAAATCAAGAAGATTTTGTGTGTGTGTGGTTTTTTTATGAGTGGTTTTATTTTGAAAAACAAACTTTAATGTGTATTTAACAACACAAAGATATTTATATTTTTGCTTCCTTTAACTGGAAAAAGGCTTCCTTTTTGGTGGGCGGTATGTTCAATATCTGTTAACATTGGAAGACACATCCAGATTTCTAAGCCCCACATTCAAATTCAAAATTCAAATCTCCCGCCATAATCAACATCTGTTCCCAAGAGGCAACAGTGCAAGTTTCAAAGATCAGCTGATCTACCTTGGGATCTTCCAGTTGTACACCGCACCGCTTAGAGTGAGTTTGTGTCTCCTCCATCAATATATTTTTTGAGCGGAGCGAGCGAAGCGAGCGAAGCTCCTATACTACACTCTGGCTTTTTATTTACAAGTACTCCTCCTGAACGGTTTGAGTGATCCTCACGAAATTTTGCTCGGTTATAGTAACCATCTATGGGAAGGTATAAATCTGAAATGGTCCAAATCGGACATAAGGGTTCTGCCCTACGGCCCTTTAAAGTTACCATGTTATTTTAATAGGAGAAATATTTTATTTGGTTTGTTTACTGTGTGTTGATTATACAGCTGTTATAAGGATAAAATTTAACTGCAGACTGTTACTATCAGCTGTTTGTGAATACAGTAGTAGTTTTATGTGAAATTGTTGTTTTGTTTATTTTAGTGGTTTGTTTACCTTTGTACGTGAATGAAAATGCCTTACGGAGAGGAGGTGCAAATCTTGGACGACGCACCATTTAATATCTTGTAAACATATAATACCCCGTCGCAACAAACCTGCGTAATCAAAAATTAATTATTAGAGTATTGAAGACTTGTGGCGAGTAAGCGCAGCGAACAACCTAAATCTGGCGACGAGTGTGTGCAGCGAATGAGCCGACCCAAAAGGTGAGTGAGCGCAGCGAACGAACTAAATTGACGGCGAGTGAGCGTAGCGAATGAGCTCACTTGAATTACCTATAAAACATTTGCTATTATTGATTTAAAAAATAGTCGCTCCACTCAACATTGCAAGCAGACAACTGCATTGTATACCTAGTAAAGTATTATTTCACCGCATTATCAATATTACACAGAATCCAAACTTGAACTACCACGATGTTTAGGCAACACTTTCGCAAATCTATATATTAAGTTTCAATATTAATCGTATGGAAGGAGGGTAATTGATTGAATCGTTATATATTTGCCAGCTGTTGTAATAGCAATTCAGGAAGAACATATAATTAAGTTATAACATTTTTCTCAAATCTAATTGGGTGCATATCAACATAACTTTTGGTTGAATTTCTACCATCAGGCGATCGCTAGTATAAATTAAAACCCCAACGGCAAAGGAAGTTACATCTGGCGCTGGTTGCTGTATGACTGACTGCATTTCCAGGTCAACATCCAAACAACTGGCACGTCGTAATCGAACACCTTGTGATTCACTGTGAAGTGTCCGTATCAAAGAAAGCAATTAAAGCATTTCCGTCTGCTAAACAACAGAGCAGAAAACAGAAAATCAAGTTTTTATGGAATTTGTAATTTTTTTCTAACAGCCATTCTGAAATTGATTGTTCTATTACCTTTCAACATTTAATATACAATAGAAAAATGCAATAAATCAAAACTAAAAAAGAGTGTCTCATAGTCACATCCATGGGACTTACAATGATCCCTAGGTAAAATTATAATGTTACGTACAAAACATTGAACAAGATCAAATTGTGACACTTTCAATCTATTTTCATCAAACAATTGTATTTTATATTACCAAATACACTGAATTTATTTTTTTAAGTAATTGTTCAGTTCGTAATTGTTTAATTAGTTAATTTAATTACTAAACAGAAAAGGAAGAAGCGTTTAAAGTGATGAACTTTCTGCCAATACCAAAGGTTGCCTATCGTATAGTGCTCAGTCAGGGATTTGGCACCCTCACCCTACTGAAGACGTCACAGTCATATAAATGGTTTCCTTCAAGTCGGAACATTGAAATTGTAAAACATTTAAAATGTTGAACTTGGCGTGAAATTTAACAGCTTATGCCTACCAAGGAAAGCAATATTGTTAAGAATTAGTGCATGGAACATGCTCTTATATTTTCCGTTTATGGGGTAAATTCCATTGCTACGAATCATTCTGGCACGTACACTTTACCATTTTAAAATAAGTTCAATCTAATGATAAAATTGTACTTTTATTTAATGTCATGATCAGTACAATATCCTGTTTTGTTTTAGTACTGGACGTAATTGCATCTCATTGTTCAAATAGCTGTAATAAATTAATCATTAAAAACTGATAACG
The DNA here is from genome assembly GCA_030545055.2 of Neoaliturus tenellus. Lineage (NCBI taxonomy): Eukaryota > Metazoa > Arthropoda > Insecta > Hemiptera > Cicadellidae > Neoaliturus > Neoaliturus tenellus. The sequence goes on along the minus strand of CM061531.1, from coordinate 93,015,821 downwards.
GTTTTAAGATGTTGATATTGCCGTAATCTTACCGTTCACGAGAAGCCAACAATACCAACAACCAATAATGTATTTATGCCGTTAATTGGCTAAGTATTTTGTTTCGAGTTGTATTAATCACCGAATAGTTTTTAAGGAGACTAAGGCCCGAGTATTTGCTCGGTAGACTTAAAACAATTTTTCGTAGTAATAATATCAGCCACACACGGTGTGCTGAGGTGCCAAGCACGTCGAGGCTTGTTTCTATTAAACACTAGGTCATTCGCTTCGCTCAATCACCTTCAGGACCTTTCAATGTGGTATCAATTTGTTGAACCAAATGTTGAAACTGTAAAACGTGGCTTCCATGGTTTACAGCTTATTTGATTCCATCATTAGCTATTTCATAATTTTTACTGATTCTCTTGATTTTAAATTAAATTGCAATCCTACAAATAGATTAGTTGTTTTGTCCTTTACTTTCATTAAACTAAACATTGACAATCCCCAGTATAAAGTACGATTTTCAAACTGTTATAATTATAGAATCATTCCGTTATTCAGTATTTGTAGTTGGCTACAATGGAAAACCACATGTATATACTGGAGCACATGGTACTTTAGGGTTTGAATCACCTGTTTTTAGCAATATTTTTCTTTTTATTTAAATAAGATCAATTTAAAGTTCTAAGGGTTTTAATTCAGGTTATTTAAAGAAATAAAACCTTTCCTAGCATAGACCCCTATTAAATTTTTAATTTTACCACGAAACTCAAAAATTATTAAAATGTTTTGGAAAATCGTTAGAGCTATTTTCGATATCTGTGTGCATATACATACATACAAATATACCTTGCTCGTATTAGTATGGCATTTGATTTCATAAATTTTAAAACGTACATCCACATGAGTTTACTGATTCACTAATTTAATTCATGGGGATGTAGTTACGTTGGTGAAGAGTAGCAGCACCAACCATTTTATTACGATCGAATAATTTTTAGTGGGGAAATGTACGCCCCATAAGTCGTCCATGTTAAATTCTTAAACTTCATACTTCTTTTTCTCAAAACCTTACAAGACCTAGACGAATACGATTTTTACTGCTTGTAAAGCATGTTAGTCACTTCATATCCTAGCAACCTCAAAATTTGTTTAGTAAAAAGTAATTTGTTGCAAATTTTTTTGTAGATACATACATTATTAATTAATTATAAATGCCAAAATGGCAGGAGCAAGTTCGAAAATACCTCAGAAGAATAGGAGTAACCTGGGAACAAGCTGAAGACAGGGAAGAGTGGAGGCGCATCTTTACGGAGGCCAAAAACCAACTTCGGCTTGAGTGGCCACAGCGGTAAGGTAAGATACGAAAAATGGTATGTTTTTTAAGTAAACATTTTTTTACACGTTAGTACACCTACAGTTATGATTGAGGTAGGGTTTTTGTATATATTTACTTAAAACATGTAGTAAAATTTCATTAAAATTGACCAAGTATTTTGCTTAGAAAAAGGAACATAAGTGCAAAAAATGTAACTTTCCGGAATTCGTGAAAAAATCACTGATTCTTAAAAACTATTGGTTAACTAAGCAAGGCCTACCCTTAGATCTTTTCAGTTTCATTAAATCTAGTTCTTTTCTTCATTAATTAGTTCCTTCCTGAACATCCTTGACCTCTTCTTAGCCTGCTTTGTCTCTTCTTTGCAGCTATTCCCACCTTCAGGATCCGGCCACTATCAACGCGCAGGGCTTTGACACTGTTCTTACCCAGTCGTTAGGTTGCCCGAAACCGTTAGCCTAGCTTGATTGTCATTAAAAGTGAGGACTACATCATATCCTCCAAAATTTTTGAGTTTCTAGACAAATGAAATTTGATTTCAGGGCTCGTGACCACAGGATAGCGTTGAAACTTTCACTTACGTTTTGGGTTCGACCGTGTAGGCACTTTGCTAGTGGGTCCGCATTTTCCAACTGTATAAAGGTTTAATGGCCTCTATTATAGCTTGATCCATAGGGTTTTCGTGGTCATAAATTTTGTTTTAATTCTTGCATTGTTTACACTTGCACCAGGACTCATCATGAAATATGTGTTGAAGGTTTTCTTCTGTGGATGCCTACAAAAATTGCAAGACCGTAATAATTTTGAAGGGAAATTCCTTATTTATTTCCTTCCTTATTTGCCCCCAATGTTTTGCCCATCACCTAGAAATTATCCTTTAGTAACTCTTCGCAGCTTTCGGAGTCGTCCCCCCATCTGCTTCTGGACATTTCCAACGAATTCTAGTTTTTCAATAGTAAAGTCTTTGCTATATGGTTCAGAGCTCACCACTGATATGAACCCCTTTGAGTCATCATCACTGATAACTCAATAATACTGATAATACTGATAATACTGATGGCTCCGGTAATACTGATAACTGATAATACTTGTATCTGACCTTCCGAGTCGCTTCTGACCGGGTAAACACTTTCTTGGCTCTGTCTACCTCAATTGCTCCAATTGAACCTTGATAGGTTTTATCACAATCATGAGGTACCGTATCACATTCCCTTTGCTTGTTTGACCTGTATAAGGCAACACTTGGTCAATAACTCAACATCTAAGATTTTACTGGTATCGGAGCTGGAAACTGAAACAACCCCATTTAGTACAGAGAAACCACTCCTTTGCCATGTTCCATTATTTTCCACACTTAAGATCACTAGTTCTACCATCCTATAAGATATTTAATTCAACTGATTTCTCAGTTGCTTTTACCATTGACTCATTTACTGCTTTTACCCAAATACTAAAGGAAAAATGAGTTGTAGCAACACTTCACATTAATGTCAAAGAAACCTTCAGTCTTCTCTGATGACCAAAACTCATAACTGTATCCACATTCACCAACTTAAGCTGTGTCCACGCCACTTATCCTGGACCGCGAGTGCTGTCCAGTAACTGTACGAGCACTGACCTTGCGGTACACCTATCTTTACTTCAAGCATATCTGAGTGAGTTGTTACTAGAGCCTTAATGATTTGGGTGGTGACCTCTACCACCTGCCGTCGGCCTGTCAGGTAGCCTTTGAACCAGTTCTGTTCTTTGCTCTTTACGTTAGAGAACTTAGTTTTGAGATTAGCTGGTATATGGTTAGGCAATCGAAGGCTTTACTAAAATCCAGGAATAAACTTTTTACAGGGCAGCCCTCCTCCTGTGTATCTGTTATATAGGGCGGATAAAGTCTGGAAACGATATTATTTTTAAAAGCATTTAAGTAATAAAACTAAAACTTCGCGAATTGATTTTTAGTGACTAAGACTACTTCCTAAAGTACTTATGAACTTGGACCTCCAAGAGGGGACTGTCCACCAGGAGTCAGGAGAAAACCTTGAAAGTAAGCATAGGTCGGACTCTGCAGTAAGCATTTTAAAGGACTCTGCATTCTGAGCAATATGCCACAAACCCGTCCTCAAAAGGTCGAGTGGATCCGGAGTTATTGCATTTTAAGCTTTCAGCAATATGATTTTAATACTAAGTTAGATCGCCTGCCATTTTTGACTCGGTCGTTCATTTGAAGTCGGGTTTGCGGCATTGTTCTTTATTCTTATAGACCTTTAATTTGATTTACATATTGACCTATACTTAAATTTAAGATTTTCTTCTGCCTCCTTGTGGACCATCCCCCCTTGGAGGTCCAAGGACGATAAGTACTTAAGGAAATATTTTTCGTCACTCAAAAAAATTTTGCAAATGTTTTGTTTTTGATTACTTAAGTACTTTTAAAGGTATTATATCATTTCCAGACTTTTTTTCCACCTTTTATCTACAAGTTGGATGTAAGCTGTGGCTGTCGATCTAACTTTTAGGAATCCATGCTGTTAGTTTGTTAGTAGGTTTTGCTGTTGAAGAAGAGAAAAATATATCTCAAGAACTACTTTTTCTATTATTTTGGAAAAGGTTGGTATCAGGGAGATTGGTCTATAACTGTTTGTATCAGACTGTGGTCCTTTCTTGTACTTCGTATAGACTTTTGTGACTTTAAAATTTATTTGGGAAAATTAATTGGCTATGTCTGTAAGTGGGCAAGTTAAAATTTAGTAAACATTAACAAGTTTTGCTGGGATTTCATCAATTCCAGCTGAGGTTATTTTGTTTAAGGATTTTATAACTGTCTTTACTTCTTCTTGTGTTTTAGGTCTAAAGTGGGATTTTTTTGTTTGAATTTGTCGGTGGGTTGTTGATTTGAAGTGTTCATTTTGCTACAGCTGCGAAAATTTGATGGAAGCATTTTGCTAAGTCATTTGTGTCATTTGTTAATCGGCCATTTATTTCATGTTGTAGATGATGTTATTACGTATTGATGCTTTTTTATCATTGATGACTTGCCACAGGTCTTTCCCTTTATTTTCTGATTGTTTAATGTGGGATGCTGTTTGTTGCTGTCTTAAGGCCGGTTCCTACGTGGGCGACAGATGCGACGCGACGAGAGCGACTGAAGCGACGCCAGCGACAAGCTTGCATCGCCATAATGTTATACATTGTATATTGTTGTCGCTCTTGTCGCCCACTAAGAACGCTCCAATGCTTGTACATTGGTTTGAAATTTTGTCGCTCTCGTCGCGTCGCATCTGTCGCCCACGTAGGAACCGGCCTAAGGCCTTTGCCTGGCGACTGTAGTCTGCTTTGTGTTCTGCCTGTCCTGTGTGCTGCTCAGTCTCTAGTGCAGTCCAGTGACGTATTTGCCTTTTAATCTTGCACATTCCTCATCCCAGTACTGACATTTGTTGCTTGGTTGGTTTTTGGTGTTTCTCAGAAGACATGTAATATTAAGGATAAATTGTAGAATATTATGAAATTTTGAATAAGCCAGGTTTGCATTTTGTGTTGTTAGAACTGTGTCCCATTGTTGCCTTTGAATCCATTTATCTTTTTGTGAAAAATGTCTTCTGTTCTTTCCATGTAGAGCTATTTTTTCTGTTTTAATTGTTACGGCCTGAGAAAGATGGCTAACTGTCCATGTTGTTGTTATTCGTGGATAAGGAGACCCCGGCCGAACCGTTGAGCACGTCTGCCTCAAAATGGGCATATTGCGCAGGCCCCCGGAAGGATGGGATATTGAAGGAAGAGAAAAGGTGAGGCACGGGACAGACTGTCCACTCATGTTCCAGCTAAGGGTTTCTATGCCCGTCGCACTCCTCTCCCCCTGCTGTCTTGAACATATGTTCCAGCTAGGGGTTTCCATGCCCATAGCATTTCTACTTACCCCCTGCTGTCTACATATGTTCCAGCTAGGGATTAACCATGCAGTTCGCATTAACCCCCCGCTGTCTTGAACATGAATGGGATTTGAAGGAAGGGAAATTGTCATAGTGGACAGCCAAAAGACTTACCACAGTGTTATGACAACTTCGTTTGCTGTACCCAATGTCAACTTCGCAACTAGTATAAACCAGTTTTAAAGTCGTCCTGGGAACTAACTGTCCATATTGAACAATGGTGGTATCTAGAGGTTCTGGAGGTAAGTTAGTGCATACCCAATCTATGAATTTTGATTTTTCAGTTGTAATTCTTGTTGGTGGAAGTATCAGTCTTGACATGCCTCAGGTGAGAAGGAGTGCTTCAGTTTTAGTACGAACGCTATTTCTTGTCAGATTTTTGACAATTATGTCCCCCATGGTTGGTTATATCCCTCAGTTGGCTTGTTTGTTAACAGTGCCCTAGTTTAGTTATTGGCTTAGTACATCAATTGCATCTTCAAGGTTGGGCGCTTGGGGGTCTGTATAAACCTAGAATTTGTAGTATACTTACAAACTGAATTAGTAGATTAATTGACCAGAATATGTATGATAATGTACTGAATATCCAACTAAATAGTCTCTCATTTTTCAATGAAAGTCAGTGCAGATATGTTTTCAAACATTTGTATTTTCACTAAACATGTACAACATTTTCATATGTTGTATATTTTTAACTCAGAAAATCATGTTCTATAAAAAAAAACAACTTATTTTTGCAAAATTACATTTTTTTGTTTGGTAAAATGGTATATATCTCCCCTATAATTGAATTTTTTACTCTATGGAATATAGAGTATAAAATTCTTACGATCGAGTTTAAATTTCACTTAGGCGAATTTTAGACCCCCAAAAGGCTTTTTTTTATTACTAATTTGATTTCAATGAAATTCTCAGGTTAGATTTTAAGTATTTTAAACTAGGTAATAAACTATAATCTAGCAATTATTTTCAAGTATTAAAAAAATCTTATTTTCCGGATTTTTTGACAGAACTTTAGTTGTTTAGGCTACATGATTTGACTAATGTAGTTGCTATGATCAGTTTATATTCCCCCATCGCAGCTGAGTTGTCGCTGTATATGCTGAAAACAATATAACCTCTTCAGATTTGTTTACATCTGCTCACCGTTATGTTACGTTTTTAAATAAAATTTAATTGATATTTTGACAGACCTATTTGTTAAATAAAATAGATCATCACCGATGTATACTTGTCGAAGTTATAAATTATGCTAAAATATAGGCATGCATGTTGTGGAATGAATTGCTAATGAATTGAATGTCGAACGGAATTATGCGATTAACTAATTTATGGGATACATCTAATATTTGGAAAGAGATTTAAATGGAACAAGTAATAATTAGAAAGTGTTGTTCCATTGTAGCCTATGTCTCAGGTAAGAAAATATGCATTAAGTGTTAAGTAAGCGTAATTCTACAATACTTACATAACTAGATTTTTAGATTAATTTGCAATCATGGATTTTAAATTGTATTGTTTTTTTCGCTCTACAATCTATTTACCTTTAATATTATAACCATAATTATTATTAAGTTACTTGCTTGTTTTGAGGTCTTAGCTAAAATCATTGTTTGTATGTATTTATTTGTAGGCTAGGCCTAGGATGTACGCCGGATGACTTCGGGGTTCGGACGGTTAGATGACGTTCCACTCTTCACATTCGAGGAGATGGAAACCTCCGTTCTCTCCCTAAAGAGCAACAAGGCTCCTGACCCGGACGGATTCCCAGCGAGGCTTTAAAGAAAGTATTTTCAATTAATGCTGATGTTTTGTTGAGAATGTACAACGCCTGTTTGGTAGAAGGGGTGTTTCCGGCTCCCTGGAAAACCGCCAGACTTGTACTCATCAGCAAGGGCAAAGGTGATCCCGAGCTGTCGTCGTCCCACAGGCCTTTTTGCATGTTGGACACGGCTGGGAAGCTGTCCAAGAAGCTGATCCGTTCCCGCCTGACGTCTGCCGTGGAAGCTGCCGGGTACTTATGCCCCCGTCAGTACGGCTTCAGAAAGGGACGGTCAACGATTGACGCTATCACCGAAGTCCAGAGAGCTGTGAAGAGAGCCGAGAGCCACAACCATTTCTCTCGCTGAGTAGTGCTTCTTGTTACGCTTATATCAAGAATGCCTTTAACTCGGCGAGGTGGGTCGATATGCTGGTTGAGCTTCGCAACACCTTTCGCGTTCCTGCATATCTGTTGCGACTCATCTTGTTGCGGATTATCTCCGCTCTCGAAGCCTGATTTACGACACAAGGGACGGAACTTGGACGATGGAAGTCACTTCTGGCGCCGCGCAAGATTCAATACTCGGCCAGGATCTCTGGAACGTTGCCTATGACAGCCTCCTGAGGTCGGAGATGCCTGAGGAAACCACTTTGGTTGGGTACAACGATGATGTCGCAGCTCTCATTGTCGCACGCAACGTTGAGCTGACCCAACTAAAGTTGAACCGAGTCATGCGTGTGGTCAACACATGGATGTCCGATCACGGTCTCTCGCTTGCTCTCCGTAAGACGGAGATTGTGATCCTTACGAAGAAGAGGATAGACACCGTCGTTCTGTTCCGAGTGGGAAGAGAGGTGGTCCAATCAACTCATGCTGCTAAGTACTTCGGGATTATGGTGGACACCAAGTTAAGCTGGAGGGATCAGATCTTCCGTACGGCGGACAAGGCCGCTAAGGTAGTCACTTAATTTAATAGGTTGATGGCCAATGTCGGGGTTCCACGATCCAGCAGAAGACGTCTGTTGATGTCCGCGGTTCAGTACGTGCTTTTTATGGAGCAGAGGTGTGGGCAGACGCTCTCGATAAAGAGTAGTACAGGTTGCGCGACTTGCCCGGGTTCAACGTCGAGCGGCGCTCGGGGTGTGTTCCGCCTACCGGACAGTGTCCGAGCCTGCCGTCCTGGTGGTCGCCGGAGTTATCCCTGTCAAGCTCTTGGCAGGAGAGAGGAAGGCAATTTATCAGAGACAAGGCGAGATTAAAAGGACACGGCAAGAACAGAGGAGCGCTCCAGAACCTTCCAGCAGTGGCAACACAGCTGGGAGCACGACACCCGAGGACGATGGACTGCGCGACTTATCAAGCACGTCCAACCATGGGTGGAACGGTGGCCAATTCTTGACAATTCACGGCTATCTCGGTCGTACTTGAACCGGATGGGCAAGACCGGTTCACCGGACTGCATTTATTGCGCGGGCGTTCCCGGCGATGCGGAACACACATTCTTCCGCTGCCCCCGTTGGGAAGGGCCCCGCCTGAAGGCCACACAAGTTTTTTGGTGCATTTTCGGTGGACTCGGTCTGCCAAAAGATCTTGGAGGATGAGGGCAACTGGGATTGTTAATCACAGTTCGTCCGGGGCATCCTCCTGGAAAAGAAACATGATCTGGACCGCGAAGTGGCCCAGATCCTTTATCGAGTGGCTGGATAAGGAGTGAGCCCCACGGGCATAAGCCAAATTTAGGCCTAGAATGACGTAATGTGATAAACAACTCCAGGTTAGAATCCTAAAGAGTAGAGGCGAGGTTTTTTAGTGGGTAAACCCGTTTTTAGGGGAGCCCCACACTGCAGGCTTGCCACCTCAAAACTCAAAAAGTGAGTAAAAAATTCTTGTACGGGACGGACATCGGAGCGTATTCCTAGTATATCTATCTTCTTATTTCTATAAGGGTTTCGTCTGTTACGTCCCTTTTTCTCTCGACCTACTGAACCGATTTTTAAGAATGAGGTGTCATTTTAAAGCTTAGGATATACCGCGTGGACGAATCGCAATTGAAAAGGTCATATTGTTTCGGGCTTCGCCCCCCTCGCCTTTGATTTATTTCTAGAGGGCGCTTTAAAATGTTGACCAACTTTTATTGCAAGTTCCTTAATGTGAATTGTAATTTAACAGCTGATTACCTTCCGATGAATTTTAAAAGCTAGATAGTAAACAAAAATAGAGCTCTGTCACTTTATAATCAACATTCACGTACTGTAGGTGAGTTTCACTCACTCATACTACTCATACAGAATCATAAAATGCGCAATTTGCGCACGGGCCACCTCATGTAGTTAAATAATCACTGACGGTAACACTGTAAATCTTTATTAGAAAGTTTTAAATGTTGTAGTAACGTGTTAACAATTGTAATATTTTAAAAACTGTTCAAAGCGTAGTTTTTAATATATACATATATATATATATATATATATATATATATATATATATATATATATATGTATATATATATATATTTATTTATACTATATATATAATCAAATTATGTCAATGTGTTGTAAACTCCCACAAATTAAGATAATTTCTAATGCACATGCTTGAAATCAAAACGCATACCTTAGCTATACATTTGTACTTTGAATTGTTGTATGTGATATTGATGTGTTGTTTTAGTTATAATTCGAAAATAAAGTTTCTAAATTGAAATATTCATTTTAAATATAAAATAGTTAATCATAATTTTAGTAATTCAACAATAGAAAGAAAGGCCAAAATATAACTTATTGGCCTCTTAAATAGACTGAAAAATTTAACTTGTAAGTAATAAGTAAAAACAAAATCCCCATGATAAAAAATATACGAATAAGAACACGTTAGTTTTGAACGCAACGTTCAGGTATTCAATATTTGGTTTATATTTACTTTTGGAATTCTAATCGAAAAGCGTTTGATGAAGCTTGTAATCAATAATAACACGTGGTTTTCCCTTTAGTCTCTCTACGTCAGCACTAATATGTATTCAATACTCTGATACATTTGATTACTTGACGCTTCGATAAAAGAAATCACAAATTAAAATTGATTGAAATTTTAGGTGTGAATGCAAGAAAAGATTTAACCTTCATGTATTAAATTTATTAGAATATAAAAATTTATATATTTGTTACATTTAGGTTATAAGTGAATTAGTGAAAACAGTGAATTATGCTTTCTTTAGGTCCCAGGAACGTGAGGTTCGTTTGAAAATAAAATTTACCTTCTGGATCTTATTTTTGTATCGCCAATTTATATTTAGGCCTATGAGCTTTGATCATCCTCAATGAATAGACTTTTTTGTAATGTATAAATTTATTCACTCTAAGCTTACACGAATAAAATAACTAGCCTTGAACATTGTTTTACCAACATATTTGTAGCAATACGGATTGACTAGGTGGAAACGGCTGCTCAATGTTGATTTACTCATCTCTGACTCACGTGTACAGCCACGGATGGTAGCAATATTAATATCCATGGAGGAAATGGTTGCTCACTATTGATTTACTCCTCTCTGACGCATGTGTATAGCCACTGATGGTAGCAAAACTGATTGACTTGGAGGAAACGGCTGTTCAATATTGATTTATTCTTTACCTTTACCTTTATTGAAATGGCGACCTAACTCAATAGGTAGTTTAAAGCCAAGTATGAATGAGAGATGAGTGTAGGATGATTGTGGCGCGATCTTGTAGTCTTGTTACTGACTAAGGCCGACATTCTCCTTAGACAGGACTGTTAATTCATAGCCCAACAGCCAATGGTATCTAGGGACCTACAGTTTAACGTGGGATCCGAACCACAATTTCCACCTCCTATATACGAATTGGTCTAACTATGAGGATGGTTTTTATGGATGAACTAGTATTCACTAGTGCGGACGTTAATCCCCACTAGGGAATATCGCATCCACAAGCCATCGCTTATAACTATCCACAATTCGTGACCTCCAAGTAGCTGGATTACAGGACGTCGCCACCGTCCCAGTCTTATGTACACTTATTGAATTTTTTAAAACATTGTAAATTTTGATTGATAAAATAATATGACTGTTTGCTGTTTTACTGAGACGGTGGGACTCTATAAGAGCACTACTTTTGTAACGCGTATTATGGTTGTGATTATTAAAATTTAACAAATCAGGATTTTTCAAAACATATATTATGATGTCATAAATAAACAAATTTATTACTGTTTGAATCTGCCAATTGATAAAAATAGGTTTGCAATGCTCCCTTGGATTTGACCTACTCATAGCTCTTAAAGCCCTTTTTTGAAGGATTCGACTCTGGCTCACGTGTATAGCCACTGATGGTAGCAATATGGATTGACTTCTTTGTTCCGGACTTGTAATGTTTACATTTATTTGCTTATTAGGTTAAAAAATATTATAATTTTACTACCAAATATTTAGGTTTACAACAAACCTGTGTGTGCGAGAAGAAGACAAAAGTAAGTTTTTATGCCGTAATTGCTCTGAAACATCACCCTTTTGGGATAAGACACATGGCCTATTAATGGTTTTCAATACGAACACCAAGTTTTTATTACATTTTCTGATTCAAGATACGATTTCAAAATCTTTTGTTGCTTGACATATTTCTATAACCCTTTTGGTTATGAATATAGGTGGAGTAGAAACTTGTTTGTACCTTTTGTATACATTTGTTGAATCACATGTTTAATAGGCTTGTTAAAAACATCAAAATCTATTAGAAAATATCTATCTTTAACACGTGGATTCTACACCTACGATTTTGTAGTTGAAGTTCTACAAATTGCTTAGTTGTTTTATCCTTTCACTTTACTTTTATTTACCTAAACGTTCATAACCATTAGTGTAAAAACTATTTAAAAACTGGTTAATTATACGTTGGGTTTTTAATATAGGCTGTAACATAAATTGTTTAAGCCTTCCCAGAAATCAAAACCTCTGCAACTATACTTTGAAACCCGATTTGGACCGCGAAGTGGCCCAGATCCCTTGATCGAGTGGCTGGATAAGGAGTGAGCGCCACCGGCGTTAGCCAAATTTAGGCCTAGCCTGACGTAATGTGATAAACAATTCCAGGTTAGAATCCTAAAGAGTAGAGAAGGTTTTTTAGTGGGTAAACCCGTTTTTAGGGGAGCCCCACACTACAGGCTCGCCACCTGTGTGCGTAATGCATTTTTCTCACCTCTCCCTGAAAAAAATCATAAAAAGCGACACCTAATAACTTAAAAAGTGAGTAAAAATTCTCGTACGGGACGGACATCGGAGCGTATTCCTAGTAACATAATATTCACTAGAACATCTGCTTAATCACACGTGTAGATCTAAAAGCTTCTTCCCATTAGATTAACATCAGATTTGCCTTGGATGTTGAAGGCACGTCCAATGGGGCGAAGCCCAGGTAACTTTTGATAATTCTGGTATTTTTCCTTGCGTCCCTGGCCCTCAAGCTCTAAAATGAGCCATCATACGTTACCTTATCTTTCTCCTATCTCGAGATATTTCGTGGGGACCGATTCGCTTACAGAATTATATATATAGAAGATTACTGTGTTGGCTGAAAAGTTGGGTTACTTCTTTAGTTCATACAGTCTAGGGCCTCAATATTGTATAAAATCCTAAATTTGATGGAAAATCGTAAGTGGAGAATTAAATAATCTACAACTTTTGTAGTTCAGGATTTACTCTATCTTTTACAGTTTTCACACTAAATCACTTAGAAATTAGAAGTTGGGTTTTGAATGTCAGATGTAACACAAGTTTCAGCATTCCGAGAAGTCAAAACCCCTAAAACCATGGTACTTGATTGAAACCCTGGAAGTTCTTAAGGTGAAAATTCCCGGAAAATTTACGATATACTCCTAATCGCCATAGGGCTCCCCCCAGACGTTGTGAAATTTACCAATGTTATTCTTATTGAAGCAACATTTTACTGATGAATTCATGATTATATTTAGTAATAGTACCTACCAGGTTAACCAAGCCTTGCTCGTAGATTTTAATTCACTTTTGTTATGGTGTAGTTGTAATCAAGCTATTAAATTTACACCAGACTCTTCACAATTAACAGCTATTCCAAAACTGATTAAAATTAATCTTTATTTTTATTACTTTTAGTTGTTATTTCGTTACCAAAATAGTAACTCATAAGAACAATGTTAAGAATTACGACTTTTAAACTTAATTTGAGACACAATTTGATTTTTCCTGAGGTTGAGTTTGTTTCTAAAATTATTTTTGGCCCAAAACTCACTTAAATGCAAAGTTTGAGCAAAATCTACCCGCTAGATTTAGAGATCGTGGAACACACATCCCTTCAGACACTCCTCGTATTAGCATAGGATTAATATTGTAAACAGCTGTTCTCATTTAAATTGCTGAGGGAAAATTGCTGAAAAAAACTAAAGGATATTATATACTTGAGGTTAGTGAGCGTAGCGAACTAGCTCACCTGAACTTATTTAAAGTATTGAGGGAAGATTTGTAATAAATAACGAAATTAAAGGATACTAAAAGCGTGAGACGAGTGTGCGTAGCGAACGAGCTCACCTGAAGGGCAAACCATTCCTCGGGTTTGCATTGCAATTTGAGTACCGTTGAGAAGCACGGGTAAGTCAGCTCGTATTAAATAAATCAAACAATATAACAATAACAGTAAATAAAACAATATCCTATACTATAATACGAGCAATGTCTGAAGGGATGTGTGTTCCACGATCTCGAAATCTAGCGGATAGATTTTGTTTAACTTTGCAATTAAGAGTGGATTGGCCCAAAAATAAGGTTAGAAAAGGCCTCCACCCCAGGAAAAACCGAATTTTGGCTGAATTTAAGTTTGAAAAACGTAATTTTTAACATTGGTCTTATGGGTTGCTATTTTGGTAACGAAATAACAACGAAAGGTATACAAAAATAAAGGAACATTGATGTTAAGTAGACTTTTTGAAACAGATGTTAACTGTGAAGATTTATAGTTGGTTGTTGGGGGAAATTTAATAGCTCTATTACCATGACACTATATCAAAACTGAATTAAAACGAACGAGCGAGGCTTGGTTAACCTGGTACTAAAAATAATATTAACATTGACGCCCAGATTATACACTTGTACATATAGAATCAGTTTTGATATTAAGCATTTAATTATTGGTGTGACTGAAAATGGTACCAGTTAGCGGGGTTATTGCCACACTGTTCATTACTTCTTCCAAATAAAGCTACGCGATTTTATGATTTACACAGAACTGCATGTGAGCAACAGAATGCTTCTTTTCTTTCTCGTGTTGTATGGTTTTATTATTTTGATTTGGTGTGTATTGCTAGTTTAATTTTTACGTTTTGGGAGGGTTTAAAAATTTGATATTTCTCATTATTCTTTCTTTGCATTTTTTTAACGTGAGCCTAATATATAACTTTTGTAAAATCCCTTTATAGAAAATCAATTTTACGTAATATAGAATTCCTTAGCAAGTTAGTTGTATTCAATAACCTTCTTGCTGAATGACCGGATTAACAATAATTATTATAATATTCATAAATTAAAATGTTTAATCCGCCTAAGTAAGATTGTTGATGAAACACTTCATCAAGCTCATACATCCAAGAGCTTGAGAAACATGAGTTGCAGACCAATCTGGCGGCGAGCAATGCCACTCGTCTCTGACGTTTGTGATGCTCTTGACTCAGTGATCAAGGGACCGTCCAGTCTAGAGGAATCTACGTATTAGGCTACTGTACAGGATAAGTATACATGTAGTTGGAATAATGAGACGTTATCCATGAAGGGAACATCCTCCTACCTGAAATTTAATTCACTTGAACCTTTGGTTTCGAAATATGTTCTACACCTCACTATGCAAATTCTATTAACTATTTTATGTCCCAAATTCGTTTTTAAAATTATTTGATGAGTATTGACAAATTACATTGGTAAAACATAATTTAAGTAAATAGCAAATAGTAAGGGTATTAGCTAAAAATATTTTAGTTTCAACATACCTACGTTACACGCATTTTTAATCCAGGGTCGTTATTTTATTAATTAACTTATATGTTTATTGATAAAATAACCATGTATGTAATAAAATTGTGTATGTTTTAATAATGTATAGGTAACCGGAGTCAGTTTGAGGATCAAAATAACGTTACAACGTGACTTACACCACTCCAACGTGATCTTGCCTAGTAAAAAACTCCTGATTTGCCTTATTGTATTTCAGTCCTTTATGATAATGTTTAGTCAGGTATGAAATTACTACTAATAATAATGAAGTTTAATGTATAAATCATTTTAATATATTCAGCTTATAATATTACACATTTAAGGATATTTTTGGAAATGTTTAACGCCTCAAATCTTTTGAGTAAAATCATTAAAATAAAAAACGTTGGTTTCTTGCGTGATATTAAGGAACAATTTATTAGCGTTGAAGTTAAACTTTTCACTTTCATTCAACCTTTAAATCATATAAACAACAGCAAACAGTCCAAATGACAACGTGACGACACGGCGCTTATCTCCTTTAAGGCGCATGGAAGTAGACATTTCTCGTGGCGGCTGGTGTAACATTCGGAATGTTATCTTTGTAGTTATGTGATAGATTGCTCATGGAATTTCAATAAAACTCAAATATATATATACACATATATATCCGTTAATGTGATAACTTTTGAAGGGATCCTCTGATGTTTATGAAATTTGATACAGAGTGTAATGCAACATTCATCTGGTTAAGTTCGAAAACACCATGATCAAACCATGGGAACGGGTTTTTATGGGATCCCAAAAGGGTCAAAAATGAGTTTTACATTTCTGCCCCAAATGTTTATAATTTGACAATTTTAACCTAAACCATTTAAAAGAGCTTAAAAAACAAACAATGTAGTATTTTGTATAATTAATGTAGCACTACTGGTCTTAGAGGAAATTCAAATTAAGTCTTCCATGTTATTCCTAGGACAATTTTTTAAAACGTTATTAATCGCTTACTGGATACATATACACCATGATAAAATGCTGTATGTACCTCGACTAAGTGGGTATTAACTTATATCTTCCTTAAAAACTCCATGACAACAATCCTAAACATTAAATACGATGGAATTTTAATATTATCCTATACTGTAATTCAAAGAGTGTCAGAAGCGATGTACGAGATATATTCCATGATCTCGAAATCTAACGGGTAGATTTTGCTTAAAATTTGCATTTAATAGTGTTTTTGTCCAATAGTTAAGAAACGTCCTCAACCCCATAAAATCAAATTTTGCCTAAAATTACGTTTAAAAACTTTAATTTTTAACATTGGTCTTATGGGTTGCTATTTTGGCAAAGAAATAACAACAAAAGTAAACAAAAAGAAAAAAATCATATTCATTTTAAGCATTCTTTTTTTAACACCTGTTAACTGTGAAGAGGAATAGTAGGTTGTTGATTTAAACTACTATAGTAAATAGTGTAATGGGAGATTGGGAGATTCTGGATCTGTACTTAATCAGCTGATCAGTTGCTTTACACAGTTGTCAAATTTTCAATGTTTATGCCTGGGGATTCGTAAACAAACCAACAAACCATACACGTTGCATGGCAGATTTTACCTTTCACTGTTCAGTGGCGTACCCAGGATTTTTTTTTCGGGGGGGGGGATATTATCAGTTCATAATTCCATGAAGATATATATGTATGTGTATGACAATATATACATATGTATGTGTATTAGTACATATATGTGCGTGTATGTGTATACCTGTACGTAAAAGGGAATGCATGAAATAACATACAATTTATTACCATTGACTATATACATAGGTGTTAAAACTAAATTAAACCATGTATACGTTGGTATAAAACTTTAATTTTAATACCAGGATAGACTTTTATACACATGCAAAAATTTATATAGTTGTATACAACCTACACCGCAATTATATACAAGTTACAATAATTACATACCCTCTTACACCAGCATGACACTTAATTTAACAAAATATCGAGTCTTCTTGGCTTCTTAGCCATGACGTCCAAGACCTCTTCAGGTAAAACATTAATGTCTATGTGAATAGAGAGGTGGGCTAGACCATTTAACCTAGTTTGAGACGTCGAATTGCGCAGGAATGATTTCAGACGACGCAAAGTGGAGAATGATCGCTCTGCTGTCGCCGTTGTGATGGGCAACGTGACGCTCATCTTAAAATTAATAAATCACAGATAAACCACAACAAGTCTTACTAAGAGTTATTTATTTGTAAACTTATATTTTGTATGGTAATCATTACAAAAGATTATTTATTACTTTAATAGTTGTAAAAATCGTAGTAGCTAATGTCTGTAAGCCAACTTTACAGTTAAAATAAAACTTTTAAATGGGCACGGAAAGAATAACACCAGCAGATGTGTCTTTTTTTGTGAATGAAAAAGAAGTATGGAGATGTGACTCTTGTACCAAGGAACGTCGGAAGAGTATGAGAGCCGAGTCGGAGCTGTCAAAGAGTGACCCAAACATCGCAGACGTGATTACATTGTTGCAGGAGATGCGAGCGGAGAACAAGGAACAACTCACACTCCTAGAAGCCGATCTCGGTAAGTCCGTAGAATCATGTCATGAAAAAATAGAAGAACTCACTACAACTATTAAGCAGCAATGTGAAAGTTTAAAGGCTTTTGAAGAAAAGTTCAGCGAAGTAGTTGAGGAAAACAAAAAACTACATAAGAGAGTGTCCGAGCTTGAAATACGGCTAGATGATGTGGAACAGTACTCAAGGAGCAATACCTTGGAAATTAATGGTATTCCCGAAAATGCCAATGAAAATATTCAAGATATAGTCAAAACCGTAGGAAACAGTCTTGGCTACCAAATCAACGATGAAATGATTGATGCCTGTCATCGTCTGGGCCAAAGAATGCAAGATAAACCAAGAGGAATAATTGTGAAGTTTACAAGGCGTGTCGTGAAAGAACAGTTACTGGAAAAACGTAGAATTAAAAGGAACTTCAACACGAAAGATATCGGTTTCACTGATAAACCTGCAGATGTGGTATATATCAACGAAAGTTTGACAGTGCGCAGAAGAAAGATTTTCAATGCGGCAAGAGCGCTTAAGAAAGAGAGGGGATATCAATTCCTTTGGATCCGGAATGGCAAGATTCTCCTACGAATGCAGGAAGGTGCAAAGGTGCTGCAATTGACGTCGATGGATCAAGTAGCTGCTCTACGAGAAGCGAAAACGAGTGAGTTGACGGCAACGACGGCATAAACATTGAGTTTTCTCGGCAATGCCGTAGGTTTAGTTGTAAATGTATTTCATATGTACAGATAGGTTATTGCAATAATTGTTTAATGTATTAGAATAGCTTACTCAACATTTTTTTTCTTCCTTAAATGCCTATTATCCATAATGAAAATATTAGTTTAGATTCGGATTGTAATCTCTTTAAAGATTATTTAAATAACTTTGTTGTGATCCAACAAAACATACGTAGTATGAGGAAAAATTTCGAAGAATTTATTCTTTATCTTCAATCGTTAGATAGAATGCCTGATATCATTATTCTTACCGAAGTATGGATAACAGATAGTGAAACAAATCAGTATAATCTACCGAAATATAATATTTTTTCAAAATGCAACAATATTAATAGAGCGGGAGGAGTCGTGGTATTTGTGGCTGAACAGTTCTTTTGTTCGGCGTTTCCGGATCTCGACATTGATACGGCAGATAGCCTCCATTTACAGATAAAAATATCTAGCAATGTTTTTTTCGATTTAATTGCTATTTATCGCTTACAGGAATTTAATGCTGAAACATTTATAAATGAATTTGATAATACTCTAAATAATTTAAAAAATAAGAACCTTATTATAATTGGTGACATGAATTTAAACACTATAGAAAATTCTCGAATAATTGATAGTTATAATCTTACATTAGCTAGCAATGGTCTAATTTCTCTAATTACCCAACCAACTAGAGTTACTTTGAATTCAAGTACCTGTATTGATCATGTCATAGTGAGGTGTGAAACAAAGCTTGATGTAGAGTGTGTAAGCTGGGTGGTCGATGTAGGTATAACGGATCATAGGATGACAGTTACGTGTTTTAAATTTAATGTCGTCTTAAGTAGGAGCAAAGGAGAAGAAATGTGTAAAAAAATGTTAGATTTTGTATTGTTAAAGAATAAAATGAAAAATGTTTCATGGGAGGAAGTATATTTAGCAGACAACGTGTCTATAGCGTTCAATAAATTTGTGAAATTATTTAATAATTGTATCATATCTTCATACAAAGATAATAATGTAAATAAAAATTATGTGAAACTTAAACCTTGGATGGATAAAAAACTGTTAAATATGATTGATATCAAAAACAAATTGTATAAAAGAAGTAAAAATTGTCTACATAATTTGGATATAAAACGAAATTACACTGAGTATAGAAATAGGCTTATAAATATGATTAGGGAAACAAAAAATAAATATTACAGTGATTTATTGGTGGAGCATAGCACAACACCAAAAAAACAATGGGATACTATTAAAGAAATGATTGGTGAAACAAAAAAAGAAAACACAGTTCTATCATTAAAAGATGTAAATGGTGAACTTATTACTGATTCAATAAGTGTCGCTAATAAGTTTAATTCATTTTTTTGCTCGATAGCTTCTGATTTAAGGATAAGTATTGGGGGAGATAGAATGGTTTGCCCTATAAGGGAGAATGAGTTTCAAAATATATTCCGGGTTCAGCCTATGGTAGATTCCATCTTCTTCTACCCAACAATAAAGGAAGAAGTATATGATATAGTAAAGAATTTAAGTAACAGGAAAGCTCCAGGGTATGATAACATATCTCCTTTAGTCATTAAGTTAGTAATAGATTATATAATTGATGTATTAGTGTATTTAATTAATTTTAGCATGAGTACAGGGGAGTTCCCAAGTGAGTTAAAAACCGCCATAGTTAAACCATTATTTAAAAAAAATGATAAATTGGACCCTAGTAATTATAGACCGATATCGTTCTTGTCTATATTTTCAAAAATATTAGAAAAAGTTATTAAAATTAGGCTAGTAGGTTTTCTAGAGAAGAAAAATTTTTTCAGCAAAAACCAATACGGGTTTAGACAGAAATTAAGTACAAATACAGCATTATTAAATTTTATGGCCGTAGTTTACAATGGGATTAATGAGGGCAAGCAGTGTGCTGGTATTTTTGTAGATATTATGAAAGCGTTCGATACCGTTGACCATGAGATATTGTTGGGTAGGTTACAAGATGCCGGCGTTAGAGGTGTGCCATTGCGATGGTTCGCGTCTTACCTAAGAGGCAGGACTCAGAGAACTAGGGTGGGTGATGTAACGAGTGAACAGGGGTCAATGGAGTTTGGAATACCACAGGGTTCAGTCCTCTCTGGACCACTATTTTTAATATATGTAAATAGTTTATGCAATGGGTCTTTTAGAGGGAAATTGGTAGCATTCGCCGATGATACAGCTTTGTTTTACAAAGCTGATTCAGTAGATTTACTCAAAATTAATATGCAATATGATTTAAATACTCTCAGATGGTGGTTTACCAATAATTATATGATAATGAGTCCTAAAACTAAATACATATTATTTAATTTAACAAAAAATATTCGTTTTCCAAGCCCTTTAAAATATAATGATATGAAATGTATTTTTAAAGATAGTGATTGTAATTGTTTAGATATAGAGCAAGTAAAAGAAATTAAGTATTTGGGATTGTTGGTAGATGAAAAAGTTAATTGGAAAAGTCATATCACCTACTTAAAAAATAAGCTGGTTAAGTATGTCAGGGTTTTTTATATGTTATCGTTTATATGTAATAAACAGCTTCTCCGGACTGTATTTTATGCATTAGTAAATTCTAAAATGGAATATGGGTTAACAATATGGGGAGGAACTCATTTCACTACCTTAAAACCCTTAACTAATATTCAAAAAACATTTGTTAGAATAATGACACATAAGAAAAGAACTGACCACTCTGCCCCTTTATTCAAATCTTTAAGGATTTTACCATTAAAAAATTTATTTATTTTTAAAGTTTTACGTTTATTTTTTGAAAGAAGCGGGAACAGGATAGATATTAAAACATTTAGAACAGTAAATTTAAGAAATCGTTTTGATATTAATATTCCCAGGCCCAATTTAACGCACTTTAAAAAGTTTTACCTCTATCTTGCTCCTAAATTTTTCAACCATTTACCCTTAAGGTTAAAAACTTGCCAAAACAAAAACCAGTTTATTAATGGATTATGGGAATTTTTGATAGGATTAGACAATGTCGATTATTTCTTTTACTCAGTTATCTAATGTGTTAAAATATTGTTTATTTAGATTAAGTACTCATGTTAGAATTAGTTAGACCTATATTTTAGTTACGATTTATGTGTGAATAGTTTAGTATATTAGTTATGATTTATGTGTGAATAGTTTAGTATATTAATGTGCAGAAGTTTTTAAAAGCTTGTCTTTACAATAACTAAATTTTAAGGTCAATTTGGACCGGTGTGCCGCCCACCATTACTCTTTGAGCCATAAAATGTTTTAATATTATGGTAAATCCACCAAATCAGGTTGTTTAACCTTGGTGGTTATTGTTTAATTTTATGTGATCATGTTTTGTACAATTTACTGTAAAGAAACAATAAAGATTTTCAAAAAAAAAATAAAATAAAAAAAAAAAAAATTATTTAATGTATACCAGACGTGATACTGACTCAATGGCTTTCTTGATAAACATTTTAAAAAAATTTTAACTTGAAGTATTTAAGACTTAACCACTGCTTTAAAAACTGACTGGCCTAGTAAAAACATTGATATTGTAATGTATTAATTCAGAGCATAATTATATACCTTAAGCATGGTATGCAATGTTGGGAACAACATTTCGTTGCAATGATCCAAGCCTGTCAGGAATACAGTGGGGAGCTTCTCCTTTCCCATTTCTTTCATCACTCTCCTCCACATCGCCAATTCGGTGGAAAATTGGGCTGGGTCGGAGATGATTGATGGCCACTGTTTGGCCAATGTTGTTGAACAGAGATCTATGTCTGTATTCTCATATTTAATTAAATTCTGCGGCAAAGAGGAGGGATATTTTTTTAAGAACATCCCGATGCTTCAAAAATCTCTGCGTCATTTCACTAAGGAAATGGTCGAGGAAGGGAATGAAAACGCCGCACCGGTAATACTCCTCGGGGCTGTTGGTCACATAGTTGTCCCTTTGAGTTGATCCCGCTACGACTACTCCCTATCTAGCATCCCATTTGAAACTTAAATTATGAACATATTAATATTAAAACCATTCAAGTTTAAGAGTAGAAAAATGTTTACATTGAAAAATAAATTATATAATGTTTTACTTGAAAATTTAAATAAAATTAAATTAAATATCCCCTTCAGAATTTCGGGGGGGGGGATATATCCCGATATCCCCCCCCCTGGGTACGCCCCTGTCACTGTTATTATTCTTTCTCAAAGATTAATTTATAATTTTGTTTATTTAAAAACAATCAATCAGCAATCAATTTGAAAATATATTGCAATGAAGAATTCTATATTTTTATGAGGTCTATTAGTATAATATCACAAACTTCTTTGTCGATGGGACAAAAACATTTGTTGGAAATCCGCCAAGTACGAAGATCTGATCCGACGGGGATATTTAATCATAGACGCTTTGAAATAACATGCAGTTTAAAATAGTTTTCATCACACTACATCGATATCACCTGTTTTCATCACACTACATCGATATGACCTGTTTTCATCACACTACATCGATATCACCTGTTTTCGACCCTCACTTCTACCAACGAAACACCTGTTTTGCCGGCCTAGGCCGGCAAAATTTTCCGGCCTAGGGCGGTAATGGAAACGGTAGCAGAGAAATATAGAATATTATAAGGTATTTAACAACAACAACAACAAATACCGAATCAGTGACGTAGTTAGTAGTTCAGCTGATAGCAACGGTTAAATATATATGACGTAGATGGGAAATAGTGCTTTTCTCTTGGAATCAGCTGTAGTCACTTACCGTTAGAATATTAGTTTTGGTGGCCTTAGCTGATGTGAAGTGGTTGCCTAGCAACCAGAAATTCAAGCAGTACAGTACATCTCGCTACTCGCTAGGTTAGTTAAAGTTGAGGTTATGTTTTGTTTGTTATGAACGAAAAAGTAATTTTTTCACTTGTTTAGAATTGATTGAATTTTGTAGTGTGATGAAAAATATCGTCCATAACTCGGGCCGAAAGCGTTTTGCCAACCCTCGATCGTTTTAAGTTCTCGACTTCGTCTCGAACTTGAAACACGATCTCGGGGCCGGCAAAACGCCACTTTCGGCCATTGTCACGAAATATACTATTTCAGTACAGTTTTCAACAGACCATAGACTAATCTCTACTTATTTAATACGCTAAGGGTCTTTTTGTTTTTGAGAACTCCTCCTAAACTTTTAAACCGATTTTCAAGTTTTTGGTGTCATTGGATAGGGCTTGGTCTGTAGTTGTTTTAGCAAAAAACTAATGAAGATGGACTGACAATAAAGGCGCTATACACAATTGAAATCTCAACATTTCCCATTAAAACAACACTGGGATTGAATAAAGCATTTTAAACATCTGTAGTTTAGCTAAATACGAGTAGTTTTTGGTCATTACAGATATTCACAATATTTGATTGGTCGGATGTCATTGATTTAGAACTAAAAGCAACATCTTTACTATATCAAAATAAATTGCTCGATTTCGAGCAACACGTATACAGTGCTAGTGGTTTCTAAATTAATATATAAAAGTAAAATAATTGTAGTTTACCCTTCTATAATGCCTAGATTAAAACTGCGTTGGTTGAGAGATTTGTTCTGTGTGATAAAAATCAGAATGTGTAATGAAAACTACACATTGAGAAATGAAATTAGTTTGCAAGGGTAATTTTAAGATGTTTTTAGAGGTAAGGTACAAAAATTAATCCGTATTATTTAGTATAAATTACTTTTATTTCAAACTGTCTGGGTTTTATTGAAGAATTAGAGTTCTTCAATACATGGTGAACATGCAGACTTTCTAGACCAATTCAACATAAAAGCGATACATATTAAAATATATCACTATTACAATTAAATTAAAATTGGATTTTTCTTTTGCTGTAAGGCAGAGCCTTATCACGAATATTTGTTTAGAGTCATCCCTAACATACTTCTTAACCACCATATAATAGTAAAAAAAAACTTTCATATAATTTACCAAAACAGTTTTTATGTAAGTAAAAGAAATACGGAAAAATTACTAAAATTCAGGATTACACCGAAATTTGATTACGTTATGCATAAAAGGTAAAAATAATGTCAAGTTTCTTAGCAATGCACCATTAAATTGCTAACTCATTGCAAACTCAATTTAATACATATTACTAATTTACATGTTACTAATATTACTATTTTTATTGCAAACTCTAATTATTTTACAATAAAGATTAAAAAGTACGAAATATAAATCACAATGTTCAAATACGACACAATAAAAATAAAACTTATACTTTTTAATTTTGTTTGGAAACAATCTATTCTTATTTAATACGCTAAGGGTTTTTTTTGTCTTGAGAACTCCTCCTACAATTTTCAACCGATTTTCAAGATTTTGGTGTCGTTGGATAGGGCTTGGTCTGCAGTTGCAATGTATACAGAACCGAATAAGTAGGGACATCCCATGTTAAAAAATTTTAGTTTTGCCCCCGAAAATCAGAGTAAAATAAAGCGCTGATGCTAGGATTACTTCTCCTTATTGTCACTGGAAGCGCTCTTTCAACCTCTTAAATGTCAAAATGAGCGTATTTGTTTACAACAGAATCAAAACAATAACAAACGTCTGCAAAATTATTCTAGCCATCTGTTTCCATTCAACCAATCAGCTTGATCCTTCAATAAAAATTACGTCTTGGTGGTGCTATCTGTGTTTCGGGGGCGGCGTTCTCACTTACCCATAAGGATGTCCCTACTTATTCGGTTCTGTATACATTGGCAGTTGTTTCCGTCACAAACTGATGAAAATCTGACGGAAAATAAAGGCGTTATCCAACATTGAAATCTCAAAATTTCCCATTTAAATAACATTGGGATTGAATAAAGCATTTTAAACATCTGTTAATAATCAGCTGTAAATACGTGTAGTTTTGGTGATTGCAGATATTCACAATATTGGATTGGTCGGACGTCAATGATTTAGAGATAAAAGTAACATTTGTATTGTATTCAAATAAATTGCTCGGTTTCGAGCAACACGTTTACTAGTATATTATAATAGTGCATCAGTTTGTCATCAGTGCAAAACGAAAAATAATATTCTTTGTTTATTACCAACACTGCAACTTCTAGTTTCTTTTTCGATTATGTCTAAGAACATTTTCATGAGAAAATTCAGAACATTAGAACATTTTGTTTTAGAAAATGTTATTATGTTTTAAACCATTAAGTGGCCATTTGAGAAACCAAC
The DNA here is from genome assembly GCA_030545055.2 of Neoaliturus tenellus. Taxonomy (NCBI): domain Eukaryota; kingdom Metazoa; phylum Arthropoda; class Insecta; order Hemiptera; family Cicadellidae; genus Neoaliturus; species Neoaliturus tenellus. The sequence goes on along the minus strand of CM061531.1, from coordinate 92,990,280 downwards.
TTTTAGTAAAAGTTTTATAAGATTGACCATCAAGACATTGGTCAAACTCAAAATAAATCCTCATTATAATTTTTCCCCAAAATTAAAAATACAACGTAGTAAACGTTCTAAATATTTCAGTATTAACAAGTTTTGTTTTAAAAGTTTGTATTTATTTTGTTTCATCATACAATTTGCATATTAGGAAGTTTTATGTAACTTTGGTACTGCTTTAATGAAACCCCAAGGTAGAAAAGTTTCATAACGGTTGTGCTGTTTGTTCATCCTTCCAAATTGACGACTTTAAGTTCATACAATTCATTAATTCATTGACTGTATAAATATAGAACTTAAAGAAATATGTAGGCTAATAAATGAGAATGAAGATATGTAAATTGTAAGGAATGATATCGTAACGAAAAAAAAATTATCTCCTGAACGCGCTCCCTATTGATTGTTGCCTACTTATAATTCAGACTTTCAAGAAAACAATATTCCTTGGGTACCTTTTTTTCTTACTTACTTACTTAATAAATAAATATTCGAGTAAACGTTTTCTTAATTTGTTGTAGACTCTTATCATACTTTTTTGTAAAATAGACCTCGTAAAATCAGTTTTGCAAGGTATATTTTATCGAACCGAAATAGGATATAACATTCATGACCTACAACTGAGGTCAATTAGAAACGTTTGGTTTAATCAATCTCCCCCTCCCCCCCCCACCCTTTGAGCTGTCACCCCGTGTAGCCCCAGTAGCCTCTTAGATTATCTCATCAGCTCTCTGAGTAGACGTACATTTACAACAGTTGAGAAAGTTGGATCAGGTGAACTAGAAACATATATTAGATTTACCTATTTTCTTATTTTAAAAGAAATTTGAATAAAAAAAGAAAACAAAATTTTAGAGTAATGAAGTAATGAAGAACTTTATTCAAACACTTTCACAATTACAATTTCAAAATCCCATGCGCCATAAAGGGCGCGTGCGGGAACTTACACTACGCATTACAAAATCATTGAAGATTATTAGAGTGTAGCAGTATTTAAAATGTCTTTGCTCTTTTATATATACATATATATACCCTTGTAATAATTTAAAATTATATTTCATGCACACTTGCAAACATTCTTTTTTTACCTTATTTTTCTTGCATATATTTTTTAATCCACATAAACATATATACTCAACAACAATAAATAATTCAAATAAGCAAAAAATATAAACTATGTGTATTATCAGGCCAGACATAATATAACTTGTTAAGCCACATAGAAATATCTTAAAAACAATCATCTGCTTTATGTATTCCATTACCTTCATTTTAAATTTAGGCTTTTTCTCAAATATAATTTCATTTCCATAGTAGTTAATAAGTTTATTAAACATTTTTGGTCCCACATAACAGAACTGATGTCTTGAACTTTCTTTATGAATTCTTGGCAAGTCTTAGAAAGAATTTGTTAGGACCTTATTACAGATTAATGCATATTAAGCGCGCGTTGTTATAGTATTTTATAATTTTCCATTTAACTGTACTAATACACAAAGGAGTAAAGAAATTTTATGAAACAGAATACATTTTTAGAAATATAGGTTAGTTTAAGAACTAGGTATTGTGGAATGCCTAGTGAATCATAAAAATTGCCTTATAATTAGATCTATTGTAAAAAGTTTGCAATCCGGTAGTAAATTATAAATTTAATCTAGATAAATAAATAAAACTACTTACAGTATGAAAATTGTTGCCCCATTAGAAGGAAGTCTTAGAAATATTTGACTGTCTATTTTAATTCTCTCTCCCAACTGACACTCCATAGAAATACCTAATTCATCCCGATTAGAGATAGGACATTGACCAAACTTATTCGGATGTTTCAATCAAATAGTGACGGGAGAGTTAGTCCGGTAGGAGAACTTGAACATTTGCGAGAACTAAGTTGGACGAAACTTGGGCTGAGAAGCTCAATGTTAAGAATGTTGGAATGAATATAGTATGAAATGTCAATATCCGAAAGCCTGATGCGAAAGTTATAAATACGATTTATTGGTAGATATATCAACTTTTAGTGTAGTTTCTGTTGTGAAAAGTACTTAACAAATATTTAATATCTTATTCTTCACTCTATTAATGAGATGAAATCTTGATTAAACTAAGCCAGTTAATGTAAAGGGAACTGCAAACATTTAGGAAAGTGTCAAAAACAATTAATTGATCACTATTTAACATATGGTCCTATTACGCAGAGAAAAATAATAATACGTCTTCCAGTACTAATGAACAAGGCAATTATCTAATGAATATATTTACACTTATACCATAATCACACATCTCGGCAAATATATACCGGGTTTTCAATTAAACCTGGAACTGCTTCGTTAGTATGTTATTGGCAAAGATAAGCCGACGAAACCTGGGACATAGTTATAGGACATTAAGACTATTCTAAGCCACTTTCAGTTATTTTCTATTTTCCCAGGTGACCGCCCACGAGTAGTCAGATGAAAATCTTAAATGTAAGCATTGTTCCACATAAATGTATACATCTCGATTAGCAGAGAACAACACCGCAAGTATGACCTGTACTGGAAAACAGATTAAAATTGACAGGCGCTCAAACCAACACAAAAAATTATACAAACAAAACTTTAAAATTCAATAACCTCTAACATATCCAACCTTTTCAAATCAGGTTGTGGCAAATTTCTCTGACTTGTAAGGTCTTAAAATGATTTACAACATTTCATTGATCAACCTCAAAGCTTCAGTCATTTTTCCGTACCGTTCGAACACTTCGTTTAGAGACGTCTCTTTAGAGGAAGTCGCAGATAAATGTTACTCGGACCGGCTCATGTCATACATCAATATCATTCATTAATCATACATCATTGTGTTATTCACTAACGATAACGATGCTATCTTTCTAACAACGTATTGAAGTTGATAGTAACAGGAGAGGGATTTGGACCGTTTCCCCTCTAAGTGTTATGAGAGGCGAAGAAAGACTCAACATAAAAATAAGTGGTTTTATTTATAGTACTTTTATAGTGGAAATCGTTATTACATGTGGTGTCAATCAATATCTGTTAAAATATTATCCATATAAGAAAATAATACGTTATGTATTATTACTTTAGAAGGTGAGCGTTGTGGAAATAGAATAAACCCAGACGAAATATGAGTACACAGTTGATACATTTAACATAACACATATTGTTTTTTATAATTTATGCTTAAATATATTACAAATAAACTTATTTCATATTTAAAATTTTTACGATTTCCAAGATATAAAAACTTCCTAAGTATTTTCAGATATCAATAATATATTTTTAATAGAACGAATTACTTACATGGTAATTGTTACAACACATAACCAAATAATTAATTGTAAAAGTTCCAGTGAACACATAACACACCTCCTGCAACTGTACTAAAGACAAATAAATTGTCAACAACAAATTGCTTGAATCGTAAGTTTAACCTGATTCTTTTATATAGACCGGACTGATTATTTTATAGTCCTAGCTCCAATGAATGTAGATGTGCCGCAATAACGAGGCAACCAGTCAATGTTGAAAGTAAGTCAAATCATATATTTCATTGCCAATACAGTGATTACATTTTGAATCAACTTAAGCTATAAGGCAAACCATAAAGCAAATAATATTTAGGTCTATACAATTTATAGCGAATTTATTTGAAATTCATGATGGTACTATTCATTGCCTAGCAAGATATGTAAGAGTGCTCGAATACCATGGTACTGCTTCTAGGAAATCGTTATTTGTAAAACGCTTGTTATGCAAACGCACGCATGTCAAATCTTCTACCTCATTAATGATAATATGCATGCAATCTCAACCTCTACAATTTCGTGAATAAAGATGGGGGATAGCATTTTGAGTAACAATTAATACATTGTTTGAAAAAGTCTCAAGTAATGCTTAATATTGTTAAAGAAAGAAAGCAAGAGATACCGTCATAAATTTTCAGTGTGTCAAAAAACTAAGTTGTTAGTAAAATTGAACCTAAATAATGTTATTTTATTAATAATATTGAAATTAGTTTTGTGTCTTCCATATTTAATTTTGAAATATAATAAACATAGGTATATAGTTTATTCATAACTCTTAGTTGATTGAACTCATGGTTCATCAATTGGGGAACTGTATGGTTGGGAAGCGTCATGCAGTATTTTCCACCCAAATAAGGTCACTAAAAAGTAAGACCCACAAGGAAATGTTAAAAGTAAACATAAGGTAATATGTACCTCATATTAAAGGTATCACTTGTCAGAGTTCAATGCCGCAAACCCGACCTCAATCAGATAACCGAGCCGGAAGTGCCAGGCAATAAAACTTTTTATTATAATTGTTTATTACATTTTCAAAATACAAAAACTTCCATTGCTTGTTACTTTAGTGGAAACTGCATAGGTAGGCTTAGGTTGATATATACATCAAACTAAAGGTTTCACTTAGTAGAGCACATGATGTAAACCCGACCTCAAATGGATGACCGAGCCTTAAATGACAGAGGTAATCAACCTTCTCATTGAGATCACTTTGATGAAAATAAGTTCAATAACGACGACATACTTGACTTCTTAGGGTTGGGTTTGTAGCACATTACTTATAAAGTAAATACCTTTAAAATTATATACAACGAAACATAGGCCGATGATTTTTCCTTCGACTCCCTCCACGGCAAATCCCTGAAGGTAGTCACTGAAGGAAAAGTAATGGGCCTATGTTATGTATGTAGTTTATTTTTTTACAGGTCTTTACTTTCTAAGACAGTGTTTCTCAACCGGTGGTACAATGGAAGAAATAAAAAAAGTAATACACGAAAATTTTCTGATCGACGTGACGTCGACGGCTGTTTAGGTCAGCTCAGTGGTGTGTTACAACGCATTTCCAATTATTAGTTTGAGAGACTCCAATAGGTGTAGCACCTTTTTTTTAGTGACTATAAAGTGTTTCTTGTTTTGTTTTAAAAATGTATATTTTTCACAAAATTACCGGTACTATCACATAAGTAGGTTAAGGGAAGTAATATTTAAGAAAGTACAAACATGGCTTCACTTCAAGCATATCTAAATAATTTAGAAGTTGATAAATAGGCCTACGTATAGGAATTATTGCTTTTTATCCCGTCCTCTGAGTTTAATTTGTGAAATGGGAAGGACAAGAAATAACTGGGAGAGAAATTATTTCAATGCCAAGATAAATACAATATGTTAAGTAATTGATGCTCTTCATATTGAAATTTTCATCAAAGTGGAGCACGAACAGCAAGCTAATCATTCTTAAATTTGTTTTAGGACGACTTTTTTTTCCTATTTGCCCGCATTGTCAATATTTAGTGCTTAGGAAAACGCTTGTAAACATTTCATTAATAATTCAGCGGGAGAGGCTGATAAACACTACCCCTCAGTCGCTGGTCTTTAGGGAAATTATTTTACAATTTGCTTCGTTTCCTCTTTAAATATTTGTAACTTTTGCTGGGTTTCCATGATATAATGTCAAATTTTTTTGTAACGAGTAAATGAGAAATGTTTATAAGAAATTTATTATGACCACGTTTACTATGTGTTATTACTACTATATTTACACAACAATAGTAGCTCCGTACGCCATTAGTGATATGAAAAGTAGAGGGTTCATTTGCCAGTCAATATTGGCAGGGCCTTTGTTAAAAGAAAATTCATCATTTTTTATTAAAAATAGCTTACATAGGTAAACACATTTCATCAAAACATACAAAACAATTCAAATGTACTTTCAAAAGCCAAGCAATTTGATGAATGGCAATACAAATTTTATCGCGAAATGGTTTACATTCCCAAGTTTAAACCAAATAACAGTTTGGCTTTATTTGCTTACTGTCGATTCATCCAGCCAACCGAAAACAATAAAGTAGAGATACGAAACTATTATTTCCTCATTGACCCATAAGTCCTATATTTTCTTTGGTTTTTATTAATACCACACAAACTATCTTAGAAGCTATTACTTTCTCTCTCTCAGTTATTTTAATTATAAAAACGATTGTAAAAGTTATTAATATTTTTCATCATACCATTGCGATAAACGTTGTTTTCGGAACGGTCAGCTATGATCGAAACTAGTTGATTCCCGGTGGGTTGGATAAACGTGTTGGTAAACAAAGTTTTCGGGACTAGGCAGGAAAAACTTCAAATGTTTGACACCACTAGCGCTGCTATTCTGCTTACAGTAACTTAAACATCGTTGACTCCAATATATAAATGTCAAACAGCTGATTGTTTAGTTGTAAATAGTTCAATTACAAGATAAACAAACAACAACGTAAGAAGGGGTATATAGGTTAAAATTTATTCATTTTTATCCAAACTGTATATTTATTAAAGGTGATATGATGAAAAGTACTGTTCAGAACTCGTCCGAAAGTGGTATATCGGTGCTCGATCGAATTCAAGTACTCGGCTTCGCCTCGTACTTGAAACTCGATCTTGCACCGATAACGACCACTTTCCGGACTAGTGACGAAATATACTATAAAAACAAAAGTGTATTTAATACTATGCAAATTTCCATTATAAAATTATATATATGAAGATAATTGGAAATGAAAATTCCATAGTACCCTTTAAATTTCATTTTAATTCACACTTCTATCTCTTTGATTTGATCATTTAATTCAAATCGGTTTTTGACACTATAAGTTTCTTATATATATATATACAAGGCGCATAAGAGAATCAAGATTTTTTTATAAATGGTTTAACATTACGTCTTTGGTAAGAAATATGGTTCAAAATGAATAAAGAAATATCTTATGGACGAAAGTTAAGCAAGTTTCAGTTAACGTAGTAGCACACTCCCCATGAGAGCGCACAAGAGGTAATAACCCATTAGTCAGTTTATATTCTGACTTCGTTCCAGATGGTCACCAGCAAAGAATCTCTCTCGCCCACACATGCACACTCGCAAATCATACATTACCTTTGACAATTTTCCATTTCTGGACCTCTTCTCACAATTAGTGTTGAAACCTCCCTGCCTTCGCCTACTTTAGTGCTCGTTTTGAACCCAAAGTAAACAAATTTAAAAATAGCAGGATGCCATGACGACGTTAATCACTTGTAAAGTTTATTTTTATAAACTTATGATTAAATAAAATATCACCATTACAATAACATTTGAAGATTGAAATACCACTCTACAAACTCCTAACAATACAAGGATTTCATGACAATATAGCGATTCTCCTTGAAAAAAGCTTTACAATTATTATTTATTTTTGTTGTTTATTGTATTTGTTGTTTGTGTATATGTAATGTATAACTGTTTTGTTATCCATCGTATCTATTGTTTCATGCAATTGCAAACCTTAACTAAAATAATTGCAGCATTTTAATATATTTATAAGCTTTGCTTATGAGTAATTAATTTAAAGAGTAATTTGGAACACATTATTATTTTCTTTTAAAATAGCTAATCAAATGAGGGTACACCTGTCGGGCTTGGCCTTGGGGGCAACCCAATTATTCATCAATGTTTTAACGTCACAATTTTGTTATATATTTTTGTTATATATTTTTACTATTATTTATTCACTTTGCCTGTGTATTTCAATTTTGTACTTTCTTGCCTATTGGATTTTTACTCTATGTACATAGAGTATAAAATTCTATACGATCGAGTTTAAATTTCACTTAGGCGAATTTTTGACCCCCAAAAGTTTTTTTTATTACTAATTTGATTTCAATGAAATTCTCATGTTAGATTTTAAGTATTTTAAAGTAGGTAATAAACTATAATCGAGCAATTATTTTCAAGTATTAAAAAAGCTTATTTTCCGCAAGTTTTGACAGAATTTTAGTTGTTTAGGCTACATGATTTGACTAATGTAGTTGCTATGATCAGTTTATTTCCCCCCATCGCAGCTGAGTTGTCGCTGTATGCTAAAAACAACATAACCTTTTCAGATTTGTTTATATCTGCTCGCCGTTATGTTACGTTTTTAAATAAAATTTAATTGATATTTTGACAGACCTATTTGTTAAATTAAATTGATCAACACTGATGTATACTTGTTGAAATTATAAATTATGCCAAAAGATAGGTATGTTGGTGTGGAATGAATTGCTGTCGTACGGAATTATGCGATTAAATAATTTATGGGATACAACTAATATTTATTTGGGAGAATGATTTAAATTGAACAACTAATTAGAATGTGTTGTGCCATTGTAGCCTATGTCTCAGGTAACAAAATATGCATTAAGTGTTAAGTTAAGTAAGCGTAATTCTACAATACTTACATTGCTTGATTTTTATTAATTTGCAATCATGGATTTTAAATTGTATTTTTTTCGCTCTACAATCTATTTACCTTTAATATTATAAGCATAATAATTATTAAGTTACTTGCTTGTTTTGAGGTCCTAGCTAAAATCATTGTTTGTATGTATTTATTTGTAGGCTAGGCCTAGAATGTACGCCGGTTGACTTCGGTCGGTTAGATGACGTTCCACTCTTCACATTCGAGGAGATGGAAACCTCCGTTCTCTCCCTAAAGAGCAACAAGGCTCCTGACCCGGACGGGATTCCCAGCGAGGCTTTAAAGAAAGTATTTTCAATTAATGCTGACTTGTTGTTGAGAATGTACAACGCCTGTTTGGTAGAAGGGGTGTTTCCGGCTCCCTGGAAAACCGCCAGACTTGTACTGATCAGCAAGGGCAAAGGTGATCCCGAGCTGCCGTCGTCCCACAGGCCTTTCTGCATGTTGGACACGGCTGGGAAGCTGTTTGAGAATCTGATCCGTTCCCGCCTAACCTCTGCCGTGGAAGCTGCCGGGGACTTATGCCCCCGTCAGTTTATCCCGTCAGTTTAGCCCTTCAGAAAGGGACGGTCAACGATTGACGCTATCACCGAAGTCCAGAGAGCTGTGAAGAGAGCCGAGAGCCACAACCATTTCTCTCGCTGAGTAGTGCTTCTTGTTACGCTTATGTCAAGAATGCCTTTAACTCGGCGAGGTGGGTCGATATGTTGGATGCGCTTTGCAACACCTTTCGCGTTCCTGCATATCTGTTGCGACTCATCGAGGATTATCTCCGCTCTCGAAAGCCTGATTTAAGACACAAGGGACGGAACGTGGACGATGGAAGTCACTTCTGGTGCCGCTCAAGATTCAATACTCGGCCAGGATCTCTGGAACGTTGCCTATGACAGCCTCCTGAGGTCGGAGATGCCTGAGGAAACCACTTTGGTTGGGTACGCCGATGATGTAGCAGCTCTCATTGTTGCACGCAACGTTGAGCTGGCCCAACTAAAGTTGAACCGAGTCATGCGTGTGGTCAACACATGGATGTCCGATCACGGTCTCTCGCTTGCTCTCCGTAAGACGGAGATTGTGATCCTTACGAAGAAGAGGATAGACACCGTCGTTCCGTTCCGAGTGGGAAGGGAGGTGGTCCAATCAACTCGTGCTGCTAAGTACTTCGGGATTATGGTGGACACAAGTTAAGTACGGCGGACAAGGCCGCTAAGGTAGGTAGTCACTTACCTTAGTAGGCTGATGGCCAATGTCGGGGTTCCACGATCCAGTAGAAGACGTCTATTGATGTCCGCGGTTCAGTCCGTGCTTCTTTATGGAGCAGAGGTGTGGGCACACGCTCTCGATAAAGAGTAGTACAGGTTGCGACTCGCCCGGGTTCAACTTCGAGCGGCGCTCGGGGTGTGTTCCGCCTACCAGACAGTGTCCGAGCCTGCCGTCCTGGTGGTCGCCGGAGTTATCCAGCAGTGGCAACACAGCTAGGAGCACGACACCCGAGGATGATGGACTGCCCGACTTATCAAGCACGTCCAACCATGGGTGGAACGGCGGCCAATTCTTGACAATTCACGGCTATTTTCGGTCATACCTGAACCGGATGGGCAAGACCGGTCCACCGGACTGCATTTATTGCCCGGGCGTTCCCGACGATGCGGAACACACATTCTTCCGCTGCCCCCGTTGGGAAGGGCCCCGCCTGGAGGCCACACAAATTTTTGGTGCATTTTCGGTGAACTCGGTCTGTCAAAAGATCTTGGAAGATGAGGGCAACTGTGATTGTTTATCACAGTTCGTCCGGGGCATCTTCCTGGAAAAGAAACCCGATCTGGACCGCGAAGTGGTCCAGATCCCTTGATCGAGTGGATGGATAAGGAGTGAGCCCCACGGGCGTAAGCCAAATTTAGGCCTAGCCTGATGTAATGTGATAAACAATTCCAGGTTAGAATCCTAAAGAGTAGAGGAGGTTTTTTAGTGGGTAAACCCGTTTTTAGGGGAGCCCCACACTACAGGCTTGCCACCTGTGTGCGTAATGCATTTTTCTCACCTCTTCCTCAAAAAAAAAAAAAAGAAAATCATAAAAAAGCTTCATCTAATAACTCAAAAAGTGAGTAAAAATTCTCGTACGGGTCGGACATCGGAGCGTATCCTAGTTGTATATCATGTAATTTAATGAATAAAGAATCATTATTATTATTATTAATCCTATCCTATACTATAATACGAGGAATATCTGAAGGGATGTGTGGTCCACGATCTCGAAATCTAGCTGTTAGATTTTGCTTAAAGTTTGAATTAAAGAGTGTTTTGGCCCAAAAATAAGTTTAGAAACAGCCTCAACCCCAGGAAAAATCGAATTTGGTCTAAAATTAAGTTTTAAAATTGTAATTTTTAACATTAGTCTTATGGGTTGCTATTTTGGTAACGAAATAACAACGAAATGTAAACAAAAAGAAAGAAACATTAATGTTAAGCAGACTTTTTGAAACAGCTGTTAACTGTGAAGAGGTATAGTTGGTTGTTGGTGGAAATTTAATTGCTTTTTTACCTTGAAACTATAACAAAAGTCAATAAAAACCAACGAGCAAGGCTCGGTTAACCTGGTACTGTAATATATTAACTCCCCTAATTAGTACGATTGCAGATAGCCATGAACACCATTACTTAACTTCAGTACTATATTATTTGAAGTGAAACTAATATTAATTTTTACTGGCTCACAAATAAGCACACTCTTAGTAAGTTGTTTTCAAACTATCAAAAGATAATTCGTTTCAGTTACTTTGTTATTTGATTGTAAATTAAGACCAGTTTCATTTCTCATCGTTCTAATGAATTCACATTAGCGTTGTAGGAGACAGCGGAGCGAAAGTTTCGTGTGGTGGTTGTGTCCTTGGTGTGGTGGAGGGGGTGGGGTGGTCTGGGGGTTATTATCCCCCTCCCCCTTATACGGCGAACGTTGGCCGACGCGGCGTTCAGTCGGTGCGGTGTTGACGTTCGGGGGACAAGCGGTGTACTCGGCCTCTATCTTCGATACACGTGTTTGTTGTGTTTACTTCGTGTAATTGCTAGTGATACATTTATTACATTTAATATTGCATGTCTGAGTCTATAATAATGTGTTTTAACCTATGGGCAAAAATTATGGTAGTAGTATATTTTATCAAAATCATGAGTAAAAAAATCGTTACATAAGTGAACATATTTAGTACAACGCCTTTAACAGGAAGACAGGAATTAACAATACGATATTAAAAAAAATTATTATAAATAATTGCAAAGCAGTATGACAATATAATGTGTTTAACTTAGATTGAACATAAACCTGATTAGTGTGTCCCCGAGGAAATTTGACATCATTCTCCAAATCATTTTTAGGCCAATGAAATTGTGAAACTTTCTAATTTAATGTACGTTATAATTGAGTGATTCACATAATTATTTGACTAGTTCAAATTATTAGAACTAGTTTTATAACGCGTTATTAAGGCATATATCAATTTCTATAGTTTCACCAATTCCCGGGAAGAAATATTAAAAATAAATTAACATAGTTTAATATTTTAGTCTGAATATATTTATCGTGATCAACATATTGGATAAAAAGAGTTCACATATTTCTACTCAACTAGGGGTACCTGTGCAGCACAATGCGCTGCATTTACCCGAGTACCTTGTAATAAAACCTTGCCCCTTTACATAAACAATTCAAAGTTCTATTTAGCTTTTAACATGTGTTTTTATGATTTAACTGTGAACAGCTGTTTTATTTTAAATTTAATAAAAATTGTTCCCCATGTTAATCTTATGGACAAAAAACAAACTTTAAGGGCTTCCCAAGCCCTTCAGAGTACAAATATCAAAAATCTAAAACCTTAATGCAAAACTACGAACTGAGACGAATCTTATGACATCTCAAACATTTAATTTCGTCCAAAAATAACGGAGGAGTTTAGTTAAAAAAAAAAAAAAAAAAAAAAAAAAAAAAAAAAAAACAGCCCTCACGTATTAATATAAGAGATAATTTATGTACAGTATGGTCAATATTATAGTGCAGTCCATATGTACTTTTAACTTGCGTTGAATCTGGTATTTCTGATTTTTAGCTCAGTTGTGTAGGATGTTGGCCTGATAATTAAAGCAATTGTTGGCACTCGAGCAATGAACGCATCATTGACAAAGTTCGAAAAAGAAACTTTAAATTTGGCAATTTTTTGCAAATTTACCAACAAGAGCCAGTTTCACGAAAATGGCGTTCGAAACATTTTTGTACTACATGAAACTTCCTACAATTTGAACCCAAATCATCGTTATAGACCCTATAGGTATTTTCATTTTACATCAATTCAAAGTTTAGTATTTTTTAGTTTTCAAGAAAATTTTGATTTGATTTTGAATTGACATAGCCTAAATAAAAATGTTTAAGGTCTATAATTTGAATTTTGATCTCAAATTGTAGTAACTTCTGTGCAGTACAAAAATACTTAAACACTTCTACCGTGAAACCAGCCCTTCTTGGTAAAAAAGTAAAGAAGTGTCAATTTTAGAATAAGAAAGAACCCACCCTACTGTTTTACAAAACAACAATTGAAATTCAACGATAAGAAATTAAATTAAATGTTGAAGTCCTTATCAGTTAACGTGTCGAGACATGTAATCTAAGGGATATCACTTCCCTTATATGTGTTCAAATGCAATACCACAACTCTGTAATCTGACCACCACGCTTTGATCTTGTGAGAAGCGACCGGAGGATTCGATCAGTGTTAATCACAAACTTGATCACTATAAGCAAGTCATTCCGGTAATAGGAACCACCCATTTTAATAGCGGTTTGGTAAAGTTAGGGTGGGTCAGGTTAGCATTGATATTTCAATCTTGATTCTGTTATCTTCCTTATCACTTGTTTTACCGCAATACGCCTGATGCAGGTACTAAGATTGTTCAAGGTCAAGCGGTCATTGTCAGTCTAGCTCTGTCGCTACTAGACATAATAAGGTGTGAGTGATTAATTATTTTACAGTGCATATAACATTTTTATGTAATTTTTACTTTTAAAACGAATGGACTAAGATATCGGAATCATTATTGAATTGTCTATACTGACCTGACAACGTAACCCAAACTCACTTCCCACTCTCCTTGCTGTAAAAGTTATAACTTACTTACTCATCAGTTATTATAACCTACTCAAAAGTTATTACTTACTCATCAGGCTTAGTCATCTTCTACCTTAAGGTGACTTGACCTTGAGTGACGTCAATTTTGTGACTTCACTGATGACGTAAATGCTGACGTCATTTTGGGGGACGTCATTGGTATAAGGTCATTTCCTCGTGACCCACTTAGATGTCATTGAACTGAGCCAGACCTCTCATATCCCCAGTACTGTAGATGAGCAATTATTCTGTTTGTTTTTATTTTTATTTTATTACTACTATATATTTGTCAAATACCACTCACTCACGTATCAGAGAATCTCCAAAACTATAAGGCCTAGAGGGTTAAAACTTGGCATGGACGTTCATCTTTGCTCTAAAACGCTCACTAAGAAACGGTTTTGCAAAATTCCATCAGGTCTCCGCCCCACAGGACTTCAAAATTTCGTTACAATGTTATTCTTATGGGGGATTTTTAATATAAATCAAGGCAACATCGAATCTCCAAAACTATAGAGCATGCTGGATTGAAATTTTGTACAGACGTTCTTTTTTACCCATTGGTGCTCACTAAGAAACGGTTTTATGAAATTCCTACAGGACTCCGCCCCACACGACTTCAAAATTTCGTTACAATGTTATTCTTATGGAGCACTTAAAATACGAACCTAGGAAACAACGAAACTCCAAAACTATATAGGACCTACAGGGTTGAAATTTGGGATGGAAGTTCCTCTTTGCCTATAGGTGCTCACTAAGAAACGGTTTTGCGAAATTCCTTCAGGGCTCCGCCCCACACGACTTCAAAGATTTGATGTAATTACTGTTGAGGATTCAAATAAGCTATCAGCTGTTAGTGAAATAATAAATTTAAGAGACGACATAGCCATATGACAATGTTTTTATCTCTTTGTAAACAATTTAGATGGTGTAAAGGCGCGTTTACACTGCAGTTGTCGACCAAAAGTTGTCAACCATTTTTGATATCTCAGTGTAAACGCAACAGCAACTCATTAGATTGATGACCAAATTTAGGTTGAAGACCAAAATTTGGTTGACAACTAGTGTAGTATAAATAATTCAATAAACCAGTTTTGGTTGTCAATCTGGTGTAAACGTGCATTTATTTGGTCAACAACTAGGATTTATTTGGTTGTTGACTCAGATTGTCGACCACATTTATTGACTAAAATTGTTGATGACTTTTGGTTGACAACTCCAGTGTAAACGCACCTTAAAATGTTTATTGGTTAAGTTAAAACAATAAAAGGTGATGATGAACCTTGAACTGTTAGAAACTTGCAGTGCTCTCGTGATTGTTCCTGTCTTTTGCCTGCATTTTCCTTTGCTATGAAAGGGTCTATCGCAGATTGCCGCAGTATACGAGCCAAAATCGTCAAACATGCCACTGATTAACTGGGACAGGCTGATGCACGTTAATTTCATGACAAGAGAGTGCCTGCCTTATCAAAACAGAAGGAAATATGTAGGCCTATCTATGACGTCGAGCTCTTATATCTATTGAATTTCATTTGAGTTAAAAATTACGGCCAAAATCAACAATGATAATTTTAGCCTAAGTGTTTATTAATAAAACTATTAACTGGCAATACATGGACAAGCAGTAAATATAAAAAGTTTCAAGTTTACAGGTGAAATAATCCAGGGTCAACAACGAATCTGAAAAAACCAGACGACCTAAGGTACTGATAGTTGGCATGGAAGATCCACTTTGCCCGTAGGTGCTGACTACAAGATGTTTTTGGAAAGCTATTTAGGGCTCCGCCCCACAGGACTTCAATATACGTTTGGGCCTATGGCGTTAAAAATTTGGCATGGACGGTTTCGTTGTTTGTAGGTGCTCAGCAAGAAACACTTTTGCACAATTCCTTCAGTGCTCTGCCCCACAGGCTTTTGAAATTGCATTATATTTAATGTTATTCTTATAGCCAATTTAAATACAAATTTAGGAAATGACGCATCTCTTAAAATATAGGGAATGCGGGGTTGAAAATTCAAGCTCTTTGTCCATAGGTGTTTAATAAAAACTGTTTGCACTTTTTTTTTAGGGACAACACAGAACCTCAAAATTACTAAAAAGCTCAAGGAGTTGAAATTTGACAAGGACTCCTTTTTTGCTAATGGTTTTTTTTATTAGAAAAGTGTTTTCAAATAATTTTTTTGAAGCTTTAGGGCTCCGCTCCACTGGACAAAAAATTATTCTATGACCTGCTGGACTGAAACTTTACACGGTCGTTCCTCTTTGCTCATCATAGGTACTTACTAAGAAATGATTTTACAAATATAGTTTTTGAAATCCTTTAGGGCTCCACCCCACAGGACTTCAAAATTACTATGATGATTCATCCTTGTGGCCAATTTCAAATGCGAATCAAGGAAACAACGGATCTTAGAAACTATAGGACTATATAGACTTTGTAGTCGGCGTTCCTTTATCTCATTGGTGCGCACTATGGAACAGTTTTGCAAATTTCCATTAGGGTTCCGCCTCACAGAATATAAAAATTACCATAAATCCTCCGGGATTGAAATTAATCGTGGATGTTCCTCTTTGCTAATAGGTACTCCCTAATAAAAAGCTTTGTAAATATAGTTTTTGAAGTTCTTTAAGGCTCTCACTGGACTTAAAAATTACTCTAGAGCCTATACGGGGTTGAAATGTGACATGAACGTTCCCTTTACTCAAAGGTGCTCATTAAGCTAAGTTTTTGCATAATTCCTTTAGGGCTCCACCCACACTACATCAATGTTTCAATGGAATTTGAAAAAGATTCAGTTGCTCTTTAAAGAGATTTTATTAGCTAAAAAATAAACTCAATCACGGGCGAAGCCGTGATGGGCAACAGCTAGTTTTTTTATATAAACGAATTATTATAAATGGATTTTTACACTTTCGCGATCTCCGCTCTTTCGCTGACCATTCGCTTGATTCAGTGTCAATGAATATGAACTGAATTAGTGGTTTAGTTTCATTGAGGGTCCCATATTAGGGATACATACTCATAGAAAAAAGTGAGTGGAATAAAGAATTTTCACAAAATACCTCCTTTTATCATAACCAAAACAACGAGGGAAGAACTAATTTAATATCAAAATATTTATCTTCGTTAATTTTTTTTTTTTTACAATGTTTTATTTCTGGATCAATGTACAAAAATTACATTATACACAGAACTAATAACAAGATAACAACCAATAACAAAAGAAAACTAACAATAGTGGGTTCGCTCTATCAGAGACACCCTGTCACTACAAATTAATGAACGCTCGAGAGTTAATTTAAATTAAACACAGCCTTTGGTTCGATGAAGGAGGCAGGAGTCGTCAGTGGTCCAGGAAATCCATCATATCCTGAGGAAGTCTGGCTTTCAGACGTCGACGTAACGTGGGTTCCCCGATGTTAAATGCGACCGCACCAGGAACAACGTTTAAGTTTAACAGAAACTTCACTGTGCAATTTTTCACAAAATCTTTAATTTCGAACAATCCTAATTCTCGGTGTAAATGATGATTTCGAACATACCATGGGCTATTTACAGCAATTCTTAATAATTTATTTTGAAATATTTGAATTTTGTTTAATTTGGAGGCTGACAGGCACATTCCCCAAACTGGACAAGCATACATAATAAGTGGCCGAAGGATTGATTTGTAAATTAATAGCGTACATTCTGGCTTAAGCGTAGATTTTCTATTTATCAAAGGAAATAACAAGGATAAACGGGCATAAGCCTGGGTCAATTTTGTGTTCACATGTAAGTTCCAATTAAGTTTTTTATCCATGTACACTCCCAAATATTTAATGCCCTGATCATCAGGATTCCAAGACACTAAAGTGCCGTCGATATGAATATCAGGAGGGGCGTCATATCTTCTCAAAGAAAACACTTTTGCTTCGCATTTAGTAGGGTTTAACAAAAGCTTCCATCTATTAAACCAGCCGTCCAACGTTGTAACACTTGTTTGCAAAGAATCCACAGCCTGATTAATATCTGAATGTTGTGTAATTATTGCCGTGTCATCTGCATAGAGTGCAAGGGTAGCTCCTGGGAGTTCTGGCATGTCAGCCATGAATATATTAAAGAGGATAGGTCCCAAAATTGAGCCTTGAGGGACTCCCGCTCGCACAGGACGAGGATTTGAAATCGTAGAATTTATACGAACAGAGAAAGTTCTATCAGTCAAGAAAGATTCAATTATTTTCCGTAAATGCAAGGGAAAGCCGAATTGATACAGTTTGTACAACAGACCACTATGCCAGACTTTGTCAAACGCCTGTGCAACGTCCAAGAAAGCTGCTGTAGAGTGAAGTTTGTTTTCAAATCCACGAATGATGGTTGCACTAATTCGCAATAACTGATGGGTCGTAGAATGATGAGATCGAAATCCAAATTGGTGGGGAGGAATGACATTGGAAGAATCAATATAGTAAAGCACTCTTTTCTGAATAACTTTTTCAAGCAGTTTTGAAAGTGATGACAGAAGACTAATTGGTCTGTAGCTGCTAGGAGAATCTGTAGGTTTGTTGGGTTTATGCAAAACTATGATTTCAGCATGTTTCCAGGCTTTTGGAAAGTATCCTAACGTTATACAGGCATTAAAAATCGAGGCAAGTATGGACAAAGCTTTCCGAGACAAGTTTTTTAAGACTAAATTAGGTATCAAATCATGTCCAGGAGACTTCCTAGTTGGCAATTTTTTAATGAAAGATTTTATTTCCGAGGTAGATGTGTATTTAACAGGCAGCTCAGCGCCGCTAGGAGTTGCACCCAAGAACTCTTCTACCAATTGGTCATTTAATACATCTTGGATCTCATTGGGTCTGAAAGCATTTTCAAAGTGATCGGCAAAAACATTACTCTTATCCATATCAGTTTCAAATATCGAATCATTTAGTTTAAGCGGGGGTATAATCGTATATCTTCGTTAATAAATGTCAAAATCAGCTTTCTAAACAGTATATAACACTGTCTCTTAGTAGTTTGTCTTGAAATTAAAAAAATACAAACAGAACAAAAGCATATTTATTAAATGATCACTAACAGTGGTTTTAGCTTCCTGAAGTTCATAACCGTCATCTGAAAAGTTGCAAAATATTCCTATTTCTTAACTTCAAGCACAGTTAGGTAGTTAAGCAAGTTTCAAACATAATTTGTAGTGTTTTCGAAAATTCAACATATTTCTTCATCCTTGAAAATTTGTAATAAATCATAGATTTTCTCCTTTTTACAGTTCTTATTACAATACGAATCGGATTTTGATGACAACATCAACAAGGCCATAAAGGCCTCCAACAAGCTTCTGTAACTGCCCTTACGATCGTCCTATCTCGTCACATGTAAATTGTACAAAAATTTGTCATTATTGAAAATTTATATTTTTTATCATACATATTTTATATCATATATAAATAGTGAATATAACCATAATTGGTTGCCATGCCGTAATGGCAAATATACCCCCGTCGCTCCTGCGTACTCAGCGAATTTCCAAAGAATTAATGTTTCAACATCAAAGAAGTTTGTGGCTATCTTATATAATTAATAATCTTTATAAGGAAATATAATATATTTAATGGCAGTAGTGGGGTTTTGCCGGTTCTGCGCCAGGTCAAGGCCAAGCGGTTCGAACCGGCAGGTGTGGGTGACAGTGATGGATGTGTTTTGTAAGTGGGTCAAGGCCATTCGGAGGGAGTTTTAAAAAAGCGGAGCCCCGAGGGGCTCAGTCGGGGCGGGGATTCGGGACGGGTCGGATCGGAGCGGGCGGGCCGAGGGAGGGTTTTTTTTCGTTTATTTATTTTAATGAACTTAAATTAAAATCGTGTCGTTGTTGTTGTTGTGCAGAGAGGCGTTGAAGCGTCGTGCACCGGTGACGCAGTGGTAGACGCCGAAGGTGATGGCGAAAAGGAGGTAGACGCACAGCATGCACAGTACGCATTTGAACAGTTGCAGCAGGCGGACCATCCCTTGTTGGTTTGCCGTTTCCAATTGCAGCCTGTTGATCTCCAGTCTGAGTCTGTCCTCTTCCAATCGTGATCTGAGCGAAACGTCGTCCATCATGTCTGTGTGTGCGTGTTTTTAATTTGTGGTGGGGGGAAAAAACGGGAGCGGTGTTGACGGTCGGAAAGTCGGCGATGAAATGAGAAGCGAAGACGAATGCAGTGCATATTTATTGTAGAGTGGTGGGGGGTGAAGAAAAAAAAACAGTTGTCTCCGACTAAACCTCATCGTCAGCTGTGTCGGACGGTGCAGCCTCGGAAGGTGGAGGAGTGCTGTTTGCAGGTTCGATGTCCTCGCTTTCCATCTCCTCGCATTGTGGACAATTGTAGGAGATCTCCACAGTCATGGTGATGGTGTTGTTCGGAGCGCTGACTACGTCACTTAAAGTTTCAAAAATATCCCGCAAGTCTTGTTGCGACTTTACGGTAAATGTATTTGTACTTGTCGCTAAAGGAAAGCCGCTCATCGTTCGGGAGTTGGCGAACAAATGGCGAGCGGCGGTGAGGCGGCCGCCTATACTCGGTAGGGGTACCGTGGTGGGGGGAAGAAAAGAGTGGGGGGAGGACAGTGGTGGGGCGAAGCCTGGGTGGGGAACGAGGGAACTTCGGTCATCGCAGTTCGCCGCGAAACGCCGTCGGGATAGGTTTTGGGAGCCGTACGAAGATAAGCGCTAGCAGTAACACAATGTAGAAAATAGTAATACTTTGTTTGTAAATTAAATATTAAATTTATATTTAACCAGAGCTTGCATTTCTTGTTCCTCGTCGTTTAATTCAACAATTTTAACACCATTAGTTGTCTGTTCCTCTTCCTCTGCACTTTGCGACGATGAAGACATGGAGGTGCCAGAAGAAGATGATGAGGATGAAAATATTTTGGTAGGATTGACGTATTGCACTGTGATGTTGATCCTTCTTAAAGGATAGGTATCAATAAGTGTGAGTAAGTTTTGGAATAGGGTTTCCATCTCTTCTCTGTCGGTAATTAAATGTTGAAAGGAAATGAATTTATCATCCATGTTGTTGTCAGTGCGAGTAATGAAATAAGAGTGAGAAGCGTATCGAATGATCCGTAGAATATATGTTGTAAAAAATAAGTGGTGGGGGTAATCTCAAGGTCAATCAAATGGAGTTTTAAAAAAGGGCTGCAGTCAGTGACTACAGCTATACATCTGAAGCTTCAACAGGATCAGTAGACCAATCTGATCTGTACTTGCACGCACTTATGATGCATGTACAAAAGTCGTCTTTATAATATGCATTGCACTCTCGACAATTGACAAGTTTTTGCGGATGAAATTTGATACACCTCTGGGGGCAGCAAGTGTGGAAGTATCGTGATTTATAAATCTTGAAGGTTCGCAATTCCGGTGGTGGTAGTTGCTTTGTCTTGCATTTGCAGTAACAGGATCCGAAGAATTCGCACTTTGTACAAGCTAATCCGTCTACCATCCATCTTCCTAAATCGGTGCATTTTTGTTCACAACAGTAGCGCGGTGCGTCCTCGTTTTTCTTCTCTTCCATGTTGCCGCTTCTAAGTGTTGGCAAGAAATGAAGTTGTACAGTGTAGGATAGCGTGTTTGATAGATTAAGAAAAGTGGTGGGGGTAATCTCAAGGTCATCCAAATGGAGTTTTAAAAAAGATCATCTTACAAGTGTAAGATGGTTTTGACATTTATGATGCAGGTCTGTCCTTTTCTTTTTCTTCTTCTTTGGGTTCTTTCTTAATATTCTGTTCGTGTTCCTTCTTGTTAGCTCTAGCCATGGCGATGAGTTCTTCAGTGGATAGCGGGTGCACTTCTGGAAACTTCAGGATCAGTTTTGGTTGGAATCCTTCTCTAGTCAATACACTGAGATCGGCGCTCATCTCTTCTACGGTTCTATAGTCCTTTCCGTAGATCTTTCCATTGAATTCAATCATCATTCGGTATAACATGGCGGCAGTGGTTGTTATCGCTGCGACCGTCGGAGAGCAAATGATGATTTTGTTGGAGTTGAACCCTCGTTTTATAGCGAAATTTTACAGCGAACCCTTGTTGTCGTCATGCTTTGACATTTAGTAGTATTTGTGGAACTTGACATTAGTTTGAGTAGACGGAGTGGATGTTGTCGCCGCCTGTGTGGGAAAGAATAATTCTTCATCGCAGAAGTTTTGTTTGGAGAACATCCTCTTGTTTGTTACATAGGTGTCAACGTTCAAGTGATAACCACCGGCAAGAAGCACTCGCAATTCATTAGTGAAATTGTCGAGCTGTTCAAAAGTTGTAATAGTGGAGGTATCGTATGATGCACACTTGATCTTGAGAGACATTTTGCTATCACCAACGGAGATGTGTACAGCACTGAAGGTAGTCGTAGACTGAGGGAATTCCCACGGACATTGCTCCATTTATATAGTTTTTGAAACTAGGTCAAGGTCACCCGAAATTGTTTTTTATATAAAGCAGCATACCGATATGTGTACAAACACATACCGATATGTTGCTTTATATTGGTTTTTTTTTATATTTTTTATTGTCATTTATTTATTTAGAAATATTTTACAAAAGTTTACAAGAACAATATGAAATTACAAATTAACTGTTGGCGTTAGGCATGACGTGAAGCGTGAGCTCTGTAGAATTACTTCCGCTCGGACCGTGGGACGCCAAGTAGAGAGCTCCGGGATGGATGAGGCGTAGATCTTCGTTCTGCAGAAGTTGGACGAAGCGTTTGGGAAGAAAGATTTGAAACTTCGGTTCATCACCAGGCGAGTAGGGCGCTTCACTCAGCGTGCAGTTGATGGCGTCTCCAACAGTTGTTTCCATCTTCTTGATGGTGTGGATGATGTAATGCTTTTCTTCCTTCAATTCTGAACATCTTTTAGTGGGTAGGATGGTGGACTTGGAATGTTTGTTAAACTGATCAACAAGCGATTGTAAAAATGTTTGCGTTGCCATTTTTTACTTCTTCTTTTCTGTTGATAATATTCTTAGTCTTGCGAATCTGCGTGTGAGGTGTTGACTGCTCGGTGGCTAGAGTAATACTCATGCCAGGTCATGGTTGTCCCCTCGCTTTTATACCCTTCCCATCCCCCACCACTCTGTTGGAGATACGCGTTCAAGCGATAAGCGTTCTTCAAGGCGCATTGGGATTGACGATGTTTAAAGTTTTTCGATGAAATACAAATGTTGCCAAAGTGACATTGGAAATCCCTGTCCACCTGGACATTTAACACTTCGCGGTTTGTAAACGCCTGTATCCAACTGGCTTTTTCCACTCCTTTTGTGTAGATAATTTTAAATTCTTTACAGTAATGATTCATGATGTGCGGCATCATACTGTAGTGTACAAAACCTTCATCCCATCTCAAGTTGTGAAAGTATTTCATCAACCACTTGTTCGTTACTCTCGCTTTGGTGGTTAATCTGTTAAACGGTAGTGGCGGTTGGAATAAATAGTGATAAACTACAGATGTGTTCATATCTAAAACTACTAACTCTTTTATGATAAAACTTCCGTCGTTACCGCGGAACGCTTGGAATTCAATTATACCTCGTCTCACTTCCATTACTTCCGATTTGTTAGAAAA
This sequence comes from Neoaliturus tenellus, assembly GCA_030545055.2. Taxonomy (NCBI): domain Eukaryota; kingdom Metazoa; phylum Arthropoda; class Insecta; order Hemiptera; family Cicadellidae; genus Neoaliturus; species Neoaliturus tenellus. The sequence continues at coordinate 92,967,230 of CM061531.1, read as the reverse complement.
CGAAACTCGTTTGTTCATGACGAAGGTTGGTAAACGACTGTTTGTAAAACCGTGGTGCACACTCTTTTATACTCGAGGGTGTACACTTATCATTGAACGAGCCTTCTTCGTTCACCTCTTGGGCTTGCTCATCTATACTGTAGTTAGTCTGATAGTTGTGCAACTGTCTCCACATGTCAACTTCATGAGGTATCCTATTGAAGATGGACGTATCTACGGGACCGTACAGAATCGGCACATATGGTTGCCTATAAAATGTATCGGTCAGATACTCTTTTATAATTGCACTTGAAAATATTAGCTGTTTTAGATATCTTGTGATAGGACCGGTAGCACAACTTAGACTGTAGAATTCATCTTTTGTCAGGTGTATCTTCATCTCATGCTTGGTTAAATCTCGAAAGCGAACGATCTGTCCACCTCGATGTTTCACTATATCGATTTCGATATTGGATTCCAGCAGACTTAGTTTTGTCCTTCTTCCAAATGTGTTGTTACTCAAATAACATTCCAAAAGATGTAGATGTTTCCTAAACGATTCCCAAGAAATTTCAGTGAAGGCCACCATTTTAGATCCATGATTTAAAATAATAGTTGGCGAATAATCCAATGATTTTATAACTCCGGCGGATACGCTCTTTGTCATACACGAAGAGATGGGATAGTAGATCCTGAGAAATACTTCTGTCAAAATATTGGTGGAAATGGTGTCATCGATCTTTCTTCTTTTTATTCCTTTTTCAACTTCCTCTTCTTTTTTCTTATGTTTAAACTTGAGGAACTCATCCATTTCTTGTTCAACCTGTTTCTCTATATCCAAACTATTGTCACCCATGAGTGGAGTAGTTTCTTCTTCGTTAGTATTTGCAGTAGGAGAGCTCATCTTGCGGACGATGCTTCCCATACGACGGTCGGAAATATAATGAGATTCTCATTCTTTTTCCCTCCTTTTATAACATTTGCGTCGACCATAAAAAACAGTTTTTTACAACACATTTTTAACAATTCCCGTTAATGGAGTGTAAGTCACTATCTTGTCATGTATAATTAAACAGTATGCCGAAGTTCCGTCCGGTATTGCTTCTTCAAACTCAATTTCGATTTTTATATCCACACTGGACGATTTTACGGATTCATTTTGTTTTGAACAATCGATAACAACTATTGGGGCTTTGGAGAAAAACTGTTCCGGTGATAATAGCGGTGTATTTGTCTTCCCGTAATATGATGATTGAAACCTCGCATACATATCGTACAAGATCGAATAACGTTTTTTACTAAACATGACATTTAAATTGTCATAAGGAAAGAATTGAGAGTTTAGAAAAACTTTACAATTCTTTATATTGCAATGGTCGAATTGACCGGCGTGCGAAGTTATAACATCTTTTCGTTTAGTCTGGAAACCGAGTATTATGTACCGTGCCCGTTCTAGATAAGTGGACGTCTTGACAGTCCATGTTTGGCGTTCCGTTTGAGGCAGTGTGGGGTATTCATGGAATTCCCAACTTCTAAACGGCATGACGATATCACGGTCAGATTTCAACTTTCTCAACAATACGATTCTATGTTCATCGGCTAATCTGACATGCGGTACTCTCCACACGACTTTATCCAACTGTAGTTGCCATTCCAGTTTGGCTTCCGTAGTTCCAGGGTCTGCAAGTATCAAGTCCTTGTTAGTTGAAGATCTGAGTAATACCAATTCTTGTTTGACATTTATTATTATTCGTCTGTAATCTTCAGCGAATCCCAAAAGCAAACGTAAAGGGACATGAAAGTCAAAATGACCATTGGAATCCGGTGTTATAGTGTCTTTATCGGGAGCAACCCATCCGGCGGTGACTATTGAATTTTTCTCATGCGGTGTTAATGATGTTAATCCTTTCAGTGTCGTTGTTAGACCGACCTTTTTTGTCGAATCAACCGTCACTCCTGATATCTCATATCTTATTTCATCAAAAAGATATGCCATCGGGTTATTTATAAATGGCACCGTTGAACCAGTCTTTCCATCCAATTTTAATACCCGTCCTTCGATGTACAAGTAACTTTCAGACGGTAACGTGTAAATGTCCTGTTGTTGAATGGGGATCCTTATTTCATCGTTATTGTTTAATTTTGATGAAGTGTAAGGGTTGTGCGTGTGATATTCCTTCTCCCACAATGTTTCGTCGAACGTCGGCCCTTGAGATATATCCAGGATATCCATCGTTGGTAAGTCTTAATCCGATCTTCTGCAGGAAACGAATGTTGTCCGGTGTTAACTCGTCCAATGTTGAAGAGCTACTGAGGTCTCGGCTCTTTCGTTGCGGTTTAAATGTCAATCCCATGTTGAACTTATGACACCGCTTTTATGTGTAACCGTATTGTAATGGTTTCTCCTCTAAAGTCAACACTGTTGCCGTCCTGATCCGATATGTTCAGTACGATGTCCGAAATGAAACTGGTGTTCAACGGTAGGTATATCAGGTTTTGTGGTTTCTCAACTATTTTAAAACCGGGAGCCACTGTTGGATAAAATGTATGCAAAATATGTTGGTTTACTCCATCTCTATATGATCCGTGTATAATATTGCATGTTATATCAATACTGTTCACCTTCAATATTGTCACTGTGGTATCGCCTGTATGAGTGGTTCCAGGATCTAAGACTTTTCTTTTCTTGTTTGAAAACCCGAGTAAACTGGCGATCGACTGTTCCAAACTGAAATCTATATAATACTTTGAAGTGATTTCCGCTTTCAAAGTATTGTTATTTCCTTTTATACTGATATTTTCTTCTCCTAGCTGCTTCTGTAATTCTTGGTTTATATCGTCTATTTCATACGATCCAGTAGATAAAGTGATTACCTTCAATTGTGAATAATTTCCTTTTTCATCTTTACTCTCGTAATAATGTAGTAAATTGTTTTTTCCCTCCGTGACGTTGGGAATTGAATTGTACGTAGTAAAATCCAATAGTGCAGCTTCCCACAGTCTATCCTTGGATAAACGTAGTGCCGGGAAAAGAGTGCTTTTCAGTGTGGATGAATTTCCACTCATAGTCCGGGGCCGTTATGACAATATAGGGGTCCAATCGGACAAAATTAATAACAAAGCAAAACCACTTGGGACGTGTTTGGCATGGTCCCCTGATCATTTTGTGAAAATTCCCAACTTTTCCCACTTTGGCATTTTCCGCCATCTTGGAAAATGGCGGCTAAAATATTTTACTATGTAAGCGTTTATTTAAAAATTTATTGTACGATAACCATGCGATGTAAAAACCCCCAAAAAGATTTATTCTATTCAGAAAAAGATTTCCTAAAAGGAAATGTGGTATTTATTGATGGTATTTTACAAGCCAAGGACAATATTTGAACATAAACCTAAAATTTGACAGAATTTTCATGTTATATTTGAGAATTTTATTAGTTTACTTAGATTATATTGAAGATATGAATTTCTGTCCCGATACAAAAGTTGTAGCCAATAAAATTCTGCATCTTTTCATGTATAATGTTTGCACATTACGCCTATAACAAACACTACAAAATATTTTAAATTTTAACTTTTATGTATTTTAGCAACAGGCAACATAAAAATTTATACTTTAGCATGCGAGTACAACATTAATAACGTAGTGAAACCACCTGGGACTTATTTAGCATGGTTCTCTGGTCATTTTGTGAAAATTCCCATTCATTCCCACCTTGGCATTTTCCGCTATCTTGAAAAATGGCGGCTAAGAAATGTCATTGTGTAAGCTTTTATTTAAAAATCAATTGTACGATAACAATACAGTGTAAAAACCTCAAACAAGATTTATTCTACTCACGACAACATTTCCTACAAGAAAATGAGGTATTTATTGATGGTATTTTACACGCTAGGGACAATATTGGAACATAAACTAAAAATTTTACAGAATTTTCATGTTATATTTGAGAATTTTCCTAGTTTACTTAGATTGTATTGAAGATATGAATTTCGTCCTTTTTCAAAAGTTGTAGCCTATAAAATTGTGCAACTTTTTGTGCATAATGTTTGCACATACTCCTAAAAAAGGGTTGAAAAATGTTATAAATTTTAATTTTGATGTAGTTTGGAGACATGTTAAAAACAAATTATAATTTAATTTAATCAGGCAAATACAACATTATTAACTAAGTAAACCTTTCTTGACGTGTTTGGAATGTTGCCCTGATCGTTTTGTAAAAATTCCCATTAATTCCAACTTTGCCATCTTCCGCCATCTTGGGAAATGGGGGCTAAGTATGTAATTATGAGGACTTTTACTTAAAAATTAGTTGTACAATAACGATAAGGTGTAAAAGCACAGACAAGATTTTTTCTCCTCGCTTAAAAATATCCTTCAAGAAAGTATGGTGTTTATTAATGGTATCCACGCCAGGATCAATAATTGAATATAAATTTGAAACTATATTACATGTTCTTGGCTTCGTCTGAATTGAAAATATGAAAATATTGGGCATCTTAAAGTGTATAATGTTTGTACATTACTCTTAAAAAGGTTAAGAAATATTTTAAACTTTAACTTTTATGTAGTTTGGGGACAAGTAACAAACAAATTATAATATAAGCAGGCAAGTACAACATTAATAACCAAGTAAAACCTTTTTGACATGTTTGGCATGGTTCCCGGATCATTTTGTAAAATTCCCACCTTTTCCTAAAAATGGCAATTTCAACCATATTGGAAAATGATGGCTAAATAATGTAGGCTTACCCATATCATACTTATATTTTAAAATGAATTGTACATAAACCATGAAATGTAAAACCCTTAAACAAGATTTATTGCACTTGTCAATGCATTTCCTATAAAGAAAACCTATGGGTGGTGTGTTAATGGGATGTATTACGTGCCACACAACCATAAACTGTTCTGGTTTATGATAGGTTCTATTCAATGGTAGGTTCTAGGTTAAACCAATTCATCAACTAATTCTGTTACAATATTACATAATTAATCTAATTGAAAATTGAATCTTGCATTCAAGGAACAGAATTTTTTCTGTAGAGATTATAATGAAACTTGTTTCAGGTTTGTATACCAAGCTTGTTTTAGGCCTCAGTAACAACACAGCCTAATAGGCTCCAGTTTATTATTTTTAGTTAAAAGTAGTTTTATACACCCCTGCCTATGCCCATTTCATGTCAAACGACAATAAAGATTCTTGATTCTTAAATGTATTTGTATTGACTTTTGAGAAGTGCAACTCTGGAAAAATTTACGAATTTTTTAAAATTGAGAGGTCACCATGTCAAAAACGATCCAAGTGTTTTTTCTGTGATATTTGTACTTGAATCATTTTTATCTTATTTTTAATCAAATTGCAAAGCAATATAAAAAGTCCAATTAAAAATGTTCTTTGTTTTTTTTTTTTTTGTGTTTACTTTCAGTAGTTACGTGCTGATGAAGTATATGAAAAGATGCACAGATTAAAGGGCTTCATAGCCTATTTGGTGCAAGTACAAACTGAATTTTTTTATGTTCAATAATAATAAGGCAAACTTGGCGATACATAGAAATATAAATGTTACTTTTACAAAATTAAAACTAAACGCTTAAAATTTGAGTGTGCCGTGTAAGATATCCCATAAACAAAAAACACATTTTCTTACGCGAAACGCTTTGATGAGTGAAATACATCTTGTTTGAGGATTTTACATCTTAGGGTTAATGTACAATTAATTTTAAAACAAAAAACATGATATGATTGTGATACTTAGCCACCATTTTCCAAGATGGCGGAAATAACCATTTGGAAAAAGGTTAGAATTTTTCCAGATTATCGAGGGACCATGCCAAACACGTCAAGAAAGGTTTACTTAGTTATTAATGTTGCATTTGCCTGCTCAAATTATAATTTGTTTCTTACCTGTCTCCAAACTACATCAAAATTAAAATTTAAAATATTTTTTAGCCCTTTTTAGGAGTAATGTGCAAACATTATACACGAAAAGATGCACAATTTTATAGGCTACGACTTTTGTGAAGGGACAAAATTCATATCTTCAATACAATCGAAGTAAACTAGGAAAATTCTCAAATGTAACATGAAAATTCTGTAAAATTTTAAGTTAATGTTACAATATTGTCCCTAGCGTGTAAGATACCACCAATAAATACGGTACCACATTTTCTTGCATAAAATGTTGTTGTGAGTAGAATAAATCTTGTTTGAAGATTTTACGCTGTATAGTTATCGTACAATTGATTTTAAATGAAAGCTTACACAATGAAATGTCTTAGCCGCCATTTTCCAAGATGGCGGAGAATGCCAAGGTGGGAATGAATGGGAATTTTCACAAAATGATCAGGGAACCATGCCAAGTAAGTCCCAAGTGGTTTCACTACGTTATTAATGTTGTACTTGCATGCTCAAATTTTAATTTTATGTTGCCTGTCACCTAACTACATAAAAGTTAAATTTAAAATATTTTGTTGCGTTTGTTTTACGAGCAATGTGCAAACTTTATACATGAAAAGATGCACAATTTTATTGGCTACAACTTTTGTATGGTGACAAAAATTCATATCTTCAATACAATCGAAGTAAACTAAGACAATTCTCAAATATGACATGAAAGTTCTGTCAAAATTTAGGTTTATGTTCAAATATTGTCCTTGGCGTGTGAAATACCATCAATAAATACCACATTTCCTTTTAGGAAATGTTTTTCTGAATAGAATAAATCTTTTTGGGGGTTTTTACATCGCATGGTTATCGTGCAATAAATTTTTAAATAAACGGTTACATAGTAAAATATTTTTGCCGCCATTTTCCAAGATGGCGGAAAATGCCAAAGTGGGAAAAGTTGGGAATTTTCACAAAATGATCAGGAGACCATGCCAAGTAAGTCCCAAGTGGTTTCACTACGTTATTAATGTTGTACTTGCATGCTCAAATTTTAATTTTTATGTTGCCTGTTGCCTAACTACATAAAAGTTAAATTTAAAATATTTTGTTGCGTTTGTTTTACGAGCAATTTGCAAACATTATACATGAAAAGATGCACAATTTTATTGACTATAACTTTTGTATGGGGACAAAAATTCATATCTTCAATACAATAGAAGTAAACTAAGAAAATTCTCAAATATAACATGAAAATTCTGTCAAATTTTAGGTTTATGTTCAAATATTGTCCTTGGCTTGTAAAATACCATCAATAAATACCACATTTCCTTTTAGGAAATCTTTTTATGAATAGAATAAATCTTTTTGGGGGTTTTTACATCGCATGGTTATCGTACAATAAATTTTTAAATAAACGCTTACATAGTAAAATATTTTAGCCGCCATTTTCCAAGATGGCGGAAAATGCCAAAGTGGGAAAAGTTGGGAATTTTCACAAAATGATCAGGGGACCATGCCAAACACGTCCCAAGTGGTTTTGCTTTGTTTTTCATTTTGTCAGATTGAAATGCTAACTTCCCCGGACTATCAGTGACACTGTATACGATGACATCTTATATGTGACTGACACTTTTCGCTAGAAACTCCAAACATAAATGCCCGCATATTTCAGTATCGTTGGGTTGTTCTCTCTTGTAATTGTAAAAAATGTTTTTGGAGTTTCGAAAATAATGTTGAAGTTCTTTCGGCGGTGGTAGATTGCCGAAACTGTCAAAGTAGTAAACGTTTTGTCCGAGTTTTTTATAGCATACCCAATGAGTGCCTGGACCATAGGTGGAATCCAAATTTACTATTTCAGTTTCGTTTTTCCATATATTATTTGGTAATGCGTCTTTCATAAAAACTCCTCTAAAAAATGGTATTCTTAAACATTTTACATAATTTGATAATTGATGATTTGTTAAGGCTTTATTTGGAATTATCAATTGATTGTTCTTATTTAGTACACACGGTACGGTCTTAGGTATAGGCCTGCTCCGTTTTTTACCATCGACCAAACGGAAGTTTTCTTTGCCTTTGTTTTACGAGTTCTACGACGTCTTTTCTTAATGTTTCCACCTCTTTTGGGAGCTCTTTTCTTTGCAGGTCGTCCTCTACGACGTTTCCCACCACCGAATTTTGTTTTCCCCTTCATGGCTGTAGTAACTGCCCAAGCGGCTGCTTTTTCCGCAATACTTGAGTCACTTGATTTCACTCTTTGCCAAGCTTTTTCAGCTAACACTCTATCTGCTATCGATCTATTTGTTGAATCTGCAAACTTGGAATACGCTATATCGTGTTCTTTGCAGGCCTGATCCAATTTATTAATACCAGGATCTCCTCTTGCTAAACGTTTTGCCAACTTAGTTCCGGGTCCGCAATATTGATAACCTCCGGGCAGATGGAATTCGTATGGTAGAGCGTCTATCGCTCGATTTAGAACAGCGCCAACAGGAATCCGTCTGAGCAGGGAAAACGCAGCTGATGTTATACCACGTCCTTTCTTGCCGCTGTCTTGACGACGACTGAGCGGTGCGGTCTTCATTATGCCGTCTTATATAACCAGCGTGTTTACTCCACGAGCTGCTTTACATAAATGAATAACTCGTGCACAATGTTTTATATTTAAATACTTAATTATTCAAATTAATTATATACTGATTTATGATTCTATTTTTAATCCAAGCTTCTCGTTCATCGGGTTGAATCACCACATGACTCGTTGTACTAGCTATATGATTGTGGGTATCGATAAGTAAATTACCCACTATTCTTATTAAACAATCTAAAGTTACAGCATCTTTCGGATGTTGAGGATCGTGTAACTGCATAATACGTTTATCATTACACGTGTAAGCGGTCGAATCACTTTTTGATGTTGTTATGACTTGTCCAATAGTAGCGGCATCATTGAAAACTTCACCTGGTGAGACATTAATTATTTTCTTCATCTTAGCATCAAATTTGGTTCCATTGCGTTGATCCCAAGTTATTGTTTGTTTTACTGTAACACAGTCATCTTCTTCATAACCAGGAAAAATATTTGTTATTCTTCTATTATGACCTTCGTATGTACCTAATAAAGGACCTTTCGCAATTAATGTTTGTCCCATTACAGGTACATCCGAACTTTTTTCACCAAATCTTCCATTTGTTATTCTTTTACCTCCCGCATCCCATTCATCATTTTTTCCTTGCATTAAATCAAACTTTTCATTTCCATGTATAAATGTATCTCCTCGCTTTAGCACGGCATCTTCATGTTTTACAAAATTCGATGTTCCCCTTTTTAATTCTTTAGATAGTTGTTCCATAGTAACAGCGTCTTTTGGTTGAGAACCGAACTTTACATTTGACAACACTTTCCCATGACAATCGATTTCATCAGAATCTTGTAAAATACAGTTGTCCTTGATGTATTTCAGGTTTACAGCATCGCCGTCTTCCTTTGGGTATCCAATGTCATTTATTATAAATTTATAAAAAGAAAAACCGCGTTGAGTCTTTTCCGGTATTATAGAATGTAAATATTCTTTATTAACTAATTCTTTATCATTTTTTGGATTTGCCACGTTTGTTATTCTATGATTCCCAGCATCATATGTCTGTCCATCTTTTAAATTATTACCCCACTGCAATTTTAAAGTATTTGAAAGTTCAGATGATAAATACTCTTTATTAATTGCATCAGAACTGTCAGTTGGTTTACCAACGTTAATTATTTTATGTGATTTGACATCGTAAGTATTCTTGTCCAATTTCAACGATGTTGAAGTAGCTTCTTTAACTGTTTTTAAATTTGCTCCATCAGTATCTTCTTCTGGATCTTTAACTAGTTTTAGACGTTTATTACTTATGTTATAGTCACCTTCAGGAGTTTGCGGTAATCCACTTCTTTTTCTGTCTTCTCCAACTTGCACCCCTAACGCGGAGTACCGTCCGAACTTGTCGACGCTCATGTTAGAACTGATACATTATACGCTTACAATTCTTTTATATATCCGCGGACAATTATACAACTATGCCGCGATTCCTAAGTTCATCAACCAGAGCCACCCATTCATTATTTAATCCCGTATGACCGGCTTCCATGGCTTCATGTAATAGTCTCATCCTGTCAACCAATTTATTGATGTCTCTGTAGTAGATCACATTTGTGTTGTACAGATTTTTCATTAGTCCTTTACCAGATGTTGAAGTATCTCCTTTACTCTTTTTGCCATGTTGTTCAAGAAGTGATAAATCCATAAGTGATAAAGATTTTCTTTTTAGCGGTTGTTTTAGCGCCGGTGCGGTACGCAATGTTGGCAATTTTCGTGGTGGAAATAGCTTTTTAATAACGATGTTATATTTCGTTGCACGTGAACGATTAATCATCGCATCCTTTGAGTAATTCCTTTTATGAGCGTTGGTATTTTGTAGAATTTCTTTAAAAACATTTAAATCTTTCATTGAATACCTTAGTGGTATGTTTTTAAAAATTAATTCATATAACCCTTTTGTTCCTTTATATTTATGCTCGCCGATAATGATGTAATCGTCCTGAGTTATTTCAAGCTTTGAATCACCGATTTTCAATTCATTCCCATCAATCCTTGCTCCGTATACGTGTGATTTGCTTAAATTACGGTTAGCTTTCATGTCATGTAACATTTTCATTATGTATTTCCTTCCAAGAGGTCCATGTTGTAATATATCGCTACTCAATTGAGTTAGATTTGGAATCGATTGTTCCGCTTCAGGTATTGGGTGTTCTTCTTCTTCTTCTTCTTCTTCTTTTTTAACAATTGGTTCTTCTTCTTTTGTTTCTTCTTGCGAAAATTCACTAGCACTTGTATATGAATCATCGTCGTCTTTTTTTAATGCTTGTACTTCTTGTTTAGAAACTGGTAGTAAAACATCTCCTTCATAACGAGGTTTACCAATGGTTTCTGATATCTGTTTTAATGGTTCCGTAATAGGTTTAAATGTTGTCTCTAGAAATTCTTCTCGTTCACTTAAACCCATCCTTAATGCGCGATTCTTCATCCTAATAGAATCGCTGAGTGATTTTATTTCTTTCAATAGTTTTTCCTGATTCACCATGTTTACACTGTGAAGTCTGATTCATTACTAGACGTACCGCCGTTCAATTAATGGATTAATACAAATTTGTCCAACCCTATCCGATATCTTCCATCTTTTATAGCTTCATCTTTCATAATGACAAGAAAGCCATACTTTTCAGCCCACGCTTTGCCGCACATCTCTTTAAATTTATCAAATGTCATATCCGCATTCACATGATCGTTATATATATGTTTCAAATTTGTTTCATCTTGCTTGAATATTATCAGCAAATTAGCATTATCTCTTATAAGTTGTTTTGGAATTTTACTGTAGGTTTGACCAATGTAAATACTGTCAATATTATGATGTCTTCCCATTGCAAAATAAGTTCTGATTGTATCGTGATTCTCACATGATACATCGTCAAATATAAATACAGAAAATGGTTTAGCTTCATTTGGCTGCATAATTGTTTCACTAGCATTAAACTTGTAGAAATTTACTTCTGGTACACTTGCTAACACTTTATCCAACAACTGGTATTTAGGTTGTTGCAAAGATTTTGAAAAAATGTATATATTATTAAAACGTAGTCCTTTTGGATTAGTTATAAGGTTGAAAACAACATTTGTTTTTCCACAATTTGAAGGACCGGTTATCAAACATCTTATGGAGTTTGGTAGTAATTCGCCATGTTTACCACGGTTTAACTTGTCACTATCCACTGTCAATTCATCTATATTATTAATATTAAATCGTTCCTTTTGCTGTACAATATCCATCTTGTTTAAAGGTTAAACACATAATGAGTTATTAAAGTACTATACCAAGTCTTTTGTAGGAATCCAAGAATCTTCACTCTTATCAAATCCCAACCAACGGACTTTAACTTTATCCTTTTTTCTTTGTAAAACCTTTTCGACAAGATATACATCACCAACTGTTGATTTCAATAGTTCATGCCCATAGAATCCGCCTTGAAGTAGTTCACCTTTGTTGTCCTTTAAAATGTACGTTTCTGGTATTGTCGGCTGCACCTTGTAGATTGTAAATACTTCGTTAGTCCAGTTTGGTAGATATCTCTTACTGAAAACCCCTTTGTATTTACTTATACGCACCTTATCGTTTACTTTAAACTTTTTAGGTTTTAATTTTTCAATTTTGGGAGCAGTATTTTTTTTAATACGCTTCAAAACAAGCTTAGCATTGCCGCTATTTACTTGGATAGGTTTCATACCAATGGTGCGATGATATTTGTTATTGTACTCTTTTATAAGCTGCGGTAATATATCGTACCACACGTACGATCCTCGTTTGGAAAATGTTTTATACATCGCTCCTTTTAATGTTCTATTGAATCGTTCTATTATCGAAGCTTTGACTTCCGAATTTGTAGAATAATGATTTATGTTATATTTTTTCCATTAATGTTGCAAATTCCTTATTGAAATATTCTTTTCCATCATCAGTTTGTAAATGTTTTATGACAAGTTTATTTCTTTTAATAGCCGTTTCCATAGCTTTTGTAACACTTTTCCCACTCTTGTCCTTAAGCGGTAAAGCGTCAGCGAGCTTGCTAAAACAATCTATAATCGCTAATATATATTTAAATCCTTTATTCAATTTACTATGTGGTATCATTTCGATGAGATCGGCTTGGTAGAGATCGTTCATTCCTTTAATAACTGTATTTCTTCTTGGAATCTTTCTTCTTGCCGGTTTATGAAGTTCATGTACAATCTTATCCTTCAGTCCTTCCATTCTTAGATGTTGTTTCCACGCCGGTTGAAAAAATACTAATCCTCAGACTGGTTTGTCATCTTTTATATCATTAACAAATATGGGTCAAGGCCAAATAATAGCTGTGTAAAAAAGAGGGGGCATGGCATTGGGCTTGCCATGCTCCCCTCTTTTTTACGGAAAGGAAAAAGGAAGTAGGTGAAAGGACGAAGAACAGGTTTTATTGGTCGATAGGAGTTAATGAATAATGTCCAAAAGGAAGTGTGTGTATATTGTCTTGCTGGATATGCCTCTTGTCATCCTTGTAGCTTAGTGCCCATTTGGTTTGTTTAACACTGTAAACTTGATGGTTGAAGCTTCTTATCGTATTAAAAGTTGCTGTGGTTTCTATATTTTCGAACAGACATCTTTTAAAATGTTCAAATTGTACATTCTTCTTTAGATATGATGTTTTAATACCTTTTGCCTTCTTCACAACTTGATGTTCTTCTTTCTCACTTATGTACAGTTGAAATGAATAAAGCTTGGACATCAAAGCCACAATTTCCTCCATAGGCGCACCATTGGTCTCATCTTTGAATTTTCCTAAGACTTTCTTGTTTATTCCATTGTCGTAGTTAGGATGCTGTTGCGGATAGTCAGAAAAATCAAAATCATCTTTATAAACAAAAGTGCGTAGGTCTTCATACATATCATTGGTTATAATCCAATAGATGAATGCGTCGGTGTCCATGTATGCAATTCCAATGTTCTCTCTTCCATAATGTTTCACCATTTTATTATAATGAAAATCGTACATATGAGTTTTTGATATGTCTAAAATGGACATTCCGACATAAACAGGGCGATCCATCTTAATTGAAATTTTGTTCATAGAAACGGCAACAAGGTTTTCATTAATAATTATTGAAGATGCAAAGTTTGGTTTTTGGACCAACTTTTGTAATTTTGTTGCGTCATTAACCAATCTTAAATCTTTGTGATTCCTCTTGTTTTCTAATGTTTTGCCGAATATTGCATTATTCGTCAATTTAAAGAAATCCTTTTCAAAATTGGACGTTGCTGCAGTTCTTCTTCTAGTGTTGTTATCTATATAGGATTTCAACCAACAGGATTGAGAAAATTGTAGCACCCTATTAATTTTGGTAATTTTCAATCCCATCTCTAACGCTTGTTGTACTGTCCAATAATGTGCTACATACCTCGTCTTGTTGGTGAGTGTCATCATTAATTTTGGCCATCTACCAGTCGGAGATATTTCTGTTTTTGCTAATAGCGGCAAGTCGTAATGGTGGTCGTGAAGATGTTCGGGGTACTCAAAATCAACGTCAAAGATGTAACCAGTATCTCCGTGTTTAGGGATATCGGCGATGTTATCAATCGAATTTGGATCAACCCATTTCAAATTATCATATGGAAGGGGTTTTGACATAGCCCATCCATATAGGTTATTTGCGTCAAAATAACCTATAAATGTACTTGGTTGTGACGCGTCATAGTTGGGGAGGTATTTATTGTTGGCTTTTACATATCTGGTTACACTTTGCGTTAATCCTCCTCGGATACCAGACTCTATCATCAACACCATATCTATATCGGTTAGTAGTTGAAGTTTACAGTTTGTTTCTTTTAACATGGCCTGCCATGCCAATCCGGGAGCTGTGTACGAATGAAGAGGGTCTAATCCGTATGCTTTTAAACAGGTATTCCTAAATTCTTCCATTATGTCACATAATAGTGTCACATCCAATTTAACGTAGAAATCTGAATATTCTCCCAAAGTTCTCATCCCTAATTCATTCCATACCTTACAAGCGTGTTGATAATCTTCCTCACTGATGTCCTCTTCGTATAATTTACTCTTAAAAGCTTCTCTAGGTGGAAGTGAGGTTTCTTCAAATCTTTCCAAACTGTCGATATATTCATAAGGGAAAACACCTTTGCGAAGAACTAGATCCAATTTATCGTTATTCACAATCATTCTTGTTTCTATTAAATCTTCTTTCCTTAGGTTTTCTGAAAGTCTCGATAAACTGCACGGCATAAACCGGTACGAATCTAAAAATCGTAATTTTATATTTCCAATCTTCTTACTAAAACTTATAAACTTTTCAGTTGTTTCCGCGATAACATCAATCGCACCGTCATCTCTCCCCAATTCTGGTATTATAAAATGACCATCATAACCGCTAAGGTTATGCAGTATTACAGGTATATTTCTAGGAATCTTGTAATTGATGTTGCATCCATTACATGCTGCACCCCTACAATATCCTGTAAGATGATCATGATCCTTAACTTTGTAGTTATTCAAACTAAACTCATTTTTACATAAAAAACAATGGGTGGCATTTTCATGTTGAATTTCTTCTTCTTCATCCATAGGTATCATTGGCACAATATCGCTATACAAATTTTCTACATTCCTAGCTATTTCATATAGATGATTAAGAAATGTCGCAGCAACATCTTCACCACGGTACACCACGGGTCTTGACGTTAATCCGTACCCATTTAAATGTTCTTCAGCCAATGTAGATTTAACCAATAAACAAAAACTGTTAGGCTTATGCATTTGATATTTTATACTCTTCCTTGCTTCAACGTTTTCATCTTCAATAGGGACAAGTGTTGATTCAAAATCAGCGTATACCACTATAGGAATGCGATACTGATGGAACACCTTTTCAAACTGTAAGTATGATTTACTTAATGGTGGTAAGATAATCTTTGCTTCAAAGTGTTCATTACACAGTTGTTTATGTTCTTGTAACCAATTTCGCCCTCCATTTCTTTCTTCTTTAAAACAAAAACATCTTTTACAAATTACTTTTTTGTGTTCATTTTTCGATAGCTGCTTGTTGACAAGTCTTTCAAATGATTTTATCCATATATAGTGTGACACTTCATCCTTTGTAAGTAACAACAAGTCCGTATGATCTGCAAGCTCGTTCTTCACCACTTTTAAAGGATAAACTTTATTGGAACTGTCCAAAGCAAATACGTTAACTGATATTCCGGGATTTTGTTTTTCAAATTTTGAAATATCCTTCAACCCTACCGGGTAAGACATGCCTTGAAAATTATATCTATATCTGTAGTCCTCATATTCTTCGCAGGGTCTTTGCGCATTGTGTGTTACAAATTTTGAGGTCATGGCGTATCGAAAACATTCCATATCTTCATTTTCTACATTTACACATGATTTTGTATCTTTGATCCTTTTCGGGAGTGCAATATAACTGCTGCCCATCAGCCCATAACCATGCTTGTGAACTCTTATGTCCATACCTACGACGCTAACTAGACTCCAACCTGATCCTCTTCCTTCGTGTTCTTGAATTTTCGTCAAAATCTCTTCAAAACAATCTTCTATTATTGAATCAATATCCGAATTACCCATGATGGTTCGATTTTTTGTTATAAATCCTATTTTTGACATTTCTTCTTCTACATTGATAAACATGGCGTCTAAGATCAAACCAAATTTAATAAAGTTTAAACGTTTTAGTTCTTCTTTTAAAATCTTGATTACAATTGGTTTAGCTTCAGCAACAAATTGCTCTAATTCCAGATTTTCGTTTTGAATTTTGTGATGCATCACCACTTTACCGGGTAATGCGTGAATACTTAAACTTGGTAGTGTATTAGATGGTCCTGCTGTTACTTCTTCTGTAGATATGTTTTCATTTTCTCTTACTGTAAAATTTTCATTTCTATTGTGATACAACTCCTTATGAATGTCTAACAATTATTTCATCTTCATAAGACTCTAAACATATCTCACAACGATGCATTTTAGCGATGTTTATCCTTTGAAATTTAACAGGTAAATGAAACGCGGCCTCTTCATACCGCCTTTTTATGCCGTCTTACCCCCACCAATTTTAATCTTCTTCTTCTTCTTCGCTATCTGACGGGAATAATCGTCTTGCGCAGAAAACCAATCTTTGACGTATTGATTCTACATCAGGATTGTGACTAGATGTTGGAGTTTCATGATGCACATCTTCAAATTCCAATGGTGCTGGGTATTCATTCTCTGTCAAGTCTATTTCTACATCTTCATGCGCCTCACTTGTTAATTCTTCTTCCATACTGTCAACACTTTCCGCTTCTGAGTTGTCGTCATCCGAATCTCCCATGCCGAGATCTTCTTGTTGAATTTTATATAATATTTCAAAAATAGGTTTCCTAGGATAGTCAGTGTTATCCACGGGAGCCATTCCGAATGAATAAAGGAGACCCTCTTGTGTGGCTACTTATATATGACTATTTTAATAGGTCAAGGTCAACACCCCCTAAAGCGAGAATGGGGAATAGAGCACTAAGTGGCATGTTAGTCCATTACCACAAAGTGATCTATTCCCCACTCTCTAATGTAAGTCCAATTAGCAACCAATTATTAAATGTCAATTTTTTATTGTTTTTTTTAACCTCATCACTGTTTATATCAAGTCCAATTAATAACCAATTGTTTTTACTAACACATAAAATTTTAAATAATTTTGTAGCTTCTTTTGCTTCTTTTTTATTCACTGTCTTTCATCACACAGTTCATAGGTTCTTCATCTTCTTGTTGTAGAATTCTTTTGCGTTAATATTCCAACTGCTGTATTCTTTCATTCTTTATGGCCAACTCGATAAGTAGTTGATTGATGTAGTCAGTGGCCATATCGATAGTTCTAGTCCTTACTTCTCCCAATCGCACTCCTGGTATTAGCCTTTGCAGTTTGTAGTATTTTTGTCTTATTCTCGCCTCTCTTGCCTGAGCTGACTCTTTAAAATGACTTTTCTGGGCTTTCAAATGATGTTCATCCTTTTTTGTTGTAGTAAGGTCCAAAACATTGTCTCCACTCGCCATGATTCTGGTTCTACTGCGAGATGTGAGAAACAAGAATATTATAAGCGGAATGACTACAACAACGCGTCGAACCTCTTTTATCCACTTTCCCCCACCAAAACACTTTCCCCCACCATGTTTTTTATAGGTCAAGGTCAAATAAACTTAACGCGAGAACGGGGAATAGAGCACTAAGTGGCATGTTATTCCATTACCACAGAGTGATCTATTCCCCGCTCTCTATTCTACATCTAATTTTTTTGTATTTTTCTGTTTTATTTTTTTTTTAATATTTTTTTTACCCGTCATCATTTACACAGCAGGAGGTTCATACTTTATAGGAGAGTCTTCATCAGGTTCATCAAATGCATTCCACGCAAAAGTATCAGGAAGTTCATTAGGTTCCATCTTTAAAACAGGAATTTCACTAGGCGGATTCCATACACCAGTAGTTTTATTTGTCTTCAGTTTGTTTTCTAACACTTCAATTTTGTCCAACAGTTCCAAAATATATTTCTTTGCGCCCATCAATGTTTGTATCCTGGTATTGTTGACATTCAATGAAGGCACTATGAGTTGCAATTGATAGAACGCCATTCTTTCTTTCCTACACCGTTCCTTACCTAAAGCACTCAATTTTGGATGTGTTATTTGTTTTCCTTTACTTGAAAAATGTAAAACTTTACTTGTTGAAGGGGTTGAATTTTCTACTGGTTCACCCATTTTCATACAATGTTCTTCTTAAGAGTTTTAGCAAATAAATGAATCTCCTACTGTGTTTTAACCCTCTTTTAAACACAATTCCCCCCACTATTTCAATTTTCTCCCACCATGTTTTTTAAACAAAAAACCAAACTTCCACTTTTGCATTCACATTATTGTCTTTTAGAAATTTAATAAATTGCGAGCTGGATGTCGATATTTGCCTGTTTGTTAAATGATCTTTCACCACTTGTTCATCTTTCCCTTCTAATATGTAGCAAAACACTTTCATCAAACTTCCATCATCTTCTTTGGATCTTATAAAGTTTGCAACAGATGTCCATTCTTCATCGAGAATTTTAAAAGTTTTTATTTCCATGTGAAAAGACATCTTTACTCCAGTTATTCTGTGACAGTAATGAAATCAACCTTTACCAAGCAACATTTATAACCAATACCCCCACTACTTTTTCCCCCACTACTTTTTCCCCCACTACTTTTTCCCCCACTACTTTTTCCCCCCACTTTTCGTGACCTCCCCTCCATACCGTTACTCTAGTATGTTCTACACCTAATAAATTTACATAAGACCTGTGCGCAGATTGTGCATCTTTCCCAAATAGCTTCAAATCTTATTAGTGGTGCTTTAACACGATGGTCAACGTACCCTCCTTCAAGTTCAAATTCGTCCCAATCATCTATAGCTGCTCGTGCACAATCTGGACAAAGCCGGGTCCCATCTGCAAATTTATAAGCAACAATAATGCCGAATCCATAATGTTCTCTTCGATACTCGTGTATTGCATTTCTAACCGTATTGGGAATAACACATTCTCCTGATCTTATTATGTGATGAAATAAAAAGTCATCACAAATTATTTTTCTCAAACAAATAACGAAAAGAGTGTCCATCGTGTTGTAGATGAGAGTAACATTCGTACTAAACTGTTTTACTGCCTACCGCCCGCTTAAATAACTTATCCCCACTACTATTTTATAGGTCAAGGCCAAACAATATTAACGCGAGAACGGGGAATAGAGCACTAGTGACATGTTATTCCATTGCCACAAAGTGATCTATTCCCCGCTCTCTATTCTACCTCTACTTTTTTTTACATTTTTTTAATTTTATTATTTTTTTTATCATTTTATGTTTTTTTTTTAACTTAAAATCCTAATATTTCATTTCCTTCTTCTTCGCCTTCTTCAACCACACCTTCGTTACTACACACATTTTTCAAACGTAACAGTTCTTTCTTCATTTTATTGTTTTCATTTTCCAATTGTTTAATTTTTGATTTTCTTTCTTCCAATAGTAGCTTTAAATGTTTTATGTAACTACCGGCTACGTGGACAGTTTTTACTCGATTTTCTCCAAGTTGCATTCCGGGAATTTGAAATTGAAGTCTGTAGTATTCCATGTTGATATTAGCCTGGGTTTGTCTTGATTGTTCACTTCTTCTCCTTCTGGTCTCCTCTTCTGCTTCAGAAGTAAGCGTATGATATAAAATTGGACGTTGCATCGTAGTTGGCTGCTCTTATAAAACTAAAACTGATTTCAGTCCGACATCACATTTATCCCCTTTAACCCACCACTTTACTGGTTGTTCCACAAATGACGAATACATATTTCAACGGTCACACTAGCACCATTTTTAACAAGATGGTTATATAGAAAATAAGGATAGTCACAAGATTTAAGATCTTCATTTGCCAACATGAAATCAAATGCTAATTTCCTTGAATATTCATTATGAAATTTTTCATGAACACTAATTAGAATTCCAGCCTTTTCAAACTTATAACCGATGTCCGGGATTTTCTTACAATCATCTATGTCCAGAATTGGAAAATGATACGTGAAGGAGTTCACCGGTGGTACCCACACTCTATCACTTTCTTCACAAAACACTTTGTACATTCTCGCTCGCTCATCCATTTTCAAATGATTTTTACTCATGCCAGTCTACCGTTTAAATACCCTACTACCGCATCTTTCCCCCTACCATTTTTATTCCGAATTTGTTTCCTCATGTTGCGGAGTATGAATAACATGGGCAGCGGCATTCCAGAGTTGTGACTGCAGTTCTTCTTCACCTTCAGATTCTGTTAATTCTTCCGGTTGGTGCATAAAGGATACATTTGAATTTGAAGCGGGTCCAATATCATTGTTCATTTGTTGATTTAAATTTAAAAATTCTCCAACTATTTCTTCTAAAAACTGTCCAACCGTAATATTTACCTCTTGCTCTAGTTCTTCGTCTTCTGCCATCTCACGATCTATAACAATTTCAGTAATGTAGATAAAAGTGGTATCTCTCGGAGACATGGTTTAAGAAAACGTGTGGCTCCAGTAACAGTTACACGAAAAATGAACAGGATTGTGTCGAACCCTCGCTTATATAGGAAACTGGAAGGAGAGGGGGGGGGGGTAAAGTCAATTATAAAAATAAAAATTTGTAACTTGCCTTACTCTAATTACTCTTCCGCAGACAGCTTGTATTGCATTGCAACCACTTCCACCTCTATCTTCATGCCTTCTACAAGATTACGTACTTGCAGCATCCAAGGAAACAGTATTTCTAAAACTTCAATCCTTACTCGGCATGCACACAATACTTCGTACGCACCGCGACGGTATACAAACACACTAACCCCCATGCCCATATCCCTCATTATGTTTTGTTCAATTTTCAAAAATAACCTATACAATAGCGGCCAAACTTCTGTGTGCTCAGCAAAAAACGAATCCAGTCTCTTATACATGTTTAACGTATAACAACAAGACAAATAATGAGCAAACACATGTGATAGGTGCTTTTATAACGTTCGCCAACACTTTACAGTGAAAATTTTTTGGCGGGGGGGGGGGGGGTTCAAGTTCAAGGTCACACAGGACTTACACTTATGTAGTAACCACTCATCACTAATCTTGCGTATGAATCTTACAATTCATACGCCTAATCTGTGTATTAGGTGGCCCTGAAAAGGGCCGTTTTTTTTGGGGTTTTTACAAACCCCTCCTTAGAGTAACTGGATGTCAAACCAGTTATTATGCTCTTCATTCCCCCTGAACTCATTAAACAACTCCCCCCATTGCCAGATGAAATCGGCATTGTCCGGGGTGATGTACACAATCGGGCTTCCAAGGAACAACATTGGAGATATTATTACAATTGTTCTGCCCGACTCCAACCAATGTACTGCTTCCCAGATGTACGGGTCAATAGTGTCGTCCGGTTCAAGTATTATACATCTAAGTCTTTCATCAATCAGTTGTTCTTCTTCTTCATCCGATGTCTGTTCTTCATCTTCTTCCTCTATTTCTAAAACTTCTTCGGACTCAGTACATTTGTTGTAAAATGATGCACCATCCAGTGGAGCCATGTTTGCTGTACAGTGGGTAGGCGAGCAATGTTCCAACAGCGGGTGTGCGGCTGTTTATTGAAAGTGGGTCAATGCAAAATAAGAGAAAGTTGGCAGGGGAAGGAGGTTTGTGACGTCAGCGGGGGGGGGGGGGGTGACGTCAGCCGGGGGGGGGGGGGGTCGTCAATGTCAAGGTCATATGAAAGTAGGTCACGGGACTTAGAGCGGCCAAAAAATAATGGGAGAGAAACGCAGCGCACTTATCATAGCGCTGGTTTCTCTCCCATTATTTTTTGCCAACAATTTGGAATTTGGAAAAAAGCTAAGATTTTCTAATAATTACTTCGGCCCCATCTAGTCCAACCATCCTCACCTTTGAAGAGAAAGTCTCTCGCATCAAGTGTATTGATCGCTTTTTTGGTTCTTAGAGGTACGGAGAGCTTTATTACCCATTTATAGCCGTTACACCCTATTATAATTCTATTGCTCTTATCCGTTCTACTTACAAAAAAGTACCTCAAACCTTCCTTCAATCTCTTCAACCTGGTAGGAGGGTAAGACTTGTGGGAGACCACAGTCAGTTGTGGCGCAGAAAAGTGTTTCACGACATGTAAACGGCAATACTTTTCGTTTAAAACACATTTCTTACCACAAACTGATCCTTTTTTAAGACCCTTACAGAGCACTTCAGGACATTTACGGGGATTTTTAAATGCCCTGTGTCGCTCTTTTATTAATAATTGACAGCGCTCTGAAGGAGCAATTTTGAAAACCTTCTTTTTTTGCTCTAAAACAGGAATGATAGGACGAGAAGGAGTAGATTCAGGAATAGGCGTGATTAATGGTGGCAAGGAAATATAAGAGTGAATAGAATTGAGAAGTAAAGGTGTATCCGGACGAAGAGGCTCAGCAGTTCTTGGGACATCCGTTACCTCCTTCTGCGGTGGTGGCATTGCAGGCACCTCCTTCTGCGATGGGGCCATTGCGGCAGACCGGTCTTCTGGAGGCTGCCCCGCGTTTGTTGGTGACGGAGGTGGTGAGAAGATGCTCCCAAGAACAGTCATCGCTTGCAGAAGAATGTTTGCCGGAGCAGGAGTTCTGGACGAGGAAGGCGGTGTGTCCATCTGCTGCAACATGTGGTCCGGCACATTCTTCAGGCGAAGTCTCTTCGTCGGTACAGGCGGTGCAATAGGTGCAGACGTAGTAGTGGTACTTGTAGTTGTAAAACTGGTGCTGGTAGTGGTCGACATGGCTCTGATGCGGCAGCGTTGGCGGCTGGAACCAGAATAAACAAACCCGTTAGTCGGCCTCGCATAAATAGTGACACAGCACACGCAACAAGTGAAAGTGACCTCGGGGGGGGGGGGGGGGTTCCGGTCTTGGAGGGGGGGGGTTATGCATGAGTGGATTGAGGTCAAGGTCACCAAAAAATAATAATGATCCAAGGTGATGGAGGCGGCCAAAACCGTCTCCACCACCCTGTGTTCCTCAAACACTCCCAATCCCAACCCAAAAAGTTACGTCTTGCAAGGGATCCCAATTTTTTGCCCGCACGCACGTGGCGATCCAGTTTGGTAGTCTGTGATACGGGCGGCCAGCCTCGGGCCTGGGCACTGGACTTGACCATTCCAATTTTACAATAGGGAGTCTGGAACAGCTAATGCAAGACGCAACTCTAACCTCCCACCCTTAATCTAGACCCACCCAAATATAATTATCTCCTAACAAAAATTAAAAATTTAAAAACAATAAAAAATATGCGCTACCTACGGCACAACGCCCATGTCCCACCCATATTTAATGAAGTTCAATCGAACTTCTCCAATTTACATTTACATTTTAATTTAATCTACCCATCCTAACAGCTAGCTGTGGAAATTATTAGTACACATATAAAGACAGACATAGGCACACACACACACACACACACACACACCATAAACCAATACTTAAAATTAAAAACACATTTCTTAAACATAGATAATACCATAACACACCTTAATGCTAACATCGCAATGCGCAAGTTAAACCTTAAAACTAACACATCTTAAGACTAAAACCAAATAACACTTTGCATAAACACACACACACACACACACACACACACACACACACACACACACACACACACACACAAGAAATATTAAATAGTAATAGCCTAACAACAAGAGTAACTCAAATATATATCGGCCGCTTATACATTTGAGTTGCCCTCTGAGTTGGGTCGGAGCGCCGCGTCCGGAGTTCCGAGCCCAACTGCGGTGGCAATAGTCGTCAGGGTAGTTCTCGGCTCCCAGAGTGGTGGGGGGCCCGGTAGGGGTTTAAGGGGTATGTAACTTTCCAGTAACGTCAGTGGAAATTTCCAAACGGATGTGCTTTGTTACATGTGGGTCGGCTAAAACGCAGGTGGAGCCTTCTACTTCTCAATTTGCATTAGATAACATCAAATTACATCCGCTGACAAGTAGGAGCCCTTTACCTCTCAATTTGCATTAGATAGCATCAAATTACATCCGCAGCTTTCCCCATCGCGTGACAGCATAATTATCGTCGATTGTTATCCACCCTCTTCCGACGCTTAATTATAGTTCCAACGGAAGTAGACCGCCGGTACACGCAACTTGTTTTTAACATACAATAGACTATTGTTTGGAAATGCATAACTTATGCACATAATCCTTGGCCTGGTCGGTACTTCTTACACGCTACACCTAAGACGTTGTGACGTCAGGGGGGGGGGGTTCCGGTTCCGGTTCGGGGGGGGGGGGTCATGCATGAGTAACCATCCGCGTGCATATAAACGAAGGGAAGCTCGCGCGCCTCCCATATAGAGGGCTGGCACCCCAGCGGTAAACAACAAATCCGTGAGTTCATAGCACATAGTACTATAACATATGATTTATTTTTAACACTTAACATTTTAATTATTTTTAGACTATTTCTTAACACTACAACAATCATTTTATAAATCTCACTTTTATTTTCGCGTCTAGTTTCCATTTTTGTTTAAACTAAATATGCTAATTAACATCCCGTGCAGGCAACTCACACTGATTAATTGCAGGTTCCATTCTTACACACCTGTTTCCT
Source organism: Neoaliturus tenellus (assembly GCA_030545055.2). NCBI lineage: Eukaryota > Metazoa > Arthropoda > Insecta > Hemiptera > Cicadellidae > Neoaliturus > Neoaliturus tenellus. The sequence continues at coordinate 92,942,531 of CM061531.1, read as the reverse complement.
CCTTACTATGCAAATTACTCTCTTACTTTAACAACACTTAAACACTAACCGCTACTTCTCGGTCATATTAATATGGTTAGTCCTACACTACAGGATTTACCTGTACAATAGTGCACGCGATATTTCCTGCACATCTGCAGGTAATACACCTTACACCCGTTTACTATTATACTTATTGCTACATTACACAAGACATTTCTTTCACGCCTGCAGATAATAATACACTTGCTAACCATCTACTATTATGATTATTGCTACAGTACGAGAGACGTTTCTTGCTCACCTGCAGGTTAGACACTTTACAACTGGCTACTATTATAGTTATCACTACAGCATAAGATTAAGCTGTACAGATGACTATTGTAATCCTACTTGATCGTGCACGGAGCATTTCTTGCACACCTGCACCTTATACACTTTACAACCGTCTAATATTACAATTATTGCTATGATACGGTAGTTACCTGTTCAATCACAGTTGCGGCCCCACTTGCTTATCCACAGGCCGATACTTGCAATCCTACAACTGAATAATTAATTAATTAACTTCCGCTATTACCGATACTTTTCTTAAACTATCCGTCTCTTCCTCCGACTCTTGTGACCGTAGCCGCAGCCGACTGACAAATAACCGAGCTATCCCAAACCTCGCTCTTTTATGCGGTTTTCTCGGGGAGGGGGTTGGAGGGGTGTTGCACGTGACTCATCGATGGGATAAAAAGGGGGGTTGCCGCCGCGCGCGTGCCATTTCGGTGGCGGAATCGGTCGGGTGAGGTACTATCCATAAGTCTCTAACGCTTTTATAACTAACGCTTGTTACTCTAAAATGTGTTTGCACTTAATATGCTAATTAGTTTCTATATATTAAGACACAATCGCGGCCGCTGACCATTTGCCGACTTATTCTGAAGCGGTACACAAGTAGAATCATGGCTTCCCACACTTTACACCTGAAACTTTTACGCACAAAACACATTTTACAACAACATTCTACACCTGCAATTTCAAAACCGCGTAGTACGGTGGCTAGACTTAAAAAACAGTTCAGGTTTCACCCCTTGTATTTTGCACCACCTCACCTTAGCAACGGTTATACTACTGATACTATTCTACAGACAGTCTTGACTGACATGCTGAAGTACCAACATTTCCCTCTTGTCACGCCTATTGACGGTCCCGTCCAGTTCTTCTTGTTCACCATCTTACCGGGTCTATATCATCGGACATCCTCCGACTCGTGTCTCATTGCTCTCTATCGCCTCACACGGTAAACACCTAAGAGCTCTCGTCTCTCTCTTGCAACCATGGACACACAACAGGGTTCACCGGTGCAGTCCCCTGAAGTGACTTCCACTACGGATACTACTGCTAACACTGCACACCCGACAGACAATTCCGCCACGCCTACAACGAACGCCGGCTCCCGCCCGGTACAAAGCGATGCGGTGACCACTACTGCTGCAAACGACGTGGAGGCTATTCTACGATCATTGATGGGATTCGATTAAAATAAATGAATAAAAAAAGAACCTCCCTCGGCCCGCCCGCTCCGATCCGACCCGTCCCGAATCCCCGCCCCGACTGAGCCCCTCGGGGCTCCGCTTTTTTAAAACTCCCTCCGGATGGCCTTGACCCACTTACAAAACACATCCATCACTGTCACCCACACCTGCCGGTTCGAACCGCTTGGCCTTGACCTGGCGCAGAACCGGCAAAACCCCACTACTAATGGCATTATATTTTTGAGTAAATTATTTTTATTTAATAATTTATATTGCAATAAATGACATTTTTAACAGTAATAAAAGTGCAAATCCAAAGCTTCCATTGAAAAGTAATGATTTGTTTACAAATAACAAAACATAAACATTTGAAATTTGACGAATATGCAGAAGACAGCTGATCAGCTGATTAGGAACAGATACCTTATTATCTCCATCTCTCTTGCTCCCATTATACTTATATTTTCCTTAAGAATACCATGGGATTTAGCATGTAGGTTTGCTGCCATGTGGGTTTTGATCAAATCTTAATTACTCACCACCTAGTTAAGGTTCATATAAATTTTTATTAAGATATGTTGATAAATAAGCGATATATAACTTTTTAAAGATTTGCCCATAAGAATAACATTGGAAACTTAATTTGAATTTTCTCTATAACCAGTTAAGCTATTTAAAAGATTCAAAATACTAAATTGGTTGTTTTTTTAAGCTCTTTTAAATGGGTTTAGTTAAAATTGATTAAGTTTGAAAATTTAGGTCTAAAAATGCCAAAAACCCATTTTTGACCCCTTTGAAACCCCATAAAACCCCATTCCCATAACCCGACAATGCTGGTTCGCGAACTCATGAAAATAGACCTGGTCTTACACCTTCATACCAAATTTGATCAAAATCGGAGGTCCGCTTCAAAAGTTATCGGTACCACGGACATATATATATATATATATATATATATATATATATATATATATATATATATATATATATATGTATATATATGAAAATGAACGAACCGTGTTTTTGGCTTCTGGGGACCTCAAAATGAAAAAGTAAAGTGGTCCCGGGCTTAGGTCTTACCATGGCTACTACCGTAATAGCGTATTCCCTATAGGGAAATTCGCTAAAATAAATATATTTTACATTATACATGTATTGACATTTCCCAACTAACTGTTTTTCATTGTCGAGAAGATTTTGTGTTTTGTTGCTATTTCATAATAATGTTTAGATTCTCATTAGTCTAATTAGTATAAAGAAACAGTTGATATTGATACTAAATATATTTAGGAGTTTGTAAAATATTGCAAACGAACTTGGTTTTTGTGAGTTGTTACTAATTGCGGTTCAAATGATTTGTATATATTGTTGAACTGCTGCAATGTAATGGGCCTTCGTCTGCTCTGAAGCATGTAAATTGAAATATGTTTATAAATATATGTAGCAAACAAGAGTAAATTTGTAACATCTTTTCTAGTTAATTTGGATTAATTTAATATTACATATTAAATCATATTTACTAAACTTGTACGGGGGTAAAAAATTATAGGCTTTTCAGTTCCTCCTTAGAAAAGTTTACTGTCAATATAAGATACTTTCCCAGTTGTAGATTTTGAAAATATGACGATTTAAGTTAATTTTGTATTCATCAATATTATTTTATTCTTATTCAATAGTATTCAATAGTATTCATTCTTATTAATAAAAAAGGAAGTACAGACGTCTTGTTTATTTATGTATTATCTTTGCAGGTTATTAATGTTCACAATGGCCTAAGGCAATTAACTTATTATTACCAGTGATTTACAGTAATTAACTTATTAATTAGCCTGAGGTATCAAATATTCTGTTTTCACACTGTGTGAAGGCAGAATATTTGAAACCTCAGGAGGTTTATACGTGAGTATTATTAATCTGCAAAGATCATAGGTGTCAAAGCTGTTATTGTATTTAAAAGTACTAGTGCACGTGTTGCTCGACATCGAGCATTTTATTTTGATACAATACGAAAAATACATTCAGTTCTAAATCAAAGATATCCGACCAATCAAATATTGTGAATAGTGATCACCAGAAACAGCTGTACGTTAACAGATGTTTAAAATTCTCAAACCAATCTCAATGTTATTAATTCTAATGGGAAAATTTCAAATTTAATTTGTGAATAGCGTCCTTATTTTACGTCCGATTCTCATCAATCTTTTGAAGACACAACTACAGACCAAACCCTATTCAACGACACCAAAATCTTGAAAATCGGTTGAGAATTGTAGGAGGAGTTCTTTATACAAAAAACCCCTTAGCGTATTAAATAAGTATAGATGTTGAAGGGGTTTTATAGTAACAAACAGGTTATTTGGAAGATAATCCTATTAAATCATACTTTACTAATTGTTAAATCATACTTCCTCTTAATTGGTAGGTAAGCTAAGAGGCACGATGGAATGGAAGGTGATCAATATTTGGTACAATATTTCGATACGCTTCACTAATGAAGAAGTGTGGGTTTGTATTGTATAGTTAATAACGTTTATTAAGATTATTTATTTAAGGGTTATATACTACACTTAATATAGTGTGAAATTTAAAAAAAGAATATGTATACAGCTTTGTTAAAACTAATAATTTATTTTCTCAATATTTATTTATTTATTTGTTAATAATTTATCGTGATGAATTAAAAACATTTTGGGAAAATATTTGCAATAAAAGTGATTGCTTCTTTCGATGAGCCCTGCCAGTTACTGAAGTTATTTTGTTCCCCCAGGGGGACACACTGCTTTAAAAGAATGTAACTTATTTCTGTAAATACAAATAATGACGTCTACATATTAAAACGCATTCTATTCTTAGCAAAAGATTGTGATTTCATTAATCATTTAGTGATTTACGAGTAGTTATAAAATTAGGAAAATGTTAAAAATCCTGCCCTTTCATTGTGAAATAAACCTATTCATGGAAATAAAAGAAAAATATAGTAGAAAATATATTTCGTTTTTTTAACCATTTTCTGTTTAAATATACCTTATGCATAATATTAGTTATTGTAAACAAACGCTATGTGACAAACGCTATGTATTCAAAATTTCAGTATAACTCATGTAAATCACTTTTCAATAGTTTACTAACAATCGTGGAATTATTGTCTGTTTGTTGAGATCAACAAATTCAAAGGCCCCAGGGTAAACTCTGACAGAATACAAATGAGTGAAAGTTTGTAGAGTAAACCTTCAACGATTCTTTTAACACCGTCTTTCTTGGCACTTTCTTGGTTTCGCAAAATGTGCTTCAAGCAATAAAAAATATTCCTTTGACTATGATTGGCTGACTGGTTATCAATTAGGCCTACATACATACATACTCAGGATTTATACCGCATACGTATATTTTGCTAAATTTTTCTATTCGGTAACATGTGGTCGAGACGTGATACGTGATACATCCTGATCATGAAATATCCAATTAAAAATACAAGTGTAATTGTAATTCTGATCGTGTAATATCGCTAGGCTCAATGTTGAACTGTTAAAGGAAAACAAATGAATTGAAAAATAGACGATGAAGTTGGTGTCAGATATTAACACCAAAAACTGTAGTGTAGTAAGCGAAACATGTCAGTGATCGGAGTGAAACAGTTGGATGAGCTGCGGAAGTTGCGGCCCGAGGTGCTGGGCCTGGTGATCCAGTGGCTGGAGGGGGCGGGGGGCGGCCGCAACCTGACAGGGACACCGCATCTCCGGCCCGCGCTCAGCGACCTCTACCCCATGGTGCTGGCCATGTACAGTCCCGTGCTGGTGGCCGCCGTGCTCGTCAACTGCTGCCTCACGCTGTTCGCCTACAGACACAGACTGTACCTGCTGCTCAACCTCGGACTCGGCAACTTGGCCCTCGGCTGCCCGCTGCTGCCACCTACCGTCGCTGTGCTCATCTTCCACGACTGGCTGCTCGGCCGCCAAGCCTGCCTCCTGCTGCCGCTACTCCAGGTAACTGCATAATTTAAGACATCTAACCAGATGCGGAATTTTAAAATGGTTGGAATCATTTTAATGGTAGGATGTAAAAAAAAAAACTATAGATATATATTTTTTGATTAACCAACCCATCCGGATATACCTGTGCAATCCCACAAAATTATGTTTAACATAATACACCACAAAGTTTGGTTATTGTTATTTCAAATTACATCAATGAATGTTGCCGTGAAATTATTTAAATCTCAAGTGGTATCAAAGAGAGTGAGGGGAGTTTGCGGTTAAGTGTGAGTTTTTAGGCTGGTTGATTTAGGTGTTGTTAATTATTCACCCAAGCCATGCACATAGACTAGACATTGATTGGCATTGTTGAGATTCACCTGTTGTAGTAACACAGCTTCCCCTGCCAGACATAAAAGTAAGTTGTCATGGTTTTGCCATATACAGGTTTCCCTCAGTCTTAACTTACGACAACCATAGGTTAATGTGTATTTTATATGATAGAAATCATCATACAGATCATAATAGAAATCATCATAAAGAAAATAAATCATACAAAGAGAACTCATAAATAAAACTACTATCTTTAGATTTACTAAAATAAATTCATGGCGTAATTTGGGCTAAATGTACAGTTTTCGTACATGGCTAGGTGTAAATCCTTTTTACGGACGTTGTGTGAGACTCGCCAGAGCCTTGCAGACTAAACCGACACCTTTTACAGGCTTTGATCCCCCCGGAACAATTATTGGTCACATTACTTATCCTCTTATTTTGGATCAGCAAGTTGGGCCCTTTCGTTTTAACAAGACAGAGCAATTTCCTAGTCTTAGTGTTAATCTTTCTTCGCTACCTTCGGTGGTTACCACTTGGCTTGATTAGTCTTTTCCAAATCAAGCCTGAAAAAAGGCACAACCCGGAACCAGCGTCAGGATTGACTTGTGCAGATGCACCCTCTAACTTCAGTACGCTGTAGACAAAAAGTCCAGGTTACCAGTCCCACCTCTCCGCTTTTATAGGAAAGTATGGATCGATCATTTACCGTGCATTCAGTTCTCGCAGCCTAACGATTTATATTACCTGGGACTACGATACTCAAACGCACCGCGCAGATTAGAAATCCTATTTGGGGATGACCGATTTTGAGGAGCTTAGTGGCTTCAGGAAGGTCTCAGTACCACCATCTTTAATTGCCGCTTGTTGTTGGCTAACGGAGACTTTGCTTGTCTCGCTGGGGCTGCCGAAAACCTTATTTAAGGCATTAACGACCCCACTTGTATCGAGATCCCTCACCTCGACACAGACCCGCCCGTCTGGGGCGACGACGTTTCCAACATTCCTGACAGCCGCCTCGATAACCGTGGCGAACGACCAATGTCGAAGCCTTGACAGTAACAAACTAAGCTGCTTAGGAGTCATAAGTCATTTATTTGGCCAGAAAATGACATTACAAAGATGCTTTGGCTATGTGAAAAAACACTTTTCAAAATACAAAAAACAATAACAACAATCTCTAGAATAAAACAATCCAAAGTAAACTATTACATCATGTACATAGTTCAATACATTTTCTCCCGCCATCAATAAATTCCTGGACACTGTGGTAGCAGCCTGAAAGGACCATTGCTTTCAATCGCTTTTTGAAGGTAGCAGGGTTTGACTTAACCTGAAGACTGTGTGCAGAGAATTAAAAAGACGGACACCGTTAAACAGAATATGTTTAGTGAAGAAAGTTGTAGAATGCCTGGGAAATTTTAAGTTCGAATTACTAATCAAGGAATTTGAAAATCCAGTATTGAAAGAAGAGTGGTTATTTTTTAAGAGAAGTTATTTGAGCAGAGAGCAGGGTTTCTAATATAAATTGATGGAAAGGTTAATATTTCTGTAGATCGATAAAACTCTCTGCATGAAGTCCTGCGATCAATCATGTGAATGGCCCTGATCGCTTTCTTTTGCGAACTAAACAGGAAGAGGGTTCTTTGACTTTCATAACCCCATATCGGCACACCATCAAATGGGGATAGAGAATGTAATAGAGAATAGTAAAGAGTCTAAAGAATATATAGTTCAGAAAATTTTGAAAGTTGCCTCACGATGAAAATTCTTGTGCTCAGACAACGGCACATCGCATCAATATGGGAGTGAAAATGAAGCTGGTTATCCAGTGTGAGGCCAAGAAGTTGGATGAGTCAAGAAAATCATCGAAAAGGAGGCTTGTGTTTGTCTTTTGGTAAATTTTTCATTATTGGGCAACACCTACCTGGTTTAAGCGATGATCCTTGATCAAGTTTTAAAAGCACAATTAACACAACACAAAAACCGGATCACTCGCTACCGTCCCAACGTTTCGCACGAACAATTAAACATCGCACCTCTTCGGGGGGAGTGTATTTTCGCCGACGGTGGATTTAGCGCTTAGTCGCTCCGAGCGTCTTACTGCAACTCTTTCGTCTTTGCGACTTGTTTGTCTTTTCTGGAGGAAAATTTCAAAAATTGGGTTTTGTTTGAATTGAGACTCAACAGGTTTGTGTCAAACCACTGCTTCAGGTTGCATGCCTCAACAAAGGCTTTTATTTCCAAATCTTCTATACTTGAGCCGGACAGGGTTACATGTCATCAACGAAAAGCAGACCCTACCAGTCTATACGCTTGCTGGTAGTTCTTTAATATAAATTAAAAACAGCACGGGACCGAGAACGGATCCTAGAGGAACTCCGCAAGAAGTGATTCCCTGAGCAGAAACAAATGGTCGAGCGCAACCAGAGTCATCCACCCACTCTATTTGGACAACCTGCTCTCTTCCCTGCAGCAAACCAGCAAACCAATCAAGCAAACCAATCAAGTGCCAGCAATATCACTCCTATCAAGCTGTTTTTCTATGAGCAGCGTGTGATTGACTGTATCAAAGGCCTTGCTTTAGTTAAAAAAGGTATATTGATTTGTAGCCTGAATCAAGGGCCTTCACCGCGTTGGATATCAGGGTGAACATAGAAGAGGTAGTAGACTTCCCTCTGAAAAACCCAAACTGGTTACAAAATAAAATTTGATCTCCCATTGAGTCCATGTTGATATCCCAGTGGATCTTCCCCAGGACGGTGCGAAGGTTTCGCTGCCCGCTACTTGCACGAGAATGAAAGGCGGACTATATTTTAACTTTACGAGCTCAACAATCTGGCTGGGTGCCGTGTCTTTGATCGCCGTGGGCGGGGTCCTCCACAGATTTAAGCAATTTATTTTTCTCCATTTCTTTACCTAGCAGGGTTAATCCCTAGAGTAAGATCTGTCGCTCATACTTTTCTCCCACTTGCCTAAGGTGCCGGCACCAAGGACGGCGTCCCATAAGTGAAGTCCCTCATTTTCGACTGGTACTTTTTTGGTACAATCTGGGCTCTTTGATATCTGTTTCAAATATGTGAAAGTAATCTTGTGCATCAGGTTCTTGCTTTTTTAGGCAAAATATTATGATTTTTAGGCTGCCAAATAGAGGAGTTTTGTAGATTCCTTGGTTTCTTGGTTTGTATAAACAATTGATCTTAAGAATAACATTGTGTCTCCTAACTAACATAACAAGTGTCCTATCTTGAGTAGTTTTCTTTCTGTCTGTGTGAATGTAATTATTAATTAATCAATGAAATCTTTTAAGTTATTTGCGATTCATTTAACACCCTTCAGGAGTAGATAAACAAAACAATTGGACCAATGAGAGCTAATTTGGGGCTCAAGTCGGTTTTTTTTGTGTCAAGACCCGAACAAACTTCTCCCGATTCAACAAAGCGGAGTTCAGCTAATTCTTTTTTAGGCCGAACTTAATACAGCACCAAGCCAACCTAACCTCGAAGGCTGCACCGGCTAGGTCTAAACCAGCTTGAGAGATTGAGTGGTGATAATGTGTTTTATTTCATTTTACTTGTTTCTTCTTTCTTACTTCCTTCTTTTTTATTTCTTTCTTACTTCTTTGTTTTTCCTTCTTTCTTATTACTTCCACCTTCATGGGTATATTTTTATCTTTAATTTGTTTAGGTCCTACCTCTTCTTTTTCGTTTTTACTCTTGCTACCTTCTATGTCGCTTCCCAAGTCTTTGAACATTGATTGCAAAATTTATGCACCAAAATGGTGCAAATGTCTCATTCTATAACGCAGAAGGTTCCATAGATAACATTAACTAAGTAAAGATTACGTAACAACTTGAAGACCAAACTACGTTCAGAAGAAACCCATAGTTGCATAGAAAACCATTGGTTCTATGCAAGGAACAAACATCATAAAAAGTTCCAGAATATTTCAGGAAATCTGTATAGTATACTGTACATACATCTTATACTCTAAAACAAGCTCCGTTTGTCCGGGCAAATTTTTTTTTCGCTCCAAGGATTTTTGATTTTTTGATTGAATATGGGGGTTTTGGCCACCAGAAATCGATTGGAGCTGGTCCCATAGCTGGGAAAAATCCGGTTTTCGAACTAGAGCTCTTCAAAGTTTCCATGTTATCCTTATGGAGATTTTATTACTTGAATAAAAATCAGCTGATAACTGTAGATATAAACCAATGTGATACATCTTTAACATGTAGTCTAAGAAAATTATACCAAAGTGCAACACCCACTGGCTTGGCGAGTGAGCGAAGCGAACGAGCTTGTCTTTAAAATGGAAGAGGGCGAGTGAGCGGAGCGAACGAGCTTTGTGTGAGAACGAAAGTAATAATTTTACCGAGCTTAAACTCGGTCCCCCTGGTACTTAGTTATTAAACTGTCTCTGGATTCAGTTAATGTAAAAATTGAGTTATTTTAATTAAATCATGAAAACTAAATATTGCCCACTTGTCAGAATTGGATAAAAATTCAGTTGATCTGGACCCAATCAGTTTTATAATATTTTAAAAATAAAACATCTATTATTTCTGTTTTTTAAAGTTTTTTATCACAAAAGCTGTCAAATAAAAAGATTGAACTAATCCTTCCTTATGAATGAAATTAAACTTTGAAAGCCTGTAAAGTTTAAGACCTGAAGCCATGGGGATCGACGTAAATTGTAATTGATTTCAGCTCATCTGCAAGGCACTGCCTTTGTAATCGTATGCACTGATTTCTCTTGCTATGCACAAAAGCTGAAATAAGGAGGAAAAGTTTCATGCTTGCACATTAATATGCACCTTTAACCTTTACAAAGTTTACCTGGTTATTCAGGAGGTTAAAACATGCTAAAATTACAATGTGTGTCATATATCTCTAACAATTCTCCGTCGGTGTGTCAGTATGTAATTTTTAATTGATCCATGATATCTTTGATGTTAATTTATTTAACGAATTACCATGAATTACTTCACATAGTTTTTAGTGTATTAAGCACAAACACAAATTATTTTTTTCAATTTTTATTTTTTCAAAATGGCAGCCATTTTAAATTGTCGAAGCTAAATAATTAAAAAAATTGAAATATTAATGCTACAAAAGTATATCTCAATTGAATTGCTTTTATAATTAATAATTAACAATTAATTATATGTTATGAAAAAAGTAAAAAAATGTTATTACAGTAACACGGAGCTTCAGTGTTAAAACAACACATCAGGGAAATTTTGTTTTTAATGTCCCGTTTGAATACTGTATTGCCAGTATCTGAGAATAACCTTGAAAATTATTTGTCTGAGTGAGAATTACAAGGAAAAACTAATCTTTGATAAAGATGAGATGACTAAAAATACCTCTTTGTTACGTAACATGCTGTTCCAGCGGCTGCTGTATTTACATCATGAGCCCCTCACAAAGGGTAGGCCGGGGGCTACTGCCTCAACACACCTCTAGTTATTTATTTTCTTGTTTGAATATGCTAGCGGTCGGTGTTTCGGACTTATCGGCTTATCTCATATTATAGGTGATGTAGAGAAGTGAGAGATTCTTTTTAAGCCAAAGGGGTTTTTTCCAATTAAGTGATCCTGTCTTCCCTAGCGGTCACCGCAGGCAGAATATTTTTTTATTTTGCAGGCTAAATTGCGTGAACTATGTAATAGTACCAGGGGGACCGAGCTCAAGCTCGGTAAAATTATTACTTTCGTTCTCACACAAAGCTCGTTCGCTCCGCTCACCCGCGCTCTTCCATCTTAAAAACGAGCTTGTTCGCTTCGCTCATTCGCCAAGCCAACGGGTACCCCACTTTGATACATAATTGCCTTAAACTACAGGTTAAAGATGTAACACATTGGTTTATATCTACAGTTATCAGCTGATTTTTGTTCAATTAATAAAATCTCCTTAAGGATAACATGGAAACTTTGAAGGGCTCTGGCTCTAGCGCGAAAACCGGATTTTTCCCAGCTATGGGACCAGCTCCAATCAATTTATGGTGGCCAAAACCCCCATATTCAATCAAAAAATCAAAAATCCTTGGAGCGAAAAAACTTTGCCCGTACAAACGGAACTTGTTTTAGAGTATAAGATTGTTATTGAAAAAACTTGCTTCCTCATTTATTCTAATTGATGAGTTATAACAAATCTTTTTAGGAACTAGACCTAACAATGTCAAAATTGTATATTCAAAATAAGTTACTTTATTGTCCTTTGTACAAGGAATAATCAAAGTCAAAATCACTTTATTTACAAAATTAAAATTAAGATGTACTGACAGAAGGTACAACTTTTACACAAGCACAAAAATGGCAAAGCTCTGAACAAATAGCAACCGGCAAAGGCCAATCCTGAACGTTGTATACATTTTTACACATCTTTCTGCAGTATCAGTTATTTTTGTTATCCTTTTACTTTTTAACTAAAATATCTTATAGAAAATTATTTTTGTAAAATAACAAGAATAGAACACTATAAATAATCACGTAAATTAAGTGTAATTTTAACAGTTTCATATCTCAATTCAACTTGAGTCAATTTGTTTTAGTATTATAAATGAACTTTATAAGTGAACTTTATAGTAGAATACAAACAAACTTTAATGTATAATATGTATAAAAATTATAATTATAATATAATTTTATTTTTATTTATATAATGAATAGTGAGTAAGAGACCATAAAATATATATGCCACTCTTCAAACGTATGTAAATAGTTAAAATAAATTCATTAATCGTTGAACGCTGAGATAGATTAAAGGTTTTCAGTTTGATTTCTAATTACGAGTTTCTATAACAGTAGCATAACTGATTACTCGTAGTTCGTTAAACCCTGTGGCACCAGGGTACCTTCTAGACCCAAACTAATAAAAAAAACACAAAATTTTGTTATATTTTATAAATATTTTAAAATATTAAAGATTTATAGAAATCATTTATATTCACTTCGTACTGCGTATTATATTCAAAATTAAAACATTTCATTTGTTCTTATAATAATCGTAATGAGAAATATTATCGATTAAAGAAATGTTTTAAGAATATTATTTCGGTCGAAAGAGTAGTCTACAATCAGTTTATTTTGACATTTTATATCTTTTAGACTATTTTAGAGCGATTAAAGTACTTATTAGAGTTTTGTTGTGGATCTCAGTTATTTATAAGCATCATTAAATCGTGGCTTTTTACGCGGTATCTGTTTCAAGTAAGCTTTTATGGCCTTGAAATAATCACAGGATTATTCCCCAATTATTTCTGGAATTATTTTTAAGTGTTTACTAGCTGAGTACCCGTTCTTCGCACGGGGTGTGTTTGCAGTTTATTAACAGAAATATAAAAATCCTTTCACAAATTCAATATGTCACCTTCATTTGGTTTATTTTAACGTATCTAACGTATTTTATGCAAATACCTTCTTGGTAAATTTGTCAAAATCTTGTTATATTCATTTCCCATTTGGTTTAGAACTTCGAAGTTATGTTTTGTCTTTAATGTTTTTGTTGAAGTTTTATTAAACATTAATATTAGTGATTAACTTTATAGTTCTAAAAGTACACCTTACCATTACTCATAGACGATTAAAGAAAACTCAGACTTGTCAAGAATATTAAAACCTTGTGACAATGCTTTACTAAACCCAATGTACCCCCGTATGCCCCACCTCTGTATTTCTTTTTCCACCCTTAAAAGACATGTACAACTTTTAATCAAAATTTAAAATTAATTAAAATTTGAATAACCAAGTAAAACCAAAGCATCGCCTGTCAGTAATGTAGGCACCGCACCAGTGTAGATATGTTTATTTTTAAGTAGATATTAGGTCTATTTAATTATTTATTTTTTTTACTTTAGATTTACCTTCTTACCTAAAAAATTCCCCATTGTATGACAATGTATACAGAACCATATAAATAGAGACATCCCATGTTAAAATATTTTGCCTCGAAAAACATAGGAAAATAAAGCGCTGATCTAGGATTACTTCTTATTGCCAAGGGAATCGCTCTTTCTACCTTCTAAAGGTCAAAATGAGCATATTTGTTTACAAAAAATAAAAACGATAACAAACATCGGCAAAACTGTTCTAGCCATATAATTCCATTTAACCAATCAGCATCATCCTTGAATGAAAATTATCAGTGTTTCATGAGCAGCGTCCTCACAAGGACCCTACTTATTCAGTTCTTTTACATTAGTACTATCCCGTCTATACCCGCATTATTTGGAAGATGGAGCAATTTATTAACCTTGTTAGTTTTAACTACATATTTTGTTTTATGAAATACACCTCTTATGTCAGAACGTGTTATGAAAGCTAAATTGGGAACTGAAATTATTTTGCAAAGATAATACAAAATATTTTAAGATTTAAGGAACAAAACTCGATCTGTAATACTAAGCATAAATTATTTTAATATTCATATTAAGAACCAAGAACTTAGTTGATTTTACTTGATGTATTTGGCTAGTGAAAGGTATAAGGTTTGACATGAATGAGTCTGTATTTAAAATTTAAGTGTTGCAATCTGTGGTGAAAATGACAAACTGTCTTCCAGCTGATTAAAAAGCATAGATAAGATAATAGAATCCAGTGGCACGGTCGTGTCACGTCGCCAAGTCCCACCCAACCAAACAGACGACGCGTGCCTATATAGACACGAAGCAGAATACGGCCAATTTTCACTTCTCAAAAGGGCACAAAAAGGACACAATTAACCCATTTTTCGTTTTCTATCCGTTTAACTGGGTCAATGAACACCAAAAATCACCAAGCTTACTTTAAAAACCCTCAATGAAGTAAAATATATGCGTTAAAAAGTAGCCTAAAAAATGTCAGAAATGTGGTTTCCTACGCACAACAAACTATTTATATTTTTAAGCAAAGCTACAGCCTTTATCACTGATGAGAATCACATGAAACTTTGTAGGAATCTTCGTATTTGTACGTAGTACAAACCTTTGTGTACAAAGATCGAGTTCATTCACTTTAAATATCACAAAATAAAACAAATATGAGATTTCTTCAATCATTTTGTTTACATTTCGTAAATTTAAAAGGTAAACTAAGCAAACATTTGACATTATAATTTCAATTCGTTGTATAAACCAAGCCAAAACATCTGCTATCATATTCATTGATTTGATCAGCTGGCACTTATAGATTGTGTTATACAGAAAATTGTTTTACTTAAAATTGTGTTGACTTTCGTCCAAGCCAATAAATTCATTTGAATTATCTGTATAACTGTATTAAAAAATAAAATATTGTTATCTTTAGAACTGGAGAACTGTTATTATTCTCACTGTTGTAACTTTGTTGTTACAACAGTGTAATTTTTCTTTGGTTAAGTTACAACCCGAAAATTAACAGCAAACTCAATAAAAACACACAAAACTAAACCAACTAGGAAGACTTTATCTTCAAAACGCCGTTTTAAGAGAAATTTGTCTTTGTAAATATTGTAAACTGTGGAATGCATAAAAGAAACAAATACATGAAGACATAAAATATTGATACAAACCAATGAAGAAGTGACTATACGGTGCCAAATAAGATTAATTATCCTCCTCCACCTATACGTACGTGCATTAGTTGCTATGTTAACTTCTCAGTGACAACTGAACCGATCTTCAAGATTGATGTGTCAAAAAAGGAATTTTGCCAATTCTTCATCAAATTAAAAGGCGTAATTTCTCATCGAGCTATGCCCTATTTCGCTTGGAATGTTTGGTTTTGACCAACTCATTTATTGGGCAGGAAAAAATCGCGGTATTTAGGCCGCCCCCCCTTATGACAGAAAACTGATATCCTCATAAAAATGCTATTTTGGGCAGTGTAGATGTACTAAGCTTTAATGCTAGTATTCAGAGAACGCATGGTAAGCATTCTTATTGTACTCCCTGAAAAAATTCTGCTAGGGAAATGTTCGAACTAGAAAATGTTGTCGTTTCATAAATTTCAATGTACAGAGGTTGCTGCAAGGAGTAATTAATTTTAAAAATCCCAATATGCTATCATTCTAATTTAATTGAATGTTTGGAGATTGACTGGTGTTTATATTAAACATGGACAAATCCTTAAAACAGATTACTATTTTGGCACTGATACGATAAAAATCTTATCCGTAGCAATATTGCAATATGTTTACAAATAATATTACAGTAATGTTTGGAAATGTCCCACATAGGCGGACCTGTGTGTGGAACAGAGTTCAAATCAATAGTCAGTCCACAAAGAGGAAAAATTAAAACTAAAATTAAAGTTTGCTGTAACTCCAGCCACTCACTCAGCACATTAAATCTAAATGTTTGAGTATACAATTTTATATGCACAAATAACTACTGTGTTAAATAATCCGTGTAGGTAATAATGGAGATAATAACCAACGGAGACATAGCCCCCCCCACCCCCCTCCCTCCCAAAAACCTCGACCCATTCCTACCGTACCCTCCCCCATCCCTCCCCCCCACACTCACACAGCCCCCCTCCCACAGCACACACACTAACCTCGCGCACACAACACACACTCACAGACGCACACCAACTGATCGCGGACCATTCGTACAATCTATTATCAAAGACAGGAGGAGAAAAAGTATTCGGCTTGTTATTAAATGTAAATAGATGTAGTGTAATTTAAAATTTCATGTCTGCCAATCCTCAATAGCCATTCATTGACTCGTTTCTTGAAAGAGTTATAAGAACAGGGATATGGATTTTTTAGATCCATAGGAATTTTCTGATAAATAATACTAGCAATGTAAAATGGATTTGTTCTATTGATGGATTTTGTAATTCTGGGTGTGCTGAAACCAATGTTTGCTGATGTTCTAGTATTGTAAGAGTGAGCTATAGTAGGAAAATGAATAGTGTTATTTTTAAAAATGTAAAGAATAATTGTTCTCACATACAATTGCAGAATGTCAAACACTTTAAATTCATCAAAAATTAAGTCTGAAGAATATCTAAAAGGTTTATTGAGTGCGGCTTTAATAATAGTTTTTTGAGTAATATTCAGAGGTTCGACATTACTTTTTGACATTCCTCCCCAAGCTAGAATTCCGTATTGTAAAATCGACTGTACATAAGCACAGTAAACCATACGAAGCAGATCGACAGACATGATCCTTGAAATCAGGGGAAAAATATAAATGAATTTTCTTATCCTAGACTTAACATAAAAAATATGAGAAACCCATTTCAAACGATTATCAAAAATTACGCCTAAATACTTGTACTCACTCACCATCTCGACATTCTCACAAGTGACACACACTCCCTGGCCACAGGTGTGGAGGCGGAGGGTCAAATCTACTGGCGTTGAGTCTGCTCTCAAAGAAAAAGCTATATATTTAGTTTTTTTTACATTTACAGTCAAGAGGTTCTGGTCGAACCAAGCCTTAACTAAGGAGAGTCCACGCTCCGCAGCACCGTACACCTCCGGCCAACTGTCCCCCCCAAACAGCAGCGCAGTGTCGTCGGCGTACAGAAACATCTGGCCCCTTTGAAGATCTAATTTACCAATGTTGTTCATATATATTAGGTATAATAAAGGACCAAGTGTGCTTCCTTGGATGACGCCATAGTTTATATCTCTAGCACTGCTATTATGCCCATCAATCGTTACAACTTGTGTCCTTTTGGTTAAATAACTTTCAAACCAACATAAGGCCTCATTTCTAATGCCAATGCAGTTTAACTTTTTTAGAAGGATTGTTCTATCCACTGTATCAAACGCTTTGGCCAAATCAATGAACACCAGTAAAGTCTTTTTATTGTTTGAAAGATTGTTATGTATTTCGTTCGTAAGATAAAATAGGTTATCATTAATATTTTTATCATTCCTAAATCCAAACTGGTTATGAAATAAAATATTTTGATCTTCAATGTATTTTGAAAGTTGTTTTTTCACACATTTGTCTAAGATTTTTGCCAGCACGTTTCCCAAGGTTATCGGTCTGTAGTTCTCAATTCGATCTTTCTCTCCTCCTTTAAAGATTGGAATGACTTTACCTATTTTAAATGATTCGGGATAGACAGACTGAATTATACTGGAATTAATAATGTGTAAAATTGATCTTTTTAAATATTGGAAATTAGTTTTAATAACTGTTGCCGGAATGTTATCAATACCCGGAGCGGAGCCCCCCCTAAGTTCTGACACCACACTAGCAAGCTGCTCCTCGGACACGGGTACGAGCCGGAAGACGGAGTCCACCCGGTGATCGTTATCGTCGACCGCAAAGCCAGTGACAGGGGGGACAGCACTAGCGAGTCTGGCTCCCACGTCAGAGTAGTATTCATTGAATTTGTTTGCAATTTCAACATAATCGTCTGATTTAATACTAGGTTTATTTTTTAAGAAACTTTCTATAGGAAATTTCGCGTTCTTTTTGTTTTTACCAACCAGTTCGCTAATATTTTGCCATAGAAGTCTGGAGTTATTTCCTGCTTCAATAATCTTGTCACGGTAATAAGTCTCTTTAGCCTCCTTAATGCTTAAATTAATTATATTCCGATAATTTCTATAGTGGGTGCAAAGTTGTACATTGAAAGGTTGCTTTTTAACTTGCTTGCTCAATTTATCTCTTTCCCTAATTGAATTTACTAAGCCTGCTGTGATCCATGGTTTTATTTTAGTTTTTTTAGCTGATATATTTTTAGACTTGGTAGATGCATTAATAAGAGATTGCAAATTTTTTAAGAATGAATCGCTACATTTATTTACATCGATTTCATTGATAACATGTGACCAATCAAACTGTGAGATGAGCTCCGACAAAAGTTTTTGATCTAAAAATAAAAGGTCATTTTTCCTTGAAGCAGATGGTAATTGAAATGTAGCCAATTCTGAGAAAGCTAAAACAAAATAGTGATCAGTCATATCAGATTTTATTACGGCAGATTTGATTGTGAGCGCATCAGTTTTATCTACAAAAATATGGTCGATACAACTACTTGTGGTTGGCGTTACTCTCGTGGGGACATTTATACAGCTGATAAAACCAGACTCATATAGTGAATCTAAGTAACGGTGAGACAAAGGTTCCTGAGTTTCCGGTAAAATACAACAGTTAATGTCGCCCACTATCCAGTGCGTCCTATCCCTGGGCCGGTCTCGGCAGTACGACTCAAGGTCATTAATGAAAAGCTCTAGGTCAACGTCACCAGATGGACTCCTGTACAGGCCCAGTACGCAGTGTCTCTCCTTATTAACAATAATGTCCACCTTCACACCCGTGGCTCCATGAAACGACACATTCACACAATCAAAAGATAAATTCTCATTCACATACATTATCACTCCATCATTTTGGTTTCTACTTTTATCATTACATACCACAATATACCCATCAATTCCAACGGTAAAACCCTCCCCGTTTTGCCATGTCTCCGTTAGTACAATAATATCAAATTTATAATTCATTGAATTTAAATTGATAAGAAATTCGTTAATATTTTTATTATAACTACGAATATTGACATGTAAAATTGAAATATACCCTCCTTGTTGTGCAAATCCCTTAAACTGTACAAAATCCTCAAACACGCTCGCATTCACACTGTGCATTCTTTCAAATTCATCCAGAAATTGTAACATTTTTTCCTGACCCCAAAACCAACCACCAAATAATCTGACAAAAATACACCCACCCTTTACACTTTTTACAATGTTGGATTATTGAACACAGTATAACAAAAACTAATTAAAAGAGAACAAAGATTATTATGTAACTAATCTATACATTTACAAAAAGAAATTAATCAGTATTATTTCTCCTTCATTTAAGTTTTAATAATTCTCATAATGGATTTTGCTATAAAGCAAGTAAATGACAGTAGTAAAAAAGATTAAGTGGTATGATATAAGTGAAAGTAATTGAAGTTTATTGAATTTATTTAAGATTTGAATTTATTATGAGGTGAATGATAATCGCTATCAGTAGAGAGATAAAAACATAATCCAAAATAAAGGAAATAACCGATTTCACCTTGTATAATGTCCTACTTATGATTTAAACTTTCCTTGTATGAGTAAAAATTATATCAGAGTGATCTGATAAAAACATTAAATATTTTTTAACTTCAAACCTAGCTTGTAATCTCTACTAAATAATTTTACTATCATTCCTACATTTCAACTACATTTCCATTGGTTAGCAAAAAATATAATGTAGGCCTTAACGAAAATTAAAATAATTCCTGAACTAACCGCTCTTTTCTAGCCTAACAACTCAAAACTGTAAAATCAGGTTTTATTCACGTTTCTATTTAGTATTGTAATTATAAAAAAGAAAAAAATTATCATTAGAGAATAAAAGTAAAGTTAGCATATTATTTCAGTACAAGAGAAAAAATTTAATTCCTATTTATTTATCATGTAGGCATACATATTTTCGAATTAATTTAATATGATATCCGCTTTTTCCATAGAGAGAGAAATACTGCATACTAATTTGAATTTGATGTCACAAATACAATGATAGTAAATATAACGATAAGATAGAATACTTAAAAAGAACAAATTTAAGAACTAAATTAAGTTTGTAACCTTAGCATGATCGAGTTTCTATGACTATTTAAGGCTATTTAGATCACTCAGCTTTTTCAGACGAATTGCAGCGGAGTCCTCGGTCTTCCGGGCGTAGATCTTACCCTCAGTTGACCAGGCAAATCTGATGATGCCATCCTTGACCAGCCCCCTAGCGGCGCCTAGGAGCTTTTTGTTGAATGGAGATAGGTGCTCGTTGATGAAGATGGTCCCCTCGGGCAGCGATTTCTTCAGGTCGTTGGTACTCAACTTCCTCCCAGAAGACCATATTTTCTTTGCCGCAGTCAGCCACATTTCCTTGGATGTCCGGGAGACGAAAGCGACGATGATGGCCTGCATTCCCGACCGGTTAGCGGCGCGGACCCGGTGGGCCACCGACACTTCGCGTCGGTCATAGGGTATATGTAGAGCTCCGGCGATTGCAGCGATGATTGCGTATACATCCTCCTTGGCAGTGACCGGCACTCCTCTAATCTCGATGTTATTACGGCGAGTATATTGTTGTAGATCTTGTAAACTGTCATGAAGTTCTGCGACGTAATTTTCCAGTGCTTGCTTCTCACTTTTAAGCTTTTCTATGTCGGTCTTCTGCTGCTTAAGGTCCACTTTAAAACCTTCGAGAGATTCGTTCAAGCGCGCATAAGATGAAGACAGTGAGTTATAATTGTCTTCCATTGAATCAAATCGAGTAATCTGTTGGGCGAATTGAGAGTTCATCTCCTGACGCAACGCGTTTAGCATTTGGCAAAGCTGTGTATTTCCATCACATGCCTCAGAGTCAGATTTACTTTGATTTGACGCACTTTCGGACACACATGTATCACACTTCCATACACTTTTTGCAGAAGAACTCATTTTTTTAAGTTTATGCAAAGTTGCAATCCTGCAGCACGTGGAGTGAAAAAATCCGGAACATTCTGAGCACTTAATACCATCTTTAGCGTTCACTACAGCGGAGTTACACTTAGTACACTGATGCTTCATCCATTCTTTTAATCAGATGTGCAATATTAAATATTTATAGCTTAAATTCCTTTTTAACACTTCACATACAGAACACAAAACGGCTATGAAGCAGACCTGTAGTAGAAATCAGTTAATCTTAGGTTGTCTTTACTCAAAGATAGTTCTATGTAGTCTGAAAATTACACTTGCAGTTATTCAGGGAGTAAAAGTACCGTACATTTTCTTAACACTGCAGATGAAGCAATAAAATTTGGTACATTAACACGACACAAACTTATGCATTTAACAATCTTTGATTTATATCTCGATAGTAAAGATGGATTCGAAGGGGGTGACCAAGATTAAAGACACCTTCAAATTAATACCTCCTGTCACTTCCCTTGCGAATCACGGGTATTCAGCATGGACCCATAAATTAGTATTTTAATTTCTTAATGCAGCTAAATAGCTAAAAAAAAACTACCCTGTAAACGACACCAGTGTTCCTCTGTATAAATTCCAGACAAACGAATACAAACATAGTGTTCCGTTTAACTTTAAAGCTCTTAATTATTAAATCTGTTTTCCTACTTAAAGATTTTACTTTAAAATCCAAATGGCCATATATGATAAAAAATAATGATATCATAAACAAAAACACTAAGTGTTGAGGGGTTGCCAAGTCCTAAAAAGATATGATATCAAAATATGTTCCAAGTCAATGACTTTGATTTTAGAATAGCTACTCGACAAATTGATTCGATCTTTTAATGCTTGGTAAACATTCCGTAAAACAATATTGTTTTATTTCGCAACCGTACTTGGCCAGCAGATGTATTAGTAAATTTAGGCCTATATATACTAATGGGGATATATTATTATGAATAAAGAAGTTCTCAATAGTACAGTTCAATAAAAAAAAAAAAAATAAAATAAAATACCATACATCTGCTGGCCAAGTACGGTTTCTAAATAAAACAATAATGTTTTACAGAATGTTTACCAAGCATTAAAAGATCGAATCAATTTGTCGAGTAGCTATTCTAAAATCAAAGTCATTGACTTGGAACATATTTTGATATCATATCTTTTTAGGACTTGGCAACCCCTCAACACTTAGTGTTTTTGTTTATGATTAAATATTCCCATAAGATTAACATTGAATATTTCTTTTGCTGTGAGACATAGCCTTTTTGACGAACGTTGGTTTAGAGCAGCTAAAAGTTTTCTAATTGCACCATTTAACAGTGATAAAAATTTTCATATATTTACTAAAGCCCTTGTCGTGTGAAAAGGGATTAAAGATTGGTATTTTAGCACAACTTGGCTACTTTGACGTACCATGGGGCAAAGCCCTAGGGTCGCTGAGGCAATTTAAGTTGTAATGAACCTTCACACCACTCTTGTTTTAGACCATCAGGTTAAGTCGTCGTCCCGTGAAAAGAGGACAAAAAAGGGCTCATGAGCGTTACAGACACAGTGAAAGACAGACAGAGAGAGAGAGAGAGAGAGAGAGAGAGAGAGAGAGAGAGAGAGAGAGAGAGAGAGAGAGAGAGAGAGAGAGCGAGAGAGAGAGAGAGAGAGAGAGAGAGAGAGACACAGGGAAAGAAATTTAGATGACGCCGATTTTGGATTCTGTGATACATAAAAAGTAAAAATAACCAAAAATTTCAAGATTCTAAGCAATGTACAGACAAAACTCTAATTTTATTAATATAGATTAGTACTACTGAAATGGAATATCTTCCTATTTATAATTTTTTACACGGATATTTTGATAGTCGGGGTTGTGGTGGTTTTTTGAAGTAATAGTAGTTTTCATAACTAGTCTCGAAAGTGACTTATTGCGGGGAGAGATTGTATTAACGCGATTAACATAAGATTGAGCATATTTTTTCATTAGGATTTCGAAAAATTTGTAAACAACGTGAATATTTTTTTGATTCAACTTAGTATCAAGAGAACAAACCGAACTCATAACGCTGAGTTCCGTGCTTATGTCGAGGTACAACAACGCAAGGAAACTAAGCGTTATGCAACAGCTGATTGGCCTAAGCAGCGGTTCCCAACCTTATTCATCTCGCGAACCCCTAAGTCTAATGCAACAGCTGATCGGTCTGCACAGCAAAATCACATAACGGTTAATTTCCTTGCACCACATATGGACAAAAAGCCTCTTTGAATTATGTCGACGGTAAACAAATTTAGATGGTTGTAAATTTTATATCCTCTTGTAACACGAAAAACGAATTTGAATAGTTAAACTAATAATCTCTCCCCATCTTAAGAACACGGTTATATTTCAATAATTTCAGGTGGAAAGATTTAATAGGAATTACTAACAATTACTACTTACCTCGAACCAACAATTAGCTCCTCATGAAATAAATCACGCTAGGATATGTTCAGATGCAACAGTTTTACCCCGTCTAAAATTATTGAAATACAACAGAGATCTTAGTTAAGCGAAGATTTCTCTAGCAAGACGGCGGGCTAGGAGCTTTGATTTCTATAGCATAACAAAGAACTAGGAGACGAGAGGGTGTACTCCCTTTTGGAAGAAGGTGGAATGCTATGGTATCTCTAGTAAGACGACGTTGTATTGGTATTCCTCTAGCAAGAGAGTGGAAAGGCAATACATTTAATACATTTCTTGAGACACCCAGGCTCTCTATGGTGCTTATTTTGAGGCAAATATGACTGAAAGGTAGGTGTGTTGACTTTATTGCTCTAGAAATGCTAACAGCATAGAACATACCTTACTGTCTTTTCAACTAAACGGTGCGGGAGAAACTCTCATGGGGCTCTTCATGACCCTAGTTTTATGGGCTCCGGCTAACGCATATACAGCATCTTGGCTTTCCGTGGTATGCAGTGGACCGTAAAGAAAGTGGCATCTTCGTTATTTTCAGCCTGGAAAGACTTCAAACTAATTTCATTTACACTATAGACGTTCGACTGAAGAGGTTACTGCTACAAAGATAGGGAGATTCGTCCCACGAAGAACCCTTTTCAGAAACTTCACAGTTGGATACACAACTTCCAAAAGTGTGCAGCCAATCATAAAACATGCACCTACGTGGTAGACTCTCTGTCACTGATGATAACCATAATATCTTTTTACATGTCTTTTTTCCATCCTCAACTGTGCACCTGTTGCAGGACATGTGTATACACGCGGCGGTCCTGAGCCACTTGGCGCTGGCGGTGGACGTCTACCGCAAGGTCCAGGGCCAGCCACGACCCTCGCCCCTCACCCTGGCCTTGGTAATCTGGGCCGTAGCTCTGTGTCTCGTCCTGCCTTACAGACCCTACATCACCTATACTGACTTGGCGGTGAGCATATGTAACTTTGTTTGACATAATTTTGTTTCTTTAGAAATGTTTCGAAATTAATATTAATAAATTAATTGTGATATCAACCAATATCGTAATCGTAGCTATTTTCTCAAAAGTTGTAAGAGCAGTTTTAAACCAATTTATAAACTCATGTTTTACGTATTAGTTGATTGGCTTATTAAATAGATGCGTAGAATTGAAAATGTACGATACAACTAATTGAACTAGTCGCTTTCTATGTTTTAATTTCTTTATTGACATCTAGGCTAATTAACAACAATATTTCCCATAGCTAAATTTTAAGATAATGTCTTCAAATTTCTAATAGTAATAATTTTTTATAATAATAAATAAGTTTTAAGAATAAAAAATAGTGCCCATAACTAACAATTAGCTTCAGTGGAGAGCGTTCGATTCGATTTACAGATCGGTGTAATTGATTACCATGAAGGAAAGGAAGCGGCCCTATTTTTATCAGCGGTCATTTTTGGACCCATTTTCTAAAAGGAAAACAACGACCTCGGGTTTTGTCAAATTTACATTGTGCACCATAGAGAGGTTTTTGGGTAAACCTTTTTTAACCACGGAAGTAGTTTTTTTCCTAAGACCGGCCGCACAAAAAAAGGACTTGACGCGACAAAACTTCTTACGACGTCGTGAGTGGAGGAAATAACATATGTTTAAATGGAATACCCGTACACTACAGCGAAAACTACAGTCTTCAGTGATTCCATATAAACTTATGCTATCACGCGTCCTATCTTGTCATGTTGCGTCCGTTTTGGTGTGTGCGGCCGGCCTAACTCTGTAATGAAGATGGTCTATGACCAATCCCGCCGCTTCAGTCTCATCCAGGAGACACGTACCATTCAAATTCCATTTACATTTAGAGGCGTATCTTTTTATCTTGCGGTTAACCACAATCTGGGTTTGGATCGTGATATCTTTAGCTCAAAACACATATATTTTTAAATTATAGCATAGTATAGATTTAGCATAATTCATCTTTAGTAAAGGAAACCCAATTTTCCCCATCATCGGAAATAAAGTTCCAAGTGACACTGCCAATGTACTTTCAATACCTTCACATAACTAATTTTTTAAATAACTATTTTTCTTATGTTGCTGTAAATATACATGTTATACCTAAGTGGACTAAAGAGTAAATTTTAGTACTATGGAAAAAATTTTATGGTTAAATCAATGAAATTAGAAAATCGATAAAAGTGATTTTCCTGAGCTAAAATTATTGCCAATCAATAATAGATTTGTTTGAATAGAACAAGTTACGTATTCTTATTTTTAGATCGAATATCTGAACATCTCAAATAATTAACCTAATATAAATATTCCAAGTTATTCTGAATGATATTTTAGTCTATTAAGTCAACTTGAAGATAATGTTGAAATGATTTAACAAAATTATACGAAACAAATTTATGTAACCTCCATTTTACTATTCATTTAGTTACGCTAGATCAATATAAAATGTAACAGTGTCATAATGTATTCCATGTAACTAGAGTCGTTGACTTGTATGCTTGTACGAGTGTATAGTCACGAGAAGCGTTATCATAACAAGATACTTCAATATAAATATACATCGCTTGCCATTTCTCAGTAGCTCGATCTTTTCTACACGACTCGCAGCAATTTGTGTTACAAATTAGGGTCTTGAGAGTGTTGGATGTTTAGCCCTATTGTTTCACTTTAAGTAAGCGCATCTGCCTCCCCTGGCATAAACAATGATTAACTACCACAAAGTATTCTCATTCTACGAAAATGACGACCCTACTCTTTTATAAAACAGAATTCTCATATACATGCATGATAAACACACAAGCCCATAAGTTACATTAATTTTCATCTACATTTAGATTTAAAATGTAGGCTTAAAATTTAACTGGCAAATTTTATTCGGTAACCAAGTATCAAGCAAATAAAATAGTAAGGTTTTGTCGTTTTTTCATCGTAATTGGCAGGTCATATATGTTAAATAAATAATTTGGTTCTTGTTAAGCCTAAGAAAGTTGTTATTTTAATCCTCATCTGACAAGCGAGTTATAAAGATTGACTCCTAGTTTTAGACACAACTCGCCATCGTCTGTTGCTGTTAAAGTTGAATATTAGAATACTTCAGTAGACGAAGTGGCGCAAGGGTGGTTGTCTTGTGTAATGCGGTTTTCATTGGTCCGTTGCTGCAGGTGCTGGGCCCGCAGTTCCAGGGGCTGGGGATCTGCTCGGTGGCTCAAGTGTGGTTGTCTTGTCTAGCAGTTTTCATTGGTCCGTTGCTGCAGGTGCTGGTCATTGGTCCATTGCTGCAGATGCTGGGCCCGCAGTTCCAGGGGCTGGGGATCTGCTCGGTGGCTCAAGTGTGGTTGTCTTGTCTAGCAGTTTTCATTGGTCCGTTGCTGCAGGTGCTGGTCATTGGTCCATTGCTGCAGATGCTGGGCCCGCAGTTCCAGGGGCTGGGGATCTGCTCGGTGGCTCAAGTGTGGTTGTCTTGTATAGCAGTTTTCATTGGTCCGTTGCTGCAGGTGCTGGTCATTGGTCCATTGCTGCAGATGCTGGGCCCGCAGTTCCAGGGGCTGGGGATCTGCTCGGTGGCTCAAGTGTGGTTTTCTTGTCTAGCAGTTTTCATTGGTCCGTTGCTGCAGGTGCTGGTCATTGGTCCATTGCTGCAGATGCTGGGCCCGCAGTTCCAGGGGCTGGGGATCTGCCCGGCGGCGCAAGTGTGGTTTTCTTGTCTAGCAGTTTTCATTGGTCCGTTGCTGCAGGTGCTGGGCCCGCAGTTCCAGGGGCTGGGGATCTGCTCGGCGGCGCAAGTGTGGTTTTCTTGTCTAGCAGTTTTCATTGGTCCGTTGCTGCAGGTGCTGGGCCCGCAGTTCCAGGGGCTGGGGATCTGCCCGGCGGCGCAAGTGTGGTTTTCTTGTCTAGCAGTTTTCATTGGTCCGTTGCTGCAGGTGCTGGGCCCGCAGTTCCTGGGGCTGGGGATCTGCCCGGCGGCGCAAGTGTGGTTGTCTTGTCTAGCAGTTTTCATTGGTCCGTTGCTGCAGGTGCTGGGCCCGCAGTTCCAGGGGCTGGGGATCTGCTCGGCGTCGCCAGTGTGGTTGTCTTGTCTAGCAGTTTTCATTGGTCCGTTGCTGCAGGTGCTGGGCCCGCAGTTCCAGGAGCTGGGGATCTGCTCGAAGGCGCAAGTGTGGTTGTCTTGTCTAGCAGTTTTCATTGGTCCATTGCTGCAGGTGCTGGGCCCGCAGTTCCAGGGGCTAGGGATCTGCTCGGCGGCGCAAGTGTGGTTGTCTTGTCTAGCAGTTTTCATTGGTCCGTTGCTGCAGGTGCTGGGCCCGCAATTCCAGGGGCTGGGGATCTGCTCGGCGGCGCCAGTGTGGTTGTCTTGTCTAGCAGTTTTCATTGGTCCGTTGCTGCAGGTGCTGGGCCCGCAGTTCCAGGGGCTAGGGATCTGCTCGGCGGCGCAAGTGTGGTTGTCTTGTCTAGCAGTTTTCATTGGTCCGTTGCTGCAGGTGCTGGGCCCGCAATTCCAGGTTCTGGGGATCTGCTCGGCGGCGCCAGTGTGGTTGTCTTGTCTAGCAGTTTTCATTGGTCCGTTGCTGCAGGTGCTGGGCCCGCAGTTCCAGGGGCTGGGGATCTGCTCTGCGGCGCCAGTGTGGTTGTCTTGTCTAATGGAGTTTTCATTGGTCCATTGCTGCAGGTGCTGGGCCCGCAGTTCCAGGGGCTAGGGATCTGCTCGGCGGCGCCAGTGTAATTGTCTTGTCTAGCAGTTTTCATTGGTCCGTTGCTGCAGGTGCTGGGCCCGCAGTTCCAGGGGCTGGGGATCTGCTCTGCGGCGCTGGTTGGCCAAATCAAGGAGTACATCCGAACCATGGTCCTTCTAGGGTGGGTCCACAATTAATTCATGTATCTCTAAGCTCTATATAAATAATTCTGTAAGCGATTTTCTATAGCGAAACTCGCAGAAAGATGGAAGGGGTCCCAAATTAAAGGTCTCAGCCCCATGCACGAGGGAAAATTATCAGTGTCCATAAAGTTACCAGGAAATGAGAAATAATGTAAAACGCCCTCCATAAGAATAGCATGGGGATTCGTAAAACTTCGGCTTTGTATACATTAAAACATGTGTTTTGGTTTTATTTTCAAACTAGAGACAGATGGATGACAATGAGTGAAGAAGCCCTATATTATTCTAATCACCTAAAGTAGTAATACTATAATAAAAATATTTTTGCGACGAATGACTACAAAATCCAATGTGAGCATTACTAATCTTACAAATTATTAAAAATGTACAGCTAATTTTGGTAAAATTTATAAAATTAAGCGTGTGTGCAAATAAAAAAAAAAAAAAAATGATTGTGAGACGGGTACAATGAGTATTGAGTTGTGATTCGATAAAAGCTTTATATGTTTACATTCCCAGAAGGACATTTAGAAAAGCTCAAATGTAAACTAGTGTTCACCACCTTCCCGAAACAGGATTTTAGAACGGAAACAGGATGCAAACCTTGCAAGAAAACTCACTGTGTTACTTGTAAGATTAAGTGCGAAATAAGTTCTTTCAAGGGAAAAAACATTCCCCATTAAGGATGAAATTACCTGTGACAGAAAGAATGTAATTTAAAAAAGTATCTTGCTACCACTGTGAGAAACAGTATGATATGTCGGCCAACGTCGAACCACTTAAGAATTCGTATGACCTGCCATCGGTTCAACATTTTTCACAAAGACAAGAAAAAAACGAACTGCACCAATAAGAAAAGATAGAGCATTTTTATCCTTAAGAGTTGTTGCAAAAATTAATGTACAAGAAAATGAAGAGTATAACAGAGCCTTCCCGATGAGATCAGAACAGGCACATCAAATTATTTTAAGAAGCTAAAATCCATGGGGGCTTAACTAACTTAAAGAAATGTTCCTACCAATTACTCTTAATCAATTTGTTATCAACATCTGACACCTGGAGCTTTCTGTATTCATTATTTATTTAATTTTAATAGTTGTAATGTTTTAATTTTGTTATTTTAAAAAATTTATATCTTCCTGACGAAGGGGGTGTAAACTCTCCCGAAAAATAGAATTAAAAACATACAATGTGTTTTTAAATTTAAAACTTAAAACATAATATATATAATTTGGTATGCGAAATACATGGGGATTCGAAAAATGTCTCTGCTTTGTGTACATTAGAACATGTGTTTTTGTTTGATTTTGTAAAAA
This sequence comes from Neoaliturus tenellus, assembly GCA_030545055.2. Classification (NCBI taxonomy): domain Eukaryota; kingdom Metazoa; phylum Arthropoda; class Insecta; order Hemiptera; family Cicadellidae; genus Neoaliturus; species Neoaliturus tenellus. The sequence goes on along the minus strand of CM061531.1, from coordinate 92,912,647 downwards.
GGAGCCAGGTGGAAGATAATGAGTGGAGAAGATCTTATACAGGTGTCCAGCTTCCACCTTTACAAACTTTTTCAGGTTATTGCCCACGTCAAAATAAGCAAAAAAGTTCCTGTAAACATATGTCCTAAAATGCTTCGTTAACCCGCTAGCCGCCATTTTGTTTTTTACACTAAATAATTTTTATTTCCGTAACGGATCATTGTATTAACTTAATATTTGGCATGAACCTTCACTATAACAATACCGGTTTTCAGTAAAATAAATATTTTTTTCAAATGTGTATTTTCAAAATGGCGGCCATTTTAAAATTTTAAACTCAAATATCTCAAATACCTTTACAAACTCTTCAAAAGTTTGTAAAGGTGGAAACTGGACACCCTGTATATTAGGCCTGTACTAAACACCTAAAGTTGCAATAAAAATGTTTTTTGCGTCGAACTACTCCAAAATCCACTGGGAGCTTTACTACAATCCCTCAAATTATTGGAAATTTACAGTTGTTTTTACATCACCGTTCAAATAAAAATAAAAATACAAAACTTTAAAATGTAGCGTATGTATGCAAATGAACAATAATAGTAGTTTTCATCACTAGGAGCAAAAGTAGGTCTTTTTGGTGCCCAATCGTGTTTTAAAAACGGTTAAGCATCAAAAAGACACTTTTGCTCCTAGTGATGAACAACTTTTTTTATCATAATGCGAAATTAGACTTTTGATCGTTAAAAAATATTAACTTTAAAGTTGTATTTTCGAAACCATATTTACAAAGTAAGTAATATGCAGTGTTTACATTTCTGTTATTTACAAACAATGCTCTTCTAACGTTTGAATTTCAAAATTATTCTGCTCCTCAACATGAATAAATGAATAATAATATACTTAGCAAACAGCTGACCTTTCAGTCCTAGGACCCAAGGAAACTAGAAATATAAGGTAAGGGTCACGTAAACAAAAACCATGATGTAGCCGGTGCAAGGCTTGACATCTGATTTAGTTTCTGTTTACTAATTGCAGAGAACTGTCAAAACCTATGTAATGTTTTGGTGCCAAAACACATAATTTTTTATGTTAACGATAAGGTTAAGCCATAAATCCTGTTAAGTTAACGTCAAAAGTGTGTTTAAATTTAATTTTAAACTTAAACTATTCTTTAAAACAATTGATTACTTCCTTGTATTTTATGTTTGATGAAAATAAAAATGTCCTACTCGTTTGTAACCGTTGTTAAAATTGCCATAGAAACTTTTTTAATTTAAAATGTGTGGTTGGATTTTTTTTATCATTTAGATCTAATTCACACACTGTAAAAAAACATGTTTGAATGTCTGTTGATTCCAAAAAACTGTGATCCTCTCGAGATTCTTGAACGTATTTACTTTCGTGCGGGGTAAATTTTCAACACACTCAGGTACATCGTGCATTACGATAGCATGATGTAAACTTGCTGTAGGCAATCACAATAAAGGAATTGTAGTTATTTTCAATTAATGTTCTTGTTTGCATCATATTCAAACACTACTGTAATTTAAGTCACTCACGATCATAGTCTTCGCTAGAAAAGTGTCTCTTTTGAACTTGCTAAACTGAAGGTATTTATTTACGACAAAACAATATTTCCCAAAAAATCTTCTGGAAATCAATGAAAATTAATTAACTCCCGTTATAAAGTTTATTTAGTTATGATGACACATTTAAATAACTAATAGGAATTTAATAAATTTAAGGTTATTTATATTTAATAAAAACGTAAATAAATGATGATGTCATAGGTATGCAAAAGAACACCTGGTGCGTAGAGGGCGTTGCATGTCTTGACCCCTACCTTCTTTTTATTAATTTTAGATTCCTTGCTAGGACCTAAAAAATTCTCCAGGTGATTTTTCAGTCCTAGGACAAGAAAGAATCGGTTTTGGTACTATTGAGAGAACAAAAAAAGGCTGATTTTGCGCATGAGACGGGTACAATGAGTGATGAATTTATGGGGTTCAAGAAAGCTTTCTTTGTTTTCATTAACAACAAAGAAAGTTTGATTTTAGTTTGAGTTTAGTTTGGTTTTAGTTTGGTGTTTTAGTTTGATTTTAAAACAATAATAAAATAATCACATTAAATGAAAACTAAACAATAATTCAAACATATAGTGTGGCGGCCAACGAAGTGTTGGTATTCTGAAAAAATACCCAAGATAATGTTTTGATGTTTTACAAATTGCAGAATGTTAGAATCGAGAGTTTTAATTAAAGATGTTCGTTCCAAAGACTAGGAACACACCAACATGCCCAATAGCTCCCAAATAAGTAAGAACGAACGGGGAAAATATTCCATAAAATTTATAAGGAGTAAAAAGGTTTTCTTTCTTTTTCCGAATAAATTAGTTTTTCATAACGAGAGCAGAAAATTGACAGTGATTGAATCAGTGGTCTACTTTGAGGTGGTGTGTTAAAATTTGTTTGACGCTAAAAATAAGAAAATCTGACAGGAGCGAAAACAATATTTCAACTAATGGACAAAAAAGGCAATCAAAAGGTTGAAAAAAGGATGGTGTCTGATGAACACTATTGGACGTGTAATAATCCTGAAATGGGTACTGAGAACCCATCATGGTTTTTCCCATTGCCAGCACTGTTCTATATTATGTTAATTTTTTGTGTTAGATCAAAGACTATAATTTCTTTTAAAAACCGATGAAAAAAAATCTATATAGGTTGATCGATAGTCAAAATGAAGCATTCATTTTTGACGTGGCCTCAAGATTGTAAAGATTGCTTTGGAATCGGAGGGTCTATGCAAATGATATTACTAAAAAAAATATTATCGATAAAAATTAAATCTACCGGAAACTTTCTTAGTAAAGTACTGGTAATTCACTAAGGTCTACATTGTTTTAATTTTATGATTAGGGACTTTGCCCCTATAAGCCACTAATGTGGTAATATTTGCCAAAATTAAACAAGGTAAAAATGGATGGTAAAATTTGGAACGGAAGTTAATGTGTTGACTTGAATTAGGCTTGATCAAATATATCCTGCGAACAGGATCAACAGAGCTCGCATACACAAATGACTGACACGGTATCAGAATATCGTTGTTCCAATCGATTGACGGCTACCATCGGCCTGTGAGTGGCTACCAACAGCGCGTTGGGGCTCATCTCACCCGGAGAGGACCACAATACAAAACCACTACCTCGTAATAACTTCATTGCTTGATGAATCTTACTCAACGGTAAACAGTTTTCGTTTGTATACTAACCACGGAATGAAAGTGAACCTCTGTGTTTGCCTGTTGAATACACGCTTAGTTAAGTGAGAGAGTAGCGGGGTGCTATTTAACAAGCTACATTAGAATGTTTGCTTCTACACTTTCTCCCTTATGTTTAAACCGATGTAACAATCAAATAAATGATTCTATTTCAACATGAAATCTAAAAGACGCGTTGAATCAAAAATCAGAATCTGCAACTAACTAACTAAGAAAGTATTTATTGCTATTTACTTATCTTAATTTTTACAATAGGAAATGTTAGTTTGTTTCTCGTCTATGTAAGATTTTCGTAAGAACCGGAAAATACTGTTCTGAACTAAAAATTATTCAGCGCAGATAATTCACAATAATCACACATCAATGAAAAAAATGAGTAATTTTATTTCAGTTGGATGGAGAACCCTCTGTAACCTCTCTTCTCCCATAAAAATCTTACAAAGCCTTGAAATTTATATCTAACAATATTTATTACGTTCAAAATGCTATTAAAGCTTTGAGACGATCAAGCTGAATCAAGAAATTATAAGCCTCTTGTAGAGGAACACGCCGTAATTATTCTTTTGCTAGTTTGTAAAATTATTGAACATTTGAACTTTTTATTCACGATTACGATATATTTTTAATATTGATATTGTTGTTACTGAGATTTAGTGACCAATATCAGCCGTTGCCTAACGATCGTAACGAATATCCACAGGGTTGTTGCGTTTGGTTAAAGTCCCAATTATTATTTTACTAATAGTAAAAAATTTTATTTATTTATTTCGTGTTTAATTTTTCAAATATATTATCATATGCAACCCCTAACACCAATGTAAAATATGAATGTAATTAATCCAATGTAATTAGAGAAAATATGAAATGATTTTTGTATTTAGAGTTATTTCTGACTCTCATAAAATGAATTGGAAAATTTCTACAAACGAATTTGGCTGGGTTGTTATCTCGTTTTATCCGTCACAAACCAAAGTGTAATAATTTTTATTTGATCGTTTAGTGGTTTTCGTCAGTAGATATCACTCCACCAATTTTTATACATAGTACAGATGACTTTGTTGTTTTGATTGTAGATATGTACTGCCAGTGTGCATCATCTTCAGTCTCTACATACGGATGCGACGAGCGTTGCTCATGAGTCTACGCCATCTGGACCTTATGTTCGAACCTCGCACCAGTTCAGATTCGGCCTCTAGCCCCACAAGTTATAGGTAATATCCACAATAATTTAATAATAAAGAGATTTCGACAGCCTCAAATTAAACTGTATCAATATATTTTTGTGATCCGTATCGATAAATCTTTATGATAAACCCGGTTAAAAGCTGAAATAAATATAATTTAATTGTTCTGGAAAATAATACAAGAATGGTAAAAAAATACATTAATATTTATCGATATTAGGGTGCTTAAGGAGCTTTCAAGTACTTAAGTTTCCAATATAGAGCTAATATAATAGTCTAGAAGACGATCATGGGGTTTAAAGCGGTTCATTTTTATTCTGTCTTAAGTTCTATTATTAGTTTTGACTTAAAGTCTAAATTTATATCTATATTTCTATATATATATTTTTATATTGTTCTTGTTTCCTTTTATTTCCATTGCCCTATTGAATAAATTTGTATTTTTTATTACTGAGATTTTCATATTTTTAAATCCTATGAATACAAAAAAATAACGAGAGTTTGTTTGTTACGCCAACACCCAAAAACCACAGGTGTTTATAAGCTAAAATTTGCAAGAATAAAGCAAAATATCAAAGTTACATAAAAATAGACTAGTTTTTGTTCAGAAATACATCAGAGCTCCCTTTGGTTATTATTCCTTATGGACAAAGGTTCCATAAAACATCTTATTGCCAAAACTAGACCATAAACAGTTATTACTTTTTAATCGACATCATACTATACGTGTATGTGAGTGAGGGGAGCAAACAAGTTACTTCTGAAGGAGAGTGAGCGGAAAGAACAAAGCTATCCTGGGTTCTGTGAGCGAAGCAAGCGAGCTAATTTAGAAGACGAATGAGGGAAGTGAACGAGCTCTTTCCGGAGTGAGGTAGTGGTGCTAATGAGCTCCCTCATCAATAGTAATTAAGGTAATTAAGGACATAAACGTGAGCCGCCGGTAATTAAACAATTATTTAGCATTTCTTAAGTGTTTAGGCTTACATTAAAGTCAAATGTTACGTTTTTATTTTTTTTTCTCGTCAAAAATAGATCTTTTAGGCCCTGACAAAATAAAATAAAAGTGACTACTGTTATGCTCATCAAACAGGGATATTCATCAAACTTCTAAAAAAATACCTTTTTAAGCAATTCATTTTTTAGTTTTACTCAGGGTAAGTTATTTGAATTTCTTCAGATTTATAAGTTTTCGTTTGTCGGTAGGGCCGGTATGGGCCGGTCGCACCTGGAGCTTCAGCGGAAGGAGGTGCAGGACTGCTACACAGAGGTGCAGAGTCTGGGCGTGGCGACGCTGCTGTGCACCGTGGCACTGGGGCCCCTCATGCTGCTCAGGTACAGTTCTCCTTAACCTACGTTCTTGTGATACGTTCGTGAAAGGTTCATTGACCTATTCTGCGTCTAAGAAGACATACCACATTTTCGGCTATCCACCTGCTATGTGTTACGGTACAGCCACAGCCCCGTTGGGGCATGCGTGATCACTTAAGCTACAAGACGCATTCTGTTTATTGTCTCACAACTGCAATCGATCTGTGCAATGATTCCTTATCCACCCTTACACCCATCCCACCCACTGATCACAAGGACCAGGGATGCTATGTTACCAGAGAGAGGGGACGCTTTTTAGGGCAAACAAGGGATAAGAAACGACCGGACCCACGACTTTCGGTGACCGGGGGCACGACACCATCCCGGTAACCTTTACACCGAGTCTAACACCTTGTTTGGAGCCAAGATCGTGATGGATGGGGATGCTCCGATTCGTGGTACCACGAATAACTGCAAACTGCTTACAGTCTTCCATAAGGCAGTTCTCATAGGCAACTTCGCTATCTACTTACATCGTGTATGAGCAACAATGTTCCAACTTCGCAAGCGTTAGTACTCGGCTTTCGAGAACAAAAGTTCTTCTATAGACCCATACATCCGTTTTCCAGGGACCGGAGCCTCTGTATAGCACTTCCACTCAGCGTCTTACATTTGCACAAATGGGTGTGGTTGTCATAATGGCCCACACACGCCACCCCAATTGTGGCAAGCTTAGGCAATAGGCCTGCCTGATTCAACTCTGCCAACCCCAAGCAACCCCGGGGCTGACGGCTAATCCCCAGGTTGAGTAAAGGTTCCGCAGTCCGTAGACCTCTTCCCAATCCTCGACCCATGTGGTGATTGCCCTTTGACCTAAAGCCTTGAGCGAGGTTGCTATAGTCACTAGGCAGGTCGGGATTGTGTCCTTATGGGATCTTGTCTTGTTTGGCTCCGGTATATCTACCCTCGAAGCGTCACTTTCTTATGAGTACTTTAAGACTCATTGCTGTACCCGGCACCAGATGAACTAGTACTCAGAGTCAGTGGGTCGTATCATTAGAGCTCAAACCCAATGTTATAACTCTAAAAATAATGCTATTTGTACAGTATTTACAGTGCAGGACCATTGGTCCGTGGTCAGGGATGGTACGGGGCCCGTCATGGGTTATTCCATCTTCCCTATCCCCTTTGCACGTGTTCGGTCAAATTCAATAAGCCTCCTAGGTCATTGGGTGCTCAAGGCCCTTTCCGATAGGGTTCCCCTTCGATGCTAGACCTCCGATTGCCAGGGGGCGAGTCATTGTCATGTCCATACCATAACAACCCAGAAATTTGCCAAGCAGGGAACACTGTGACGCTATGGTGGTGCTTCTTATTCTTATGTTCCCCACGTTGGCGGCCAAGAGTCAACATCAATGAAAGGTTGTTAGTACGGTGTGGCATCGTATGCCAGACCACTTCTTAAGACCGTGCTAGGTCCCCTCGCCCATCCTCCCGGTTGGGCCCGGTCCTCGTACAGTCTATCCTTTCCTCAACACCTTAGAAAACAGGGTCTTATCTTACGCTCCCTCGCGAGCCCCACCTAAAAGTGAATAAACTGGCGATTGCAGTCAGGGTCCCTGAAAATATCCAAAACTCGCAGTTCCCGTACGGCTTACCGAAGGCCACCATTCAGTACGTCACGTGCTTCATAATTGACTGTGAAATACGGCAGAGCATGCTCCCCTGCATCTGGCACACCACAGGGCCCAAGATATGCCGGTGAGTCCACAGGTGCTAACCTGTTGTCGTATCTACGACATAACTTAATACTTTACAATTATGGCTATTACATAGAACAGGACTAACCTGGATTACGTTCATCAAGCAAAAGACGAAAGTCGCTGCCGGCAATCCACGACGTCATGTGACACAGTGTAGCCAACCTTGGTATTTATTGTATGCTCTACTATTAATTAAGTTATTCCAAATATACTATATTACACTCGCCCCAACACAAAAAAAAATTTCTGCTTGCATTGCAATGAACCAAATACTTCTTCTTAAGAACTCTTAATTAGGCCTTAAAAACTCAATTAATGTCCAATAGGCCTAACACAAATTAAATTTCCAACAAAAATCCTATTATATTAAACGAGAAAGTTTTGTTGTGAGGTTTGTGGTTGGAAATCATTTCGCGAAGTACAAGCCGGAGACCGTTCCGGATGGAAAATAACTATTCTTGGGTACAAAACAATGTTAGTTTAATTCATCAAACCGCTCAAAACGCTCGGAATATTTAGTAAAATCGTTAATAAAAATAATTTTTCTCCATAAGAAAAGCATTGGAGCGATCACATGATTATAAAATTTTCTCTGAAATGTAAGTCCCGTGTTTTAACCATGTAGCTAGTTTGTGTATTGAAAACAAGAAAAGTTATTAGTTTTGTTGGTGGTTGGGCATGGTTGGGCATAATCTCCAAAAGCACGATTGGAAACCCGGTATTGAGCGATACATTCTTGGTATATAATATAACGTTAAGAAAAGCATAGTTGCAAATCATATGATTATAATAGGCTTAAAAAATGTAATTGTCAATGTATACAAAACCGAATAAGTATTAACATACTTATGAGGAATTAACCAAGAATGCCACCCTAGAAACACAGATAGCACAATAAGATGTAATTTTTACTTACGAGTTATTCCGATTTGTTGAATTGAAAAAAAGATGGCCAAAATTATTGGCAGCAGTTTGTTGTTGTATTGATTTTTTTGAAACAAATATGCTCATTTTGACATTTAATAGGTAGAACGAGCGCTTCCGTTACAATAGGGAGTAGTAATCATCCTATATGCCTATAGTTTTAGAGCTTAATTTACCTCTGGTGTTCAATTGCCAAACGATTTTTTTAATGGTATGTCCCAACGAGGTTAAAATAGAAATATAGTGATAGATACATGTTAATTTGTTGTCCTCTGATCATTCGCGCCATTTTACCCATGGTTTCCGCCGTTTCCTTGGTAACCATCCTCACTTTACCCTCATTTTCTCGGTTACCCATTTTAGGTATTCTGATTGGCTGCAACATGATTCAAAAAGCACACATTATACTTTTAAAATGTGGGATTAATTGTTGCCTTTAAAATGATGGTCTGTGATCAGGCTTTTGAGATTAGCTACCACAGAATCTTCGTACTGTCCATGCTATTAGGTAAAATGCCTAATAGCATGGACAAGTGTAAACCCACAGTATCTAAACCAAAGCCTGGTTAAAAAGAAATGTTGGGAATCGTTGGTAAAATGGCAGGCACAATGAAGGCAGTTTATGCTTTAAATTTATAGATATTACTAGTTGACTAACCTTTGCTTTGCAACGGTACTCAAATTGCAATGCCAACACGAGAAATTGTATGTCCTTCAGCTGAGCTCGTTTGCTTCTCTCACTCGCTTCAAGTCTATAATATGCTTAAGTTTTTATATTACCAATCTTCCCTCAATGCTTTAAATAAGAACAGCTGTTTATTAATTCATTTTCCTAATGTTTTCATGTGTTCATTACTAAAATGTAGCTTCCGTAAGGTTAACATGGTAATATTGAAGATGTCCGCGGGGGGGCGGTGCGGGGCCATATGAAGGTTGGGAGGACATCGTCAAGATCTTTTAATCAAATATAAGGTTGTAGGGGTTTTGACTTCTGGGATTGCTTTAACAACCTTGTGTTACAATTTAAATATACTAAGTTTTGTATAGTGTTTACCCTTATAACTGGATATGAATATTTACCAAAATAATCCAATGCCGTGAAGAATAAATCTTTAACAGCTGTTTATTTAAATTATTGAATTGAATTAAAGATTAGAGAAATTTAAATACAACCATTGACTTTTAGCGAATTTCCCTATAGGGAATACGCTATTACGGTAGTAGCCATGGTAAGACCTAAGCCCGGGACCACTTTACTTTTTCATTTTGAGGTCCCCAGAAGCTAAAAACACCATTCGTTCATTTTCATATATATGTATATATATATATATCTATATATCTATCTATCTATCTATCTATGTGTCCGTGGTACTGATAACTTTTGAAGGTGACCTCCGATTTTGATGAAATTTGGTATGGAGGTGTAAGACCAGATCTATTTTCATGAGTTCGCGAACCAGCATTCTCGGGTTATGGGAACGGGGGTTTATGGGGTTTCAAAGGGGTCAAAAATGGGTTTTTGGCATTTTTGGACCTTAATTTTTAAAATTCATTAATTTTAACTGAAACCATTTAAAAGAGCTTAAAAAAACAAACAATTTGGTATTTTGAATTTTTATCATAGCATAACTGGTTACGGGGCAAATCAAAAAATGTGTTTTCCATGTTATTCTTATGGGAAATCAAGAAAACCCTATATCTTGCTTATTTATTAACATAACCTAATCAAATTTGGTATGTACATTATCTATATAAGGTTTAACTTATACTTGCTTACAAAACCCATATGGCGGCAAACCTACATACTCACCCCCATGGGGTTTATGGGGAAAATAAAAAACTGCCAGAGTTTGATACAATTTTGTGTTTACATTCACCAATTATTGATTACCTTAGATTTTCTAACAACACCCAATGGCAGCAAACCTACATACTCGATCCTATGGTGTTTTTATGGGGAAAGTAAATAATCTTAAATTCCATTGGAAATTCGCTGAGTACGCAGGTCTGCTGCGACGGGGGTATTTATACGTACACTAACTTGGATAGACTTCTCATCCAATGCTTTTTGTTTGATACCAAAATTTAGAAAGTTCTTATAGGCCTACGCAGCACCATATTCGCTGCAATCAATGTTGTTATTATCCAGCTAGATTTTTCAGTATTGCAAAACACTTTACCACAACATAAACATAACCTTCACTTATAAAATGTTTTATCTTTGGTTGAGAAGGGTGTAATACTGATTTATCTATCATAAGTCAATTGTACTTCGCATGTACGCAGCAGAAGATCGCACTACCGTCAATATTTTACAAACACGCCTCTATGAGAAGTCTACTCACGTTAGTGTGTATAGTCAAAGATGCAAAGGTTAGTTATTCTATGACACAACGTCTTTAAAAGTTGCCAGTTACACGTTTGATAATTCTGTTGTATACACGTTTAAATTTCGACATACAATACATCTGCAAGGTCACTAGAGCAAAGTCCAGAAGCTTACGAATAACAGTAATATTTCTTCTAGACAAATAAGTTAATTTTACAAAATTTCAGGTCAATCGGTCCAGTAGTCTTTGCGCATATTCAAGACACACAAATCTTTCGTTTTTAAATTAAGAGGTTAAAACTATTATTTAAGGAAAACTGCTACTCAAAAACGTCTATCGCAAGTTTAAATTCTTTGTTTACAGTTTAAATAGTCTCCCACCCCAATATTCTTGAGCAGGGTCAAGTTAAAAAAAAAAAAAAAAAAAAAAAAAAAAAAAAAAACGATCTACAGAAAAGGGACGACTGGCGTGCTGTGACGTCTCACCCTCACAGTATTAACCTCAATGCCACTGTAATCATTTTGTAACATTTTACAACATATCTATATTCTATAGAGCAAAGCTCGGCTCCCCGGTACCAATTTATTAATTAAAGTTACTTAGGCCTCAACAAATTTAATTAAATGTGTTCATGTAATAACCAATAAACAAGATAAATCACTTAGGCCTATCTGTATTATTTAAAAAAAATAAAAACTAAAAAATTCTCTTTCCTTTTTCCTCTTCTTCTTACAAATCCAGTTTTTGGGGTTTTTTTACGGTTCGTGCAGATCTTCTAATCACTGGTGTTGGACTACACTGTGCCGCCGTTGCCTCTTGTCGTGGTTGTGGAATTTGCTGTGGGCTCCTTGGTGATGCCATTTTCGGGCTTCCTCTAGAACCTTGGTTTTCCAACTCGGGAGTTTTCTCGGGTTCTCTATTGGGTAGAATAGGCGATGCCACTCTTGGTGCAGGGGCAGGTGGAATAGGCACAAACACCTCGTCTTCATTAACATCCGATGCGCTCAAATGATCAGCGTGACAGAACCTCTTTTTCCCTAAGACACTCACAAGATACGTGACAGGGCTCTTTTTAACTAAAATCTTTCCAGGCACCCATGATACTTTCTCCCCTCTCACAGTTTTGACCATCACACTTTGACCAACTACAAACTCTCTGCAAACAATCTACAAACCTCTACGTTTATCAGCAGATTCTTTTTGTCGATCCCTGCCTTGCTGTAAGGAACTTAACAAATTAGGTTTCAACCTTGTAAGTCTTGTCCGGGGTTTCCACTGCAAAAACATTTCAGCTGGCGTATAGCCGGTTACTGTGCTTGGGGTGTTACGATAAGCGAAAAGAAAATTGTCAATTTTATGTTGCAAGGTTGTTGTGTTCGAATTTTGTTGCTCTTCTAATACTTGACGAAGTAGACTTTTTAACCTCCTGCACACACCTTTCAGCTGACCCATTTGACTGTGGGTGATAGGGCGGTGTAAGTGTGAACTTAACCCCATTTTTGCGCAAGAATTCCTTAAATTCAAAACTACTAAAGCATGTAGCATTGCCGCTAACTAATTCTTCCGGAAGGCCATAAGAAGAGAATAATGTTCTGAGGCATTCAATAGTTTTGCTAGAAGTTGTAGAAGGCATAATGAAAACTTCCAACCATTTAGAAAATGTGTCGACTAAAATCAAGAAGCTTTTTGTTTGATACCAAAATTTAGAAAGTTCTTATAGGCCTACGCAGCACCATATTCGCTGCAATCAATGTTGTTATTATCCAGCTAGATTTTTCAGTATTGCAAAACACTTTACCACAACATAAACATAACCTTCACTTATAAAATGTTTTATCTTTGGTTGAGAAGGGTGTAATACTGATTTATCTATCATAAGTCAATTGTACTTCGCATGTACGCAGCAGAAGATCGCACTACCGTCAATATTTTACAAACACGCCTCTATGAGAAGTCTACTCACGTTAGTGTGTATAGTCAAAGATGCAAAGGTTAGTTATTCTATGACACAACGTCTTTAAAAGTTGCCAGTTACACGTTTGATAATTCTGTTGTATACACGTTTAAATTTCGACATACAATACATCTGCAAGGTCACTAGAGCAAAGTCCAGAAGCTTACGAATAACAGTAATATTTCTTCTAGACAAATAAGTTAATTTTACAAAATTTCAGGTCAATCGGTCCAGTAGTCTTTGCGCATATTCAAGACACACAAATCTTTCGTTTTTAAATTAAGAGGTTAAAACTATTATTTAAGGAAAACTGCTACTCAAAAACGTCTATCGCAAGTTTAAATTCTTTGTTTACAGTTTAAATAGTCTCCCACCCCAATATTCTTGAGCAGGGTCAAGTTAAAAAAAAAAAAAAAAAAAAAAAAAAAAAAAAAAAAACGATCTACAGAAAAGGGACGACTGGCGTGCTGTGACGTCTCACCCTCACAGTATTAACCTCAATGCCACTGTAATCATTTTGTAACATTTTACAACATATCTATATTCTATAGAGCAAAGCTCGGCTCCCCGGTACCAATTTATTAATTAAAGTTACTTAGGCCTCAACAAATTTAATTAAATGTGTTCATGTAATAACCAATAAACAAGATAAATCACTTAGGCCTATCTGTATTATTTAAAAAAAATAAAAACTAAAAAATTCTCTTTCCTTTTTCCTCTTCTTCTTACAAATCCAGTTTTTGGGGTTTTTTTACGGTTCGTGCAGATCTTCTAATCACTGGTGTTGGACTACACTGTGCCGCCGTTGCCTCTTGTCGTGGTTGTGGAATTTGCTGTGGGCTCCTTGGTGATGCCATTTTCGGGCTTCCTCTAGAACCTTGGTTTTCCAACTCGGGAGTTTTCTCGGGTTCTCTATTGGGTAGAATAGGCGATGCCACTCTTGGTGCAGGGGCAGGTGGAATAGGCACAAACACCTCGTCTTCATTAACATCCGATGCGCTCAAATGATCAGCGTGACAGAACCTCTTTTTCCCTAAGACACTCACAAGATACGTGACAGGGCTCTTTTTAACTAAAATCTTTCCAGGCACCCATGATACTTTCTCCCCTCTCACAGTTTTGACCATCACACTTTGACCAACTACAAACTCTCTGCAAACAATCTACAAACCTCTACGTTTATCAGCAGATTCTTTTTGTCGATCCCTGCCTTGCTGTAAGGAACTTAACAAATTAGGTTTCAACCTTGTAAGTCTTGTCCGGGGTTTCCACTGCAAAAACATTTCAGCTGGCGTATAGCCGGTTACTGTGCTTGGGGTGTTACGATAAGCGAAAAGAAAATTGTCAATTTTATGTTGCAAGGTTGTTGTGTTCGAATTTTGTTGCTCTTCTAATACTTGACGAAGTAGACTTTTTTAACCTCCTGCACACACCTTTCAGCTGACCCATTTGACTGTGGGTGATAGGGCGGTGTAAGTGTGAACTTAACCCCATTTTTGCGCAAGAATTCCTTAAATTCAAAACTACTAAAGCATGTAGCATTGCCGCTAACTAATTCTTCCGGAAGGCCATAAGAAGAGAATAATGTTCTGAGGCATTCAATAGTTTTGCTAGAAGTTGTAGAAGGCATAATGAAAACTTCCAACCATTTAGAAAATGTGTCGACTAAAATCAAGAGCTGAGTCCTTGACTCCGGGTCCTGCGCGTAGTCGATGTGTATCCTCTGCCATCGGTGAGTTGACATCGGCCACTGCTGCACGGGAACTTTTGGTGCTGCATTTCTTGTGCTTTGACAAATGTTACAAGTGGAGACCTGTTCCTCAATGGCCTTCTCAAGGCCAGGCCACCATACAAAACTCCTTGCTAACAGTTTCATACGTGTAATACCTGGATGTTGGTCATGCAACATCCTCAACACAGCAGGCCTTAGCTTAGCAGGAATGACCACCCTTGAGCCCCATAACAGACAACCCTGATCAACTGAGAGTTCATCTCTCCTCTGCCAGAAAACAGTAAAATCTGATTCCACAACTTCCTTCCAGCCATACAAAACCAAATCCTTGACCTTGGACAAAATAGGATCTCGATCGGTTTGTCTCGCTACATCTAGAGCACACACCTCTGGTAACTCACTTACCGCGCAGTAACGGTTGACCACTTCCAAGCAGGACTCCACATGAGAAATGAAATTACTCTCCAGCTCCACAGGCTCTTCGTCTGGTAACGGAAGACGCGAAAGCGCGTCCGCATGAGACACCTCACTGCCCCTTCGATACTTAATTTCTAAGTCATAAGATGATAGGATGAGACTCCATCTCTGTAGACGAGCAGCAGCCATGCTAGGTACTCCCCTCTTGCTTCCGAAGATTGCCGCTAACGGTTGATGATCGGTCTGTAAAGTACATTTCCTACCGTATATGTATTTGTGAAACTTTTTGGTTCCAAATATAAGTGCTAGAGCCTCCCTATGTAGTTGAGAGTAATTTTGCTCACTTCGACTCAATGTTTTAGAAGCGAAGGCGATTGGCCTCTCCACACCATCTATTAAGTGTGACAACACCGCTCCGACATCCCTAGGGCTAGCGTCGCATGTCAAAATCAAAGGCTTAGTGACATCATAGTGCACTAATAAGCTTGAGTCTAATACCCATGATTTACTCCTTTTAAAAATTTCTGAACATTCCTGTGTCCAATTCCAAGGTGCGTCTTTGTGTAGCAAATCATAAAAACAAGATAATCTGGCTGACAAATTGGGTATGAATGCATGATAATAGTTAATGAGACCAACATAGGCCCTAAGCTCATCTTTGTTGCTCGGTTCCGGAGCCTCCCGCAGTGCTGCTAAATTACTGGAAAGTGGCCTAATACCTTCAGCAGATATTACATGTCCAAGATACTCAATAGAAGGCTGCAAAAAATTACACTTATCCTGGTTTACCTTCACTCCGAAGTCCTTGAAGCGTTGAAGAACCAACCCGAGCCTTCGTAGTCCCTCTTCACGAGACCGGGCTGCGACAATCACATCGTCTAGGTACGCAACCGTACCAGGTAGGCCATTTAATATTTGATCAATGGCTGCTTGGAAGATGGCAGGCGCTGACGACAAGCCATATGGAAGCCTACGCAGTCGAATCAACCCCTTGTGTGTCGACAGGGTAAGTAGATGCTGGGAATCCTCTGCCACGGAGAGTTGTTGGTAGGCATTTGACAAATCCAAACAGCTGAAAACGGAACAACCCGCCGAACGAGGCGAAAATGTCCTGGGCTTGGGGCAATGGGTAATGTTCTGACTCAATACATTGGTTTAAAGTGACTTTAAAATCTGCGCAAAGCCTTACACCCTTAGGCTTAGGTACAACAACAAGTGGTGTGGCCCACTGTGAATTCATAACCTTGAAGGCAATACCATTCTCAACCATCCGATCGAGTTCTTTTTCTACCTCCTCACGCAATGCATAAGGTACAGGACGAAACTTGCAAAACTTGGGTACAGTTCCTTCTTTTAAAATAATGTTAGCCTTAACACCCTTAATTTCCCCCGTACCAGGTTGAAAAACTGAGATATATTTTTGTTTCAACACCTCAAGAGCAGAGATATCATTAACATTAAAATCAGTTTCATTTGACTTTTCATGATATGAAATGGAACGTTTCTTCGAGGCCAAAGCCTTACCAGCAAAATCGATTGCCAATCTAGCCTAATCTTCGCTAGCCAATTACGGCCTAACAACATGGGTTGACTTCTATAATCTAATTTAACAATAACCAAGGGCAATTGAACATTTTGATTTTCATACTCCACATTTACGAGAGCTTGACCCTTAACAGGTACTTCATTACCAGCATAAGTTTTTAACTTAACATTTGCAGGCTGTACGGTTACATTTGCAAACAACTTATCAAATATTTCTTCAGGACAAATACTGACAGCACTACCAGTATCAACTTCCATAACTACAGGAGTATTATTAATTGTAAGACGTACCTGGTATCCTCCATCAGGCGTTTGATTACCTAGGCCTATGTTGTATAGGCTAATTCCTTCCGGGCTCTGCTCTGGACCAAACCCATCCTCTTGCTCCACTTGGTGTACATTTAATTTATGTTTTCCAATTTTCCCGTGTTGAGAAGTATTACATTTTCTTGCTTTACACATTTTAATCAGATGGCCTATTTTCTTGCAACCATTACATTTGTAACTTGCATATGGACACGAGTTTGCTATATGTTCAGATGACCCACATCTAAAACACTTGACATTAGTATTAGGACTAGGGCCTACAAAAGTTCTATTCATCATTTTACTTGACCCCGCTATATTTTTATTATAGTGAGAAACACCCATTTTCCCTTTACTATGGACATTTATTTTAGCCACAGACATGTGAGATTGGCCAAACATAGTAGACTGCTTTTCTGCCTGTTCAAGCCTGAGAGCCAAAGCTAACGTTTCATCAAAATATTTTTCATCAGACAAAAGTTTCTGACGAATATTTTCATTATTTAGCCCTGCAATTAATTTATCTCTAAGAGCGTCTTTGAGAAATGAACCAAATTTACAAGATGTGGACAAATGTTTAATGGCCACCGAAAATTCTGAAATGGACTCTCCCGGCTTTTGAGACCGACTGTAAAACAGTAATTGTTCTGCAACGACTAATTTCTTTGGTGAAAAATGTTCCTTTAAAATTCCACTCAATTCGTCAAAATCGAGGCTATCAACTTCCTTAGGCGCTACTAAATCTGAGAGAATTGCTAAGTTTCGAGGTCCAATTACCGTAATGAGCACAGAAGCCTTATTGTCGTCTTTTACGTTGTTAGCTTTGAAAAAGTGTTTCAGACGCAACAGGTATGCTTTTACATCCTCCTCGGCCGGATTAAATTCTGTCATTCTTCCGACTCCGATATTATTCGCCATGATTCGGGATAGCTAAGAAACGCACTTTAAAAATACTTTTTATCGCGTACTACCCTAAAGAAATCACTGGACTGCGCCAAAAATGTCGTATCTACGACATAACTTAATACTTTACAATTATGGCTATTACATAGAACAGGACTAACCTGGATTACGTTCATCAAGCAAAAGACGAAAGTCGCTGCCGGCAATCCACGACGTCATGTGACACAGTGTAGCCAACCTTGGTATTTATTGTATGCTCTACTATTAATTAAGTTATTCCAAATATACTATATTACACCTGTGAATCTTGGCCTGGAAATACTCAACCCCGAACACCAAGACTCATGTAGAGGGTAGTACTGAACCAGGTTTCACTTATGTGCTCAAGGTTATCCAATCATATATAATATATTCATCGTTCTTTCTCGCTCTGGGATCACCCGAGTTGCCAATTAGTGTTAAGGGACCTTCTCTCGCTTTTCGGCGTCTCTTCCCGGATCACAGAGTAAACTCTGGAACGTTCGGTATCAAATGGATCAATGTGCTACGGATACCGGATCAATATGCGTGCTCCTTCTGGCCCGTTCTGGCCACAACGGAGAGACAGCTCACCCATTATACACATTTCGCGTCTAAAGTGCTGGCCAGCCAAACGGCCAAAACCACCGGTCACGTGACGCGGGAATCCGAACTTTCAAAGACAACTCTTATACAATCCTGATCAGGATCTCATACAACCCTATCATCAGTCCTCATGTAATCTGATTTAAGTAATCAGGGTGGATTGGCCATAAGCGGATTGTTGCATAAAAGCCTGATAAGTGTGTAATGGATAATGTTTAAATATTCATAAGATAATCTTTATGAATGATTCAGAAACTGAATGAGTAACATCTAATAACTAAATCTTGCGATTCTAATTGGAGCATTTCATATAAAACCAAGGATCATTATTGAATGAAAAAATGTAGGAATTTTCTTAAACTCTAATCATAGCTAGATGTGGTGTTGCAGGGTAGCCAAGACGAAGCTAGTGGAGCAGCTGTTGGCCGATGGGCGGTTCGACCTGATATACTGTGCCGTTGTTTGGCTGGCCTTCCTCCCCACACTTACGTCTCCACTCGCTTTTTTTTACAGTGAGTTTAAAAGGTATTTAACCGTCGGTAACACCAAGTTATTTAAAAATAAACAATGAAAATAATATATTATACTTAATTTTTTAATTTCTCTTAATTTGAAACATCATACTGATAAATCCTCATATTTCGTAAGATTTTTTTCACTCTCGGCCTTCAAAATTGGTGTTATATGTAAACCCAATTAAAATATTTCTTTCAGCTACGGTAACCCAGAAAATTCGGGTGTTTGCATTTATTGTATTTCTTATGTTTTTATTAGCTAGGTCTAATGTTAGTTATGTTTCGGGTGTACGCTAAATAATCTTCAAATATCAGCACTGATGGATATCTGCTAGTGGGCTGTTTAAAAGACTTTTAATTAATCATATTCGTGAATCATATTAAAAGTTGTCACTGACCATTAAATGTGATCTGTTACAAGGTTTCACATTTATTTTACTTGCTTGATATTAATACATTTATTGTAGAGGATTTCCCATAAGCTCGGCAAGACTTCAGCTCTGGACCATGACACTTTTTTGTTTTAAAGTCTCTAAAAGCAAAAAAAAAAAAAAAAAAAAAAAAAAAAAAAAAACATTCGTTTAGGGTAT